>HG738138.1:0-1200000 GCA_000499405.2 Onchocerca volvulus
AAGCCTAAGCCTAAGCCTAAGCCTAAGCCTAAGCCTAAGCCTAAGCCTAAATGAACCCTAGGCTCATTTTAAGCCTAAATTAAGCCTAAGCCTATGTAACGCCCTAGGCTTAACAAATTAACCCTAGGTTTATGTTATGCCCTAGGCTTAACAAAAGGTTCGCAAAAATCGCACTCGCACACACAACATACACACACACACACACACGCCTAAATGAACCCTAGGCTCATAGTAAGCCTAAATTAACCCTAGGTTTATGTTATGCCCTAGGGTTAACAAATTAACCCTATGTTTATGTAATGCCCTAGGCTTAACAAAAGGTTCGCAAAAATTCGCACTCGCACACACAACATACACACACACACACGCAGTCACTCACATACACGTACATACATTTATGTAGATATATATTTAAAAGGACAGTAATTGCAAAAATATATTCAGTAGTGTCTTACCAACAAAACACATTCTCAATAGGCTTCAAGTGTCGGTACGAAACGTTCGCAAATTTCACACCCGCACACACACTACATACTAAAATAAACCATACTACATACTAATATACATACGCATATAACAGTTTACTGAAATATTGAAAGTATATTGAAATATATTGAAAGTTTACTGAAAGTCTACATTGAAAGTGTAAGCTAAAAATATAAAAGTATAAAATGAATCTTTAAGCTGAATTTCTAAACTGAAAGATTTAGCCGTATGTTTAAGGCTAAATAAAAAAGAATTCTCAACACACACGAGGCCTTTGCGGGGAGGTCTTGGCCCTCCCCCTCCCCGCATCCCCCCATTTTGGAAGGGCTAATTTCCGGCCGAAAATTTTTCCAGCCTCTAGCCTTGTATCAACCCTCGCCCTATCACAGATCCTGTACTTCATCAACCTTGGACTTACATCATCAACCCTGCGCTTATCACAGATCCTAGGCATATCATAACGAGTTTACGGTGGTCGACTCAATTAATGTAGAAAAATTTTATAAAAAAAAGAAATTTGAAAAAAAAAAACCAGATGATGACAAAAAAATTAAATAAAGTGGGTATTTTAGTATGAACTGACTCATGAATCGTCCTTTTCTATATTGTTTAATCTGTTAATTTGCCGTAACAAGCAAATCCCAATCTAAAATTTATTTCGCCAGACTGTAAACAGATCTGGACGGTTGTTTCCTTTGAATATTATTTTACCAATTACAAACTGATGTAAAGTGTGAAACAGTTTCATTGCATTAGAAATGGTAAAATAAATCAGCGGAATGTATAATGGATTTGGTGGAGTGCGTTAAAAGTTTGTCTTCGAAACTTCACCATATTGAGTTAGATTCTTTTTTAAAATTTTTTTATTATTAATTTGGTAACGGATTTTATTTTTTTTCTATTCTCGATTTTAGATAATACATGAATAATATTTGTTCATTTAGAAATAATGATTGTTCATGGTTGTTTCTTGCTAAATATTCAAAAATTTCTTTAATTTCAAAAATTTTCGAAATTTTTTTCTCTATTTTTTAATTCTTATCATTTACGATTTGTTTGGCGATTCATAAACAGAATTAGACGCTCCAGCGTTTGGGTTATTTTTATACCATTTTAACATTAAATCTGTTGCTGAATATGATTGTTGTTGTTGTTTGTTTGTTAGTTGTCGTGTTATGAACATTTGCATGATAAAGCATTTAAATAATCAAATTTATAGTGTAAAAAAATGAAATAGAAAGACGCAAATTAAAAATTAATTTTTTTTAAATTTTTCTACATTTAATAGATTAATAATCAGGCGATTTAAATTTATTTAATATTAAAATTTTTAAAGATTTTTAAAATTTACGTATTTGTTATAAAACTTTTTTTTTTTGTTTTGTTAAACTTTTTTCATAATAACTGCCATTGTTGTGGAAGGTTTGAAATTTGATTTGAGTTGTGGAAGGAATAGATTTATATTAATTCCTTTATTCAGAATAGTAGAAATCAATTAATATGTAATTAACAGTACAATAGAAATCAGACGAATGTATTGTAAATAAGTGAAGTAAATTGAGTGATGTTAATTGGGTTTTTGGAGAAAAATATTGGGAGCTTTGACAATAGCAATGAGGTTTTAGATCGTCTAGTCAAAGCGAAAACAATTTGCAACAATGAAATGTGAAAAAAAATAGTTTTTGTTTTTGGAATTTAATGGGGTATATCAATGTTAAGAATTGGACTATTGGGATATAAGACAATTGATGTTGAGGTAATTTTAAGAGAAAAAATTGTTAACAAAGGAAAAAATGTTACAGCAGTTTAATTGAATTTAAAGACAATGACAGTTTTACAAGCACATGGTTTATGACCTTATTAGCTGTAAGCAAAAATGTTTGATGTGGTTGTAAATGAGCATGGACAAAGCACACAATGTGCTTTTGTCGCCCTTTGTTTCATTGTTTGCAGCCCTTTTTAGAGAAGGAGCTGTTGTGAGATAATTTTACAGATGATGACTCATAAGGAGAAAAGTTTTACAATTTTTTAACCATTTGGTTATGTAATTTTCCATATTGATTAGTTTTAGTTGGGAATTAATTTCGGTTTTCCCGACAACCATTGTAATTTAAAAATTTTAAGATTATTTAAATTTTTTTTATTTATTCTATTTTTTTCGTAATCTTGTTCATATTCTCAGTCCATTTTTTTCTCTTTCACATTATAAAATTTTTTTTGACCATTTTTTCACATTTTTTTTTATTTTTTTAATGCTTATAATATATAGATATAGAATGATAAGATATGATAGGATAAAATTTACATTTGCATAATTTTTTACAATAATTTTACACACGTGTTGATAATAAAATATTTTTTGGAAAAAATTTTTTTAAATGAAAAAAATAAATAAATCTTTTTAAGAAATTCTATAATTTTTAAAAATCAATATAAAAAAAAAAGTAACGCTTGTATAATGTAACATGAGCATAATTATCTTGCATAATAGATCATGATCTACTCCATATGAATGATCATAATTATCGATTATTGTATGATTTTTTATTAATTAACAAGTTCATGAATGGTTATTGATGAGCAAGCCTGAAACAATTAACTAGTATTTATTCTTAGCTTACTGCTTTCAAAAGTTCATCATTAAACATCCATGAATTTGTAAATTGATATGAATGAGAATATACTAATCATTATGTACTTTTTATATGGAAAAAGATCATGATCAATTTTTTTGATCTGAAATAAGGAATCATTAGTAGCAATAAATGTATGTGTGACCGTCATAGGAAAAAAAGGCGAATGAAATTAAAAAAAGCAAAATTTAACGCGTAAACCTAACTGAAACGAATGATTAAGCTAAAGCTAACATTTAAATGAGGTTAACGATTACTAGAGGCTAATAAATAATTGAGGCTAATGATTACTGACAAAGGCTTACGATTAACTAAGGCTAACAACAACTAATTGAGGTTAAAATTAACTGAGGCTAAGAGATTAATTAAGAGTTATAGGTAATTTGAAGACTAATGAATAGCACAGGTTAACGAGCGGCATCATTACGGTACCAGTATGGTACTACTATGATATAATTACGATATTACTATAATAACTATTGTAATAAGAAAAAAAAAAATTTTCGGATAGCTGTAAGATGATGGTGAACGTACGGTGTAAGCGTGAACAAATTTCCGACGCAAAAAAACCTAACCTGCAAGCATTTTTTTTTTTAAAAATTTATACTATACAAAAATGTTTTATTTAAAAAACGATGTTGGTATTATCAATGTTTGATGAAATATTCATATAGTACTGAAAGTCTATGCTAAAAATACAAGTTAAAAAAAAAAAGAGAGAGAGATGCGCGGAAGAAGGATATATTTACTGTTATTAGAGAAGTGGGGGAAGAAGGAATGTGCGAAAGAGAGAGAATGAGGGAAAAAAGGTTGGAGAGATGTGCGGAAGAAGGATAATGAGGGAAAAAAAGGATAGATGGATGCGCGGAAGAAGGATAATGAGGGAAAAAAAATGAATAGAAAGATGCGCGGAAGAAGGAGAATGAGGGAAGAAAAGGATAGAGAGATGCGGTGTGCTAGTTATTAATTATATTTACTGCTATTAGAGAAGTGGGGAAAGAAGAAGAATGGGAAAGAAGGAGAATGAGAGAAAAAAAGGATAGAAAAATGAGTATGGCAGAAAGAGTAGGAAAAGAAAAAAGGGATAACGAAATGCGTAAAAGGAGGAGAATGTGAGAGAAAAAAAGGAACGATAAAATAAAGTTTTATATATATATATGTATAAATTAATTTAATAATAAAAAATATTCAACATAAAATTTAAGTTAAAAATACCGAACATGGAAATCAAGCTGAAAAAAAAATAATTATAGACAATATAAATTTCAAAAAAAAAAAATATTTTTAAATTATTTCATATTATAAATATATTGGTAGAATAATACTTCAGTTTAGTTTCAAAAAAACCTGTATTAAAATAATTCATTAGATATGAAATATTTTGTAATTTAAAAATTATTAAAAATAGAAGGTATTATTCTATGAATTAAAAAAAAATTAAAAATTCAAAATTTAGGTTAAAAATTTATAAGATGGATAAGGGTAATTTTTCATTTAAAAAAATTTTTATTTTATAGATCACAGGAGAGAAAAAATACGTTATTAAAAAATAATATTTTATCATAATAAATGACGTAAGCTAATCCAACACGTAATAATAATAATGTATTATTTTGGATCAAAATAGATCATGATCTACTGTGTATAAAAATGAAACGAAGCATGATAAAACGTTTAAGTAATCAAATTATAGATTTAAAATAAATGAAAATAAAAAAAAATGTGTAAAATTTTTTTTTAATATTTTTATCAGAAAAGAAAGAAAGAAAAAAAAAAAATAATGAACAGCAAAAACTAAAAAAAAAAAATAATGAACAACAGAAGTTCAAAAAAAATTACAATAATAAATTATTTATATTATAAATATAATGGTAGGATAATGTGTCTTTTTTTTTTAATTTAAAATCTTGCATTAAAGTAATTAATTGGATACGAAATATTTTCTACCAAAAAAAGAAAAAAAAATATTTAAAACATTAGATATTATTAAATGTATTAAAAATAAAAAAAAAATCAAAATTTTGGTTAAAAACTTTTACGATGAGCTTAAGTCATATTCATTAAAAAAAAAATTTTTTTTTTAATTTTTAAAATTTTTTTTTTTTGTTTGTTAATTGATCAATGTAGATCAAATGAAGGCATAAAAATAATAATTCGTCATTATAAATGACATAATGTAATCATACATGTAATAATAATAATGACGTATTATTATTACAGAGCAATGTAGATAATGATCTTTTGTCTATATATAAATGCAAGAAAGCGTAGTATAACGTCATTTTTTTGGGTTTTTTGATGGTGGACGGTTGCTTAGGTTGGTTATGATGGGGTGGAAAGGTTTTTTTTAGGATAATTGTTGTATGAAGTATTGTATTGATTGTTGCTATAAATGTACGTTTGTTTGTTGTAGTGTTGTGAACGTTTGCATGATAAAACATTTAAATAATCAAATTTATAGTGTAAAAAATGAAAAGAAAGGAAATAAAAGAATATAAAAAAAAATGTAAGTTTTTTTTTTTATTTATTTTATTTTCAAATTAAAAAAATTGATATTTGATTGATTAATAGTTATAAGCTGCAATTAATTAATGAATAAAATTTTTAGGAAAAATTAAAGTTAACTTATTTGTTATAAATTAATGGTTTTTTTTTTTTAATTTCAATATTTTTTTTACGCTTATCGTATATATAGTTGGATAGGTAATTTGGGAAAAATATGAATAAAAAAATTAATTGTATATAAAATGCTATTATTTCAATATGCATAGAAAATTACGAATTATTAATTTTTTTTTGCTGAAAAATAACGTAAGAATAAGAGGGTAGTTTAATAAAATTTTTTTTTTTATAATATGAAATTTTGCTTAAATTTTTCCAATAAGAAAAAAAATTTTAAAAGTTATTAAAAAGGAAAAATTTATATTCAATAAAAAAAAATTTATTTAAATCTACCGTAATCCATATAACGCTGCAACAGGGTAACAAAAATTCAAATTTTTTTAAAAAAAAGTTTATTTGAATCTACCGTAATCCATATGACGCTGCAACAGGATAACAAAATTTTGGCACGATTGTGTGTTTTTTTTGAATAATTTTTTTTTAATTTTTTTTTTAGTTTTTTGAAAGATAATTTCAGTATTACATTGTTGAAATTTTTTATAATTTTTTTTGTTTGCTTGTTTGTTTGTTTGTTGTTGTTGTTGTAGATGTAATAATAACAAGTGGTTGTTTTGTTTTGTTTTTGGAATAAAACATTTTAATTGAAAATTTGTGTTACATGCAAGGGGAAAGAAAAACACATACAATACAATGAATGGAATATTGGTTTGATTTTAAAAAAAAAAAAAAAACAAGTGTCATAGGTACAAAATGGATTACATGGCTATACTTGGTTCGAAATAAAGAATGATATCATTAAGCCAAGGCATAATATGATATCATATAAATGCCACGTATACAGTGATACCATATTGTTTTTTCTTTTTTTTTTACCAATCAATGTTGGTTATGGAGAAAAAGAAAAAAAAAAGGTAAAGCATAGCACGTCCTAAATGACGTCATTGATAGTGAAAGAGGAGCAAGTTTTTTTCTTTTTTTTATTCGTTCCGTGTACAATACATTTGTAATTGAATTGATGAGATAATTGTAGGTAAGTTTTATAAATTGAACTACAATAACGTAATTCTCAAAGTAGCAGCTGTTTTAAAATTTTTTGAATTAAATAATTTGCTTTCCAGATTCTTTTTGTTTTTTTTTTCAATTTCATTATCTAATGAAGTTTGTATGGTCAATGGGAAGGGTTGTATTGGTGAGCTTTGATGATTGGAGGAAAAAATTTTGCATCAGACCGTAGTTCCTATATAATGCAAAAGGGGAGGGGGGGGGGGGGGGGGGGTTGACGTTGTTGTCGTCGTTGTCGTTATCGTCGTCGTTGTTGTTGTTGTTTTTTAATCAGCGTGATGTTTAATGCTATCCAAAAAGTTTTCAGATGCAAGCTGGACATCAATGGAACAACAAATGTGGAACACCGGAAAAATATTAGTTTTTTTTTTTTTTTTTTTGGCATGTTGTTTGCTTGTTTGTTTGTTTGTTTGTTTGTTTTTTGTTGAATGTTTTTTTTTCTTGCATGATATTTATTTCAGGTTAAATATTTGTTTTCCCTATTTAAATTTGTTAGGAATAATTTAATGATCCATGTATTCTCTTTGAATAACTCTTGATATTTGTCTTTATTTTCTTCAAATCATTTCTTCCATTTCGGCTCTTTAATCTTCTTTTCATACATGCTTGAACGTCAAATCACTTTTTTTTGTTCTCCAATTTTCATATTCGTTTATTCCAATACAATAATTTTTTCAACGTACAAAAAAAAAAACTGTTAGGTTAGAATATAGAATCTATATATATATGTATGTAGGGGTTAATGGAGGGTGGGGGTTGTGGTGGTGATTGTTGTTGTTGGTTTTGTTGTTGTTGTACCAATATTTTCGTTCGTTAATTTATTTTAAATTTTAAAAATGGAAAGTTACGATAAGGACACATCTTAATGGCAATCGTTACAGTCTAGATTACATTTTGATAGTAACAAGGTTTTGCTCATTACTTTAGAATTTACAAAATTAAGGTTACAGTCGTTAGTGACATTCCTTCAGAAAGCATGCAAGCTTCTGTTACCCAAGACAGTGTATATGTTTGGGTGGAGATGGTGAAGGAGATTTGAATCATAATTCGCGATATGTGATCCCTGTGACTAATTAAATCTATGATTTGAAACAATAAAAGAATTGTTTCAAAATAGTAAGCTGTCAGAGTAATAAGAATGGCGAAATGTGTAGTTTTGTATTCATTGTATTTCATGAATCTCGACACGTCGCATTAAGAAAAAAGTACGAATTATGGTTCACATATTATCCCATTCATCATAAGCTGATGTAACCGCTGCGGCCATCTCTGTGCTTCCACCTTTACCTCTCTTGATCATGGTACTCTGTAATGATTCCGTACGACTTATTTGAAACACCATTTAAACCTCGGCAAGATGTAGATTTTTTTCAACACCAATGCCATCATCATTACCAAATGATGGTTTAATCCAAATTTGTACTACTTTACAGACCATGCTCCTCTAGTTCCTAATAATTTGTTAAGTAACTACACCTGTTCATGATCAAACTGCCAAGTCTCGTAGTCTCGAAGAGCAATTTGTACATAACTTGTCACATAGTGCTGTTCTTCTGTGCGCTGGTATTTTTGCAGAAGATCAAGCGCTAAATTTTTTAACTCAGCCATTTGCAGTGCTTCACATTCAGCAACCAGTCTAAATGTGCAGATTTTCGGTGATTTCTGGTATAGAGAAAAACTAATGATTTTTTTTTTTTTTAAACATATTATTGGCCTTATTCAAAGATTTGTTTCCGATAACTCTTCCGGGAGAAACTTTTAACTCTTGGTAAATGAAACTTTGAAAACAACAATTAAGGCAACGAGAGTAAAATACTTTGGCAATACTCAAGTAATTGGTTTTTTCGCGACATACTTTGCCAAATCATCCGGTTTTGCAGGTAACGCCAGTGATAGAACAAATTTTTCCTTCTTTAGACGCAGATAAGCAAGGATATGCCGAAAAGATTTCGGATCACGATCCAAATAATAGTTGCCTGAAATGTTGAATTTTGATAAGCAAATTAGTACATACACATGAACAGTAATCATATAACTTTTTTTCGTACAGGTGTTTTACGCATTTGTGAAACGGCCAAGTTAAAATTTATGCGCATATTAACCTCCTTTGTCAGTGGCAATCGGCTTGACAGTGCCTGGTTTGAACCATTCGGCTAGTTTACTTTTTGGATCTGCCAATAGATCAGTTCGCCGAACTGTATATCGTTTGCCGCCAACGTTGATATTCAGAATGTCATCGATGTGTCGGTTGCGGGCCATTGCTTGTTCTTCTTTGCTAAATTAAAATTTCTTCCGTTAAAGCTGCTGCATTTAATTCTTCCCACGAAAGGACGTTCATGTAAGAGATGTGACAGCGCGCATTCGTGTGCCATATAATCGCATATTTTTTCTGCCAGTATTTCTTTAACGTATGATGTTTAGCATTGTCCATATATTCCATATTAACAAACAAACAACTTGAAAATGAGCAAAATGAATGGATATGTCGGATGGTACTACCTAGATGAATTGCCATCAAACAAGTGTTTATTGCATCATTGAACGACCTTTGAAATGTGTATTTGTTCAAATAGACCAATTTCATAGTTGGGATAAAAGTCTTTCGAAAATTGTAAATGATAAAAGGGCCTTGAGAGAATGTTCGCGTGGAGAATTGGTAAATGGTACGACACGACTAACTAATACGCAATTAGTAGCACAAAGGTAAGATACAAATTTTTTAAGGTAGCAGTTCAAATGGAACAGAGTTGATATTTGAGAAATCCCCGGAACCAAAACTATAGCAAAGTTATTTTTGCGCCGGTAATGTTCTAAACATTGTCCAAAAAGACAATTCCGAAAGATATTGTTACCACAAAAAGTTTTAAAATTTAAGAGCATTCACAATACGTTCTGTTTGCAGTAGGAGCAGCAGGTATAATGCATGCATTTTTGACAAAAAGTTTTGAAGACTGAAGCTTTTTAATAGTAATTCTTCACTATCCTGCTGCTGATACTGGGGTATGAATTTTTGAAAGAAAGCTCTATGATTTTGGAGATGGCAGAAATAACACCAAGCTGATAATAAGTTCTTAACATATATATAAATATATATAATTGACATGGAATGAGTAACAGCCAGGCTAAACTGAGCGTTTGAATCCAATTTAATTGTTTTTAAAATGAGAATGAAGCTGTCATACCCTACACAGTTGCTAGCCAACATTGCCTAGGTAAAATGTCTGAATTGGTTCGCCCGAGAATCCATAAGAGAAAGGTCGGTTTTCAAACCTTTAGTTCGGACTATTTTAACCAAAATGAAATCTTGGACATGTTTGAAAAAACAAGTGGTCTTCTCATATTTAAAATTTGTGAGGAATTGTGTTGCGAATGAATTACTTGCTATGCAAGTTTTTATCCATAATGGATGATTACTTGCTTAGGCTTAGGCTTTCATCTCCTGAATAACGTCGACGAAATCTCGCTCCCCATATTTCTAGTCAGTTAATATATAGCGTTAGAGCATGGACAAATTGATGAAACACCAGTGAACACACATAGTCGCTGGTCGGTAGGTAGGAAAAGTACCTTATGGAAGAAAACAGGCCTTATTCTTCCACACAACGGCACCTTCCGGTCAGACCTCTTTTTGTCCATGATTAACTGTGTTTCTTTCTGCAACCTAAACTGGCAGCAGCAGTTCAGCTCAAATCGCGTTTATGCATTCAAATCTATTCGGAAGAAAAAAAAAAAATGCTTCCTGACTGAATAATAATCGTACTGAAATACACACACACACCCATGCTTTATCACTGATCTCAGTGTAGTTACAAACAAAGCGTCAAGCCCTTTGATTAAATCAGATATTCGCTTCTTCAGTAGTGAATTAATTTGTGAAAAATAAAGATTCCTTCAACACAGTGCAGTTGTCATATTTTTGACATATTGATACTTGATCCTATCATATTCCTTGACTTTAAGGAAAATTGCTGCTTATCATTCCTCCTTGTCTTTTGCAGTTTTGCGTTCCGCATTCTCTGCTATTGTTGATCAGCATTTCTAAGCACCTGCATCTTGTTGAAGAGAATCTAGCACCTCCTAGTATCTTTCTGCTGCTGATATGCCACTTCATTTCTTTCACTTCAGCTATTTCGACTTCGACTTCAGCCGCTTCTTTCCCGCCGCGAATAATTCAAACAGTTTTAGCGCAATATGTAAAAGTGAGTGAGCAAAGTTAAAGCAAGTCAACCTTGGTACGCAGCTTACATGATGCTTAGAAGCTATTTTGTTGGATGGAGAGGCGATTTGTTATGTTCACTGTTTAAGCAATTATAAAATGATACAATCAATTCGTTATGAACGATGAAACGCTCAGTTGATTTCTGGAAATGTTTTAAGTCACTGACTAAAATGAACGAAAAATCATTCAAACACCAACGTATATGTGTTTCCTGTGATTAAAATTTTTTCCAAGTTGCTCGTCCAATTTTCGTTTATATGTGTACAAATCCGAACGTCTGCCGCTTGATTTTAAAGTTTTCATTATTTGATTCAAATTTGATGATTGAGGCCGATTAGCCTCCTCTAGCCTCCTCATTTTTCCGTTTTTTCAAAAAAAAAAAAAAATTTTTTGATCGTCTCATTGCATGAATCCGTTGTATATTTTTAATTACTATTTGTGGTAATGAAGGCTATTTCCAGTAACATTAATCAATGCCTAGATTCTTGCCAGATATTCAGTTAACCTACTGGTCGTAACTGTATGATTGCGAATCGTGATAATTTTTAATCTCGCTACAACAACAAAGATGTAGCAAGTTAACTTTGCTTTGGCTTCTTAATTCAAGCTGTATATTTGCTCCATTTCCACAGATACTCTATATCCAGCTAATACAGAGCCGAGTCATGGATAATGTTTTTTCCTGATCTGACCAGTTATAGAAGAATTCATAAATGATCAGAGCACATTATATTTTGATCAAAAGATGGTTGATCCTGTGGCTTAGGCTTAAACTGAAATCTACACACAGGTGACTTTTTTCTGGTCATTACTAACTTTTTTCTCCTTTTTTCTCTACATATGAAATAGTTGTTGATCTTGAGCAGCTTAAAGAACATCGGAAGTAGCTTCTAAATTCATGAAAATGTAATCATTTGCTTAAAACACATCGTATTTCTTCCAGTATTTGATGAATTTCCGTAAAAATGATCAAAACATAATGTATACAGGATACTGTGCTGAATTCCAATTCTTTCGCATGCCATGTTTAGCATCTCTCTACAATGAACGAAAAAATCATCCCTTGCAGACCAACAAAATTTCATTTGGATTTCCTTTCAAAAATTTCCTTTCATTGAGAAATTTCTCGACACAAAATGAACATAGTTTTTATTTTCCAGATATTTTCCAAATATAAGCAGGATTTTGTCATCGTGATCATAGGGTAAACTTTAGACATTAAATTGAAATTTAATTATTCAAACGAAGCAAACGATGGCTATAGCTAGCAGTTCGGTGACTTGAGATCGTTGCAAAGAATGAGATTGAAGAGCTAGACATAAATCAATTCAAATGAAGCAGTTGTTTTTGTGGAAAGAAAGCTTTGCATCCTTCAGATAATTTGCAGAGGAATGGAAGGCAAGGAATCAGGATCAATGTTAAGCTATCATCGAAAATTTACTTCTCAAAGTTTGCATTGTGGTTTTGGTAGAAGCTGAATATGGTTAATCCCAATCTAAAAATGCTATGATACAAGAACATTGTATTGAAGGTACGGTTAACTTTTACAAAATCTGGAGGGATGAAATTTGCTTGAAAGTTATCGAACAAATTGTTGCTGTTTAAATGACCGGAATTTGTTGCAGTTTGAGACTTCAAACAGTAGAACTTGCGATTACTGCAAGAAGCAAGAGTGTAATGCTGTTTAAATAAATAAAAAAAATGATACGGCAAAAAAACATTACAGAAACACGGATGTCTAAAAGCACAAATTGTCTTCCCTTCCTTATTATTTCGTATGATGTTTTGGTCATCTAAATATTCAAACGTTCCGTGGAGTTAATTTAATTTTCCGTGAATGAAGGCTTAGGAAAAGTCTGCTGGAGTAAGTTGCATACTTGCCGTTACAAAGTTGCCAGTCTAAACATTAATTTTTATATAATTTATTTTGAATGTCAATTCGAAACACTTGTTTATTACTGGTCAATTTTGAGTGTACAAGTTCTTTGCGAAAAAGCAATGCTGTTAACAGCAGTGAGCATTGATTACTAAAGTTCCTTAGCATTTGACAATAAATTAAAAGTATCAGCAGCAGCAGCAGCAACAACATTAAAGGTGAAGTCAGATTATGCAACACAGCAGCATGGAATGTCTTTACCATCCTGGATCTGAATCTGTAAATCGGACCACAATTCCCTTCTTTCTGCTAATACTGTGTGATGATCATCGCAACATCAAAAAATTTAAAAACACAAACATCATCTGAAAGGAAGCTGCCAATATAATTCAAATATATTCCACAAAGAATATTACTTTGTAAATACTTTCTGGAATTTCAGATCTGTTTCAGATCTAATTCCATTTTCAACTACTGGAATTAGATCGGTTTCATAAAAAATCAGTTCAGAAGTTAATAAAAAAGAGTTCAAGTCAGTGAGGAAATTTCAAGCAGAATGATTGAAATGAGATTGATTGGAGCAAGTCCTACGCTAAACAGATTGGAGTTATGATCACTTCCCACCTTTTTGTTTATCTAAAGCTTTGTAACCACCGAATGATGTCTGAGTGTTGGAAGGAGGGAAGCACCACCTTACTTTCAGTAATGACAAATCATCAAACGAGAGAACACCAAAGCTAATAATGCACCACTTCCTGAAGGATCTCAACGAAAAAATTCTGAATATTCCGGGCCTTCGGACAAAACATGCCCATGTGATGAATGTGTCTATTTGTTTCAACTGGAAATAGCAAGCGCTTTCATTCTATTTTTTTTTTTTCATTCTGCTTACGGATGTTCTGTGCAGACCAGTGGGAAGTATCTGTCATATGTCAAATGCTCAGCATTATTACAGCTGTAACCATAATATTATGCGCAGTACCTCCTAACATTTTTTCCATAACTCTACGAAGAGATTAGTTCACCATTGCCTTCTCGTTCAGTGAGGCATCTCTGTATCTCTTGATAGTGCGTAATTAGGAATAATTAGGTGTTGGCGGTAGATGATAGTAATATTGTTGTCTCTCACGGATAGTGAACCCCCGTCTAAAAACTAATCTTTTGCTTCAATTTTTAGACATGTCTACTATCCTGTTTAAAAATTTTCCACTATCGCTATTTACAAAGCGTAATTAATTACTCAGCTGAGTCAACCACTTGTTCATGCTTCGAGCGTATTTTCACTGATTTAACACCGTCGTTCTCCTGTAAATGATCGATAAATTTTTGACCATCCTTTTTTTTTTTTGTCGTAATTCTGTCCATCTTTATGTTCAGGCCTTCTCATCACCATCCTTTCTTCTAATGCTTCGCACCAGTTCTTACCCAAGCGGATTAAAATTTTAGATTTGAGAGAAAATTGAAAGGTATTGGATTGCATGTCGTCATGCTTCCATTATGCAACTCCACTCTTTCGAACATAATTCAAGCGATATGCCTAACATAATTTTGTAGGAGAAAGACCCATTATAGAGAAAGTACACTTTAGACACTTCCCTTCCAATATTACCAACGCTTTCTTTTTTTTGCTAAGAAACCTTCACGGATCATTTCATCGTACACTTCGCTACAGGATGATGCTAAGGCTTTTAATGTTCCGCATTCACTAAAATTCGCTCTCTAATAGAGTTTTTCGTGCTCACGGAGAATGTGATTGCAAACGAAACATTTTGTACAAATTGTTTTCCAAAAATTTTCCGTTCTGTTAAATGCAGCTGCATTTATCTTATTTTAACTAATTAAATGGGCTACGCGAAACAGCTCTCCACTACAGGAAACTTTACATTTAATTATTTTCAGCTCAAAAAAAGCCGCCGTTAGGACGAAACATGATATAAATTTTGGATAATTTAAAGTAGTATTGTTTTTTAGTCTAGAAATTAAACTGAGATTGGTAGGCGAAATTTCGAGCGGCTATTCTAATTTGATGTGCTGCTCTATGCGATTGCCTGATGCTATTAGCATGAAATAAAGCACTTCAAACACAAACTAATAACTATTAACCTTGTTTCAGACTTATCAAAACTGGTGGAATAACAAGATGGTTATACGTGAAAAGTTTATTACCTAATAATATGTTCCCCATCTTTACATAATTCTTTTAGAAACTTGGATAAAATGCTCCCCATTTAGTCGCCACAGCAAATGTGACGGGAAGATATATATTCAATTTCGACATAAATTCTACTCCTTCTACTCCATTAGACAAAAGTAATTCAACGCATCTCAGCAGTGTCGAATATCACAGTATATTAAAAAAACTAAATGTGACATCCTCCGGACAATGATGAACCATGATGCTTCTCTCCTTTTTCCCCATCCATAGATTTATACTTAAGGTCAATAGTCACGAACATGTTAGGCATTATTTTCATCGACATCTGTCTCCTTCTTTCCAAATGTCCTTAAAATTTCTATCCGGACTGGATCAATATTACTGCTGCACGCATGTTCAATTTTCGATACAGTGATAATATATTAAATGATGAAACTCTTACAACAACAACAACACTTTCCTATTTATAATCAATCATTGCATAAGTCGAAGTATTAGTAGAATTTGCTGACATTTATTTCCATACGATGTCAATTTGTATGGAATCATCTGTTCTGAATTCTTTTCGTAAAGATTAAAGAGACCAAACAAATTCTTTTCATTTCCGGACAAGTAATGATGCATAAAGCTTAGCAAATTCTTTGATTTGAATTTTACCCTATGAATTCCTGCAAACTATCTTTGCTTTGCGCACATGCAATATTACGGGGTTTTTTTTTTTTTTTTTTTTATCAACCAAAACGTAGTTTGCTCAGTCCCAGTACCGATTTTCACCAACATCTACTTCAAAAAAAAATACTGAATCTTGGTTTGATGAAAAAAGTGCTATGAAGATAATTTAAAACTTCATGAGGGGAGAGCGGCAGCAGGAAATATTTTGGACAAAAGGTAATATAAGTGTTGAAGTAAGCCGAGGAAGTGCCACCTTTTCACAGCTCTAAGGTCTCGCAGTTTGAACAGCGCGATAGCAGTGGATTAAAATTGTTGTTGTCAAGACCCCCCCCCTTCCCCGCACCAATGTGGGATTGATGGAACGCTCGATAAGGATTTTGTCATCCTCTTTTTCCGGGAAAATTGTCACACACATATAGCGAGAAAGATGCAGGGAATCGAATAGTTATATCCATTAAGCCAGTTATGTGTTTTTTCCAGTTTTCATCCTCCTCATTTCCCAGCCAACATTGTTATTTTCATAAAAAAAAAAAAAAAAAAACGGTTGTGAAAATTTCGTTGTGTTTGATATTCTTCTCTTCATTGTTTGCAAAACATTGTAAATGATTCAAAATGGTTCAAAACGAAGTCATCAACTTTGACAAAAAAAGCAGCAAATACAATCGTTAGACAGTTGTGTTTACTACTTTTTTTTTTTTTTTTTTCATTTTCTGTGTTTAAAGAGTTTTATATCTGATGATTATGGATTAATGTTTATAGATATCTTGGTACTCTTAAAACTGTCCCTCTAATGTATACCATGACAAGTCGCAGATGATACGAGAAAATAGCTGGACGAAGTGAACCGAGTAGCGGAATAATACCAAAGGCTCTGACAATAATAAGGTCAACAATGCTCGATTCATCTGTGAAAGCAGAAATGGACCTAAACAAGCTTAAACAATCACTTGTTGTGTATCAATATTTATGAAAAATACTGCTTAAAAAAAAAAAAAAAAAACCGAAACGGACATGTCAGAAACAAGTATCTTCCTATTCCATATATATCAATAAATATCAGTGTGCTTCATTGCATCACCCACAAGATCAAGAAGAATCTTATGGTACAAATAACAAGTAATCGTTGAAAGACAAGAACAAAGGGATGCAAAAAAAATCTCCAGCCAGATTCCATAGATAATCGGATAGCAAAGAACAGTAAACAATACCGGGAGCACAAATAAGAAAAAAAAAAAACACTTGACATATTTCGATGCAAAATGTCTACTTCTCATCTCTACGTGTATAACTGCAGAGTCTATAATTCAAACATTCGAATCTACATTACATACATATATATATATATATATATATATATATATATATATATAATGCCTAGCCCCCTCTATAACCGCTCATAATCCGCTCAAGTCTCTTCATATTCATCTAAATTTTTGTAATGTCAACTATTCTGAATCTCATTTCAACTTCAGTAATACTCTCTTCCAAAAGATTAGTACAGCATGCACGAGCGCTATTATCGTCGCCGTTTAGTATTTTTGATATCCAGGGAATCCGCCGGTTCCTCTGGTAATTCATTCAAATACTGTTCACGCAAAGCTTCTATTGCTTTACACCATTCCAGTGCATTTCGCTCCGGATCAAATAAATAATAAGTACGGCTCGGCTGAAAATATAGTACAAATCAAAATGTTGACACTTCTCGGTTTTGCTTCCAAATCAATTGTGACTTTTTTCTAGCGCTAAAAAAGTAATAATGACAAACCGTATGCACGAAGAAAGTTCGAAAATTTTTCGCTTCAACTCGCAACTTCTGGCAGAACGGTATTTTGCCTTTCAGTTGCATACTTATAGGGTCCACATAAAATATATGTGGCCCTTCTGTTAGCAAAAACATCCTTCTTCGCGCGAATAATCCCTAAACCAAGTTTTCGACATTCGAATATATTAATATAACTAATTCAGTTTACTTGTTTCATCTTCTTCAATTTCAAACCTCGAAATCAGGAATTAATCAATGAAAACAGCAATAACTGCTTGACACAATGTGCACATTTTAAAACATGATGTTACGTGTGACACAATTTAAATAAAAAAAAAAAAAAAAAACATTCGTATGAAACTAATGAAATGTATCCAGACAGCAAAATGAACCCATTGTATGCAGTAAATAAGAAACTCTCTCACTTTTTTTTTTTCCTCCCAAAATATCAAAGATTACATAATTAATTCACAATATGCGACTAAGGCTGACCTTCTTTTTATCTAATAAACCACTTTTAACGATCAAGTTGCCCTCTACAAAACGATGGTATTTGTGTTCTTTTCGCTGAATATTCAGCTTTTTTTCACGCAATCCAGCTGACTCGGATTCTTCTGTTTCCCAATTAGCTTTATTTTGGCTGCAATAAAGTTTTCCATAAATTTTGAAAGTTATAATTCACATTTGTTCTATCTATGTTAATAAATAAAACAACCTGGAAGAACAAAAGTCCTTTAGAGAAAGACCTAGCAAGCGGGTTACTGCTGCATCATCAAGACCGGGTTCTATATCATCTGGAAAATGATAATCGCTATGAAAGGCTGGTTCTCCACAACTGGCGGGTAAGTATGGTTTAAAAGGCGGTGGCGTTTTTGTGATCAAATTATCCCAATCAACTGTAGCAAAGTATGGATGCGAACGAACAGTCTCACTGCCGCCTGTCTCTTCAGAACCAAGACGTTTATTAGGATCGAATACCTGAAACAAAAACAAGATAATAATAGCACAGAGATGCTCACCGAGAGACCGGAATATAATTTATTGAATTGCAAAAAAAGTATATGCAGCTGTGAAAACGCACCAAGAACTTTCGAACGAGATCTTTGGGAAGGTCAGGGAAACCTTCAGGAAAACTGTAATCCAACTTTTGAATCTTTTGAAATGTATGATAATCATTAATTGCTCGAAATGGTGGCAATCCAGAAACCATTTGAAAAATTATTGCACCCAAAGCCCAGTAATCACATCTGGAAAGAGCGAAAACTAAGAAACATATGCTTTGAATAAATATTTTTAAAGACAATTAAAACTAACGATGGGCCAACTTCTCCATCTACCAGTACTTCTGGTGAAAGATACTGGGCAGTACCAACGAATGTTGACCGACTACGATGGTGTTCTTCCTGAAGAGCACTTTTCGTATCTGTTTCATCTGTAATTTTGAAAACCAGTGAAGAAATTACGCAAACTAGTTTTATAAACTACTCAACATGTAACTGATGTTTAGCTTACCTTTCTCTGAATCAATAAATTTTGCTGTGCCAAAATCAGATAACATTATGTGCCAATTTTCTCCAAGCAAAATATTTTCTGGTTTCAAATCCCTATGAATAATGCCACATTTATGAAGGATATCAATCGCGCAAACAAGTTCAGCCGAATAAAACAAGGTTACCTGCAAAATTATGCATCAAAAGAAAAACTGATTTTTGTAATGTAGACCGCAATGTACTGCAAGTTCGTACTATATAATTCATGAACATTTACTCACTTCCGAATTAAATTTACTAAAGGAAAAAACTCCTACTAACACAACCATATCAGCAGAAAATACCAATAACAACAACAACTTACATCTTCATCAAAGGAACCAAGACGATGCAAATATGTTAACAAATCACCATTTTTTGCATAGGTCATAGCAAAATCTGCAAATGTTTCATGCATATATGTTTTTGAAGAAATCAACTGCAGCAAGTAACAAAATATTGCAAAACTTACAAAGACGAGTAGGATCCTGGAAAGTACAATATAAAGATACGAAATACGGATGTCCGCCGTGCAAATAAGTCAATGAAGTCATTATATCTTTCTCACGCATAACCGATATTACCTCAAAAGTAAACTAATTCAGGCATCTTCGCTGTTAATACAAAATTTGCATCATTCATCCAAAATATCTTGCAGTAAACTTTGTTTCGTTCACTTTCTTTTCTTAGTAGGAGAAAAATCTAAAATGCACAAATTTTGACAAAAATTTGTACCTTATCATGTCGTCGAATTAAATCCTTGTTGAGCACTTTCAGAGCAAACTCTTTCCCACTGGATACCTCACGAGCACGATATACCTGTAAGCTCAAAATAGACATAACATACACGATATTGTTATTATGCATGCATTCGCTTTCCATAAATCTTACCGTAGAAAAACAACCCTCGCCCAAAATTTGCAAAAAAAAGAAATCAACGGCACTCTTCTGTACTGGTTGCATACCATTTTTTAACATCTGTACCATTACCATCTGCGAAATCGCTGATTTTTTAATCTATAAGAATACGAAGCAGGGAATTTATTACTATTTCCTTCGGAAAAATAAAGAACTAATAATCGCTAGGTACAATCATTCTCCTTTTGAAAATAATTTGACTGATTATGTGATCGAATCCAGAAAAAATTTTTGATATCAACCATGAAAGCATTCCATTAGTTGCATTCGTCAATTGAATATGCAGAGTTAGAATGCTACTCTCAGATAATTAACCACTGATGCGCACAACAATAACGTAATCTCACACTGATCCACAGTCAAATGAATACAGTAATACGATTAAGCGAAAGTGTAAGACCACCTGTCTGCCCACAGGCACATCTTTGTTGCACATCGCTTTATCGTTTTCATCCGCAAAATGAATAAGCACATTTGCAGTCACTGAAAATTGTCGAGGAGTAATAAACCTTCAACTTTTGAAAGTTATGCTGTAAAAAACTTGATATCCATCTAATTATTTACAGATGTAGATTAGACTTTGTTGCTATTACGAGAACAAGAAGCAATACGTTAGTCATCTCGGAAATTTTATCAATTCAAACCTTTGTAACCTAGAGCATGTGTTACCCAGCCTCGAATTACCCATAATGGAACTTCTTTCCAAGGAATTTAAGAAAGTTCACAACATCACCATTGAAATAAACCTGTTCTCTTATCATTGTGCACCACTAAACAGCTACTTCCTTTTTCCCAAGCAGCATATTTATTAGTGCCAGCCAGCGAAGAAAAGACTAGAGAAATAGCCCATTTATAACAGCATTATATTGGATACAGTACCATGACGGGAATAAACAAACCATTGGTGGATGGGGAATCGCCATCTGCATCGGATACGATAGGCAAGTAATTGTGTGCAGTGACTACTACCATTAGGTTACCGGAATGTACAACAGCCATCAAAAATCATTAGGCTCGTTATTTTCTCCTCGCGCTTCCCCATGTTGACTTCATTCTGGAAAATGTGAAAACTTATTCATTTATCAATCATCTCATTTCTCATTCACCGAAAAAAGACAACGGCTATTCTAACCTTCTGTTTGTCTTTCTCAGTAACTCTGTTCGGACTAAATTTCAGATATGTAACATCCACAATTGCACGTGAACTCGTAAACTGCAGCAAATACAATAGACAAACCGAAACCCACCACCGCAACACCATTCCCCGGTGTAACGAACACCTCCGCACGAGTCTTATATTCATAAACTTCGAACAACGCATGCACGTCGTAGCAATGGGACTGGCGGTCAGTGAGCAGGAATGACTGGTGGGATGCTGGCTGAGTGTTCCGTTGCATATTTTCATTAAATTCTTGCATATGCCTGAATTCGCCACTCAAATGAAGAGAATGGAGGGAAGAATGGCTGTCGAAAATTACATTGCAACAGACACGAACGTGGCTCGCACGCACAAACCGACACATAATAGATCGTCGGTTGATGCGAGCATTTGCTGCAACCAGCACGAGTGATTTATGGTTCGTCATATTGGTAGTAACGCATGCGTCGATCGCTTTGCAGTTTTTGTTTACTGGTCTTGCGTCATTACTCTGAATTCTTGCCTTCCTTTCCAACTTGCAAGCTGGTTATTATTCAGCGTCGCCGCTTCCCTTCCTCCGTTTTTTGTTCCCATTACTTTGCTTTAGCTTAGTTTAGTGTTCTCAATATGATCAGAAAAGATTCTATAGGTTAGGCTCGGATAAGAATGAGCTCCTATTGGTCCTTTCAGTGTGCTGTGTAGCATGATATTTGTAATAACAATATTAAGATCTATAATCAAATATTTAATTATATTTTTAAAAATTTAATTGTATTTAGTTCAATACTTGGGAAGAGAACTCAATGTAGAAAGGATGATATGGCGATATTTCCAAGAATGGACGCGGAAACGACTGTATATGTCGTTAACAATAAACAGTTTTCAAAGATCATTTCAGTTCTTGTTGTTGATGATTGGTATGCCTGGTAATTGTAGAACTCGAAGAAGCGACCGCACTCCGACAGAAGATAATGATAAGGCTGAAACTTTTGTGAAAGAGCTAAATCTTGTTCTTATTGTTAAATACACATAGCGAGCCATGTCAAAAGATTTAAAAATAAAGCATGATTGGCGATGATGGAGAAATAGATAACGACAAGTTTGAAATTAGCAAAAAGTGATCGAATGGCATTTCATAGTTAAAAAGGTAATATAGGTAATAGCAGTATGAATGGATTCCATCAGAAACGGACGGAGTATGAGTAAGATCAGTTATTTTCTTACCATTGTACAGCGTGAAAAAAAACCTTTTTTCAGTTCTGGGAGCAGTCATTGCGTGTTGTAAATAAGAATACACATAGTCCCCATTGCTGAGAAATGTTGTACTGCAACATGAAATATTCAACGCTAAAGGTCGAGAGATACTGATGAAATGGAAATTTCCCTGAATCAAATACTGCTTGAACTATGAAAGCAAACATCAACGCATTGACTGATGATGTTTTATTAGAAAGTATCATCATTATAGCTCCAAAAAGGATAAAGCGGTACAACTGGCAAGAACCAGCAGTCCAAAAAAAAAAAAAAAAAAAAAATGAAGCATATGAAAATGTCGAATATTCTTACCTCCTCTGCAAATGGATGGAGGCTGAAGGGAAACTCGAGAACTCTACAGCTGCGAAGTAGTTTGAAGGCATGGAAAAAGAAAACTAAACACTGCGATATTAAAATAACTAGTAGTGCTTCTTCTGCACTGCTTCTGTACCTTCTTCAGTACTTTTTTTTAAGCAAAATTGGATTCTGCCCTATTAATCAATTCAGTACAGAAGAAGCTAGGTTGAATATTGCAAGTATCTGTTCGTGCTGCTTATCATCATTCCATCATTTCAGACTTAAATATAAATGATGAATGATAATCAACAACAACAAGTTTTCATCATATTGACTACTGAGATGCCTTTTTCGAGACGCTGCCTTTTTCGTAGTTTTCGAAATGATACACATTACCACACTGACTGAGCTAATCAAAAGCAAAAAACATAAATTATATGAAGCCTACTTTATTCAAGTGATTCGACAATTGACGAAGAGAGTTAAACTCAGCTATCAGAAGAAGTCGAAAGTTGTGTCAACTCCTCATAAAACGAGAGCAAAAAAGATTCCAAGAACTACAGCGCGCGCAACTTCATCGTTTTCGCGTACTTTTAGTTTCCTTGTAAATTGTCCTATAAAGCATCTTGATTCAATGAGCAACAATCCCTGATTTAGATAGGATTCTGGCAAAGTTGAACTTCAGAGACCAGATCTTTGATCTTCATCAGGTGCAGGAGCTGTCAGGAAAATAAATGCTTCTTTGCATCATTTCCGTTAATTACAAGAAAACGTTTAATAGTATCGAATCGAATGTGTTTTTCTTAAAGCCCATGTTGAGGTAAACGTGAGTTAATTTTGCGTCAATTTGATGTAAAAAATGATTTGTATTATTTGTTCATATTGTATCATTCTGTCCATTTCTTCAACTCGCGAGTGAAATGAGCTGATTCTTTGTCACTTCAGCTTTTCAGCATTTGTTTCAAGATGGTACACTTCACAAAATGAAGTGCAGCATGAATATTATTAACAGCAGATATTTCGTTGTCCCAGAATTTATAAAGTAAATGACATACTGTAGTAGTGTTTATGCAAAAAACAAACAAGTAAGTCTAGAATAAGTGCCACAAAGTTGGCCATGATAAAAATTGCTAGCATTTGTTGTTGTGGAAGGTTTGAAAATTGATTTGAGCTGTAGAAGGAATAGATTTTTATTAAATCCTTTATTCACAATAGTAGTAATCGAATAATATGTAATTAAACAGTACAATAGAAAATCAGGCGTTTAGTGAAGTAAATTGGGTGATGTCGATTGAGTTTACGGAGAAGAATATGTTGGAAGCTTGGACAGGAGTAGCGTGCTTTAAGATCGTCTTGATTTGAGCGAACCAATTCGAAAGAATCAAGGGTGAAAAAGTGAATTTTAATTTGGGAATTTAGTGGGGGTGTATTAAATGTTAAGAATTGGGCGTATTGGGATAGAAGACAATTGATGATGAAATAATTTTTTTTTAAAAAAAAATTGTTAACAAAGAAAAAGTGTTACGACAGTTTAATTGAATTCAAAGATAGTGACAGTTTTACAAGCGTAAGATTAATGGATTTGTTAGTTGTAAGCGGAAACGTTTTGATGTGGTTGTAAATGGTTGCAAATTAGCATGAGATAATGCAGACAATGAAATTTACAGGTGATGACTCATTAAAAAAAAATTTCACAAAAATTTTAATCGTTTGATTTTATAATTTTCCATAATATTTAGTTTTAGTGGAGAATTAATTTCGGTTTTCCCGACAACACATTCATGCGATTACTCACATGTAGGTAGATGGCGATAATGAAGATAATAATAGTGAACAGCTACATCTACGAAGTCAAGAAGTTAGTGTGTAACACGGTCTTAGTGATCTTGAACCAAGTAATTCAAATCTTTAATAGTATCCTCAGTGTCCTGAGATAAACCAATCAAAACTAGATCCACCAGAATGTTGACGAAGCGTGGCGAAAAAACAAGGGATCTGAATTTGTTACTTCACTACCACCCAAAAAAATGGAGTATGTCAAATGTGATGAGGAGAGGAAAGTGGAATTTGTCTAGCAAGAAATATTTTTTTTAACATCTTTAGTGATATCTATAGTGCGTACATGTGGTGAAGGTAGCGGACTGGGAGGAAAGCAAATGACGAGAACAGAAAGGTTTGAGATGATGTTATGCTCAGCGCATGTAACTGCATAAAAATAAAGTCGAAAGCATTGCCTTCAAAGTCTGAATATTGGTAATTGGAATAACAGAATCGAATGAAAGGTATCCAGTCTCTAGTGATATCCAAAATAGTCAATTCTATATGCACTACATCTGTTTTTTAGTTATTTCATTCAGTTTTTTGCAAAAAATTTAGTAATCTCTATCGTGCTTTGTGATGTAGGAACACAGCTATTCTGTTACGTGTGAATAATATCATACACAACGATACATAGAAACGTTCTGCTGGAAAACGTCGCTAATCGTTCAACCGGCTTACGTAGCGAGCTTCGTATGATTCCACTTTATCGGAGCAGTGTGCGGTTGGCAAACAGAATGTTGTATTGGTAAAATAGAAAAATTGTAATTCAAAACGAACCAGAAAATTCAAAGGTTCCGTGCGAATGAGAGATAACAACGAAGATATATACTTACAGGTAATTAAACTCTGGAAGATAAATAAGAACCTTAAAAACTTCCAAAATATACATCAATTTTAGCCGATCTCTGATCGCAATTTTTAACAAGTTACATAAACTTAAAACAACGCATTAACTATTTTCTACACTTTTTTCTAGGTTTTCTTTTTTTTTTTTGGGGGGGGGGGGGGGGGGGGGGTTCGACTATAATTGTTTAGGTTGCTGACCTTATTCCATATTCCAGCTAATAAAAACTATGGGAAGTTTTCTTTGTTTTCTCTGATCCGTAATTTCCTGCTTGTTTCATTCTATAATGATCGTTGTTGACCAGTGTTCATTATCTTCTCGGTTCAAGAAATAGATGTGGAGTTTCATATCGCTTGTTTATTTGATTTTGACATCATCAAACGTAAGATTTAATTCTGAAATGTGATGAAGACAATCTTGACAAGTCTCAATTAATTCAACACTGTTTTGATATTCTTTCTATTCTTATGATTATTGAAGAAATCTAAAGAGCGGCAGTTATTTAAATTCAGCATTAAGTGTCGGTAGGAGATCATATCAGCAAAAAACATCGTTGCCGACAGCGCTCACTGCTATAGATTGCAGTTAACAAATCTGCGAAAGAAAACGATACAGTAATGTATGCATCTGGGAAGTCGTGCGCGGTTGGTCTGTCTAAGGAGAAGGAGCGTGCGTGATTCGTACTTGAAATGGTTCATTTATAAATATTGTCATAACCAATATGATTGTCAAACTTATTCGACATTGCTCCTTCTCTTTTTGTTATTTCGTTAACAGTTAGGAAAGTGTTCAATCTTGCAATAATAAATATTATGGTTCATTCTTAAAAGTTCGTATATTGCTCATTTTGTTTCGTTTTTTTCCAAAGCTGTTATCTACCCCTGAACATATCGATGTTTCACATGATGACCTAACATTGGCAGGAAATGTCATCAGTCTCTCTATCAAACCAAGTAAGTCCTATACTTGCTACTGCACTATTAGGTCATTTCGACAGCAGTGATCGATTCTTAGCATCCAAAATTTAACCACTCAGTGCAGATTGAACATGAAAATAATTGACTGGAATAACACTTGAAGTTTTTAAAAACTAATGTACATCACGTAGATAGCTTTAACTTTTGTGACGGAATAATGGATGAGAAGAGCACCAAAAGATGACGACTAAATAAAAGTTGCATTGTGTTCAATAATATTGTTTTTGGCAAAAATAAATGAGAATTTTGTGAAGGGTACCATTTTTCATATTTGCTTCTCAGTTTATTGTTATTTCTTTCAATTTGTTTTTTAGTTCCTTCAGTAAATCAGTAGCTTTCCGGTGTGCATAACGAACTGAATGCTAAATTTGGGAATAGGATTCTTTGAAACTGTCAACTACTCATCTTTGTTGCTTTTCACAATTTCTTTTTTGTGAAGAGTTATGAACAAGAAATCAAAATGATTTATTGTTACTATTTTTATATTTAGAATTCTTTTAGAACTCAAATAAGCTAGGCTTAACAAAATGCAGCAATTATGAATGATACTTGAAGTAATATACGTAGAAAGTTGCTTTTTTTTTTGCAGTATTTTAGAAGTAGCGCCTATACAAATACAAGTCAAGCTTTGTTTAGAAAGGCAAGTTATTTTAATTCTGGAATGATTGTATTGTGAAAAGAATGCTTATCATCCATATTTCAAAAAAAGTGTGACATCTTTGCTTCTAATGTGCGCAGTATGGATATGCTGTTTAAAATGAATGATACTATTCTTGAACTGTTAATTGCAACATTTCAGTTCTTTCGATAAAAATTTCCCATCGAATAGTTGAGAAATATCTGCAAAATAATGAGCTTATTATAACAAGCAAATGGGAGCGCTCGATAATGCGAAAATAGGATTTTGAAATGGCACTAGTATTTACTAATATGAATGGTCACTTCATGACAATTATATCTTTTTGATGCAGGTTATCTATTCAGTTGCAAAAAGCCTGAACAAATAAATGAAAACGATTAGAAAGTATTTGATCGAATCTCATACTCCTTGTTTTCTTTATTTCCACATAATTCTGAAAACATTTCGAAAAAATATTTGCAAGTTCATCGCTTGCCTTTCAACTGTTTTTCTCTTGTCATGCTCAATTTCTTTTTATCTCTTTCTCGTTCAGCTCCTTCTGATTCATTACAGTTTCCTTTTTTATGAAAGGTTGGTGGACGTGATATGTATTCAAGATTGCTTTTATGCTTGGAAAATTCAATGAAGACCAGAAAATCTAGCAAAATTCTCTCTGAAATTTAACATTAGACTCCAGAAGATGTTGGGAACAAGGGGAAGCTGGCTAATTTGATACTTACATTTCTTAGCAAAAAAGATTGCCGAAAGTTGGTTTTTCTGAACTTTCTGAGCAGTATGAAATTTTGAATGTACTAAGCTAAAAGTTATTAAATGTAATGGAAACCTTGAATTTCGGATCATCCTATAATTCATTCTAAAAATTATGCAAATACTGAAATAGGAGTCGAGAAAAGGATGCCAATACCAAGAAGCAAAAAGGTTGGTAATTGTCGATGAGTATGTATTATAGATCAATCATTTGTTGTGATTCACTTCTGTAAAGTTGTTTTTTTCTTGCAAAAAGCAAAATTTAGTCATGAATCTAAGAATGTTTTGTTTGCGAGTTATCGTTAGGAATCGTGAACATGAATATGGACATAGACGGAAAACTCTATGAGACGAACGACGGAATGTATTCAAGGTGGTGCGAGAGGAGAGAGCGTTTTTCTTATTCAGTTATTGTCACATTAACCCGACAATGAATAGAATATCCATCCATTTATTGCTGTGCATGCTAATTGTTTAATTAGATGATTTGAAAGCAATTCAAGATTTGGCAACAGAAAAATCTATGATGTGTATGCGAAGAAGAGGAAATCCGATATTGGTTTTGTCAAAAATAATTAACAAGAATTTCTCACAACACGATTTTTTTCTAACTTGAGAATCTCAAAGGTAATGTAATCAGAAGTAAAATCAAGTGCAAACAGTTATTAGAGCATGATGACTGTAATATTTAAGTCACAAGATATTTGCTCGTCTCATTGGTTTTTAAATGTTACTATTATCAAAAGGTAGCACTATTCATTCACATAGTTGTTTCATCTTTCTCTTTACATCTGAATTATGACAGAAATCTCTCCTTTCTAACGAATGGAACCTTAATAGATTTATACAGGAACTGTGAGTTCCTGAACTTTTAGTATAAGAAAGGAACTGCATCGAGCTAAATGCATCTCATAAGCAGATTGCATTTACAATGTGTCTTGATTTGGCGTAAACAAAATTATTTCTGGACTTTTTTCATGTTAATAATAGAAATATGATGTTAATTTATTGCTAATCAGTTTGATATTGCAATGACGAATTCTTTCAAAAACACCGTAATGAAATGAACAAACTGTAGAATTTTGTAAGCTGAAAATGTTGCTTAGCCACACAGACAAAATTTCAACGTTTATTTATATAAACACGTTTTTTCATTATTCACAGAGTCTTTTCATCGATAGGGGAGGTTAATCTTTAACGTCTGAGAATTTCGAGAATCAAAACCAAATGTCTTCTCGGTTTTCGAATCTAATATGTACATGAAAATAAATTTTCCATTATGAGTTTCAATTTATAAAATCATTATTACTGTCGCAACATTTAAAACTAGTTAGGATAAACGATAAACGATAATACGAGCTTAGAATCAAATCCGTACAATGAAGAACAGAGAAACATTAACTATAAGAAATTGCAGTAGAAGATATACAAGGTTGGTAAAGAAGAAATTACTAAAATACATATGACGAATTAACTCGAAATGATCAATATTTTACTAGCAAGCAAAGAAGCAGATCAATAAAACCCAATATGATAGTGTAATTCAAAAAAGAATGGCGATTTCCGAATTCCCATCCAGTTTTCGTATTTTTCGAACCGAAATTGTATATTTTAGAAATCTTAAATGAACTACACAGGAACTTAATTTTGAATCGAAACCGTGAAAAACCATCTCAGTGCACAACTCACTAATGTAATTTGACGTAAATTACCAAAAAAAAAAAAAAAAAAAAAAAAAAAAAAAAAAAAAAAAAAAAAAAATCTACTTATGTAGAAAGGTACTCGAAATTCTGTTGCTCTTTGCAAACTCATTATTTGAAGTGTCGCAATGTAACGTGCTGGTTTGAAGTTACCAAAGTACGGTTAACTGTTACTCCCAACTGAAGCAGATGCATAATATCGAAACAGAAAAACTGATCATGTATATAACAATCTTCTCAAGAGCACATATTTTGCTTGATCCAAATTACGTCACTTTTCTTCCATAACATCCAATCCCTCTCTCTCTCTCATCCCACTTAAGATACTTTTCACATAAACCAAGAATACCGCGGAGAGAAATTGTTCTATTGATCTTTCAGAGATAGTTGATGAATTCATCCCAATGACTCATGAATGTAGGACAGATCGAAAGGAGAGAGCTGAGATTGCAACACATCCTAATCAACCGTACTTGATAGAAGTCATCAGAGACTTTTATGAAAGGGTCACAGAATGCTGCGACTTTTTTCGCTTGCTTTTTTACCTATTCTATTACGTTGAAAGAGATGAAATACTCAAGCTTTACGCTGCAATAACGACCGTTGTTATCAACCAACTAGATCATGTAATGAAGCTATTGTAGATCAGAAGTTTACAAGAACAAGGTTTTTCAATACTTGAAACATATAAAGCAATATAAAGAATACAATAAGCTTCTGGATTTAAATGTATTTTCTGATAAGTCGAATGTTACATTGTAACGCGTAAATTTATTTGCTCGGTGACTTGTTGCAAGATGGATTCCGCACAGCGCCTTAAGTCCAATTGTGTTTCATGAGTAAGAAGAAAAGTTTTCACTGATACAAATACTTCTTGAATGAATCCGCACCGTTTTATTACTTCCATATTTTTCATTATTTGCAATATCATTGCCATTTTCTGAGCAATTTTATTTCAAATTAAATTGAAAACGAATAGCAATAGAACAAAGGGATTCTGTGGAGCTGTTAATATCTGTACCTGTGTTTGGTTTGTGTCGATCAGATCCTGGCATAGTATCCCATAAAGAACTTTTAAATCGTTATCATAAAAAAGAATCGTAATGAGGTCGTTTGAAACGCAAAAAATGTCCACTAGCAACTTAATTGCGCGCAAATCTGAACAACAGATCCAAGATAAAAATAACAGTATAAAAAAGTTGAGAATTTTATATTCAGACAATGATTAGCTCTGTCTTTACCTTTACTGTCAGCTCTACATCGGTTCAATTGCATCGTGAGTAATTGACCAAATGTAAGTGGGGGATTCTTATGCAAAGCTTGAGTGACAATATTTTCATTCGGCCCAAAATGAGCATTGAATGATAAAATGAACTGGAAAGCATCTGCAAAATCCCCTACCATCGAGACTATCTTCGTTAAAAATTCCAAATTCAGAACATCTGAAAATGAACACCTTTATAGCAATATTACGTGAAGAATTCAGTAAGTTTGTTCTCTTTCTGGCTACAAATGTTACCTCCAACTTATTTTTGGGTGAAATTAATAGATTCAAAATGACTATTTGGATGAATTAAGTTAAAAGCTTGAGGTAAACACCAAAAATGAATATCTAAAAATATGAAAGAAAGTGATGCTAGGCGAAAAAATTTACCATAATGTGAGGTTGGGAATTTTTCTCCAGTTGAAAATAATACAGAAAGCAACTGCAACGATGATATATCAAGTTCAGTGGGTGGTAAACAGAAATTATTTTGTAATACTAACAGTACCGATAACTGCCCACCAAGCAGCATTGTTATGACTGATCGATCCAACAAACAAAGTGAGTGAAATGTCGAAAGCAGCTCGATGCGTACTGATTCTCTTAGTTCCTAAAATAAAATGTTTGAGCTTCGATAAATGCAAAGTTTTTGAAGAGAATTCTTCCTTAACTTCTAAAAATTATCTCTGCATTAAAACTGATTATGGATGAAAACTTACCATTTCGTAAAGTGAAACAAGTTGCTCAATGAAGGCATAATCATCCTGACGAAAATGTTTCATGGGTACTCGAGCATCAGCTTTTTTCTGTAATTTAAATTTCACACCAACAATTCTTCACGTTAAATCAAACACTTTTTTTTTTTTTTCAAGACAAGTAGAGAAAAGGAAATTTCGAGTAAATTTTTTGAATAACTGAAAATTAGTTAAAGTGAATCTGAAGGACACTGAAATTTTGATGCATAACCGTAAGACCACAGACCAGTGCTGTATTATTAAGTTACCAGAAATCCAGAAAATTGCTGCAGAGATTTAACCATCATAGCTTCATCATTCCGAATAGAGCAATCTAGCTGTAAAAGACTATTCAAATTAATATATAACATTTCTTTCCATCCCATAATTCAAGTTCAAATCTTGTAGCAAGCTGTAAAGTTTTTATGGCCTAATTGATGAATGGAAAGTGTTGGTAAGTACAATAATAAAAGCGACAATATAAGTCAACGTCATGCATACCTGACTTTTATCCTCAATGTAACTTGTTATGCTGGCAGTGAGTTGCTCCAATATTCTCGCATCATAGCAATTCTTCAGATCAATTATATCGTCTTTTTCCAAAGCATTTTTTATAACATGAAGACTATATATATCGGGCAAATCCCGCAGTAAACTGCTCAAGATAATCGATACAGTATTTATACAAGTTCCTATAGGAGCATCAGTTTGTTCCCGAATGATGTCAATCAATTCTCGAGCTTTTTCCTCACTATTCAACACCGGGACATACATGAGCCACTCTGACTCTTCTATATATCTAATGAAAACTGAAATAATCCTAGAAGAAATTCTCGACTTTTGCCATATGTTTATGTTATTAAGTTACTGTCCATTTTTAGTACGCTCCTCCAGCCAACATCACATTTGCCAAAAACGATTAAACAATTAATTCATTTCCATACATACATCACGCTTTGAAGATGCTCAGCTAGCTTTGATCATCTCTATATTTGAATATGCTATTGGTGGCTGATATTTCCATGAAAATAAATAATATGCCAACAATATTTCTTAGGTAAGATAGCGATACAATTTCAAAAACTAGTAATGTCGAGGTGTTCATCAGTAAATCATACTTATTGCGCTCAATCTATGTCAGTCCCCACATTTACTGCAGTTAAAAAGTGGAAGTCAAAGTTAGTTTTCTGAATTACTTCAAATTATCTTCGAAGAAACAATTGTTACTCGCTTATCGCACAATCTGATAAAAAAATACCACGACTTATAAGAATAGAAACTGTTCTGATACTACCAATCGAAGCCAAGATTAAAACAATGATCCCGACTGTAAAGATAGAAAAATGCCAAGTCAAATTTATTTCAGTTGATGAGGATTTCTAATTAAGTCATGGAAATAAAGTGTTATGGGCATTCCGGTTACGCCAAATCAAGAAGTACTCTCAACCAATGCAACTGTAACTGAACTAGGAAATATAAAACAAAAAATATTTCACACAAATTATACCACTCGCATAAGGTCAGCTCTTTCTATCTTTCCCCAAACTACCAATATCTATTTATTCAGGCTACCGTGTGTGATTACACATTACAAATAGATGCGCACCAGTCTCCCAAGAAGGTGTTTGCAGTTGCTGTCCTCATTCAAAATAAGAGAAATCACCAGGAGCTCCTATCAAAAGTTATTTAACAAGGCATAAAAAAGTATTCGGACCTAAAAATATGAGCGCCAGATTTAACTGGAATAGCACTTCATTAGAAACCATAACAAACACTGGAGCAATAATTTGGCACAAATAACAAATAAATAAATTAATGAGCCAGAAGATAAGTTCTCGATACTTGAAGATATCCTAACATGTAAGCACAGTATATACTTGGATTAAAGCTCCTACAACATTACAACATGATACTACCTTATTTTTGATGGAAAATTAGCAATCGGAAATACATACAGAACCCAATGAACAATAAGCACGCCATTAATTAGAATACGAAACGAAAAACAGAACTCAAGTACATAATTGATATGAAGAAATAAATGAGTGCCAATCTGCCATAGAGCAGGAATGGAAGGAAGCAAATAGCAAGGTCATGACAACGAACAATACTTTGTTAAATACGGCAAACATCTGTGCGGCATCCTATTTATTAGTATTAAAGAATAATGTCCAGTACTGTCAGTGATAATAATGCATTAGTAGTGGTGGAACATTCCAGAAAGATTCTAGACGAGACTGAATGCTCGACTGATAATGCCTTGCGCAATTCTCGAAAAATCGTCTTCCGAATCTGAATCAGAAAATGACCATACTTCGGAATATAACGGACGTCTTCGTCTGCAAAAAGCCATCAATTATCATCTTTCCATGAATATAAATGAAAACAGTGTGCTCGAAGTAACTTTATACAAGGAAAAAACCTTTGAAGAGTCCGTGGACTATCGCCTTCCACGATCGTGCCATCCGGCAGTTCATGTTTATAGAAACACTTATTACCGAATGGACAATCATCGATATATCCTTCTTTCACATATTTGCACTGCTTCTGCTTGGTATTTTCACGAAATCTAGCAATTAGATCATCTTTATCTGCTTGATCTTCGACCCAGTATGTGGCTACAACCAACATGAATACATATTCGGTTTTTCTTCTAAGAAGATACAAAAATAGAAATATTTAGTTAGATAAGTCTAAGGTATCTTTCTAAAAACCGCTACTGAAAACAATCCTTTATATTTACCAAATATAAGAAAGGTTTTCTTAAAAAATTTTACGATAAAAACAAAATGCGGGTCACTGACCGGGAATGACGAAATCTGAATGAGTACGACACTCAGGACAACTGCGAACTGTTTTCTTCTCGAAATGATCATTCTGATTTCGGCGCCACTGCCGAATACAGTTTAAACAGAAACAGTGTCTACAGCCTTCCAGGATTCCAAAACGTCTCCTTCTCTCCCTAAAAATGTAAATATTTTCATGCTTACATGATAATCAAAATGGGCCTTATTTGTCTAAAATTGAGAAATTATACTTCTCTCCTTCTACTGTCAATTAAAGCACGGTCTAACAAAACTTGAGAAATAAACTAGCCTAATGTTTTCCATACATATACCGCACACTTTACCAGCCGAGCGTGCTTCAGCAAACGCTTCTTCCATGGCAGCTTCATGAGCGTCCATGCATGCTCGTCGATGCTGTGCACGCTGTTCTGTATCCGTTGGATGCAAGCATGGTACATTACAAAGATCGCATACGTCACCATGCACAAATTGGCACTCATCACCTTTATCACAGTTCCCCGTTTCGAAATATGGACATAATGGTAATGAACCAAGCGACCTGTAACCATCTTTGTATTCTTTCACTTTACTTTATATTCAGGAATAATTTATTCTCAACAAAAGACTTTTGTAATTTACTTACCCTGAAGCAACAGTATTAACTTCGTTTGATGCCGAAATTTTCCAAGACGGAATAAATTCGGCTGCATCCACGGAAAATACATGACTGCTTCGGTTTACTGCTGCTGCTTTCGTTGTTATTTCATTACTGTTGCATCCATTCTCAATTACTGAAATAATGAATGATTGAATTGTTTCATATATTTTTCTACCAGTTCCTCCTATCATATCATCTTTATTACAACGATCGTATAAACGATATTTTAATAATGTATATGCAAAAAACTACCCGATTTTAGAAATGGTAATAAAATAAAAATTACCTTTCGTTGAGTTAGAATTTTCTGCAGCACGAGAAAAGCTTTTCATTGTCCTAATCCCATCTAATGGTGGTCGTTTATGATCGTACCTAAGAAAAATTTGGCACTATTAATAGTCGCATGAATAACGGTTCTAACTCCCTATGGTAAATAAATAACACTTGCGATCATGTACTTTAAAAGTATCATCTTGGCAAAGATATAATTATCCACACCAAGCGAATAATTACATTTCTAATGTTAAATGACCTGAAACCATTCTAGCTTCGACTTGATTCAACCGAAAAAGAGTAAATATATTTACTGAACCGAAAAACGAACGAAATATTGTACCTGCAAGAAGTACCAAAAGCACATTTTCCAATAAGATAGTAACGGCATGTCCGATCCGGTTTAGAGTTACGGTCGTGGGAAAATGGACATGAGGAACCTTCGCGACAGATGTTATTCGCAAAATATCGACATAAAATTTTACTCGTTAGAGTGGTTGTTGACGCTAAAATGAAAAATATATTTAAGTGAAACATAGAAATAAAATAATCCAGTAACTCTTGAATCTTGAGTAAAAATAAGAACGAAAATGATGCAGTTTTAAAACTTTGCTTTAACATATTTAGTGAGTAGTGCAGATGGACCATTTGATTCACATAAAACTAAATAATACTATTAACAAATGTTAATTAATAGCAAAGAACTAATATATTAATTGTAGTAGTAGTTGCTGTAGTAATAGTAGAACCATTTTTCCATTTCTCTCCAAACTTCAAATTTCGCGTAAATAATATAACTAACATCAAACTTAGAATAATTTATGAATTTGGAATAAATTTTCGGATACAATAACCCGCAAGAAGTTATGAATTGAGTGCTTACCAGCAGCCATATGCACAGAATCTTCCGTCTTGTTCTCCTGGAAAAACATATATTTATCGGTAGCTTCCTGAGGCCATGCGTCGTATATGCGCATGAGATCATTCAATTAATATTCATTTATCTATTACAGCATAATATAACAAAGTCAAAATTTGGATTCGCTTAGCCAATCCAGTCTCCTTTTTTAAGTGCTTGCTGAAAGAATCAACATTCTGACATAGTACCAAGATCAGGGTCAAAAAGATCAACCCCATCCTTTAAATATTTCAATGTTGGTAGCTGTTTCGGGTTAAATATGTACAATGCCTATTGTCTACCAAATGAAACAAAGTGATAAGATGGTTCGATGTTTCTCACGAACTCTCTCCTACTCACCGACTCCACCGACATCTAGCAACACTGAAAACGACAGGAATACAACTAAAACAGACGGGACCTATGCGGAATCTCATTATCCAACAACCGACGTACCGTCATCCTTCTGTACATCTCTGTTATGCTACATGGCCGCGGTTAGTAGTCGAATTGCCAAAAGTCAGCGCTACTGAAACACCCGTGAGATGCCATACGGGTATTCTACCTCTTTCTGTGTGCGGTTTGGTACTTTATTTGTTCGAAGTGCTTGTTTTTTAATAATAGCCGAAGGACTTGAAGCATATCGCTTTTAGTTAAAAAGAAGCAAGTTGTAGAGAAGCGGGGCAGAACGAATTCAGACCACTTCTGGAATGTTGAAGCTTGATAAAGTGCGGAAGTGACCTGATAGCAAGTCAGCCATTGGTGTCAATTTGCTTTTACTGTCATTGTTTGTATTTGGTTAGAATAGAAACAAAGTTTTCTAATAGTCATTGCCATCCTTGCATCACTTTCCATCCAGAAATGTCTCGAAAATAGGGTTATCCCGAAGATGGCTAATAGAAATCATACTGATATCTCGATGAAATTTAAATATGCAATCAGGAAAGATATGTTATCCACTCCTTCCTATTAGATGAATTTTCTTGGCATCCTAACTGTATTTCAGTGAATTATCAGAGGCTGCAAATAGCAATGAAGTAGGAAATATCGCGCTTATGATTTTTTCATCTTGTCTAGCTTTCAGTCGCAGTTCATTATCAGTGTCCATTGGAACTGTATCATTTTCCTAGAACATATGAAAAAATAATAATAATAGTAATTGTTAGGTATTTCTGTAGGAAAAAGTAAAATAAAATACTCAAAAACAACTCAAAACGAATTAGTTGGTAACCCCCAATCAAAACAACAAAATTGATGGTGATGAAAAAACTATCAAATAAAAAATCTCGGTATATATATATAATTTTTTTTTTTGTTGTTTTAACTTTTTTTATTATTATGATTATTTGTCAACAGTATTAGATAACGAGCAGTTATTGATGATCGTATCATTTGGTCTTCCAGAAATTTTATTCATCTTCCTTTGTAAGTTTGCTTAGTTTTGCCACTCTTACATTTTTCATTAGCTTCATCTGAATTGCTTCATGTAGTGTGATAATCATAGTACGAATGGTAAAATTCTTCAGTCACACTACTCTGATTATCTCTAATGACTCACACACAAGTTTTGAAATACATTTCTTTCAACAACAGAGATGTTTGTACAGCATTTAAAAAGTAATAATGTTATACTACGAACTTCATTTCATACAGTTATCTCTCATCATAGAGCAAACATAAAGTCTTGGGTTTACAATAATTTCATCCTTCAGGTAAAACAAAGAGCGGTGAGGATTGCAGTATCTGTTTAATCTGTCCCCTTATAGGTAAAGCGCAATTCCAACATCATGTCAGATGCGCTCCGATATTTCTAGTCAATGCAAAGCAGCGGATAATCATACACTCAAATTTTATGGTCATAAATAAATTTTTATATCATCCAGTGAATCACAGGGGAATGCATCTGCTTATAGAGCTCGAATTTTTAATATTGAAAAGTTGTATGTTGAAGAATCAGCCCAAACTTACGATATCATTTGTTGGGTGATGTTTCATTTTGGTGCTAAAAACCAGAAAATCATTGCTTAAGAATGAGGAAATGTCTGGAAGCGGTACTTTAGAGTACCTTTTTATTTTTCCTAATGACTGACCAAATTAATGTTTGACCTTGAAACATCGACAACTCTTATTTTCACCAGTATCATTAACTTCCATTCTGTGAGTAAAATCGAGATCTCATCCATCCACTTTATAACTGTTTGCTCTGATATCATTTAAAATAATGTTTGCAACTTTAGTGTGTGTGTGTGTGTGTGTGTATGTATGTGTGTTATACATGTATGTATCTCAATGGCATTCAACTGATCTGCTAGAATTGATGCTAAATCATATGGTTCTTAACACGATCTCCTTTTTTCTTACTGTGATTTGTAACTGCAACAATTCCAAGTTGGCAAACTATATATTAACATGCATTATTATATGGGCATGCCTACAAAGCGTCATTTAGAGAGAAATTTCATTGAAATAACGGTCCTAAGAAATCCTCTTGCGAGTAACCGGTCTCTCATTAATGCCGTAATATCCTAATTCATTAAAATATCCCGAGGATAAACTCTAAAATAAAGTATAAAAAACCAAAAACATTACATTAATTCAAATAATCCGTCTTGTTATGAATTAACTTCATGAACACAGTAGCGAACAGTCGCGGTTGAACAAATGGTCAACTATTGATTTAAACCGCAGTTGAATAGCGTTCTTTTTGCAAATTCCGAATTTGAATTCTTGTTTGAGAACCTCTCCTCTCTTTCTTGTTATAAAATTGATGCTCTATGAGTTTCAGAAGGCATTCTTTGCAAAACAATATATTGCAAAGTTTGATGTGTCGCATGCAATCTGCAAGTATCATGACGATAAAGAGGTGGAAGCTGTTCTAAATCCTATTCCTATTATCGCTTCAAAATTATGGATTGTGCACGCTACACCAAAACTTGGCAAATAATTGACCTATTGAAAACTACCAATGAAATTTAGGAAAAAAATGTCAAGATGCCGTTACCGTTAGATCTCAGCTAGATTTCCTGATAGCTTTCCTTACCCAATTTATCTAATTCACACCCCATTATAACAATTGTTTCGTTGTGTGTTCCTCGTTGGGGATCAAATCATTTACTCATTGTTCCGCTATGATCGAGACACTATGCAGTGTGAAAAAGCAAAGGATGGTGTGCAATCCAGCACAGCTCATCAAGGACGACGAGCCGCTGCTTATGCTTGAAAATGACATTCGAATTGAGATGTACATTTCCTCGAAATATCCCACACAGAAACATTAGAAAATAAGTACATATGCACAAATATTGCAGCTTATCAAAGGACTAAACAGACTGGACGCTTGAGACATTTTCAACAAGTGCGAAGAGGTGTACATTCAGTAAGATTTGTTATGCCATTGCCGTTAATTATACACGATACTGAATTGTTTTCATAATTACACTAATTTCTTTTCTCGTTAAAAGAAAGTAAATCCGATATTTCGGTAAGAAACTAAAACGAAGAAATTGAAGGCATCTGTTCGAAGGTCCATCGGATAAATCATTACCATAATGTAACTTATGAAAAAAGAAGCAAATATGCAGGTACCAGGAATTTGCAAGACAAGTTTCCGTCTCCGATAAATATTACCATGAAGAATGTGAAATAATTAATGAAACACGGTTTTCATGCGTCAACAATGGAGGATGATGTAGGATGGAAACAATGAAATAGAGAATATGCAAACACAATGCTACATCTATAGGAATGTTCATTTTGTAGTCGGAATTAGTAACAAAGGCGCATAAGAACATGATAGTATTAAATGCTGATATCGAACAATAAATGTATACTAACGGAAGTTTTTTTCTATACCTCAAAGAAACAATTTCAAAAAACAAAATCAAAATTGAAAAAAAGAGCTCCTAATCTCATATGCGGCACAATGGGATGCCATCTGTAACCAATAATGCACAACAAATTGGCTCCAGTTTCCGAACCTATTCCATCAAAACTAAAATGCACTCATACCTCATCTGTTTCCACAATGTTGCGATGCGTAGGTGGTTATGCTATCGTTTATTCTTTACTCATTTTCTGTGAGATAATTCGAGCTCTTGTGAGCACAAAACTTACTTAATAATTCAACACTTTGAAAGGTGATGCATGTTCTCACGCCGTCATCTATTATTACTGCACTATAAGTTAACAATACTAATTGATTTTAACCGTTTTACACTAAGCAAAACATTGCTACAATTGATAAACATAATATTCAAACAGCTGTGGCATTCTTCTTTCTTCCGTTCGCTTTATCCTTGTAATAATTCTTCAGAGTATCCATTCGACGATCTGAGGGTGATGTAATTACTTTTTCCAATGGACTTTTGATACCAAATATTCCGTTTCGTATAGCAACTGGATAAGCAGGTGGTGGAGGGCGTAAATTTGACGAAGACCCGGTAATCTGAATTATATTCCCTGGTGACGTCACATTGTGTTCCGGACTGTTGTGCTGTTGTAATGGTGAACGTTGCTGGTAGCGACGAATATCAGCTGATGTAAGGGGTTTGCTAAAAACAACAATCACGAGAAATATTACAATAAATTAAATGAAGAAGCTTTGAGAGGCAAAACAGTCACAATGAATAAAATTCCGACTATCCAAAAGTACTTTTCGCTGTAATAAAATATACCTCTTTTCTAGACTAGCAGGACCAGAAACTGGAAAAGTAGTAGTGAATCGAGAAGTGCTCAGATGAGAATGCCGAGTAACTGGCTGTTCAATACATATTTCACGAATCATATCGCCGACTGCCAAATGTGTTGATCGGAGATGATGATATCCCATGGAACTACAAGATGATTGCCTACAAAAAAAGAAAAGAAAAAACCCTGATAGACTGCAATTGTTGTTGAAGATAAGGCATGAAAGCTACAAATATCAATAGGGTCAATGACTTTTCGCCTGTTGATATGGATTCTGAATCTCTGATTGTATGTAGGCAACAACTAAGCAAAAACTTGAATCAAATTCTTACAATAACTATTACTTTCGGACACTAAGTTAGTGACACTGAATTTCAAAAAAAAAACCTTTCTTTCATAGCTCGCCTGTCCAGACTTGCCGTTGTAAAACCTTCATTATAAGACCGCGATGTCGGAAACATTGTGTAACGCAGTGGTGTTGTTCCATCAGTCGACAATAAACCAGCAACAGGTGGACTATTACAACAGCTACTACTAGTTTGTTGATACGTCTCTGGTGATGAATTCACCAATTTTGGTCCAAGACATGATGAAGATGGAATTTCATCATTTTGCTGTTGTTGCTGAATCATTAGTTGTCGACCCGCATCACTACTTCCTGTCCCAGCTCCTATTATACAAAGATCTCGGCTATTTTCCTGCAATTTAATTCTCATTCTTTCGTATAACCAAAACAAATATCCGAGAAATTTTCAATGAAATTTCCAAGATTTTCGAAAAAGTTAATGAAAAACCTGTCCGAGACGGTATTTCCAGGAAGGCTGCTTTAAGGCAGTTCCGTAATCAGCAATGTTTCTTGAAGATCCATTAGACCCGAAAACAGCGTAATTAATTCCAGATTCATACTTATCACTATTCTTAGTCATAACTGGTCCCTGGTCTGGCAAATCGTGGTCCGAGAATGCGCGTTGTACTCGATCTTTGCAGTTAGTGTAGTCCTGCATATGAATATTAAAGTGAAATCCGAAAAATGCTATCAAAAAAAGTTCTGAAAAACTACCACTGCACAAATTTTATAACTGCATGGGTAATCTGTGTGGATTATAGGAAAAATCTCAAGTTTATTTTTTAGGAAAAACCTTAAATTTATTTTACTACGGATGACGGGAACTAGCAAAGCCTTGGAAGACTTTATTATTTCATGCCAGTAAATTATGAGTAACTTACATTCAGTGTAGGGAAATTCATTTCTCTGTAGGAACTTTTGTAAGAGACAGACGATTTATAACCAACATTTTCATATCTGAAACAATAAATTACACCCATCCATTTAATGATATAATTACAATCCAAGATATAATTATAATCAATCTACGGAGAATTCAGAATTGCACAATTTGCAAATTATTAGGCTGCTTTCCAACAGAAATAGGTTATTAAATTGCCGAGAAGTATTAATGATATATCATTAACAGTCTTATATGTTACAACCAGAAAGATGTTCACTTACACTGCAACTGTAAAAACCAAAAGTCATATTATTTCATTAGTTTAATTTCACATCCTAATCAAAATGATTACAGGAACAAAGAATAAACGGGTATTGATCATTCACGATTTACTTTTTAGGAACTCAATTATTTTTTCTTGTGATTGACTTACACGGGTATGTGATGATTTTCAGCGTTGTGGTTCTTTAGTTTCTCCCACGATATTTCACGTTCAGGAAGGAAATAACAGGTGTGATGAGGAAGTGGAGCTGTTGCATGCTTTGAAATTCTGGAATCAAAAGACGGGTTCCCAAGCGATAAGCCACTTTCAGTAACAGTAGTAAGGTAAGTATTATTGTTAGTGATATAAGCAGAAGGAATGCTGGGGCAGATTGATGTTGATGGATATCGTTGGATACACTCCCTAAACATGTTATGTATTCAGTAAATGAAATTCCTGGATTCCAAGTTTTTGAACTTAAGTTTCAAATTCCAGAATTCCATCTACGAACTTTCTTCTCAAGCTTTTTGTTTTTTTAATTTCTAATATAAAACTAGACGTTTGTCTACTAATTTAGACCTAGTTCTGCTCGTGTTCAATCATTTGCAACTATAAATGGAATCTAAGCGCACAATCAACACTGAATGATAAGTAAGAATTTTACGTGGACGCTCTCCTCTTTCCATCATCATCATCATCTACTTCACTTCGTTCGTTGTCCGCGGAGGTAAGTAAATCTGGAAACGAGCCTCGTGGTGTAGCTGGACAAGATTTCGTAATCAGTGAGTCTGAATCATTTCGAGTACCTAATGATGTCGATTCGATCTGATAATCTGAACAGTTTCGCCAGGGCCCTGGAAAAAATTAATCTTATAAGCAACAAATCAAAAGAGACGATGATAAATGGTAATAATAATATTTAAACATGATGACATAAACGATAATCATTTGATTGTCTGCAGTGCATGAGTAAAACTAACTGTAAGAAAAGTTAACCTTTATTTCCAGAAACATTATGGACAGAAATGCTGACATCAGGTTTGCTGGCCGAAAGTCGAAGCTGAGTGAGACCAAACTCAAGTCCTCGTAATTTTTGAGTAGCCGCTATCAAATCTTTTTGGCGCTTTTTTCTCACCGATTTATTGGTTGTTTTATCTTTAGCTAAACGTTCTGCTGCAGCAACAATTTTCCTGTGCAATTCGACATCCGCTTCCAGCATAGAAATTCTGTCATTCTAAAGCTAACGTCATAAAAATTTACATGAAATTGTGTTCAAGCATTGGACATTTCTATAAGGATGAAAAGTACCATCTGAATTTTAATATTAGAAGAAAATTTTGAGGAATAGAAAGATATGAAAAAACTAACACTATCTACAGGTCTCTTGAAAACTTCTTCGCTAAGTGAGAAAGCTGTTCCAACACGTCGCTTCACTTTCGGCTCTTCTTCCCCTGGCATTAGCGTCTTGTAAATCTCTTTTGGTAATTCACCCGTGATTTCCTGTAGAACAGTTGCAATTAAAAGAGTAAAATAATGAGAATTTTTGCTGTATCAGCTTAACTTGCTGGTTTCTAAATGTTTACCGCTTCCTTGATGCACACTTCCCGTAATTCATCAAGTTTCGCCAGAAGTTTTTCTTCGAGTTCGTTTTTTCTTTTTTTCAATTGTTTGTATAATTCAATTTCTTTTTGCTTTTCCTCTTGAATCTTTTCTATAAATAATAATTAAAATAAAATAATTATAAAAATATATAATAGGAAAATGGAAGTTCTCACATTATAGTACCTCGATTTTGGACATCGTTCAATGATGACAATGAAACAAAAGAACCATCAGATACTTTTGCTGACGGCATACCACAGGACGACAACGAACTGTAATGTGAATGATTTTTTAATAATAACACTTTTGGTAAGACAAAGAACTATTATTTGCCATGAAATTCCAAATTTAACTTCAAATCAGGAAAAAAAGGAAAATAAGATAGGAATGACAAACAAAAACAACACGAAATATTACAATACATACAGGTTAAAATGTTGATTCAGTATAATAGAAAAATTAACCAGTGAAATTAACTAATTTCCCTTAACGATTTGACTGCGGAGAAAACAACCAAATCTTTGAAAGCAATTTCAATCTGTCACATTGTTTTGTATATAAATGTCACATATATGCGCGAAAATATCAGGAAAAAGCTAGTTAGCCGGTACAGGATAGGTCCACTGAATAATACATTAAGCAGTATTGTCAGTTTCCATTGAATTATTTGTTCAATACATATTTCTTTCTTTATTTTGAAGCCTGAGAGAATTCATTTTGTTATATGCCAACTGCTGACAGACTTTGGAACTTTAACTTAGGCACTAATAGCATGTTCACAAAATAAAAGAATACAGAGTTATCGTATTACCAAATTTTTGGTGGGAATCCTACAAAAGACTAAACCAGAAAGCGAGAAAATAAGCAGAAAGAGAAATGCTCGAGAAACAAAATTATTTTCCAGAAAATCATATAAAAGCTATTAGTAACTGTAGTTAATTGAATGACTGAGCAAAAGATATTTTTCGAAATCTGCAGTGTTAGAAGATATGTCGAATCACAGACAACTTCTAATTCTACGTCATCATTTTACAAACACTGACTCCAAATATTATCTCCTGGCCCGAACAAACTAAGTCCCTAATGCTTGACTCGGATTCTTCATGATTTGACTTCTAGAGCTACTTTTAATTCGTCATGAGTTCTTTGATTTATAAGGTTCATAATGCAGGAAATAAATTTATAAAACTAAGAAGGATTTACGGATGATCCCGTTCTAAAAAAGGCTTCGGTTCCACAAACTTTATTGTTGCGGATGACTTTCGACAATACATTAATCAAATTCTACACCTAAAGTCCAGTCGTTCATCGCTGTTTCGAGAATCTTTCAAGAGCTAAAAGAAGTAACCAAGAAATGATTTTAAAAAAAAAATATATGAAAAATTCTCAAATGATAAATAGAAATGGAAAGCGACGAAAAATAACAAGAGAAATTCCATAGCATGAATGCAACAATTATAAAAAAAAATGACCACTTACTTTATATTAATCTGACATACGGTATAAATATATGATTATTTCAGTGAGCCAATGATCATTTATGAGTATTACGGAATAAGCTTACTTTAAAGAAGGCAGTGATGATGCAACAGAAGAATGACTTATTAGACGACAAAGCTTTTCGCCCAACTGCTTCAATTCAACTCCTGGATCATTCGACACAATCTTCTGAAAGTACCGTACAGTTAGTTATTCATTCAACCGAGTTGCCAACTAAAAGGAAACTAAAGTATTCGAAAAAAAGGCACATAATAAATGAGCACTTTCGGCATAGAGGAAAATTTGGAAGTTAATCGGAAAATCCAGAAGCATAGATAGTCATCTTTTGTCCTCCTCTTCTCTATCAAGACTCTCTCATCCCGATAAGGATTACTGACGACTAACTGACCTCATCTTGTTTCGAAATAAATTCGTAACACAGCTATCCTGGCATAAAAGTGAAGTTAGTTTACAACAAACTCTCAAAAGCAATGTAGAAGCAGATCTGAGCAAGACAGTAGATGAAGTTTTCACACAGACAACTGCTCACTTTTCGCGACACATTCCATTCAAGCATCTTTCTTTTCCTTTCACTGTTCAGCGCCGAAAACTCGAGCTTCATCTTTCCAAAAAGCTAACCTTTATGACAAGGCTTACTGACGTTTTCATTTATGTAACCAAGAAAAGAAAAGGAAAGAAGAAATCTACTCAGCACATCTTCAACATTAGTATGGTCGTGATAATAGTCGAAAAGCAGTTCACGACAGGAAGTTCTGCATGGAGAAGATCCAGTAATCAATCACTTAGACATCCATCAAAACATGCCGATTGCTTCACGTCATACAAATGACCACACCAGTTAACAATATAATGAGATTTCAATTTCGATGCTATTGGATGAACTATTCAACATAAAATGCGTCATATTTTGTGACTACAACGATGGTCGGATGGTTGCGTTACTCATTGACGATGTGATACATAGTCTGTGTGTGGGTGTGTGTGTATGTATATATGTATATTATTTGGAGTTCTGCTGGGACGCTGACAACTAGTGAAATTTCGATTGAATCAAGATCATTCACTGCATCCTGCAGTATTGCAATACGATGTGGTGTGCGTGATCGTCTATGTCCATTATTGTTTCTGAATGGTTGATGTGGTCACTCTTGTAAGGGTCTGATTGTTTGCTTGTGTAGCTTACTGTTTTTAATAAGTGAATGATTGTATTAGCTGTTTAGGAGATAAGGATATCTGTTTGTTGAAATTGCTCATTAACCAGTCAAATGCACCTCATCCTCTCTGCTAATTTATATTTCGAACTGTTGAATGCTTATATATAAGTATGCTAAATGTTCCGCATGCGCAATACAGTTCGGAATAACTATGCTACAGGAAGGCCAATAGAAATCTTGTATTTTGAGTAACGAATGTAAATATTCCAAGGTGAGAGATTAAACTATTAATAAAACATGCAAATACCACTCAAATGCTTACCCATCATTGACAAATGAAAGTCTGTATACCAGCTAATTAATGAAAATCACAATGCGAAGAAGCAAAATGCAATACTTTACCAGTAAAGTGATCCGACAGAAATATGTCACATACAATATATTACTACTGAAATTAATTAGCATAGTAGTGTGCACATTTATCTTCAGCAAAAATATCGCATTATGTCAGTTATCAATCTATAACCTTCGTCGTCGGAAGTTGAAGGGACTTCAGTAGCGAACCATCTTTCCGCCCCACTAAAATTACAGTTATAGTGAAATATATTTATGGCCCCAATTCTTGTGTGAATTTGCAATGCAATCACTTGAAGTCTTTTAAGTTATCCGCTAGTTTTCCACCTGAGACGATTTATTTCATCTATCTTAATTATCATCATTATCTTGAAAACACATGATCTGAAAAGCAACAACGACCAAGGAAATTAAAGGTTGAATTTATACTGTGCTCTAATTCGAGAGAAGTATAAAAAAAAAAAAAAAGGAAAGAGAAAAAAAAAAACAGTAATTTTGAGTAAATGCAAAAAATAGCACTTGTTATCTTCTCTCTAGACACTTCTATTAATCTACGAAATTCTCAGTGAGATTGATTAACAGTGCTAGTATATAAGTCTTAACCAACTAATTAGAGATTATTTCAACTACGACCTTTAAATGAGTGGAAATACGACAGAGTACAAGGACTTAATTACTTTGTTAATTAATATTCAAATAGTGACAAAGTGATAGAGACACAATACAAACAGATGTATAAATACAGATAAACTGTGCTCATCAGTTGAAATATTTATCCGTTTTTTCTCAACATTATTATACAGTTTAGTGCGGAAAAGAACCAGCTAATTTCTATCCTTATGATTTTATGACAAAAAATCAAATCATTTTTTCTTTAAACTTTTTAAAATTTTGTGAATGGAAAACGTGAATAAAGTAAGAAAATAATGAAATACCCTTTATTTGCGATATTTTTAAAATTAGATGTCTACTTGCATACCTTACTTAAACCAAACTTCAAAAGACACCTTTTTGCAATAAAAACTCTGGCTGATAGATGAATTATTACAGATAAATAATGATATTCGACGAACCATCTTATCCAGCCTTAAAGTCTGAAATTTATTACTAACTGGTAACAAAGAACAAACACAACAGCTCACTATCTTGCCTGGCAAAATAAATCACGGTGTCGCTGAAATCGCGAGATAAAAAAAAAATCAGTTAAAATTTACATTGCATATCTCATGTAGTTGATTGTAGAATCATTTTTTGTCTATCCAGTTAATGAGCTTTAAAAGGCTCTCTCTCTTATCATCAGCTAGCTACAAGCACAACCTCATGCGCATCAAAGGCGCATACTTCCGAGACAACAAAGGATCTTTCTTGTCTCCACGAAATGATACCAGATCCTCCATCCACGAAGAAGATAAGGGTCCTGAGTACAAAAATCATTTTAACCAACAAGCTGCCACCAGCTTGGTCGAGTGGACCAGCTGGTAATAAACCAATTCTTCTTCACAAAACCTATCTCCCCCCCCCCCCTATTTTTACATTATACTCTCTTCATGATATTATCGGAATTGTATTGTTAATATAATTGTTGTAATAATTGTTGCGTATGTTGATTTATAAATTAATCATAATAAAGGTTTAATTACCCAAGTTTGAGGTTCGTTACCAAGTGAATAAACATCAAAATAGAAGAAACTGTGAGAACGGAAGAACAGAATTCAACTTATTATTTTGTCACTATCAGAAAGAAAACAGCGACACACGGTAATGGAAGCAGGAAGAATAATCACAGATCGAACATTTCTTTAGAAAAATTAATCAATATAAAAGCAAGTATTAACAAGGTTAAGCTTAAAAGGAATTCTAATTTGCTACTTTTAAGGAATAATGAGTGGGAACAAGCTGCACTCACCTTGGCACTAGCACACGTCCGTTGATCTAAATAAAACTGATGAAGTGAGATTGCTGTTGACCAAATTGTTTTACATAAAAAATTAGTATCACAGTAAAAAGCATAAACTTGTACAGCAGAGGATGCCACTGAACGTCTGGATACAGACACTCTAAAAATAGTTTAATGATACCCAGAAGCAGGCGGAATACAAGTGTTCTTTGTAATTGAAACGCAGAAAGTGACGCATATTCCTTGATATTCAAAAAAGTAAAATTATGTTTACGGCAAATCTAACATTGAAAAAAAAAAAAAAGAAAAAAAAAATTATTGCATATCTCGAAGTGCGTTACTTCCATTTCCTCAAAATAAAACTTACTGAGTCGTGGGATCTTTCACAGCTTTTGCGAGTTCATCATCTGAATCTAAACAACATGTACTATCCAAAATACTGTTTGCATTTCCAGATGATTGGATTACTCTGAAAAACTGCCAAATGGACAGTAAAGTACCTGTTATTTTCAGGAAAAAGCTCCAAAATATTTGTCGAAAGAAATAGGAAATAATTATTTTTGATGCTGTAGAAATTGAAGAAATATACAGCAAAGCTGCTACATAAATGTGAGACTATAGTGGTCCAAAGTCAAATGGTTAGCTATAATTTTGATAAATAGGAAAAATAGAGTGCATAAGGGTCATCCGAGATATCGATACATTTCTAATGTAATTGCAGTAATAGCAGTAGAAGTAGTAGAAGTAGTAGAAGTAGTAGAAGTAGTAGTAGTAGTAGTAGTCGTAGTAGTAGTAGTAGTAGTAGTAGTAGTAGTAGTAGTAGTAGTAGCAGTTGTAGTAGCAGTAGTAACAGCAGCAGTCAAAATAAAAAGATACTACTGCTGTTACAGATTTCTTTGCATCAAACAACTGAGATATTAGAAACTAGTTTCTTCGAAAATTAAAAGACTACATAAATGCATAAGAAGTGAAATAACATATTTTTTTATAGAAACTAGCCGTGTATTTCGTACTTCGATCGAGAATTTTCGATCCCGATAATAGAGATTGTCTAATAGAGACCAGTTGAAAATCTAAAACAGAGTAAGCGAAAGAGTAATCAAAAAGCCAGAAAGCATATATTTGCGCAATGATTTTCATCGTATATTCATGTCGTCATGCTTTTTATTAAGAATGCATTCTATCAATATGGGCACGTTGAGTTATCAACTTTGCACAACCGTTAATCCCGTGAAATTTTGACATTAATTTTAGAAATGAAATGTGACAAATATGGGACATAATGTCAGAAATTCTACTGGGAATGAGGGAAAAAAAGCAGGTAGAAGTTTGTTCTTTATATACTACAATGAACAATTAAAAAGAATTAAAAATTAATAATGAATGATTTTATAAAATAGTAAAAAAGAGTGAAGAAAAACGCAAGTATAAATTCGTGATAGGTAAAGAACCTTCTTCGGTTTGGAGATATCAGATGGATCATACTGAAATATTCCTTTGTTGCTAATGCCAACAGTCCATGGCTGGCCAGCCTTATCGCGCACTTGATAAAAATGGCATCCATGAGTTGAAGATCTTTCTGCGGTTTGTAAAAAGCTGCAAATAGTATTGCTTATTTATTCGTGTATCTGTGTCAAAACTAATTTACTATGCTTACCTGAAATGCAAAGTTTTCGAAAGGTAGATAGAGATTACTTTAAAATTGCTACTCCTTTCGGTACGCCACTGAGATCCTTGTACAGTTCAATCACATTCTTCTCAATATCCTCTAATGACACATCGTATGTATGCAGCACTCCATTTGGAACTGGTATAAGCTCCGCTAGTGCATATCGTGCTTTTTCATCACTTGAAAATCGAATATTAAATCACCTGAGCTTCCATTAAAAAGAGAATTTTAATCCGAAAGTTACTTTAAAAAGAAAGACAGATAAATAAATAATGCTTATAGACTGCCAAAATTCAACTCATTTCGTGTCATCAATTTGAGGAGAGCGATGAATTCACGAACTCAAATGTATTGCGCAGTATAAAAAAAACACTGCAAAGCCTTCAATAATCCGCAATACAAGAAGCAAGATCCTGACAAAATAATGTCCTTTTCAAGAATATTACTGTCGGAAAAATCCGAAAATTGATAAAACGAGAGGTATTAAAGCCCATGAAGCGCGTAATTTCAAACGTACCAATAGGCCAATAACAGTAAGATAAACATGTTTCCCGCCAAAACGGTCCAACTTACAGTTGAACAAAGCGAGATCATCAGGCGCCAAATTAGGGATCAGGAAAGAAGGAGGGATTCCGAACGGATATGTAAGGATCGGATTTGGAGCAGAAATATATTCTTATTCCACGATTGGTAAACGAGCGCCAGTGTTTCTACAGCAATTTTCTACAAGGGTTTTCTACCAACAATATTTTACAACGACCCCAGTAATAATCGATTCGAGTCGACAAAATAATCAACAACAGGACCAGAATTATTCTGTTCTACGAGCAACAAAGGAAAGAAACACAGTGATAAGTCTTTTGGATACTTTGGAATAGCTGTTTGTTCGTAATTGTTCCCCTTTCAATAAATACCTTTTTCTAACAGGAATTGTCATATTCGCAAAAATTATTTTCACGACAATCACATTCTCAGCTAAAATACAGTACTCAAACATTACCTTACATAATTGCCGCAATATATTTGTAGGAAGTTTGATGCAATTTTATAGTATTCCAGATCAGTGAATTCTAGCAAACCCTGTAAATATTCTATGCTAATCTTTTTTTAATAGCTTTAGCTAATTTAATATTCAATACAACAGTTTGATTAACATAGAAATGTAATAGCAATAATATGAAGATAATTTACTTTAATTAATCGCTTGGCTGTCTCCAAAAAATAGAGCTCAACAGCTGATGGATGGCACAGAGTGAGTACTGAATCAACGAAGAATCTAAAAAGGAATAAATGCAAAGCTTAAAAAGATGAGAAAAGTATTCCTTTTAACGATGGAAGTAATGTTGCTTAATTAATAGACTAAAAGGATGGCCAATGAAACATGATTTCTGAAGTTCGACTTTTTTTTTTTATTTCAACTATAATTTATTTCCACTTCTTAGTTTATAATGTGATTTAACTTTGAAACTCCTACTTCACGCTATGGTGTAACTCCAGGACCGCATGTAACTGATGAGATTTTCGTGGGATGTCATAATCCAAGACCCGTCTATCCGTGGGCAGCCAGTGGTGCTGTTCGCTGAAAATATTGTAAAGTCCAAGTAAAGACTGCAGTAACAACTTACTCAGCACATTTCAATTTACTGTCAAATTTTTCATGGCGAACTATTGTACCTCTTACTAATCTAAATGTACGCTGTCCCTCAGAAAATATAGGAATTCCCATTTCCAAAACTTTTTTTCAGCCCAACAATTTAAAGTTCGACTTTCCGTATAGATCAGTTTATCTTCTGTTGCCAATTTCGATTTGACAGCAGTTATACTAAATAACACTAGCGCTTGTTTTATGTTGATGCTGGTTACTTGTCTTCCTATCCCCCACATAATTATTATTCTCATTCCTTATCTGTTCATTTATTTTACCACAATAACGTGGAAATTAATTACTCAGCAAGATGATCTGATCACTATTCAGTTTCTCATATATCAGTTTTCCAATACGGTATTTCGGACACGGTGCAGGTATAAATTTTCTGACGGAGACTTATGACACTAATCGGATAGTTCGAATTTGCTGACAAGTAATAGTCTTCTTTCGATTTACATAAACTTCCCGGGTCTGGTCTAGTTCAAGTTAATCATTGACATTGGGGCAAACATCGCGATGAAATATAGCCACCTGTATGGTTTCCTAAAGGGTGGGAAATGGAGTTGGGGAATGCTGATGACCAAAATATGCAAGCTCGGAAAACCGGGCCAAATAAAAGTTAAACTTACAGGTGATCTACATAAGCTAATCCAAAGTATTGTTTGTCTGCATCCTTCAAGGCCACGTGGCTGGCAATAATATTCAACAATTCATGGACAATTAATCGTGGTTGAATGGTGAGCTCCAGTTGTTGTCCATCCAGTAAATGTATTATGGAACGTTTACCATCGTGCATCTGCAACAAAATCTATCACTTACTGCTTTTTAGGCACCATCAATGGCAACAGTATTTACTATTTGTCTTTCTTTCAACTTCTAGCAGCTACAATTAATACAATTTAATTCATCAATTTCCATTCGTCTATGAGTTTGACCGGACTTCAAGATCTGTACTAGTGGAATCTGAAACAGAAACTAAGAAACTAAGACAACTACATGATCAAGTGTAAATCGTTCAATGCATGAGGTTATGAAAAACGGTCATTTCGGGATGCCTCTTAAATGCGATGAAATGGAATCTAACTCGCCTCTCGGTCTGCTTTACCCAACATCGTGTCTTCCAAACCATACCGTTAAGTGTTCACATCCACTGCAGAATACACGAATTTTGGTTGAATTCTGGAAAGTCCTACAAATTCTATCGCTCATCACCCCCACTAAACGACATTCCTTTTCATCATGTAACAATAGAGCGACAGTCGCCAACACCGCTTTACCTATCCATCTACTGGTCAAGAAAGTATGGCAGAGAAGGGACAGAACAAGCTGGACCCAAGTGCAACGTGTAAAAAAGAGGACAAAAAAAGGGACAGATCGATACTTCACTTCACAAGGACACAATAGAGAGGAGCCATGAAAATGTTACCAGGGAGAGAAAGAGAGGAAGAAAAAGAAGAGAAGAAATGAACAATAAGATGAATAGTGCTGTCGCTGGCGATTATTGTAGCGTTGACCTTTGTCCACTGTCCTCTTTCCTGTCATCCCTTTCCCTCCTCTCTTCCTCGCGTGCTTCCTCCCTTTTCAAACTATTTCTTTCAGGGGTTTTTTCACCTTAACACTGCTAATGACATACACACTTTTCCTCCTCTTTTTCTCATAGATTCACTTCTTTGTGACGAGATCCCTTGTTCATGCAGCAGAATGAAGCATTAAAATTATATTTCGAATGACAGAATCTGGAATTAAAGTCTAACACAGTGATAAATTCATATTGCAATTAGCAAACATGGAAGTGGTCCAGACTAGCAGTGTAGCTGTGCTGCGATTCAGGTACAAATGGCAAGAGCATGCTTCTCACTCACATGCATTTCTCCACCACCATTGTGCATACTTTCGGCAGGAAAGTTCTATGGAATTTACGGAAGTCGCGACTTGATGATGCAATCGATCTACTTTGTGGGAGGAAAAAAACAGGCATCATAAAGAACAAATGCAATTCAGAAATTATTTCAATTTTAATTTTCTAAAATTGCCGGAGCAAATCAAAGCCTCAATTGTTAAATTATCCAGGAATAGTGGCCGACTCAACGAACAGTCGTTAAATAATATGGAAGTTGAACAAAGAAGAAATGATAATCATCACAGAAATATTTCTCTGATAATGCGGGAAAAAGGAAGGTGTTGTCTGCAAACTCCTCTACGATAGAGAGTCAAATTTATTTATAAAAAACACATGGTTCAAATCTTCTTTTAATCAAGCGTACGACTGAAATGTCGAAATAAATACGACATATTGGTTGATCTGATTAGCAAGAGGAAGAAAAGTGGAAAGAAGGGGAGACGAGAGACGGAAATGGTAGAAGTAAGCCTTCATTAATTTATTTCTCTTCCAAAATTGTTTATTCTAATGATAGTCTCAAAGCCTCATTTTTCCTTCAGCAAGAAGCCTATCGTCCATTTTTTTGCTGGCACATTTTGGAAAGTGACTAGGGTAGAGGCCCTTTTCTTGATTATTACTACATTTATTAAATCATAAATAGAAAACAAATAAACATGGACTTATATACTCAATTTTCACACTAAAAATTAAAGTTTTTCTTTTCACATGAAATTATTAAATTGATTGTAGTCATAAGTGATTTTCAGTACATTTGTAGGTAAAAAATCAACTAAAACTGCGAGTGAAAGTGATTGACGGTATAAATCATGCTGAAAACTAGACTAGGCTGATGGTGACATGAGAAAGTCTCCCAAAAGCGGTTCTTAAATGGACGAGGCAAATGTCAAGTTAATGCGTTTTTGGCACTGAATTCTAAGAAAGAAAAAAGGAGAGAATGCACATGCAAATATACATGAACGTTTATGCAAGTCTTATCATAACTTCCAAATGTTTTTATCTTTATTATTTATTCAATTGGATTGATTGAAAAAAAAGTGGGACTCACCGAAATTCTTTGAAATCGACCCATGGATGATCGGTATAATTGGTACAAAAAAAAGTTGCAAACCGTTTGAGTGAAGAGGAGGGGAAGATGAGTGCGCTACGTTGCAGGTATAATCAGTTTCGGGTAATTGATTTCAAGAGGTTGCCGATGTTAGTCGTTGGTGATGGAGGTACAAGTGGAAGAAGGAGATGAAGGGAAGGTTGGGAGAGATGGAAGAAGTAAGGTTGTCCGTATACGATAGTTGGTAACAACTAGATGTCTACTGCACGGCAAAATGCAAACTATCGAAGGATGAAATATATTATAATTCAGCGGGTGCAACCATCAATTTCTCCATTATGATGTTTGCTTTTTCTGATCTGCAATAGCTAGCTGCATGCATGCTTGCATCTGCAAGGCATCACCAAATCATCGAATGAACATTTTGCTTATGATACTGGTTAGATAGGTGTCACTGCATTGAAAGAAACACCTAGGATTCATTTCTCTGAAAAGTACCAGCGATAAAATCGAACTTGAAGTATTGTGTGCTAATGAAAAGGATATAAATCTTACAGAGATACTTCAATACTCAAAAAAATAGATCTATTTAACAGGAAAATTTTGCAAATCACGCATCAGCATCCTTTCTCTATCTTCATTTCCTTTGTAATTTATGGCTCCTCCTGAAAATGGTTCCTCATCCAGCAATGGCAGCTGTTTGAGCAGCTTGCTAATGAACCTAAATTTCGGTAAGCTTTAGTGTTACGGAAGTTATAGCATTTTCAAGCTGTAATGAAAGATGGCTGGAAGAACAACGATAGCAAATTGTCGTGCTGCTTAGGCTTTGTGAAATTTGTTTCGAGAGATCGTGACATTAATTTGGAGTTTAAACTTGTTTAAATTAGATGAAGTTGCATTTAACTCAGTTGATTTGCAACTTTTTGCCTTATAAACTCATTGCTCGGATAAAGTTCACTAAAAATTTCTAGAGTTACGATGAATTATGGGATGAGCTTGGCAGCATAAATTTTGATTTTCACTAAGAAAAAAGATAATTTTATAATATATACAGAAAGGTCATAAGAAGAACAGTTATTTATGACAGAACTAGGAAAGACGAGAAGGTTGGGATGCAGAACACTCCGACAATTAGTCGTTGACCTCAGCAGTTTCATTTTGAAATTAATGGGTGCAAGATAATATTAGTGTTACAAGTTTTAAAATTCTATTATGAGGCCTGAATCCAGGGCATTTTATTTCTTATTGTTCTATCATAAATGGGAAAAATATTTAAGCAATAGCATTTTGCGATTCGACTGGAGATGCACTGCTCAATTTTAAATTTCTCTTTCGGTTGTGCAGAGAAATATTGCATTACTAAAAAATTTTTTGAAATTCACTCCACAACTTTCCTATTTAATCGCATTTATTTATAAATGATCGATTAATATCAGCGAATAATAAAATAAGAATTTGGAAAATTCAGCTGTTTGAAAGAAGATTTGGTACAATAACATTTTAAACCAGCGAATGATTTTTCTTAATAACGGTAAATAATTGTTGCCCGATGAAGTGACAGGACTTGAAGAATTCGAATTACCTCTTCGCATCATCTTTATCGAGGTACAATCAGTGGGAAGAAAACAGTAAGTTCTAGAGATGATTGGTTATGACATATCATTTGCATAGAGTTCAAAGCTTCTTCATCATCTCTTGTGAGCCTACCGATATTCTCAAATATCTTCACAAACATATCAACAAAAATTTTCGCCAAGATAAATGACTCATTTCATTCGTCAACATGGAATTTAAAGCTCTAACTAGAAAAGAAAATCTCGCAGGTATAAATCCCCCGGAAAGAGTAACGAAATCCTGATTTTGACTTTTTGAGAAAGGTATACACTTTCTCAGCTGGACTTTCTTGTATTTGTCACCTCTAAGTGAGTGGCTTCTTTCATTATCGTTCAATTCCAATTTTTATGCAAGGATGGACGCAAGTTGTAATAGCAGAAATCACGAAATCTTAATTTTAAAATTCAATCGAAATCTTATCCTCCGCCCTCGAGGAAGTGAACTGAATGTCACGGATCTTAAAATTAGACACTTTTTCTTTGCTTATTCCTATTTTACGGTCAAACAGTAAGGTATCTCTTTTCTGTTATTGTTTAACACATGATCCTCTCCTTATCCTATGAGTTCAAATCCTAGAATCTTGATAGCTCGACAATCAGTCTCTGGCCTACTTCGGCAGATTATTAGTGCAATTCACCAACTTTCCAGAACAGGTGAAAAAATTATTTGCCTATCTGTTCCTTCAATAGTGAGTGCATTTCTACAATTACTGTTACTGAGTTCTTACTCATTTTAACCGAACCTTTAAGAGGACTTAAATTATTTGATTAGTTTTCTTATGAAGCCATGAATTTTCGCAAAAAAAAATCGAGGTACAAAGTGATAAAACGAACAGTTGGAGATTAAAGAATTTGTCCCTTATTGAAATTCTGGAAGTTGGAATGCCAATTTGTGATTAAAATTTTAGGCCGATGAGAAGATTGGAAATTATTGGAACGTATGTAATGTTGTGTCAAAAGCTGAGCTGTCAAATAAGTCAAAGGAAATGTTATGTGAAGCATTAAGAGGGAAGTCAGTAAAACCTTCGAAATAAGTAAATATGAATTAATGAAATTATTTGAAATAAGAAGCTAATGAAATGTCACGTCATTCTTATCAAAGGTGAATGATAACAGTAAATCGGCAGCAATGGGTTTGAGAAGATTGTAAGCGTGGCTTTATTAAAATAGGAACATTCCCCTCACGCGTCATTAAAATTTTCTAAGCTTTCACAATGAAGAACATTGTTCCATTAATATTACTATTTCTGAATGCAATTCTCGTCGTAACTATGATATCGACAGCGGCTAACTTCACATTACCTTCCTCTCTTACTAATCTTCATTTCCTAAACCTTCACGTCACTTTCACAGAAGATGTCGCTGGATCCTTCGGCATATTTCTATGACTTATTTAATGGCTAACTCATTCTTTCTTACACTAGCATGAAGTGATGATATAAGTGTCCACCGTTTCGTTGCTTGCTTCTTCAATTTGAGCAATTTGCGAGTCTTCCTGCTCATCACGTTTCACTTGCAAAGATTCTCGCTTGCAATGCAGTCATACTAATGGGATGGTAGTCTGGTTTTGATTGGTTGATGTCAGGACATTGAGAATACTATTAAAGATTTGAATTACTTGGTTCAAGATCACTAAGACCGTGTTACACACTAACTTCTTGACTTCGTAGATGTAGCTGTTCACTATTATTATCTTCATTATCGCCATCTACCTACATGTGAGTAACCGCATGAATGCTAGCAATTTTTATCATGGCCAACTTTGTGGCACGGCACCCATTCCAGACTTAGGCTTACTTACTCCGAAGTGGAAATAGAAGACGCGTAAAAAAGAATGAAAAAAGAGGAATGAGAAGCGAAGGTATCTTCGATTCTGCACTACCCTCCCTGAATCCCATCTTCCTCCACTTCTGCATCCTAGCTTATCTCCGCGATAAGCGCATTTGAAAATTGCTCGGTGCGATCTCCGACATTCATTCCTGCCGCTGTACGACTACTTGCATGATCGCAAATCTGCACTGCATCCGGAATGAAGTAGTAGAAGCGGATCGACACGAGTGAATGATAAACTGTACGAAGAGAAGCGAGAGGAATTCCCTTCCTCGACAGTGGGCAATGTTATCCGTCCGCCCGTCCGCCCGTCCGCCCTGCGGGCAATTTTCCAATGTCACACGGAGACACACGGGCGAACCGATGACATCATCGTTCGGATAGAAGCAAACAATTGGGCTCTTCTGATAGCAGCACTGGTCATACAGCAAATGTCCCGCCAAAAGGGGCAGGGACGTTGGTTGGCATGGTTTAGGCGGGATGTCGCTCCACGGAGCCCTCCAAACTTCCCTCTCAGTTATACCTCCTCCACCTGTCTTTCCGGTCCTGTCCTATCCGACGGAGAGAAGACATTTGTCGCTTCCATCCTATGGCACTAGTTGTATCGCTCAAGCTTAGTTGCGGTATTTCCTCAATTCATTCAGACCTCGAATTCGTCCGAAGACCGATCTCACTTCACGCCATCTTCCTTTTCTCGGGATGGGAATAGAAATTTTTGTTGGAAAGATGACTGTCTTCATGGCATCCATCTGCCAGTGTCACCTCTCTTCGTTATAGATAGTCAAGCATCAGTTTTGAAGTCTCCGGAGATAAGTAGAAAGCTGATGTTGCCCATTCCAGTCTATTTGCTTCCTTCCTTAATTTGATTTCAATGAAGTCAACAAATTTTTTTGTAAAAATACAATTTTTCGAAGATATTCCGAATAACCATGTCCAGGAAATCATAGGTTTTAGCTGATATCTTTGTTACTTGACTACTTTCAGCCATGATATAGCTGACATAGCAACTGATATCAATCATATTTGCCATAGTTCGAGGTGATATTTCGTAGATTTTAGGGTTACTTGAGTATCTTCTTCATTCCAATACATGACCCATGACCCACTGACTTCGCAAATCCTTTCTCCTGGCACCCGCAGTAGCGGCTTTTTCATTATTCATGAGATGCAATACCACCGCCATATGTGGTATCAGCTGTACTATGGCCGCCATCTGCATGAAGTAGAACAAGTGAGATTGATTTTCACTGGTACCTTTGCAATATATAGTTACCATGTTGATCGATCTCCATTGTTCACATTCACTTCACTCTTGATGCTACCTACACTGGTCTAATCGTCCAATGGGCCAACATCGACCAGTTATCAATCTGCTGCGTCAAATGTTCTACTGCAATGACTATATTCCTAAAACTAAACGTCCAACAAACAGCTAATGTTTGTTTTTAAGAATTGTACAATGCTTCTTTGCAATATTTTGCTCATTAGTGATTATCACTTCAGATATCTGCACTAAGATAGACTGAGATCTGAAGGTAAAGCCAATTACTTCTACTGTCCTCAAAAGCCACGTGGTTTGGATTAACAATAAATAGCAAAATATTCCGGAAAATTCCATTTAAATGGACAGTGTCACATGCTACTGACCGGCAAACAGCAGACACTACTGATTATTGACAGGGCATGATGATGAGATCCCGAACTTCCTTCGAGAGGTTACTGCATGACATTGTCATATCCGAGAGACCTTATTTACTTGATGTTAGCCTAATGGAAAGAATTCATAATCACAAGATGACAAAGTAGGATGCATGAAGTGTTTTGAAGTTTACGACAGAGTGCTTTCGTTTCTGTTTTTAGTCTATCTAAACATGGCTGTTTCCAATAGTATGCGTGTTTGTTAGTTTAAAATACATTTTCGTTTATTTGGTTTATATTGGCACGGAGTGCAGTAGCGATGAAACTGATTGTTTTTAATGCATTTCAGATATCAACAGTTCTACCAATTTCCGCCGTTTATTAAACTTCCAACTTCCTTTCATTGCTTTCTTCATTTTATGAAAAATGAGCAATTTTTTTTTTTTTTTTTTTGAAATAGTTGATGCTGTATGTTTTGCCCGAAATTGTAATTTCTGATTTCTCCTAAAACTTCTCGCATCATTTCGGCCATATTATAACTTCTATGAAATCAATTAAAAATATCAAAAATGTGAGGTGTTCTTGAGAAGCTCTGTTCAGGAATACTCATTCGAGAAATTAGAAGCCCTCAATAAGCAGTCTACAGACGTCATCCTATTTGATTATAGTTGGCAATATAATCTTGACACATTTCTAATCCATCCAGAAATGCTTCTGATTAATTCCGTCTGTTCAGTCCTCATTGCTACCATTCATTCAGTTGATTGCGTCGAGTGTTGCATAGCGAACCAATTAAAGTGCCATTTTGTCAATTGATGCTTGGAACATGACAGGTGCTTGGGGTTTGATGAGTTAATTTTTTTCTTTTTGTGGCTGGGACTACTTCCCTTAAGACTTGCTTGGACTTCTTAGATCTCTACTTCGTTTTTGGGTAAATGGAGAATTTTAGCTGCAATAGTGGTCCGAATTATAGCTGTGTTGAGTCGACTGAAATTCATGGTACATCCTGCAGTTGTTAGTCATCACTGAATTGTGTGGGAATGATCGGAAGCGTCATAGCACATTGACTGAAAAATTGCAAGGATTTGAAATTACGTATGTTGTGATGGACTGACAGACCTCATAAGTATGGTCGTATATTGAGAACACTTGGCAGTTAGGGAAACGAGGAAACAATTTATGGAAATAGTGAAAGGACAATCATTTACAAAATGAATTGGAGATAAGAACAGAGATTTACCTGTCTGTCCCAAGTTTTGCTGTCGTCTTTACTTTAATACATTATTGTTTGTTCTTTCTTTCTTTTCAGATGATATGAGTGATATTTGCAAACGTTGGAAATTTATTGTATCAGAATATTATGAGGGGCAATAGATAATTGATTTGAGACATCGATATGTTCCATAATTTCCGGGTTTCTTTTTACCCTTTTTTTCACTTTTGAATAAACTCTACTATATCAGAGTCGTTTCATCTATTCACATTTCATTATCTTATTTAGCTGAACATTTGCAGCTAATTTGGGGAAGATCAAAGAATGTTATCTGCCTATATTTTTGTGAATCGGTATACTATTTCCCACACTCATTTATAAGAGAAGTAAATATGAGAAATAGTTTACTTGTTTATCTCTACCCTTTTTTTCTTATAACCCATCCTTTACTAAGAGTGCTATAAAAAAAGTTCCTCATTTTTGTTTCCCCAAGGCATGTTAGCAACATTTTTATTCAAAGCTGATAAGTAATAAAAAGTGGATAAATTTTTCTAGTTTGTATTGAGTTTCTGATTACTTCAATTTGAATTCTTGTATTACTTTTATAGCCAATTTTTAATGTGTTCGGTACTCTATGCTATCGAAATATCTATCACTGGCTGCGTTATAAATCAACATTTAAATTGCGTAATGCAGTGAACAGTGCTGAATGTATAGTTGATACGTAAGTTTGTATAATTTGGAACACATATATTGAAACCTAACATACATAATATGATTTATACGTAGGTTTATTATCAGTATGAGATATTGTGGATCCGTTTTTGAAATTGATTTTCAAATGATTTGTTAGAGAAGAATGAATCATCTGTGAAATAGAAGTAAATTATGGTTTCAACAAATTGGTATATTTTGAACAGTTTGATTGTATTTCAGACGTGGAAGTGGCTTCAGCTTGAAAACAGCATCCGTTATTGGTTTGTTATTTGGAAGTTTTCATTTGTCGTTGATTCGTTCTTCAGACGAGCAACAGAAGTAATCATTTCATTTCTATTATATTCAATTAGATTGAGAGATCTGGAAAAGGGATATATATTGCGCAGTTTGGTTTTATTTTAGATAGTCTGAAAACAATTAATTGATCTCTCTTTACTTTTGAAGATGTTTTTAGTCCTGACATTGTATACAGTAAAGAAAGCAATATGGGGAGCACCTGTCAATGTTTCGAAGCCATAGGACGGTTTTCAGAAGTGCCAAAAAACTATAAGGAGGATTATGTAGCACGAGTTTTGAAAACAAGTTACTTTTTTTGTGAACTTATTGCATGCCTGCTGTGGGTCATATATTTAGATAAACTACTTTTCAATAATGTCCACAGAAATTAGCTTTTCCAGTTAAATTTTTTAAATGTATATTGGGATCGCTTTTGTGTAGAAATCAAGTAGTTTGAAGATTTTTTCAGCAATAGAGCGATCACTGATATCACTGATAAAGAGTGCTACGGTGAAAGTAAGATTTGCTTTGAGCGATTATAATAGTGACTATCAATTATTACACGGATCAGATCACACTGCAAGTCCAGTCGTAAGTCTCTCATTTTGAAATTAGTAGTTTCCATGTAAGAATTATTTTTCATCAGAAGAAGAGTGTTGTCATTTTCTAGAATTTAAAGAATTTCATTTCTATTAAGAAATGATATTACTGCAGGAAATTATTGTTGGACAAAGAGAAAGTGAGAGAAATATTGCCTTGGATGATCTGGTTAAAAATGCCGATGCACGGAAGGAAGTAAATAAGATCTTTAAAGTGAGTCAGTTTTTTCTTAATTTTTGTAACTGTTGGATAGTCATTTTTTTCTTAATTTTTGTAACCGCTAGAAGTCCAAAATCCAAAGAATAACGGATTGCCTCATATATACCTATTTGTATATAACGAACTAGCAAGAATATGATCTTCATGAAAAACTATACAATGGAAGCTAAGGGAAAAAAAAAGAGCTGAATTTATACATGAGGCGAAGGATGCATTAGCTTACGCTAGATATTGGTTCAAAGTTTCTCTAGATGATGGTATGGAGGAAATATAATAGATTTCTGTAACTTATTTGAATGTTTGGTAAGTCTTTTTTTTTTTGTCATTGTAGTTATTAATGAAAAGGAGAAAAGGTGAGTGGAATGATAGACATTTCATAATTAGCTGTTTCATTTCACTTTTGGTTCTAGGACAGAGGCAAGAATACCCGGGCCGAAATTTCTCGAAAGTTGCAAAATTAGAAACGACTTGGCCTCTCTCTTCTGTCTTTATTTTCTTTCTTTATGCTTTCCTCTTTCTCTTTTTTTCTAGTTACTTTCCATTCCTTTTTTTAGAAAATTATTCACTGAATGTTAGTTCTTAGCAAAACCCTTGATACTCTTGCAGAAGATTCATTTAACTTTGACCGAATTAGCTAAATATATTACATCTGTGTTTGAAACAGCAAAAGAAGGTCAGAGTTCAAGGCCTTTTCGTACGGTCACTGTTTTGAAGTGATGATAGTTTGTTTCATGGTTCGTTGATTTTTTTTTTCTAATTGTAGGTGGTCAGTATTGGACGTGAAGAAAAGGAAATTCAAGATCATCCATTACTTACTATTGCGGAATCGACAGCGCATTATTTAATGAGACAAATGGATTACGTTGAAGCATGGAAGAATTAAGTTTCTTTTTCTTGTTCGAGGAAAAGGATTACCATTTTTAAGTTGCATTGTTTTTCATTTCATTAATCACTGTTCTGATTTATTATTGTGTTGACTATGTCACAAGTTGCTGCACTGTCAGTTATATTATTCCACATTTCATTAATTTACTTGTCAAAGAATGAACATATTTTCATTATTCCGTAAAGCATTGCAACTCATGATTAAATTTTGAAAAAAAAAAGAGCATGATGAGCTTTTTTTCTCAAGAATCGTTAAAGACGTCTTATAGCATTTTTTTTTTATGCTAGATAATTGAAACTAACCATTTTTCTCACAACTTTGAACTTTGTTTTGTAAAAATTAAGAAAAGGAAATGGGATTTTTGCATTTTTATTCGTAAAACTTTAGACGTCGTAATTTTAAGATTTTGAAATATATTGTGAAGTGAAAATGATATGAAGTTTGTAGGATGGCAAAGATGGCAACGAAAATTTAAATGGAGATAGGGAGAGAGTGGACGTATTATGCATAATAGTTGGGTAATGTGATTGACGTTGTGTTATTGGGAGATTCGTGTATCTGGCATCAACGCCCCGTATGATACAGATGGCAGTGGTCTAGTTTGGTGAAACATTCTTTTCAGCAAGTCTTTGGGACTCAGTTTATTTTAATGAAAACATCATTCTATGTATTTGATGTATTTCTGATGGTATTTCGTATTTATTCTGTGCAAAGAGATGTTAGGAATTTGTGGAAATTAATAGGGACTTAGATTTTAATTTTAAATTGTTATATGGCATGGTGCGTTATTTTCCAAACTGACCGCAATATATCTATCACAGTGAGATAAACAATTCAATAGTGACAGCAACTATTTAGCCAAAGCTGCATAATTTAGTTTTTTGATGATCCAGTGACTGTACGTTAACTGATGATGTTGAAGGCATAGATTTTGACTTGAAGGGTAAAGTTTATGTTCGGCAAGTAATAAGCAACATCGGTGTTTTTAGAACACGTGTTAAGAAGGTCGTTGGAACGATATGTTAGTCAACTTAAGGCAATCATTTCAGGAACTTTTCAACAACTTTGCTCAATATTGATAAAAACTGTTTCATTCGATGTATGATTGCACATACCCTTGCACTGACTGAATGGATTACGAAATTTGCAAGTCAGCGAAACGAATTCCCTTGTCGTCTTATAGAGTACTATACAATCGACTGAATGTTAATTTCAGTGGTTTCATGAATTACATCGGTTTTATATTCGCTGTCTTATGTGGTTTTATTTTTGGAAAGTGAGTTTCCATTTTTCCTCTGTTGTTTATTAAAGTTTGTATTGGTAGTGAAAAAATTAACTCTTTCAGATATATGCAAGAGTTGCATGAGACGAAACTTTGGTTCTCGCATATCGAGCAAGTTGAACAAGAAATATCGTTGAGGACTGAAGCTGGTCTTTATTATTCTTATTATAAATTTGCCGTTCATCCACAGATGTCTTTTAATAAAATAGTCTATGCACTGATGCATGATAACAGGTAAGTGTAATACTTCATTAGTTGTTTGCTAGATCTTGGACAACAATTTAATTGCTAAAACTTAGGTTTAAAACAATGTAACTGCCAAAACTTAGTACTTAAGACATCTAGTGGATAGGTGATGATAATTGATTATTTTATTTCAGCACTGAATTCCCTCGTCAAATTAATGTATTTCAACGGTTCAATATTTATCAAGAGTTGATCCTTGCTATTTTATACAAATTCTTTGCATCTTTCCGATTGCTTCAAGACTACTATTTACCGAAACCAATCCTATTTTATGTCAATTCATGCTTTATCTTTGCTGGATTTGGCGTTACAACACTATTTCTTCTTTCTTGGACTCTAACTGGAAGGTATATCATTTTCTCTCATTTGCTTTCTTTCTTTTTTCTCTCTTTTTTGCAACTTTCACATTCTACCGACGAAATTTCGAAAAGACAGTTCTATCCAGCCGATTCAAATAAATAATTTTTAGTTGGCTATATGGACTGCTTGTTTTCACGTGGATGCTCACAAACATCGATGATAGCACTCGAGTTTTCTTCACAGTTAATTTGCGGGAAAATTTTGCACTGCCATTTTTCTGGTTGCAAAACGCGTGTATTGTTGTCGTGCTGCGACAATCCGATGTTGCATGCAAGAAATACTACTTCATCTTCTTCTTTTCCACTTTCCTGTTTGCTCTGTTTTGGCAGTTTAATCAGGTAACTTTCTGTTTTTCATATGTCTTTTTTATTTTATTTTTTTTTTTCTGCTATTCATCAGTCATGATAGCTTAATCAACATGCAGTGCATAGCGCAGTTGCAAAGTAAACGCAAAATGGAGAGGGTCGTAATAGTTGTTTTTGTGTCTGGTTGCATATCGATTATAATACGAGTCCCTAGTGCATGAGCTATTTCAATGTTAATGTCGAAATACGGAGAATGGTTTCTAGGACCATTGCAAGATTCAGAGAATATGATGCTGGTCTTCGTGGTATGTTATAAAAACTCAAATTTTGAAGTGAAATCATTAAGAAGCAAGAAATTGGAATTGAGGGGAAAGATTAGGTAAGGGTTGTTGTGTGAAATACTTTGTTTGCTCAATGAAGTTATGAGGTGGGGTAAGATTTTTTCATCATAAGTTTAAATATAGCGGAAGACTGCATTATAATTGAATAATTGAGTGTCTTGAAGGTTTGAAGAGATGAGCATATTTTTGTGGCGCCAATAATATCGCAATAATTGCAGTTCATTTTGGTCCTGCAGTCGATATCTCTGGTTGGAATGAGTCTGATTATACCTCATCTATCATCCACCGTTACTTCGTTTCTTTTGCTGCAGTCAAAAGCATTTTTCTTGGTTGTATTAGCACAATTTGGCCAGCCAATGAATATTACTTCTATTTGCACAGCTTTTAATTTAAGCTCCATTGTGATTCTTCGTTTGACAACCAAAACAGAAAGGTTTGTGGCAGGTTATCTATTACTTTTTACTGAAGACAGCGAAAGTATCAACATATTGATTATCTCCTTATTACCTCTGCAGATTATTTGTTTTGTTTCCATTTGTGACAAAATTGTAGGAATCGAATGAATATAATATTGTTAAAGTCAGTTTATATCGTTGCATTAACCTTATCGCTAAGCTGCTTTATTCGTTATCTTGTGGGTGCTGAAGCTGACACCCATATATGGACTTTTGTTAAAGCTAAAATTGGCTTAATTTCCAGGTAGTTATATTTTTTTGTATTTAATAATTAATTATATTTGTTTTATTACTTATGATTAGTACAGACTTATCCTTGACAAGAATAAATAAATAAAGTGTAATTGTAGATATGAAGAAGTTTAATATGAGAAAGCTGAAAATGGTAATGAGGGTGACAATTAGTTGAGGCTGAATAATCGGATAATTCGGTAATATTGTGCAGAATTCAAAAAAAAAAAAAAAAATACTGAAGTACTGGTAATTACGATACATTATGCTAGCTTTTCATAGATCTCTTGAAATATTGTCAGATTATACCTTTTCTGAGTAATGTTATCTTGGTTTGCAACCCAGACAATCAATAAAGGATTTTTTTTTTTTTTCTGGCACTAAACAATTAATTTAGAAAAACTGATACCGCTGGAAAAAGAAACAAATGTTAAGTGTCAAAACTAGAACAAATATTGAATGTTACTCAAAAGTTGGTTGCAACTTTTGAGTAACATTCAATATTTGTTCTAATTTTGACATTTAACATTTGTTTCTTTTTCCAATTATTAAATTACTTACCTTTATATTCTTTATATTCTCTAATATAGATATTTACCTTTATACTATCAAATAAGGATATTAGGAAGCTTAAATATACATGAAATTCCAAATTATTCTTTGGTAATTATCAAAATGAAATTATCCACGAAAAGATAGTGTTTTCTTCAGTCGCTAGGACAGTTTGCTGAAATTAGGGCAAGGAGCTATTATATTAATTTTAGGTCTGGTAAAGTAGTAAAGAAACGTTCAGTTTAGGAATCAAGCAGAACAAGAAAAGAGAAATCTTATGAATCGCAAAAACAAGCGGAGAATCTTTCGTTTGTTACTAATCATTCTGAGCAGTTAGCTATATATTTAGGTCCTCAGTACCCTTCGAAAGTGCCCTATATTTGTGTCACGGAGCTTTCGCTTATCTCGATAGTGACTTCTTTCGGCGAACATCTCTGAATGGTTGCTTCCCTTTATTCGTAGCAGCAGTACTCATTGTTACTCTGATGACGGCGTATTCAGTTATGCTGCAATGCTGCGATCGAGGATATGGTATTGTCTTTATTTAAATAGGATATGATGCATTCTCCTATTTACTGTGAGATTTGTATACATTTTTGCAGTACCTGCATTTATCGATCATTTTGGACCGGAAACAATTTTCATTATCATTCAGTCAATTTTATGTGGAATAATTGCTGTTTTTACTCTCCGAATGAAGTACCTTTGGTTCCCGCAAATTGCCCTTGTTGCTTGCATATTACCTGTGATGTAAGTAAGTCGTCATTCTTCCACATTTCATAACAGTGTTTCATTGTTCGTAATGTTCAAGATACATGGGGGAAAGCAATAATGAAACTTGTTTGAAAATGCTTCACTGAAATAGCTTGAATGTTGTTGATCGCTGTGAAATACATAATGAGCTGCATTTGTTTGAAGAAATTTCAGAAATTCGAAGAAAACATTAAATGCTAAAAAAATTAATACGAAAAAACAAATACAAATAGTTATGGAGTTATGCTATTGGGCGCAGAAAGTTTGCTATTCTATTGGGCGCAGAAAAGTCTGCATTTCTTCAGGATTTCGAAATTCTCAGGACGATTTATTGTTCAGGTAGTAGTAATAGCTGCAATCACAACTATACTGCACAATCATTATGGTATTTATAAGGAACAGATGGCGAATGAGCAAGTATAGTTCATCAGTTTTATTTTGCATTTTTCTTGCAAGCATTTTTATTTTATGGAAACCTTTTCCGAAACGATTTGCATTCTTAGATCTGAACTGTGCGCACGATGATCAAAAATTTAGTACTAATTCAGGAATTTTATGACCCGGATACTGTCGCATTAATGGAATGGATCAAGAGGTCAACCCAACCTTTAACTTCATGGTCAGGAAGTATGCAGTTGATGGCTGGAGTAAAAGCTTGCACAGGAAGATATTTGGCTAATCATCCACATTTTGAAGATAAATGGTTGCGTGATCGGACATTACAGCTTTATCAGGTTAAATATTGCACTAAGCTGATGTGAAGTTCAGTATAATTTTGCTGTTTCGAAATATTATCTCGACAAGTTGAGCAATCTTCCTTCAATCAGTACTGGAAAAATAATCGTGGATGACAAATAAATTGGATCCTTGTTTAGATACTTTATTTCTAAATTGCTGAAGAATGATTGACTCATCATTTGTTTTGTAGTAAAAATTTTCTTAGATGTATGGTCGCAAAACGCTCAGCGAAATGCATGAAATTTTGACAGCTCATAAGGTAGATTACATCATATTAGAAGACAGTATTTGTTTGGCTGCTTCAACAGGATGTTCAACGAAAGATCTGGTAGATGCTGCTAACGGTGATACGCCGGAGTATGCCATGCCGAAAAGTGAGATTTAATTGCGAATTGATATCTATGTAAATTAATTATGATGCAAACTGTTAAAACATTTTAAAAACGCAGATTTGGATGGAGAAGAAAAAAAAATCATGGAAGACTGTTCAGTCCTTAAATTTTGTAATAAAATTGAAGTTGTTGTACTATATATAAAAAATTTAAATGGAATTTATAGGAAAGAGAATCAATCGTTAACATTATTCACAATTTGGCTTTCTGTATTGTCTTTATATTGCAGAAATAGATCCAAAGAATCTGTCGATTCAACTGCGGTTCTGTGATCGAATACGTTATGTTGATGATGAAACAAGACTTTATTTCAAGCTAGTATTTGAAAATCCTACTTTTCGCGTTTATGAAGTACTCGGTAATAGCTAACTTTTAATCTACTGATTTCTTATGCCCTTATATTTGATAGTACATGTCATGTTTCATTTCCGATAAGTTTGAGGAATAGAAAACTTTTCCAAATGAGAAGTTTTGAAAGGTATGTAAATGTACTTAAAGAAAGTTTTGAATGTTGAAAATATTTTCGCAGAATTGTTCGTGTTGTTTTTAAGGATTTTAATGTATAAAGTATAGTATATTTTGGAGTTTGGTTCAAATGAATGTTTGAAATTTTGGTCATTTTATTATTTTTATTTATACAATGAAGACTAATTATCTCTGAGATTACATATAAAAGTTTGAAAGTTGGGAAGCTTTGTTTGCTCGCGTATACAGCTGAATCTCGAGAAGAGAATATAGGTGTACAACTTATAAGATTGCAATGAAAAAAAAAAAGACTTCATTTAGACATATTTTCTTGAAATTCACTGAAATTGAATTCTTGAGATAGCGAAAATTTGCAAGCGAAAAAGGATTAACTAGGAAACATGTAAATAGAGAATTTATGTTCATTCATTTTCGTATGAACAACTGGCCATTCACAAGGAAGCATCGTTGATCGAATAGGATTTAATAGTCAGATGAAGTAATCTTCAAGCTATCGTTATCCTTTATGCAGATGGGTATTAAATAGTTCAAGAAAATCCGATCATATCTGGTTTATTGTTTACGCAGTTCGGATGTTGATTATCAGGAGCTATGTGATTGTTGAATTCGATGATGCAATGATTCCTTGTTTGAGTTACTATTAAGGGATGCTTAAATATTATTAGTAAATAACCGATGTTCCTTATATCCGCAGATTTATTTACCTTTCTGTATTTGAAGGCTTGTACGGTATTAGTCGCACTCATTTCAAGAATTTTTTTTGTTTCAATTCTGCTAGAAATTACTTGGGAATATTCCTTCCAGTGTACGCTATTATAAGCATCGGTTGTTGAGGCAAGATAAATGGTGTCGTTCATGATTGATTCTTGGCCAGATTCAGAACAAAAATTTTTCCATTAGCTATGATCGGGTATTCTGAACAATTTTGATAGCTTATATTTCGAATATATTTAAGTTGACTTCAGCAAAATGTATCAGCAAGTCATTTTTGTAAATCGAAATTGCTAAATTTAAACCCATAATCTTTGCTGAGCGTCAGTTTTCTTTTTTTTTTCTTGCCTTTTTGCTTTTCTCGATGAATGAATGGATAAAATCAAAAAAAGTCGGTGAAGTTGTTAGTCCATGATGCCTATTTTATTATCGGATATAAAGGCAAAGATTATCATTAGAAACGCTCTTCAAATTTCCCTGTCATTAAATTCTGAAGCTGCAATGAAATTGGAATAGTAACAGTTTTCGGTTTATAACAATTAATATATAAAATGTTCAAGTAATCATTTTAAAAGTTTTGAGAAAAAAGACTAAAATAACAGTTTCTCCAAAAGTAGTCTTTTTACTTATTTCAGATAGTCAAAATAATGCTTGTTTTGCTATATTCAGTTTTGCTGTTGACGAAACGATCCAGGAGTTTTGGCATGAGAGATAAAATAAGAGTTAACTGAAACAAGTACACCATGTGACTCCATAGTAGTTCATATATGCTGCTTTGGATAGATATTCAGAGAGCATTCTAATCTTCTATTATCTTTGAGATCTTTCGTCTTTAGGAGAAATAATAAACAGAACTGATTGGCTAACGAAGTGAACAGATGCTCAAGGAGAATCTGTAGAAATAACAAGCAATACAGAGTGTAAGGATTTTTCCTTTATTGTATATAAATAGATGCTGAAAAGTGTAAGGTGTGGGAAGTTTATGATTAATATCAACAAATGACAGGAACTATGGGAACTCTTATGCAAACAAAAACTTGACGCCTTTTTCATTATCAAAATGAATTTTCTCCTCAGGAATATTAAAGCTATGCATAATCCAATTTCTTAACACCTTTCGGTATCATAATTCCAACAATTTCTAGGAGCTTTCCAGGTTATGACTTAAAACGATTCTCTTCAGCTAAATTAATTAGAACATTTCTTTTTTTTTTCTTTGAAATTTTATAACGATTTTTCATATTGAATAAGAACCATACGAAAAGTGTAGGTTCTTCGTTCAGGAAGCTTTCGTGATGACTACAAAGCTACGGAAAAGACGAAAGAAGGTTTGCATTATTATCAGTCTGACAATACTGAACGACTTGAGTTTACTAATTAAACAAATATCTGGAAGATGGCATATGGACATCGAGTCAAATCTGCAAAGAGAACAAAACTGAAGACTATACACTCCAAAGAAGGATGACAGTCAGTGCTTATCAATTTGTTCATATTTTACTCACCGTCAATATTTCTCATAATGCTGCATGTCACGTCAAGTTTCGCAGCACAGTTGGCTTGTTTTTGCTGTTTTTGCTGATGGATAATGATTAGTGCGTGACTCATGCATTTGCAGTTTCTTCTACTCCACTGGAGCAGCATGAAGAAACCAGCAGAAGGCTGATAAGATATGATGTCTATCCGCCTCCATCTATCATTATTATTATTATTCGTTGTTCCGGCAGTAGACAGCTTCATTTATCCATCACATGTATTTCCGAAATGTGGGATGTGGAAGGAAGGACGGGAAGAAAGCAACAGACCCATACATCTACATTCATTTCGATATCTCGATGCAGTCGAAGGGTGAGATGACCTCCTCGGTTCTATGCGCATTCGGTTCTGTTCACAGTACATCGGCCCTACCTTCTGAAACCTATCAGAAACTGACGAAACGCCTTTCTCGAGGAGAATTATCTCTCGACCTCTAGGATTATCTCTATCAATTAAACAGCTGCGCAGATTGAGAATGTTCAGCGAACATGCCAGAATAAATAAGAATGCGAGAGATGCGAATCCAATCAAAAACAGCCACTTCTGGTCATCGATTCATCTGAACACTTTTGAGCAGAATAAGAAGTTTAAAAGCATGAATGAACTGAGTCAGGAAAACAGCATGCCCGAAGGAAATTATCGGTGACAGGAAGGAACCTCTTGTTCATTTCAAAATGTTGCTATAAATTATCACGATGAGTGATGCTGCAAAAAATTTGTCGCTCCTCTTCTGAGAAGCAGGAAGTGAAGAATGACGAATTCCTATCTCCAATGGGTAAAGTCCCAAAAAAAAAAAAAAAAAAAAAAAAAGGTGTATGGACTATAGTTTTCGATTTTTTTAAAAATTTCCCTACCCAATTTCTTCCGATAAATCTTCGGAAACCACAGCCTCTTTATTGCTTGCTGTATGATTTAATCTGAACTGATTCTCACTCTTTCAATCGAATTTGGAGGTCTTATTTCGAAATACTCAATTCATTCCTATGAAATAACGTGGTGTCCAGCACATGAAATGTTGCCTACAGCAGAAATGAATGTGATAATTTTCGATATGCTTTCGAGTTTCTCATAGTGAATGAATTTCACGAGATCAAAAATAATACGAGGACAGAAGCCAACACTGATATTTAAAGTTATATTCCACAAACAACAAAAACATTAAAACAGTATGTAATAATAGACCAGCACATATGAAAAATATACTACAAATACAGCTATTACCATCATTGCTGCTTAAAATTAGCAATGGCTGCTCTTATATTTATTGATTTCAATTAAACTTTTCAATAATTTTGAATTGCAATTCGCCATAATGAGCTTGTTGAATTCGAATATAACCGGGAAATATCACAAAATCTTCCTTTGCTTCAAAATTCAGACGCAACATATCTAAGAGCAACGAGAGCAGCGGTAGAAAAAGCAACGATATTGCATAATCACAGGGGTTGTACATCGAGGTAAGGATACATAGAAATGCGGGGATAACACAATGGTAATGCTGGAAGCAGCCCATTTAGATAAGGATCAAATGGCGGATATGGATGAATAGGAGAACTAACTAATGAAGAATTACTGGATGAAACTGACAATTTGGAGCCAAAATCTAAGCATGATGTGTTGTCAGAAAATGTCAGTGAAGAGGAAGAAGATGCAGATGATGACAAGGTACCATAATCGTTATCGTCAATGGCTGAGATGGTACTTGCACTTTCAGAACGAGACTCCTGTATTAGTATTTTTTCAGGATGTAATCCTTCCAGCACGAGTCGCAAAGCCGAATGACGTTTTTCTAACTGTTTTTTCCGCTCCTCAGCACTTTTTACAAGTTTATCCAATTCCTGAAAATGCTCAAGAATATTTTTTTCAGCTTCATTTCCTTAAATTACACATCGAATCATTTGGTAAAAATCTCAACGAGTTAATACGATGGCTCATCAAATATTTACTGAACAGAAGTTACTCGTTTCACGCTTCACGAAATTCCACCAAATGCGGTTACCTTATAGACAATCTACAACAATGTCGCACGACATCATCTAATATATCCTTCAACACCTACTACTACTATTCACATGGTTTGAACCACGGCAGTACAACTGCAGTACTACTGGAAAGTCACGTGATACATTTCACAGGATAGTGCTTTACCGCTGCACATGTTTACAATATCCTAACTCACGTGCAATGCCATCTCCCAAAGACTACCACTGAAACTTAACAAACTATGATGCTTTCTTGCAGTTAATACTTATGTACAAATATCTTTACTTCTACAGCACATATACCACTTTTTCCTTACCAAAACAAAGTTATGATAACTCATCAGCGATTTTGATTTATAATTGTTGGATTAATAGTAATAATAAAACAATAATTAGTGACTATAATAATTATAATTACAGCTAACAATAAAAGTAATAATAATGTTAATAATAATAATAGTTAATAATAATAATAATAAAAGAAAAAGAAGAATAACAATGCCACATTCTCAAAATATACTGTCTCGCGATAGTGTTTTTTGGATCGCAGATGCAGCGGAGAAAGTAGAAACTACAATAAGCTAATGTAACTAGCGAAATGGAGCATAAGCGAAAGGACATCTCTGAAGCAACAATTTGTAGCTATGAAGGTCCCCGTAAAAATAGCATAATTCATCTGTTCATCTCAAGAGGTTGCCACAATCATTACTTTATGAGCACAACAATGGGAGAAGAACGAAGAACTGACCAAAATATAGTCTCTAGCACGAGTTAATAAAGAGAGGGTTGTATTGCGGGCATTGTCGGAACTAGAAGGAACAATATCCTTCAAGTTATCCAAATATCCACGAAGATTAGCACGACGTGTCTTTTCCAGTTCATTGTGAGCGGCTCTGCAATAAAAAGAGCAATCAGGTATGCTGAACATACCACCATCAACTGTTTTTATGATTGAATGAAACTACTTGCCTTTTAAGCGTAATATTTGGTGTGTCGGTAAAAAAAAAGTTCTTGCAAGGCTGAACATCTAATGTCTTTACCACATATGTCATATAGAAATAGGGAGTCGAAGTATTAGTTCTGTATAACTTCTAAACAAGAATGATTTGATAACTAGAATTGACGTTCCTAATTATGACGTTTCCGGTGAATGATTTTAGCAAACCTAATTATACATAAGCGAAAATGAGAAGCAATTCCTGATGGCAATTATTTTGCATGCCATGACGTATAATTTCTCAGCTATATTTTCGAACTGTTGGTGCAGTGCACTGGTGTTTTCCAATGATGACATCACAAACTGTGCATTACGAGGCAATGTTTCATTCAAAGCCTAATCAAAGGTAACATGCTGTTAGTTGTCAAATCCATTTCATTTAATCCAACTATTATGAGCCATTAGCAATATCTGTATATGTTTAGGATTGTCTAAATCCTATACATCGCCAAAAATTCTACACATGACATTAAAAGAATTATTCTGATACTCTACACTACTTTGTTCGATTTTCAATTTTGATACTTCATCATTTTATCATTGTCGTCATCAAGCCTCATGCTACTGGCTACATACTCATTTCAGCCTGACGTTACGAAAAACTCAGCAGAAGTGACAAGTCTGTCCTTTTATCTTCAAATTCCTCATCCCAGGCAACCTTGAACAAATCGATGAGAAAATTCTGTAAAACCTATCCAAATTTGTCTGGATGTTTTCTATATCGTGAGTTTATTTTTCTCAAGTAATTTATGATAGAGCTATCTAGTTACCGATCTTCTCTAGGTGAGTATACAACCTCCAATACCCATATGCTTGGATCAGAATGTGATTAAAGGCTTCTGAAAAAGCCGCTCGATATAGATGCGACAACACAGCAAAGGAAAAGATATTTCCTATTTGCCACTTTAGTAACTTACTGGACTGAGAAAAAAGTATCTTTCGGCATGTCTCTGGGTAATACGTTTACCTTTCCGCACCATTCTATGATCCCTACAACCAAGAATTGTAAAAAAAAAAAAAAAGAAGAAAAAAGAACCCAGGAGTAAAAGCTAAGTCGAAAGAAGTGCTTGATTATTCCGGATAACCGGAGTCAAGAAATCTTTCAAAACCAGAATGTACCATTATTTATTCAGAAAATGCATTAGAAAATAAAACGCATTTACCACCCTACACGAATCCCATGTATATTCGTATTCGAATGTATGTTTCTGTGCATGGAAATACATATATGCATGCATGTGATGTGTGTGTGTGTGTGTGTGTGTGTGGGTGTGTGTGCATGTGTATGCGTATGTTTTATATGTATGATGTGTAATGTGTAATGTTTTGCAGAGGAGAAAGAGGAGACCCGTCTGCACACGTGCTATCAGTAACAACATGCGTGCAGTAAAGCACGTGCAATGCAGCTGAAAGGACTGTATGAGAAGGCAGACCCGGAAACAGTTTTGAAGTAGTGTGCAGTCGACTGCATGTTTGCTTTGTTTTGCAGATTTCAGACAACAATAATGATAGTGTTCTGCAATGGGAAGTCAGGGGGAGCATGTTTTGTCGCGGCTTACCGCGATGATGCCTGTGCTTGGGCAAATAGGGGAAAGTTGAATGAGTGCGGGCCATTTCGAGTTATTACATTGTATATTCTTGCTGGAGCTGTGTTCTTCTTAGAAAAAAAAATATTTGAAAACATGCAATAGATCCAGCATCAGCATCATTTTCTCAAGCATATAGTTTTGCAATGTAATGACACCAGGGGCGAAGTATTATAATGCGAATGCAGGTCAAAGTGTGCATGCTGTGCCTTCCAGGCTGCATATTCATGCTTATTTGCTGCTTTTGAAGATGGTATAAAACTAACCTGCTTTGACGTGCACTGGTTACAGAAGGATATGGTCGATGTCTCCTGCTATATTCTGGTGGAGGTGTCTGAAAATGTTGCGGTGATGGAATTGATGAGCTCCGATCCGACAAACATCCCAAAGATGACGTAGACGCAATGGAACACGTAGTACTTTGTCCTAATACTCCTTTGGTCACAAATGAATCGCCACTGCTTTCATCACTAACTGGAAAAGAAAATCCGAATTTGAAATTGTGTTTCAAATTCTTCCCATACAGATCTTCCCGCTCGTTACGCACTTAACCATGCCGGAAACACAGTGAGACATATTCCGGATGCATTATGCAGTTAGGAAGAAGGTCGAAGTGCTGACTGCTAGCTGTTCAGACTATTTACAAATTAGCCAAACTGATGGGTCGTACAGGTGTTTCCTGCTTCCAGCTCATTTCCTTATTTCGAAAAATTTATGACGAAAAAGGGTAAGACATACTGAGGCAAGTATCCGGAATATTCCGTGCTTTATCGATATACTGCGCGGCAGATATAAGCTGTGAGAAACAGAAGGGCGAATGTCTTCGATCCATAAAAGAAATCACCCAACGCTGCTATAATAGAGTATCATGTCTATTAATGATGACGATGACTGATATCCATCCATGAATAGTATCACATTATCAATATCAACACAATCAGCACAATTATTTACAAGACTAAGATGAGGATGGATGGATGATTCGGGAAATGCCGATCATTCATCCAGGTATTTCGGAAATGCCGGTCGTTCGGGAGAGGGACAAACAGATGGACAGCATGGCAACAGCACAACTCATCTCTCAAACTAAGCAACTTGACACAGTCACAATCAAACGAACTGCTCCCCACCTTGTGATCCTTGGGCAAGAGTAGCACTGTGTTTACAAGCAGCAGTCAGTCATCCGGGTTTTAATGCCGTCCTGACAACTGCCCAATTAGGGTGACGAGGCGAGAAATGATGACAGAGATAGACAGACGCACAGACACACACACACACACACGAACACACGCGCACGCATGCACAAGCAAACACATCGGCGAGTGGGTGTGCAACTGCAACTGCAACTGCAACAGCCATCAGCACCAGCACCACCACAAGCAATCCTCCACACCTATATCAAGAGGGATGTGTGTAGAAGCGAGCGGATAGTTCTTCTTAGGTGTCGGCGTGGTCGACAGGCCGATCGACGGACGCTTGCAGGTAGTGAGTCGTGTGGTCGGCTGACTGTTGCGAGAGCACTGCAAGTGCTGCTCGAGTTTACCCGCTTTTTCACATTTCAGCAGACCCGGACGATGACCCTTGTGTCTGTCTGTCTGCCTGTCTATCGGTGGGTGTGCATTGGTGTTGTGGCACAGTGGAGTAACCGCTGCTGATTGCAATCACCACCTGCACTAATCACTCAACACAATAGTCGCTGTTTGTGGGGGAAGTGTGAAGCTGCGTGGGTGAAGGACAGGTGATAAGGTTGCCATGTGACTGTTGCGATGATAGCGGTCGTTGTGTAGTTATTGTAATAATCATAACAAAGAGGGAGAGAGTAGAGTGTGATAAGGGATTGGAGTGATAGTGAGGGATATGTGCTCATTGATCTGAATCGCCATCGACAAATGGCGTAAGCTGTTCGTAGCAGCGTATCACTATCACCACCTATCCGAACATGACGAGTAGGTAGTGATGAACGGTATTGATTGAAGTGAGGAACGCTTCATCTCTTCATATCATATAATGGCCGACAAATAGTGTCGATCCTTTCAAAAAAGACTGTTAAATGATAGTATTTCACCAAAGTGTCGCTTAAAACTGTCCAAGCGATACGGTCATATGGAATAATGTAAATTTCGTCAGAGCTTTGTGGAACTACAAAATTTCAAAGAAAAAGGAAGAAAATCACAAAATATGCTATGAATCTGCTATAAATAGTCGACTTTTGCAAGGATGCATCCTACAGGATAGGTGATGGAGTGGGAAGTTCATGTTTATCCCTTTTCCGAGAATCATTCATTTTTCAAGCCCTCTCTGGTCTATAGAGCGAGTGAATTTTTTCTTAGAAATGAAAATCTGTGCATTGCCATTTCTGTCGCAGTCATAATTTGTTTAACCTTAAATTTGTGGGAATGCTGAAAACAATTTGAAAGAATGATTCAAATTAATTCAAATGAAAATAAAAGATTGAATATGAATAGGACAACATTAAGTTTGCCAATCGGAATGTTCGATTTGGTTTGCCATATTGAGTGTACATATCTTTTAGTTGTATGAAACCACGTGCAATGATCTATAGTAGCGATTCAAATTGTAACCTATAAGGTTTCTTGCTTCTCATTTTGACTTCATCAAAACAATTTTTGTTGTCACTAACTCAAGCTTTAATTGTTCGAGACTGAAGACAATAGCAATTGTGTTACGCATTCCTCGATTAAGTCAAGCTTTGAATTATAAGCAGCTGATACTTGTAACAATTAAACAAAATCATTGTCAGTTAGTACGATTTTGATGCCCACACCGTAGTAAATTACGCTGAAAGAATTATTGACTAAGAAAGCATTACAAAACATGCGCATTTCTCGTGAGTGCAGGAACTGCTTAATCAATTAACAGTTTGCAAAAGAAACTTCCATGAATGAGGGAAAAAGTTTCGGAGTCGAAAGGATGGAAAGCGTCAACAGATTGATAAAATGTAGGGAAGGGAAGAGGGGCTTTGAAGCGCAAGGTAGGCTCAAACCAACGATAGTAATTATAGCAACGTTCATTCGTAATTACTTGTAACATTAACCTGACAGGTATTATTACAACTTGAGGAAATGTGACTTCGATGAGATAAAGATAATGACTTGCAAAATGGGGACACTTAGACTGTCGCATATCTGCAACCATCAGCTTCACACATATATACGGCACAAGTATAAATATAATGGTCGACCCATATTTCCTCCACTTTATCTGGAAAAGAATCTGATATTTGGCGCATTTTAGAGAACATTCTGAAATTACGAGAAAGTTTTGCATCATTTTTTCGATTTCTTTAGCTGCCATTCGCAGTGCATGTGCCATCGCTGTTTTCATGATGATATTTACAATTCAGGGAAGCTCAGAATTATAACTTTAACTTTAAAAGCTGATAGCTTACTCTAGGTACCTTTCGGATAACGAATTCGCAACTATCGATTCTACAACGGAAAAGCTTATTATACGTCTTTTGTACGCTTCCTCAGTTTTTTTGGTCATTGATATGGCAGCTAGTTTCCGTACTTTATATACCTCACATTTTATGGGTATGACATAGTAGTTGATTGATTCACGTGCTCATCTTTATTTTATGTCATTTCTTCTTTTTTTTATTTTTATTTTTGAAAGAAATCTACAGGTATAATTATATAACATAATGCACATTTCGGATCAGTTTGTAGGATACGTGAAAGCCATCATCTCTCAAGAAGTAATAACTCATGGCCAATATTTCAAAAATTTTAGGAAATTGTGGTCAACCAAGTTAATCATTCTCATTTGGAGATCGACCGACCCATTTTAAAAGCCAAATTGGAAAAATGCAAGGACATCTTAAATTATTATTCAAAAAAGGACCCCTTACATTAGGCGATATGAAAATGAAACCAGTAAACATCGTAAAAACAGGAGAACAGCAGGAATGTGGTAGTGGTTCTAAAATAAGGCATCAAAGAATGTTCTCATTCATTAACAAAAACTACGAGCGACCATTAGTGACTTAGAATGGTGACAATATCGATAGATGTCTCTATTTGATGACAATATCTAGAAACATTGTACTCTAAATATATATATATATATATATATATATAATACAACATATAATTCGATCCTTGCTATCTTCAAAAGATGAGATTTGAATGGAAGTTAACAGCAATGCTGTGGAACGAGAAGTAAGTTTATGATGAAGAACTCTTTTAAGCCTGTCATACTTGGCATCTTTTACACGGACCCAAACAGCATGTACAGCACAGCACATCATCCCAGGCTATCTGTCAGCTTGGGCAACATCACTACCACATTTCAACTTTGTGTTAGTGATGATGCAGCCAATTTTTTTTTGATTAGGAAATGGCAAGCTCCTTCATATTATAACAGCATCATTGATATAAGATGAGTACTCAACATCCTTCTCCTCTCGCTTATCTTTACTATTTCCATCAGTTCTCGTAACTGCAACGATGGAAGAAGTTGGGAAGTGAGCGAACTGTCTATTTTTTTTTGGAAAGCTATGATTCGAGAATACACCCTTTTCAGATATACCGTTAATAAGTGAATGGCTTGAAACATTCCTAATTTCCATGGATATAATCAAACTCGAAAAGAGTGCGAAATTAATATTAACTGCGAAAGTAACAGAGAAAATAAAAAGTTTTGGGGAGGATATGAAGTAAAGATTTACTGTTTTGTGGGGTGTGATCAAGACAAATATACTGAAGCTACCAAAGTCTTGAACTTATTTAAAATGTATCAAATGTTTACGGAGAAGAAAGATCAGCTGTTATGTTTTAAGAGAAGAATAAGAAGACATTGAGGGAAAATCTTATCTGAGATGTGAATCAAAAAGTCGAGAAAGTTACTGGGACAATTTCAGTCTCTAACTGATATGGTCGGTTACCTGTCTTCAGACAGTCATCAAAACACAGTTCTGAATACGGTCATTACAGAGAAATCACTGATAAGAGTGGAACTGCGTTACCACACATCAAGATGGATACTAAGGACCCCAAATTACAGTAATAGAAAATAAGAAAGTATGGATGGCAATTAGGTTCTTATTGGTGCAACAAGTAAGTATTCACTGCTGCCGTTGCTGCTACTACTGCTACTGCTGCCTTGCTGCTGCTGCTGCTGCTGTTGTTGTTGTTGTTGCTGCTGTTGCTGTTGTTGCGTTGTGATTGCATGGTTGATAGTGCTACGATGGATGGATGGTTCGATGTATGATTTCTGGACGTCGTTACACTGCCAGAGGGCGCAGAAGAGAAGAGGCGGTGGAAATTGCAGTCAAACGGGTTCCCGAGATGCACGTGAAATGCATGTTGGCCAGTGTCATTCATTTCCTCTTTCCTTTAGCGAATCAAATTCTTCGTCCTTTTTTTCCTATTATTTTTTGTTTCTTTTGTTATTTTTTCCATTGATTGACTTCTTACGATTAGCTAAATGATTCACTAACTTGCCGTATGATGATTGATTTACTGAACCGACTGATCGATCGATTGACTGACTGGCTGAACGGCTGACCGACTAGCTCATTGATTTTTGGTTTTTGCGGGCATAAGAATTTTTGCAAGAATTAGCTGTTTCTTCTATCTTTCTGATCATCTCTCCTATTTTATTTTAACGGTAGTTTTCAAAACGTTTTTATTACATTGTGCCTATAAGGAACGGGGGCAACTTTACACACATGCATGCATACTCGCACGTGTACTTAACCAGTTACAGTAACCAAAGAGCACAATCATCAAAGAGCGACAGGATGAATGAAAGACGGGAGGAAGTGTCCGGGAGTATTCAGACAGGATTTTCTACATGGGTACTAGTCCTGTTTACTTCACACTTTGTATTATTTTGTTGCAGATAAATATCCGTGGCATGACAAAGCGTATGAAATAAAGATAGTATTGAAGTGCTTAAGCTCATGTCAAAGATCAAACAGGTTGCGGAGATAACGTTTGAATGTATGAGAAAGTTAAATACCAATCATCTCGATATTGCAAACTGCAATCGCGAGAATGTGCTGTGACGTGTCACTTTACTGCAGCTAATATCGTAAACCTACCATTTGTTAATTTATGAAAAACTGGATGATTACAAATAACATACATGAGTATTACTATCCTTCTTTCCTTATAGGGAGTGTTCATATTCGTTGCCCTTCCACAACGCCACACGATGATACGAGCTTCAAATCTTTTGAAAAACGGATGGCACTATGTTAATATGATAAAATGATGACATTACTATCAACAGAAGCACGTTGATACTTCTCAAAAAGGTTACTGATAAGAAGTGCTCCGTGCAGAAGTGGCAGTTGCTCTACAGTATAGCCGGAGGGTAAAATGCAAAGAATATACGACATATTGCCTGATTACTGTCAACTATGCATCAGAAAAGTATAAAACATTTATCATCATCGATTTAACCATACAATACGTAGCAGAGTTTACGATATCAAGCTGTAGGCCCTCAGTGGCATGCATAAATCTAGTGGGTATAGTATCGCTCGTTTATGTTTCTTGAAATTTTTTATCCCAGCAAATGAAACCAAAGCTCAAATTTATGGTGCTGTATATGTTCTAAATCCCATGATAATTAAGTTCAGTTACTCAAATGGCTCTCAACTTTTGATCGATTTTATAATCCATTCAAATTTGGATGCGATTCAAATATTACATCAGGTTCCTTTGACTAATTAATTATTGCATCTTGTACAATACTCCTCTAAATTCACTTCATTCTGTGAGTTCTTGGTGACAAGTGCATTTTGTAAATGTGCCTGCTATTGTCAAAGTGTTTAAGACGGCATTATACAGAACATTTCAGAACTAACTGCTTTAATTCCATTCGTCAGCTTAAAGAGCTGCTGGCAAATTAAATCAATCTTATGATGATGATGATGATGGAGAGGAACGAATATGCAAAATTAACTTCTGATTATTTAAACGATCGATAGGTAGTTACATGTTATGTATAAACTGATAACGGTTGAAATATCAAACATTCACTGCTATCGTTTTCGATTACAAAAAACTGAAACAGACGGCAGCGGAAGAATGCGTATTTTGTTTGCGCCACGACGAGGATTAGCTGAGCAGAATGAGCAACTGATGGAGAAAATGAATGACGCCCTTGGCAGGAAAAATTAGAGTGATAAGCTTATTTGTTGCCTCCAACTTGTCTGAGGGATTCATCATGAAACTAGCAAGTCTTGAGTCAAATCCACTCTTCACTTTATAATGTTGTAGATAAGTGTTTTGCTTTCATAAACTAAACAAACTATTAAAATATTGCAGAATCTGTCATCAGAGTCATCTTTGTCTATTATTCATATTTCGGAAATTCTGTGGACCTAGCAGTTCTGTAAATTCTATAAGGAAATATTACTATTAAAGAAGAAAAACTGAAGAGAAAGGAAATCTAAAGCACAGTCAAGGAATATCCGATAGTGCCGCAGACAGTTGATAATCAACAAATCATAAATAGAAAAATTCTTTTGATGCTTAAATCCATAATGTAAAACAAGCGTTACTTCTAAACCAATAAAGAATTTTCTTTGACTTTTGTCGCTCGGTTTTTGGGCATATTTATTGTTATTGATTTTGAATCAGCTTGATGAATGATGGAACAAGAATTCACCCGGTAATATAGGAATGCATTTAAATGGCTGGTGAAAAATGAAGTTGAGAACTGTAATGATCAAAAAACAGAAAAAAGGTCAACTTTGTCTCCGTTAACATGATGCCTCGCACGTGATCCAACGAAGTGAAACTCGAAGCGATCATAAACCGAATTCGTCATTGGTATATTTATTTCCCGTATCACACTCCTGTTTGTTATCAATCTTTGTTCCTTTGTTCCTGATGAAGACGTTCAAGCTGCTATAGATATTCACTACAATGCAGTTCTACTATGGTAGTTTCAAATAAATTATAAAACATATTTTGCGCATAGATGTTAGCAATAATTCAATTTCTAAATGATAGCTCAACCTCAGTCTATGAGAATAAGAGAAAATTTCAGTGCTCCTAACCTTCTCTAACTTAGCTTTAATGGCCATCGATTTTCAGAGTGCTGTTTGTCCACAGTTGCATGCAGCAAAGTTAAGCAAACGACGTAAGAGGTGCAGAAAGTTGCAAGAAAGGAAAGCGAACCCAGGTAATACGTAAACATCATCAATGAGAAGCAACCTTTCCCATCTAAATTCACCACCATCAGTCCCAAAGAAGTGCCTTTCAATGATAGTGTGGACAAATTGCAATTCATTAATTAAGTCGCGTAAGTTTTATGCTATCTCGCTCGTTTCTTCAATCAGTATCTTGATCTGATCTGTGATATCATCATACACAATGCAAACGAACAATTATAAAGATAATTTATCATCTGCCATCCAGTACAATGATTTTGACCATAATTATTTTGAAATCGGCACAAGTTGGAGAACTATTGTTCTTGGCAGTACCAACATTCAGTCTAAAGCAAGAAAGATAATAGAAGTAAAAAAACCGAACATTCATTAAATGCAAAAAGTACAAGAGTACCATTCTGTAAACCGAACACCTCAACAGAACTGGAAGCTGTTGATATGTTCCATTTACAGGACGGTACTTGTGCTGTTTTACTCTTTCCCGACAAGATAAATTTAAAAAGAAACACGATGTTTCGCTAAAAATGATATTATTCTATAGCTGTTACTATCAGAGACACCAGTAAATACTAACCAATCAAATTAACTAACAGCTATTATCGACAATCATCATTTCCCAAAGAAAAAAATTTATAAAAGTTGGAGATGCAATGGAACATCTTTTGCGTCCGCTATAGAAATAACGCACAAGGATAATATAAACAAGTTCGCTAACAAAAACTTTGAGAAAATAATCGAAACGAATGCTGGCACCATCTGATAAAAAGAATCAAAAAAAAAAAAAAAAAAAGAAAGAGATTAGTCGGAAAACAGCGTTACATATCCAAATCGCCGGCAATGCAAGTTTTAAAATGACGAACTAAACAAATACTTGAAATGTCACCAAATGAATGAAAATTAAACTGAGCTTGAATTAAGTAGATGCTGTGAAAATGAAAAAAAATGCTATAGAAGTACATTTCATCTCAATTTCTCCTTCAAACGTTAATAACTTTGAGTAAATTGGGGTCAGTATTGGAAGCTTTCGAAATTCTGAAATCTTTGCTAGCATAGCAGCTTACAGCAAAGAAGAAACTGCCGTTATGTCCAATAAAACTATTCAAATCAGTCATTTCGGAACAAAAACGACAAATCAAAGATTTTCAGTCAATAATAATTGGTTTGAAGATGGAGCAAAGATGGGAAACCGCGACATGTGATCACCTAAAAAAATATTCTTTTGATATTTACCATCCTGATTTCATTGCTCTGTTCCAGTGATTTCATGACTTTGCATTTTTAGATAAGTTTCAATGAGTAGCTGTTCGACAGAAATACTGATCATTGGCGGGATAATTAATTCCAAAAAATGAAATCATTTCTAATGAAAGGAATAGTAAGCCATTTTGGACCTCTCAAAACCGAATTCGCCGCGAAGACTGTCAGTACTTTCCAAATTTTATGTTTTTCTAGCATTTTTTCCCGCAATAAAACACCTTATGTCATATCAGCATCATCCATAACCTGAATGTTGTATGATTCAAAAATTCTCTAAGCCACTATAAATTATTCGACATGCATTGGATAATTCTTCGTTGCAAATCATCCTTCATAAAATTCACATTTTCTGCCAATCTATGATCATTCTACTCAACTACTTCAAGCATGAGGTTGCAAATGTTTCTATCATGGTTGCTATTGACTCTAAGCTTAACTTTGAATTTAGTCGAGCAAAAAGATAATAAACATAAAGGCAGCTCATTCGAGTCATGCGCGCCGAAAATATTCAAAAATGCGACCAAAATGAGTTTTTAAAAATGTTGGAAAATGATCATTTTTAAACCGAAATTGATTCCAACGTAAGGTAGATGAAATCAAAAGCAATCCAACGAAAGAATATTTTGATATATATTTAATTGATGCACTTTGTGACATATTCAACTGAAATACCAATGTGTGCATCTAGTTATACATTTGATTGGTGAGATAAACCAAATGTGAGCTGATCCAGATTCACGGAAGCAGCCAATATGCTGGATGAAAAATAAAATTTGGGATCAAGATTGGACTTCGAGATAGTTTTCTATAAAATATTTGTAAGATTTGGTTTCAATAATCGTCATGAATATATTATCGAGAAAAAATGGCAAGCTAATATGATCCGTTGGATCGAATTCCATAAAAATGAAATTTGATATACACTCAATAATTTACTTAGTCAAAATCAAATCTCTTTTAAACCCAGATTTATGCTACATATTCTGATAACCAAAAAAAAATAAACGACCGGCAAAAATTAATTGAAAATGAAACATTTTGCATACATTTTTTCAAGCAATGCTTTGCAGTATTTCTCGTCATGAAGTGAATATTGCTGAATGTTTCATCAGTTGAAAAACATTTCAATTGCAGCGAAACACATAAAAAGACATCTTTCCATACGAAACCCCGTAAGTTCGATCTTCGAAAATGTGAATAATTTTTCCTTCAATTAAAATCATTAACCGTATATACTGTTGTTAGAATGCTTCAGAACTGCTATTGATGAAAATTAGGAAATATCAGACAAACTTTACTCCATTTAACACTTCAATATCCCAATTCGGATTGCTCTAAATTATTTCGTAGGATTTTTTGAATTATCTCATTTTCAGTTATAAAATCAAGTCTAAGGGGAGACAGATAATGCCTCAAAATTTAATAATACACATAATATCCATGCCTCGAAAATAATTGATCGTTTCATACGAAAATTCCTTTCATGGTGTAACTTCACGTTTCCGTTGGAAGTACTAAATGGTCCACAAAAAGACAGGTATATGAGTGGTAATAGAAAGGATCATTTTTCCGCAGTTGTTTATTAGCTTCCTCATTTTTTGTATCAACGATAGATGAGATCTTAAAAGAATTATCCGCACACTGTAGTTTTCTCACACAGCTATTTTTCACAATGATAATATCTTTGTATCTTCATTTTACATTGCTTCAGAGATATCGACGCGAAAAAAAACAACTTCTTGATAAAAGGAACATCAGATCAAATTAGTCAAATATTAATCTTTGATTACAATAGAATGATCGTAATTCTTTTCTAAACGGCATTGATGTTGCGACAATAAACTTCACACCGAAAATTTGTAACAGTGCCGGATTATTACTGCTGGATCAGCAATCCCATCTCAAATAACTGACGAATGTAAAACAATACTAAATTGGGGGGGGGTAAAACTTATTGATTTGCGTCATTAAATTAAGTGTCGATAATCAACTCTAGACAGAGGGAAGAGAGAGAGAGAGAGAAAATCTGGAAAGTACATGGCAGTTCTATAGCGGTTCGAGAAATGTAGGGAAAATGGACATGAACATTGACCTATGAGCTTCAAGGCCATTGTGCTTTATAAGTTAAAATGAATTACATCAACAAAACACTGTTTATGGGTACTGAAAGAAATAAAAGAAGCAGCAGCAGCGGGAAGATCCTTCTGTTTCAGAAAGTTCGTTGCCATTTCTTACTGTGAATGCAGATATGACATTTAAAATCATGAAATGATTACAATGTAACAAAACGACATGCAACGTCTGTATAAATTCACACCTCACTTCTGCGCCTTTTGCGTCATCCCATACAAGTGAGATGCTCCAGTCAAAATGATGAAAGTCATTACAAGTTACAGGTAGTTTTTATCGCAAGGATTTCTTATTTCTTCTTCATAGCCATCTGATGTGCGACAAGAAGTGCGTCGCACTCAGACTTGGGAGTCATCATCAACCCGATTAGTAACTGCAACTGTGAAATAGAACGACTCTTCACACATGATCATAAGCCCAATTCCAGTGCAATGAACTCGTCTGTGTCAAAGAATATCAGTTGACTTTATTATTCTATCTGCTTTTATTTGATTCTCACGCAACTGCACACAATCCAGTCCTTTCCCGTCTCACTGTTCTAGAACTCATTCCTGGTTTTGTTATCATATTAGCCCTCCTTCTATCGCAGGACATACAATCGAGCAATAATAGCAGCGATGATGATTTCGAGAACTAAATTCAGAATAAGAATGACACCACTATTCACAATAGAGTTCGTTGTTCATTGTGTTCATCACAAAGATTTCCGTTTTATTAGTATCAAACTTCTGAATTTATCACTGTATCCACTTTCGATAATCATGAATGTTTGATTCGATGGAAATATTTCATTGAGAAGTGTCAATTTTGATTCAAAATAACATTGCTTGAGCAAGCTTCTGCAGTACTTGTGTTTGGCTTTTATTTCTCAATACTGCTATGCTTAATTTATATAAAACACTTTTGTACTGATTTGAACAGTGACCACTTGGATTCTTGGAATTGATTCATTCAAATAATTTTCCTCATTTACTTCGGCAACATTAAATTTAATGGATAACACCTGTTAAAAACCGATTTTATTGCAAAAAGCTGCAAATATGTAGAATACAGCGAAATATGATACGAATAACAGTGCAAATAAAATGTTGGCGATCTATGTATATCGTACCCCCTATCGATTTCATGGAGGTATCGAAAAATTTCATTTCTCACAAAATTTCAGAATTGAGTCAAGTATGACAGAAATCCTGAAACAAATGATTTCAGTAGGGTAATTTATTTCGAATTTTTAAGATCTCGAATTTTTTTTTTTTTTTTTGAACGAAAGAAGGAATCTCAGATACGATACTCCGAAAATGCCTTCATTTCTGTCAATTATGTTAGTAATTACTGCAAAGGCGACTCATAATGCTGCTTGCTAATGGGAATACAAATTTATTTGCTTTGGAGCTAATTTCTGGATTAAGCAAATTTTCTTTTTATGAATGAATATCTTAAAAATATAGTATATAATCAAGAACTAAAAGCTACAGCATCGATACTGTTCGGTAAGGAAAGAGAAGAAGGGAGCAAAAACAAAAAGTTATAAATTATTGGCGACTGTTCATTAATTAGTGATATTTTTAAAAAGAAAGTAAAGAATTAAAGAGAAGCAAGTGAAATTTCCCTTCTACAATCACAGATCTACTACTCATTCGAGAATCAAAAATATTGCAAAATTTCCTTTCGACAAGAACTTCTTCTCTCAATCTTGTTTAAACAGTGTTGTGTAATAACTGTTTAAAAAGTCATTGTAAAAAGTTGACAAAAAAAAGACTGATCATCATATGAAATCTGACTTAAATATCTCATCGCGGTATGAGTTGAAATTGGTGACAGTCGGGTATTGACTCTGAAAGGCATCTCTAGAAACTTCGAAAAAGTTTCGTATTGCTGTGAACCACCTGGAATGAAGAAAATTTCTCTATAGTTTGCGTCATGTCATGAAATTCTTTCCGGAAGTGTCACTCGCCATAGTGTAATGAGGAGATATAGTCAGGTTGAACTGATGATGCAATGAAATACTTTATGCTATGAGCATAGATAATTGCGGAATTCATTCTTTGATTCCGATTCAGTGTAAGCATTCAGAAATTTCAGAACTCTTTTCATCAATGTTGAAAATCATTATTTCATTATTTACAAAAAATTTCAGATCCGAATATTTTCACTTCGCATTTCTAATGTGTGAAGAGTTTTAAATCTGTTCTCGATGAAAGACTATGCTGAGAGAATTTCAACCTTTTCCAATAAACTTTGCTTTTTATAAACATATTTTCATGAATCACCTGCATTTAAAATTTTGCAGCATCTTTCTAAAAGAGATTAACTTTATGGAAACTGTTAACTATATTTACAGTACTGAAACTAAATTATCAAAATTTCCTTCTTCATTTTACTTATTAATTGTGATAAGCAATCAGACCACATTGCCTTTGTAATTTGCAGCAGAATTTTTAACTCGGAACTGTTCTATGAGATAACTCTTCTTTTTCCATTTTATTTTAGAATTTCCTGATGATAAACACGATAACTGATGATATCAATAAGCAAAAGAAAGCAAATTGATAGGATGCAGATGTAGGATCCTTTTCTCCTTTGCAGTATGCTTGCATGGCATTTGCAATTACCGCAGTACATCAGTTGATTCAAAAACTCTTTCAAAGATTGAATTTGTACTACTTATGATAGATGACAAAGTAAATAAGCATGCAGAAATTTCAAACAGATAAATTTTGAAAGAAATTATCAATTTCTCTGAACATCAAGAAACAAATATTATTGCTCGGAATTTATCTTGAAAAACTGGAGATTTATATTATCATTTCTTATTTTATCCCAGTTTTTCGTGAATGAAACTTTAAAACCAAAAGGAATTATTCAAAATAATAAAATTTGCAATGTAAATGATGAGTTGATAAATACAACAGCTGTTTCTTTCCTTCACAGTATTTCTGTCGGATGAAGTTAGAGAATTAGCATCATATCATATATACATATAATTATTTCGAATTTTCTTCTGGTATATGCTGAAACGAAAGCACAAAAAGAAGTAGTCATTGCTCAGATTTGCTAGCTGAAAGTTTTCAAGTTTCACGAACTTTCTTTGTATTTTTTTGAACAACTTGCAAATTACTTTGTAATTTTCAAATTATTGATAAATGTACGATTACAATTATCTGGTTAGTGTTTGGTATCACCAAGTTATATGAATGAAATTCGAAATATTGTGCTACCTCTCATAAAACCATGAAGAATGTTTGTGGACAAATTACGATAGAACCATTGTCATTTTCAAGCATTTTCGGTCTCTGTCACCTCCTTCTTGTTCACCTGCCGCGGTGATCATATCATTTCGTAAATGAAATGAGTCCCCGTTATTATCCACCGCTTGCTATTCGATGCTAAAATATTGTGCTTATGTTAAGGAAAATATAGCGGTGTTTAAATGCTTTCGAAAGCAAATTTCAGGAGAAAAAAAACTTGTAGTAATGTTGGTTGACAGTTAAGTTTATTTTAAAATAAACATAAAGGAAATATTGGAGTGTCGATTCTGACAAAAACATAGTCATATTTCTATAATTTTGATGATGAGAAGAATTTAAAAAATGCCACAGAAGATAAAGTTGTTGCTCTAAACATTTCCACGAAAATCTGCTGCTCAATATCCAAAAGCTATATACTTCAGTTATGTGAAAAAATTTTTAGTAGCTCGAAAGTTTTAGACTATTTATCCGATCAGATTTAATATTTACTGCTTTAGATGGAATAGTTTTCGACATCATTTAAAAAACTTTCTTCAAGTAATTATTTCATCCACCTTACATATTCATTTCATCAGATCATCTGTCGAGTGTGTCAAAAGACCAACACTATATTCTGTAAGGATGAATGGAGAACTTAAGAAAAAAAAAAAAAAAAAAAGCAGAATCCATGCTCCTGAAAAATCCCGGTGTCGACTTCGTGAATTACTATTTTCTTGCGAATGGCACATAATTAGTCACGAATTACGTTACCATTATTTGATAGAGAAAAATGAAACATAGCATGAATGAGGGGAAGAAATCAAACAATAGTAAACGAGATGTCAACTTTTTTTTCATTATCCAAGCTGCATTTTGTTTGTAACCATCAGAAAGCCAATCCCTGATTAGGACCAAAGTGAATGATTAATTCTCGACTATGTTTAGCATTACAATTTATTCAGTATAGGAACATTGTTCTTAATATTCCAGCAGACCTAGTACAGCGTGAAAAGCAAATCTGAATGAATCAAAAAGATTAAATAAAAAATTTCCTGACTGACGCAGTTGCTTAGTCTGAGTACATAAAAGTAAAATAATCCGTTTCAGTCCAGAAATACTGGTGAATCGCTGCATGCTTTTACACAACCACAAGAATTGTTGCACAATTTAAAATGAAAAAAAACTCTAGTTTCAAAATTATAGCAAACAATATAAGTAAAGCTCGAGAATGAAGATCATGAGTGAAACGATAAATATAGTATCAAGTAATGATTTCATGATTCAACGAATGTGAATATCGTCGTAAACAGAACTGTACAATGCGAGCGCAAGCTTCACGTGTATCATGCTCGCTGTAGGTGAGCACCACACGAAACCAACCAGAACAATGAAAGATGCAACCTGGCAGACAGATGACATTCTCTTCTATAAGTAAATCATGAACGAAAACTTCATCTGTTCCGTATTTCTCTTCATCGATTCCCACCATCATATACATCGCTCCATTAGGCATGAGAGGTTGCAAGCCCGGTACTTTCCTCAGACTTTCATATATAATGCTTGCATTGCGTTGAATGGAAGAATTCACTTGCTGAAAAAAACTAGCATTCGTTGACTGCAAGATTCGTGGCAGTGCACCTTGGATCAACACGCAAGGACCTATCAATTTCTGAGCTAGTGCTATTAAGCCATCTCGAATATGTTGAAATGCTGCATAGCGATCGTGGATAATTATCCAACCAAGCCGCCATCCTGGTAAAAGATACCGTTTGGCAATACCATCACAAGTAAGTATTGGTACTTTCGGTTTCAAGGTTGCTATCGGATAAAATTCAGCTCCGTTATAGGTCATCGTACCATATACTTCATCAGCAATTATGGGGATTCGTTTTTTATAGGCTATTTGTAATATCGATTCTAATTGATTTTTGCTAATAACTATGCCAGTCGGATTTGAAGGGTTATTGATGATTATGGCACGAGTTCTGCTATCAATCAAAGATTCCAGCTGAACGAGATCCAGTTGGGAGCCGTTTAATATATCGAAATAGTAATAACGACTCTGAAATTTGAATGCTTTAAAATAAATGATAAGCAGCTGTTCGTTCATTTCACTCATTATTTTCAGAAGACTCTTAGAGAGGAAATTATGAAAAATTTTCTGTCAATTAATTTTGTAATCGTGCTATAATCATGATCTTGAAACTTCCAAATAAACATACTTCAATGTTTGAGGATTTAATAAAAGTTAAATATAAGGAGAAGCCAGGTGCTGGTACAAGTATATTATCGCCTGGATTTGCTAACGATTCGATGGCCATTTCAATGGCATGCGAACAACCGTTGGTTAATAGAACGGAATCTGCGGTAACGGGAGCTTCAGAATGTGTAAAATGTCGGGCTATCGCTTCTCGAGCTTCCAGAAGTCCTTAAAAATGAAAAATGAGATCTCCGCTTAAGTTGACTTTGATGAAGTGATGAAATTCGATTTGAAAAGCGATAAAGCAAATTTTTAGTTAAAGGTACCAACTTTCACTGTTTGAAGAACTGATGCCAAAAATTAGTTAAATTGAAAAAATTATTCAAATATTTTTGAAATTCCAATTTTTTGTTTTTCTATTTTAATTTATGTAACAGCTTAAGAGGGCAAAATGAACGGGTAATTCTTTTAAATGATAATGATAAGTTACCAATGGCAGGTCCATAACCTTCGTATTTACGACTAATCAATGCTTCATTGATAGCCTGGATCGCAACTGGACATGCGGGTAATGCGCCAGAAGCAGTCGGATCTCCAAGATTTAATTTAAGTAATGATTTTCTTGATTTTCTTGCAAAAAAAGAGTCACAAATCTGTCGAATTGGATTCACGGTGTTTCTGGCAGTTTCGGATACGGGTAGCTCCCAGATGTTACCACTACTAAGTATTTTTTCTTCATTGTTATTCTGAAAGATAGTTTTCTTGTTCATTCAAATATGGTAAGGATGTTATTTGTTGTGAACAACAAAAAAATAAGAAGCATGAAGAAAAATTACCAAGTATACCGAGCAGCGATAGACGTGGATGCTAATTTAAAATTCCCAAAGCTCAAAAATTTTGTCTGAATCAGTGCAAAATAAAATTCATTATTAATCCACAATTAGGAAAATACCGTTGTTTGTCGATTATCGTCATCAATATTTCTGTTACTAATCATATCGACGTTCTCCTCCATTTTCAGGTGATGCGAATTGTGCGTCTGACTGTAACAGCTTGGACCACTCCTATCTAACACTTGCAGTAAACGTTAAAAAAGAAATTGCATAAAATTCAAGATCAACAAGTACATTGTTTCTCGAGTAGCGGCGAACTCATATTTCGTACTGTTTTTCCAGCAATAAAATTCATGCAAATCAAACATCATTCAATTTCACACCATACTAATGTCTTTTTATGAATCACACTCAGTGGAACACAAAGTCTCGCAAAATTCTTGCAGTCATGAATCCAGTTTGTTGAGATTTGAAATTCATGTAGAATTCTCAGTTATTCAATTTGGAAATCCAAATCTCTGCTTAACTGGTAAATTCGAAATCGATGAGGAACGAAAAGATTGCACTACACACATGACGCAGTTGTGAGAGAATTTATTGCAGGTAATGATGCGCTTAGTACAAATACAATGGGCAAGAAGCAGTCAAATTGCGAAGTCGAGGGATGTTGTTCATTGAAGGAACTAGTTTCTGGGTCATTCGGGAGAAGTTGCCTCTCATATATGGGTGTGTCTTGTAGTTCTACCGTGGAACTTTTCATCATTTTGCATCAAAAAATTAGCATTTTCAGCATAGTTCAAGTAGTGGGGATGGAAAAAAACTGCAAATACATCTCATTTTAAAAGGGAACCATATTTGTATGAGTACATCTTTCACTGCCCCTTACAAATGTGGCAAGCTCGTTTTGTATTCTGAAATTTGGAGAGAACAACTAAATAAATACTAATTACAGCATGTTATTTATGATCACCGCCTATTGTCAAATTTTTTGAGACATGAGATTACCAGAGATTTCTGGTGCTACTGACATTTGATAGGTGTGACTCGGTATAAACGGAAAAAGTAAAAGAAACTAAAAAATTTTTTAAAGAGAAAGAGAAATGGAAGAAAGTTGTTGATTAGACATTGGAAATAAACGAAAGGCATTCAGAATGGAAATGCTTTAATAGGATAAGTATGCAGGAGGTGGCAGTGGGACATGAATCGGAATCAAAAAAATGACAAACAAGAGCAAGCTACTGGGAACTGGAAGGAAATACAGACTGGTTCTGTGTTCAAAGAAGCATCCACGAGACTGCTGGTATTTCTTTTCAATTTACAAATCATTCAAAATTTTAATCGTACATACAGATGATGGAAATGAGGCAGCACTCGTCGTAGAAATCCGACTAGGAACAGATCGCATCAACGAAAGCTGCAGCTGAAAGCTCCATGAGCAGCACCACAAACCATCAAGCAGTGCTCGTTGGAAGCAAAATTCTGACGACGATCATCAGGAAGAAAAGAAGACGAAAGGGACAGAATGAGTAAGTTGCCGGAGTAGACCATACGAGAGAAAATCACCAACTTTGTTGCACTGCCATTGCACATCATTCATCATTTCCTCCTTGATTTCATTTACTTTTCTTCACAATAATTTCCCTCAAAAGTCACATTGTTTTATTTTGAAGTGTCATTTCTGAACTATGATCAACACTTTCCTGTTTCTGCTGGGAAATTCACATGATCTTTGTTATTGCTGATAGCACACTCTTGGTAATGCCCAAGAGAAAGTGAAATGAAATCCCGATAAATATGTACTTCCTTTATTCATCTTCACATTATCTCCAGGTATTCCGCGGTATCTGAATCCTGGATTTTCTCTAATCATGATCTTTATTCACCGCTCTCTTCACTGTCCTAGAGCAGCCAAACTTATCATACCACATTGTTTACTGTTTATGAAATATTTATTAATAATTAATAGAATTCAATATAGATAAATTGCCATAACAATAAGGACATCTAGTAACATTCTGATACGCTTACAAAACAGAACATATATATTATTACTGTTCATTGAAAACCTTTGCTTTTAATTACATTACATAGACCAGAAAAAATTCGCTTTGACTACAGAAACCACAAAAGCAAAGATCTTTTAATACCCGCTTTGCTGAAAAGACTAACAATCAACCAGTTGCGGAACCGAGATTTGCAGATATAGAAATAAGACTTTTATAAGATGTCATTCGAGCGTTCCTCAATTACTTGGCAAGAATATCCTTTCTTCCCATGATTTGTATTAAAACTTAATAAACTGTCTTTTCATTAATTCTTTTCGTTTTTTTTTTTTTAATTAAAAACCTTCAAATAAATTACGGAAACAACATGCACGTATGGAGTTGTAAAAGTGCATACTTTCATAAGCGAAATTCATATAAAAGTCTTGACGAAAAAGTATCAAAATGGCAAGAAAAAAATGAAATAGTTATGAAAATAGATCTAAATTTTTCATCGATGACACAATAATATTGAGTGTGCAAGTAATAAATTGCTACTGTTAAGAACCACTTCATATTTTGACAGTAGAACTAAGCTAGACTATAAATTTCAAAACTTCATTTGTTATTTCTTCTTGGCTCTCTTTTTCTCTATGGCCACTCTGCTATTATTACCACAAGCATTATTCTGTTCCATGTCGAAAGCATTCGGATTGTCCATCTAGCTTTAGTTAGTAACAACGTACTGTACAAGTAATGCAAAAATAACACAAATACAATGGCGAAGAGAACAGTGAAGTTTGACTATGAATATCGGGGCTTAAAATCCATTGATCATGCAACTGAAACAATAGAACAGAGCAAGACAATAAACAGAGATAAAAATAGAAGACGGAGCTGAAGGTAGAAAAGAGTTGAAATTTAATACATCTGGTCAGATTGATGCGATATTTCACCACTGGCCTTTTTGTTGTCGGATGATAACTGTTGACACACGCATCTTCTGTCATTTTCACTTCTTCCAGCTAATCTTTCTAGCGAGCTAATCTGCTATAATCATAATCAGAGGCAGAATTAACTCTTGCCAAAAAATTCTTGCCCCTATTCGATGGCTTTCTTCGCCTTCCCTCTACAGAAAATCTACGTAAATGTTGAAGTTAGGGGGAAGGGGGGCTGGTGTGTATCGTAGTAGTTTTCTGATTTAAAAAAAAAAAAAAAAATTATCTAATACGATGCACACTTTTATATTTCTTTTTTTATTTCACTGAATTCATTGCAGCTGCTTGAGTCAAATTTGTCTGGAAAGCATTACAAGAAATATGGTCAATTTACAACACTCTTGGCTCCATTAATTTCGTTTAATCAGAATTCGATTATTATACATTCTTTCAAAGCCTGCACAAAGCAATCCTCACAGCAGTCTGTTTACGAAGAGGGATGATGTCGCGGCTAAACGATGTCCACTATGGGCAGAAAAAGTGACCGGCCACAGTAATCTTTCTGTTTTTTTACTCACAGTTTCTTACTTGAATAAAACTGACAGAAGAAGGACTTATATGGAAATGCTGTAAGCACGCTTCTATTTCTATTTCTGTTTAGTATCTTGCTCTGTTCCACTTTTCAGTTGAATGTTCAGTAGAATTTAAGCCCGGATGTTTACGGCCAAGCTTCACGTGTAGTCTTCGCCTTTGTGATCGTGGTTGCTTGCTCTTGCGGTATGTCGTTACCAACTAAAGCTAACGTAGCAAGTCGAAATACTTTCAATATAGAGTGAAGTTACGTACTGTTTTGCATTGCAAATAATGTTTTTTTTTTTTTTTTTGATTGCTTCTTTTAATGAATTTTGCCTTTGACAGATCCGAAATAAAAAGTAGTGACAGGAAAATTTATTTGAATTAGAGAATAATATTTTTCCGAAGTCTTTAGATCAGCACTTGATTCGTTACAATAAATACAGAGAATCATGTAAAATAAATATGTTTATGATGTGAAAATCCATTTAAGATAACTAACTTTCCAAATATAGATGAATCAAGTGAGTCTTGCTGTTGTTTGAAATGATGCTGCCGCAAATGGGTTCACTGCTCCAAATGGTGCAAAACCTTAAATTTCAAATTTCAATTGAAGTAGAAAGTTACTGCTACAAAATTTTAGAGAGAACTGTTTCAATCAATAAATTTAGCAGCCATTTTCTCAAATGAGAAAGAGTGATAAAATTAGGGAATCTCATTAAAATAATATCAATCTGAATTTCAAAAAAACGACAAAAAAATGACTCATAAACCTAATCTTTCCAGTTTTGTTACCTTTTCCTTCTTTGCTCCCTTTCCGAATTACTATAATATTTCATTGAGCTAAAAGTTTAGAAAACTCGCTTTCCTGCTATGACGGTTGGTCATCCTCGAAGTTATCATTGAAAGATATGTGTATTAGAAGGAATCGCAGATCTCGCGGGTATTTTGTAGTGGCTCAATGACTAGTGGCAGCTTCCTTTAATAAGAGAATGGGCAAAGAGTATTCCAGGATATATCCATCTGATCTAGCATGTTATTGGTGTGAAATAATTCAAAAATTAAAAAGCCTTACTAGTAGGAGCATTGAGAAACTGTGCAGCTGGTGAGGCACTAACAGATGCCGAATAAGTTCCCTGATACACTGCTGAAGATAAGGAATGAGGTACCGCACTACCGCTGTAACTTGATAGTGCTCGTGGTGACAGATTGTGAGATCGTGTATAATCTATAAACATTACAAATAGTTTATCATTTCGACAAAATCCGACGAGTGGTTGTCGAAAAAAGCAAAGAAGATTATGCGCTAAAAAGGCTGAATACCCCCCGAAAATAGAATTCCAGAACTTCTAATGGTTTACTGTTCTGAGATTTTTATGATCTTGGTCTAAATGATAGCTCCACAGAAAGTTCAACTACCTCAAATTGAATATGAGATATCAGTTCATAGTATTACTTTTTTCTCTCCACTCATTTCCGTTACCGTATTTAACGAATTTTGCATAAATGTGAATTATTTCTATAGAACTGCGTAATTCAAGTTATACATATCATCTTGTGTATTTAGAATACAAGCACTCCTAGATATGTTATCATTCAATGTGCCATCTATCCTCTATTCTGACTTGTCTCAGCAGACCAATGACAGAATCATATTATGGATTTATTCGAAAATACTCCATCAGCCAGAACATTCTTTTCATCCGTAAAGAGCGAATATTGATGAATGAAACAAAGTGAGCAATGAAAACGGAATGAAGAAAGTGATGATATCAGCTTAGATTATAACATTGACCTATATTCTAGACTTCTCAACCTAATTTTAGTTCTAATCTCTTTTTACAAATGTAATTCCCACGCCAACCTAAAGAGAATCTTGCAACTCTGATAAGCTTTTCCCTAAATGTGATCTGTTTTGCATTTCGAAATCTTGAACAACCGAAAATTTATTTCTTACTTTCGAGAAAGATAACCATGGATCGAAAATTTCAGGTCACTCTAATAATCGCATAAAATTTGCTGGATATTTAAAAATTACCATTATTAGTATCAAATTGAGCAGTATATGCGGAAGCATAATGAGATAATGGATCAACAGGAGTTCGTGGTGGTGGCAAAGTAAATTGTTGGCTGAAATTTGTGAAATATTAATTTGTAACAAATAAATCTGAACTCAAATCAGCAAAAAAATAAAAATGAGATGGCCTAACAGAAATGAAAGCATTACCTATTATAAAGTGCTTCTGCTAACTCTGCAGCTCTTTTCAATATTAATTCTTTGGGTAATCTTTCTGGATCACCTGGATATTTCGGCAGCAATTTTTGTAGTCTTTGAAATCCAAAATCTATACTCGGCTCCGAAAGTGCTAAAAACATGTTCTGCATCAATATTTTTGTTTGAATGCTTTTCAAAATAATTGAAATATGGTATAAACATGCTGCATAAAATGAATGCTTGAAGATGATTTTTTTTACAGTGTTATTTCCATCAGCCCTTCTGATTTCGGATTTATTTCCAAAAAGTTATGCATCCTGGGTTAGAAATAAAAAATAAACTTACAGACATATACAAATCTTCCAGGATTCCCTTGATTAAGTTGCTTAGATTTGTAAGTTAATGTTACTTCAACAACACCAGGCATGTGACGAGGTGGTGTTGTCACACGAATTGCATGTGGTGTTATAATTTGCACTGACTGTAAGAAATTTGTTTATGTTGGAAGCAAAAGTAAGTAAATAAAGAATGCCGAGTATTTTTTAGCCCTGTATTTGAGAAAAACACCTCAACACTTGTTCCCGAAAAGTTTGCATTCAGAATCCTTTGAGAATAATAAAGTTCGTAAATACTCAATTCTCTTCTATAAGATTGCATAGTATTAGGATTATAACAAATACATATCCTTTGCGTTCTAGACTATTGCGATGGCCGTGATCAACACCAACAGTCAGTTATTATCCAGTTATTAAGTGCAATATACCTATTTTCAGTGGAATCATAAGATTCCGAACCCGATTGTACAGAAGGGAACTCAAAAAGTTAAATACCAGATGCATTCATTCTAACAGTGGAACTATTAATAGCTTAAACTAGCTTCTGGTATTCTACAAGACAAATGTATTCTTTACTTTTTCGAAGTTTCGGGAATATATCTAATCTTAGTACGTCTATCCTCTCCGTTATTTCCAACTTTGCGTCTTATCACAGTTTTGATTCGGACTTTGTGAAATCTTTTTTGATAATAAATGTGTATTAGTATAAAATGATTTTCAATAATGTATCGTGAACTTTTCCGTAGACAAGTAATAGTGAATCCAGATATACTGCATTTATAAGCGAAATAGCTAAATGATGTTCAGAAGTACAAGGAGTAGATGGTAGAAATTCTATTCAGAAGTAAAATAAAGGAATCGGATTCAAATATCACCAGATGGACTATTTTATAGTTTCAAAAAGAATAGAGTGGATGCATATGCAAGCATTATTTGTCAATTCTTTAAAATTCAGAAAAAAGAAGATTCACGAACCTCGCTCCAAACAGTAGTGGGTCCGAATGCAACTTGCAGACCTTCGAAGAAGTTTTCACCAATTATAATAACTGATGTGCCACCTTGCGTCCAGCCTTCACTGGGACATATTGCTTTAATTACTGGATTCGACGTTACTGCAACGTCTGAGGAGTCAGATATATCTGCAATGTAACTGCTGCATCTATATCTGCTCAACTATAATGAAGTTTAAAAAATCAGTTTTCTACAAGTTTTACAATAATTTGAGAACTTTTCCATATTTAAGATCATTTATTATAATGGAATATGAGCTGATAAAAATAGACGCTAATTTTCAATTTACGAAAACTTAGGATTTCATTTGAAGTACTTCTTAAGAATCACAAAAGCCTTCCTTAGCTCAATAATTTTGAATTTTGGAAATGAGAAGCAACAACCCTTAATTTTGGTGGAAGCTTCACTGATGAAGGTGATGGCAATCCATATGGTGGTTCGTTAAGGCGATAACAAATTGAAAGCTGACAACGATTACGGTAGCAGACTTTCATGAGAGTAATGAAAGGAAAATCGATAGAATGAGCCACCCAACTGATAGCTTTTTCCGGCTTAGCTTTAATGACAACTTCAAAAATTATGAAAAAATAGATGTGGTTCGATCGCAAGCTGTGATTACTTTTCATTTACATCTTTAGGCATTTATCTATTAATTCTTTTTAAGTGACTTAATAATGCTAATAACTGAGAATCGAGGATAAGTGAGTTCCGAAGTTGGTGTCATAAGTGAGATTCGATTTAAAAAGCATTTCTAATCGAAACACTTTCAGCTGTAAAGCATAATTCACTTCATAGTGGTGTCAGTGCAATGAGAAACACATCGATGGAGATTTTCGACTTAGATAAAGTTCCCATGAAGCGAAATTTTATGCACATTTTATGGATGAAGCGCTGCCTAAATGAGCTCTGACAAGCCATCCACATCCCCAAACATATATAAATATAACATTTCGTAGTGGTCACATTTTTGATAAAGGAGCATAAAACAGGGCACTATCGGATGAACTCAGATAAGGATCACTTTCTTCAACTATTCTCTCTCATTTGCATATTTCAAATAGCCTAGCTTGGATGACTAAATTGTTCAACCAGTTTCCCGTATACATGCATGCATGCATATATATATATATATATATAGAATAAAAAATATATATATATATAGAATAATAATAATTTTTTTCATATATATATATATATATATAGAATAATTTTTTGGTTTGTCTTTTGGGTTTTTTATATATATATAATGTATATTATTGCAATAACTGTAGCCATGCCTCTTTTTTTTTGAGAGACCGATGAGGATAATTTTTTCTTCTTATATAGTTTTAATTCCACTTAATTAGCAATTCATTATAACAAATTCGAAACTTTTATCTAAAAAATTTCGACTTGAAGAAGTCTTAAAAATGGTTTTACGTTCTATCATCTTGTTCTATAGAAATACCGCATTTAAAATTATGGAACAGTTAGAAAATTTGTTTTTAACTATTAAAATGTTATTTTGTCATTGAGTCATATCTGGAGATAGTATTTTCTCTTGCCATTAGCAAAACCAGTGAAGTTGCTTGTATATGAAAGCTAAGTTTATATATCCTGACGATTCCCTTCGACCGAGATCCTCACCCATCAATTCATCAATTTCTGCATGTGAATTATGCTAAACATAGATGGTACTTGGGATGGTAAATCGAATTTAAAGTCATAATAGGATAAATGAAGAAATGACAGCAGCTGTGGCCCAGAGAAAAGCATTCAAAAAAGTAAGGGCTATCATTATGACAATATTAACGACTTCCTCATTTGCATATCTCACATTTAGCATTTTGACAAACATTACATTCTAAAACGTTGCTTATGTTGACTATTATTTCGTGAGATTTTTTAGATGAAGAAATTAGATTTTTTTTTTTTCAAAAAGTTTTAATAGAATTCAAAAGAGAATTTGCAATGAACACTTAATAAAGTCAGTGGATATTTCTTTTTCCGGAAATCATTCTTTATTTGCAAAGGATGGATTCAACGATAAGTTGGTGGCAACGAATTCAACTCATTATTGTATGCCACAGCCAAATATCTGCATGTTTATTATGCTGATACAATTAAGTTCAGTAATAAACTTAAGAAGGATACTATTTATAGTGTTTCCAGATTACTGGTAATCGAGAAGAGGTAAATGCCGCAGAGTCATCTCCAAGGAGCAGCAGATCTCAATAGCATAATTATGTGCTTCCGACCACTAATTAAATTGGGTATCCCAGTGTGTCGCAGTGAATTACACAAGCCTGTCATCGATGAACACACTTTATTCATTCCCATCATTCCTCCCATCCATCCTCAACCGTCCTCTCCTAATTGCTCTATCATTTAACCATTGCTTACGATTGGATATGTCAAGTATCCAATAATAACTTACTGCTCACTACATCACCCCTTCCCAAGTAGAAGTTAAATTCCATAAAATTGTATAAGAAAGTCCAGTTTGAAATTCATTTAAAGTCTGCAAAATTTTGCCACCTCAAAGTAACTTTGAAGATGATTAACCTTCAGATGGATCGACACGTTTCGCTCTCCTCCCATGCTTTGAGTTATTGTGAACGAACATATTATCTGATATAGCTAATAAAGGGCCATCCACGCGTGCTGTTGTACCCAGCACCACCTAGAAAAACAGGACGCCTTGTTTAAATTGTTATTGGAAGTTTTTTCGAGTTTCTGATATGCAATGAATTATAAAGTAATCTAACCTACATTAATTCTCAATTTTTTATTCCGAAATATCTGTTGTTAGCAAGTAGAACAACCAAAAATCTACCTATTATAATAGAAACGGAATCCTAATCCCAATCTATTCCTAAACTTCAGAAAGCCTGTTTCGAATTCAAATTCTCGAATAAAATTTCAGAAGTATAATTTTCAAAATTTCAAGAAAATCGCGAATATCCTTGACAGATGCAGAAAGTAAAGAAATGATGATATGCATGACTGGAAAGGGTGAGAGGTCATCTGCGAAGAAATTTGATTGATTGTGTCGTTTTAATGTGACAGTGCGCAAGCACATGCCGCTTACCCTAATTCAATACACCAAACAAACTGACCGTTCCATCTTTATGCAAATTATCGCTGATAAACCACCTGTTTTACTAGTTTACTCCATTCCGGGTTTCATTTACTGGCACTACGTTAATGTTACTTTCTATGACATGCCAAATAAGGCTACTAAAATTCCCAAAAATGATATTCACTTTCTCAATATTTCCATGTCTGCCACTAAAACTTACATAGTTTTCTGATGGTTCAATTAAATTAATTCATATTAACTTGGTCTAGAAGCCATTAAGCCGTAATATAAGCTCTAATACTTAGTACTTCAATTAAACATGTACCTGAAACCTTCTCATGTCGCGAGGATTGCCAGCATTCTTTAAACAGTTCTGATTACATTTGAGAAAGAATTTCAGGAAGAACCTGAAAAATTTTTGAAAACTGCTTTCCACGGTTTAAAAGTTGAGTTCTTTTTCGCATAACAAACTTTAGATGAGTTTAAAGAAAAACCAAATCAGCAATCTTTAGTCAATTCACAATCTGCTACTGTTTTTAAAGTATGCCACATATCATCTTTCATTACAAAGAACGGAAATTATTCCCAAAGGTAATTTATCAATTTCGAAAGATAAAATTTTTTTGTGACCAGAAGTTCCTTAGAAGAATCTGTTTAATGTAACTATGATTTAAAATAATAGATTCATTTCTATCTTACACACCGAGCTATTTTAAGATATGGCAACATATTTCGAGCTTTTGAAGACCCTTGAGTGAAATATTTCGTCATATTATTCTTTTTTCAGCTAAGTTTATTTGCTGATTGAACTTCATTAGGCATAATCACGGTGCAAACTACGATGCAAATTGCGTTGTAATTAGTTTGCTTTTTGGATGCTTAATAATATTAAATAAATGACTGCGCGAAATTGGTTCTTCAAGATCTTAAAATTTTTGCAAGCGATAGAGAAAATTAGATAAACAAACAATATTAAGAGATTTGTTTGATGTTATACTCGGTTCTATTTCGATTTGCCTTACTCAAACCCATAAATTTCCATCGCTGGACGGCAAAATCTAATTTAGCTCAGTGGGCTTTTCCCCTAATCAACGAGCACTTTTACATTTTTATGTCACCAAACCCTGGTCATAAAAGCTTGAGAATTTTTATCTATATTTGCAGCCTTCTGATAACCTTAAATTCTATTCAACAAAAGTGTGGAAAACTGATATTCTCATTTAGAGCTTCTTTGTTCAAATAAGCTTTTTTTCGTAGTATATATGAATATCAATCAATACGACTACTTTCACTGCATTCATTGGCATTTGATTCTTTTCGGAATTGACGTAATAAGCATGATAAGCATGAAAATTAGCAGAGTAACCATATTTTAATTAATTACCAACAAACAAAATCATTCGAAATGGAAGCATGAGAAGAGTGGAAACAAAATTGATGGGAATTACAGTAGAATGGATAATGATCTAGGAAGTGAAATAATTCACAATTCTGAAGATGTTATATATAAAAAAAATACATACCTGTCAATAATAACTGGGTCAGAGGGCGTTTCATTACGATTGCCGCAACTTTTCTTTTCGCAGCAACGACTACAAATATTAAAAACTTTATTCACACTTCGAACATCCAAATTATCGGTCATAACGGCAGAAATTATCTGATAAAAAAAGTACCTGCACATTACTTCATGAGTTAGCAATACGCGGCACATTTCAGGATTCTTATCTTGTCCCTCATAAGCTATCGCCTGTAAAGTGGGCAAAAGAATGAAGAGCAAACAGGAAATTACTTGGTTTTTGGTGTATATTATAATAAATAGACGAGTTTTGATGTGACGTCTAAAAACCAGATACTGTTAAAAGCATATGAAAACTAAAATCACATCATGTATGCAGTTTACAAACTACTAGTAGGGAAACTAAGAAAACTATGATGTTAATTTATCAAAAAAAAAAAAACCATCTAATTAATACGTCGGAAAAGAAGCGATATACAAACTAAGAAAAAAGAATGAAGAGAAAATAGCCGAGAAATTAGCGAGAACACTGTGAATGCTTCTTAGATTTTGTACAATAGTTAGAACGGCGAGAAGCTTCAAAAATATCGAAATTAGTAGTTCGAAAACTTAAAAAACTATCAAGCACTGTAGATTGATCTTTGCTTCCATTTTCAATATTTTTTTATATCTTATTTATAGTTACAGAAATTATGATAATTTTCGAAGATTCAAATGCGGAAATCTTTAGAAAATCAAAAAATTTTGACGTTCTAGATATTAAAAACAGTATCTTATAATGTGATAAAAGAAAAACTGATCCAGGATCGCTTATTATTTATGAAAATGGTAAGCTGCTGTGAAAATGCCATGGGTAAATAACAAAATAGTGGGAATTATCTTGCAATTAATGATACATGTCATATTCCTTACTGTTGAAAAGCTACGCAGCAATAATTAAATTGTTTTTGTGTTGTCAAAACGGACTGGAATCGCTACACCACCTGTTAACATATGCTTCTCATATAAAATATACAAACATGGTATTGCGGTTGCTTCAAAACGTAAACGAATCAAAAAGCCCTTGAATTTCTTTTGAAAATTTGAATTTGAATTTTTGAATCAATATGGCTTCTACCTGCTTGGAAACACTGTCGACGAGACGAACATACAGATCTTGTTCTGCACGTAATCCTAAAAATACTTGACAATTTGATAGTAAATTGATATTAATCTGAAAATCTTGGTAATTATGGATCGGCGAAACTATCAAATGTTGAAGAAGTTGGATAAATTACTAAATTGTTGTTAATCGACTGACCGTTAGCATACGCAAGCCATAGCCGGTAATGAATACCATTACGAGTATCCTGTCCATCTACTTCACGTTCTTTTTCCACGAAATCTGCAAACTGCGTTCTTTCGACTTCCACCGGTTGTCCAGCACGATCATACAGTGCGATGACAAAATGAAAGAAATTGCTTTTGCGCAAATTATTGGGTGGATGCTTCTCGAAATGAGCTCGTGCTAATTGGGCACTGAAATATGGTGTTATACTAACTTGAAACAATGTTTATACTAAACTTGAAACAAAGTTGCTAATCCTATTTCGAAATTGTTTTTATTCCAAAAAAAGTCTCAGAATTGTGTTTGATATTTGGAAGAGCGCTATCTCTTCTTTTATATTCTTCCATTGTCGCAATCAATAAAACCTAGTTTGCGTGCGTAACATTTCTTTCCACTTACGTTTGATAGTAAAACGAAATACAGGAACTGAAATAATGAGAGTTGTTGTGTTAGGGAGGAAAAATTTGAAAACCACAATGTGGATGAGCAAATTCAATGGGAATAGGATGGTGGGATGTAGAAGTAATAGGGCGGAGGAAGAAAATACTTTCGATACGAGTCCCGCCGGTATTGCAATGTTTGAGTTTTGGGATGTGTGAATACAGAAAAAAAGAAAAAATAGCGATGAAAGGATAAAGGGAACAGATAAGAGAATTCAGGTTCCGAGGCTAATTCACTGGAAATATTCGTCCTCTAAAGTAATACGCGGTAGAAATCCAACGGGGAATTATTGTTAGGAGGAGAAATTAAAATTAGTTGTAGAGGGAGATATGTTTTGTTATGGGAGAGTTATTGGCAATACGGAGGTCCCTTCACAGGGACACTGGGACTGCATTGACTGTTGCCAGCAGCATCATTCACCCTCAATTATCACCCACCAGGCTCAATTTCAGTTTTCAAGCCTGATATGCATTGATAAACAACGCTTATCTATCTATATGACCGCTCACCTTACCGGCGAACTGTCCACCATCGTCGCTGCTGCTGCTGCTGCTGCTGCTGCTGCTGCTGCCGGATTCCATTGGGTACGTAATGCAGCCCCAAGTGGTTCGTCTTTCATCTGTCTTAGTAAGGTTGCATCTTGGAAACCAAACATCATACTGGCGTTCAATACAGAACATTTACTGCTCTGTTGAAATTCTCTCCTGTTAACGGTACCGATCTAATCTTAGCGCTGTCTGTTGCTTGGAAAACGTGAAAAGCCGCTTAAACATTCAACCAGAAAACTCCCCTTCCTATTGCTTGATTCCTGGATATTCTGTGCATATATTTGCATCTGTCTGTTCTGTGTCTGTGTGTGTGTGTGTGTGTTGCACGTGCATGCATGTGTGTGTATGTGTATGTGTGTGTGTGTGTGTGCGTGTATGTGTATGTATGTGCATATATCTGTCAAGCCTGAGGATTTATTTGCCTCTCTATTGGTTGGTGTTGACAAAAAACCACGCCTCTCGGGATCAACTAATTCGTCAATTTCATCCAAATTTTGCGCAAGAAGAAAACTGATGTTGAAGAAGAATTGTAAAAGAAAGTGCTCGAAATGGACAACCGAGGTTCCGTATTGTGCTGCTGGGAGAAGCCTTGAATCACTGGGGAAATCAAAAGCTGATATGAAATCAGGCCCTCGGATTTCAACCTATCACACTCCCCAACATGCCCCACCTACCTCCATCACCAATCCGCAATGCTTCTTCATTTCACGCCCTATAGTCGTTCTCATACTGTAATTCCTACTGCTCCTTCACTCATCTGTGTTCTTATCGAACTGATCATTCTGAACTCATCCAGAATCCTCCACCTCTTATCCTCTTCGTCTCCTCACTTATCGTCCCGTTTGCTTACTATTAAATTGTTGCGGTAAAGAGTGTGAGCTAACGGCCATTCTATGTTACTATTTATACTTACTTGCTTTTTCCTAGCCAATTCCGCAAAAGACTAAAATGACGGCGGAAGATGAAATATTTCAGTCAAGTTTGAATTGTTGCCATCGTAATATTACTTGAAATAACTGACTTTTTTTTAATGTACTTTAGCAGCAAATGACGAATTTCTTTATGACAAAGTTTTTCTTCATTTTTGTAACATTGTTCATCAATATTACCGGTACTGTTTGTCAGATAAACATTCACATATGTAATAGTAATAGTTATTTTGTACTTATAAAAATATTGTATTGCTATTTTCATTTTTCAGTCATTCAGATTTCATTATGCTGGATGGTTTCTACTTATCAGTTCTGTACTTTTTAACGCATGATAATTATATTTGTTTCATATTGATTTCGTTCCCAAAGGATTGATTCTGAAGACATGAATTATTAGTCACAAAAATTTGGACATTCAGTTCTCAACGAAACGAATTTTGCGCAATTGTTCCTTATTAAACTTTCTTATTTTAGAACTGCTCCACAACACTATTTCGATGATAACATCTATTACTTTCCTGAAACGAATTTAATACTATTAGGATAAATTGACAGTTATTTTTACCATTGTGAAAGAGATCTGAAAATATTGTATCAGGAGTATTAATATATCTTTACTATCGAATACTCGACATTTCTCATTTCTTTATTTTCAGTTTAGTGTAGCGATCAACAATTTCCCCAGTTTTGGTGTAATTTTCCTCTGCAACTGATATTTTACTAACAACAACAAAAGCTTGTGTACAATAAAGTGGTATTTATTAATGATGTATTCAGATACACTGTCATCATAAGACAAATATTTTGAGATTTGTATGATTGAAAGGCCTACACTTTAAATTTAAATCAAAAACTGGACTCAATCTCGCTATTAGAAGAAATATAATGCGTCATCAAATACATATGGCATGATGCATTATGAATATAGTTTCGTGGTACTGATATCGTATGGAATTTGACAGTCTGTCAATTTAAAATACTAAACGTTATGCAGATTTGAATGCTCAAATTTATTTGCCAGTGACAAAAATAAGTAATAGCGAGTTAAAATTGTTACAAAAATGAAAATTGGGTAGGCTAGGATATTTAAATAAATGTTTAGAAGCTAAGTTAAAAAGAATAGCTTAGAATGGAGATGCAATGAAATGACTCATTTGGGAATTGGGCCATATCGGACTCGATGTTAGCTGACAACTCGACAAAGTATTCAGATGTATTCGCAAGCATCTTTTCAAAGCTAATATTAGTCAAAGCCAAAAAATTCTGCAATGTTTATATACAAGCAAACGATTGAATTTCGGGATTTTTATAGTGTTTGGAGAAGAACAGCAGGGAATTCCCATAGCTTTCAAATAATATCTTAATACCGCGAGTATTAAGGAGAAGACTCTTCTATTTCAAATAGAGAAGTTCAAACAGATAAATTGTACGACAATCACTTGAACAAATTATTGCCATCAGCGAATCAAACATATTGAAGAAAAAATTTTGTTCTGTTCAAAATCGATCTAGTAAAGGTCTGATGAGCGGGTGCAATCTAAAAGATATGAAAGAAAATTTGTCAGCTTAGATGAAATTTCGATTAGTTGGTCATGGGATTATTAAAAATAAGAGTAAGATACAAACGATCAGCCTAGGAGCAGCTCGATTAAATGAAATTCAAGAGATTATTGGCTGACTCATCCATTTCATATAGGCAGTTTTGCACTAAAAATTTTAAATCGATCTACTGCAGGATAGCGATCTTTTTGAGATAGCAGACCAAAAGAAACTGTTTTCGACTCATTGAATGTGGTAAAGCAATTAAGCAATATCTACACTGGAATAAAAAAAGTCAACATTCATTTAAGGAAGTTTAGTTTTTTCAATTTTTTCATTTCCATTAAACTTTTATTCTCTCAAAAGTTTAATAACTAGTTTGTCATTATAATTATAAGGCATATCATAATTCAGTTTTAAGCTAAAATATGCTACTCCAATTCTAGTGCGATCAAGTCCAGGTGGAAAGTTTGTAGCAGTAGATTATCTGTTTTCCAATGCAGCAAATATTTTAAAAATTTGGTAAAGTGGCAAGCTTATTTATTTATTTATTTGTATATATAATGATATTCTTTAAATCGATATAATTATTTTACAGTACCTTTTTCAATAATTGAGTGGGATGAACTCTCCAAGGAAATGCCTAAAACATTATTGAAAACATTCATCATGAAAGACAAGTCTTGATATCTTCTAGGCTGTTTTTTCTGGCAATCGAGCAGCATATTTTAAAAAGTATTCACAGGAAGATTTCCAGTTGCAGAAACAAAACACTTTGTCTCTGCAAAATACTTTATTGCTTGTCAGGTCATATATGTTTGTTGATTAGATCTGCTTATCACAGTGCTTTTTACTCCTTACGTTCAGTGCCACTACATTCAGACATTATTGGCATTCTGTTCCGTAAATCTTACAAATATTTTCATTTTAGATTATAGCATTATTTCCGTAACCTTATTTGCAAGTCCACTAATTATGGAATTGTTGAAACATTTGTCAGAAGTATTTTCCTTAATTAAAGGCAAGCTATCATGCGTGTGTTTCCTTGGGAAACCACAGTAACAGCAGTTTATGAATCTTTTCAAACATGAACGATATGCAATTCAAGATTTCCTCTAAGTGCACAATAATATACAGCGAAATCGTTCTTTGAAACTTTTTATCGGACACTGTGTAAATCAGTGAATCAATAAATAAATTGAAATTGTAAATTGCAAATTGCAGATGAGAAACAAAGCAAGAGTGAGCATGCATTGCGCATTTGCAATCAAGCGACCTTTTTTCCATGTCTTTTTAAAACTACTTAAAAGTTTCACTTTTCTAAATTTTGGATCTTAGAATGTTTACGAAGTTGAAATCAAACCAACGAACTAGATTATTAAGAAAAGTGTATCAAAATAATACATTTTTGGATTCTTAGAATAGACATATGAAGTTAATTGTGTAAAAAACAGGAAAATTGGCAGCCAACAAAACAGGAACACTGTTGCAAATTACTGAAATCATATTTCCTTGAAGTATTTTCTAATTGAGTGTGACTTAAATTTCTCCAAGAAGAATATTTGAACTAATCAAGTATTCCGCCAAAATTAGTGTTGTTTTCTGTTCAAATCTTAATTTCCGAGCACTTTCTTGATAAACTGTTCTTTGAGTGCTCTCGGTATGGCCATTTTCTAGCTTCCAATAATTCGACTATATTCTGCCCGTTTATTAAGCTACCAATCATTTTGCTGTTGATTTTCATCAACAAATTATAAATTCAAACGATGTTAGCAATAATAAGCTTTCTTTTACATCCAAAATTTGGGAATATTTATTTCCCGCCTGACGTAATACATAGCTTTGCAGGCTAACCTTGCCCAACACTTAATTCCTGCTTAATAAGCAAATTTTAGATCTAAAAGCCCAAGTATGCAACATTTAGAGAAATATTATAGAAATAACTTCTATTTCAACTATAAACAAGTAATAAAATATAGCACAAGCTACACGATCAACTAAAATAATCTCGCATCAGAGTCAATTATTTCAAGCAGTATGAGTTACTTCTTTCCAATATTTTATCTTTTCTACAACTTCTCTGGAGGATTATTTTAACAATGTTAAATCTATGATATTGATTCACAAGAACATGCTTGAATTTAATTCCGAAAACTTATGATTATTTATGTCTGATTATGAAAAAACTTCTGATTGCGATTGTGGAGCAGTTTTCTTAAACTGTACTATTACTTGTTACAAATTTCAGAAAAATGAACTGCTGTCGCAGGATGATAAGAAACACTCTCTTTCTTGAGAATGTTGAATGATAGATTTGTTTTGACCTCTTCCAAACTATTCTCTGTCTCTTACTTCAATACTGTTTGTACCATGGCCATTGTTGATCACAGGAACAGTCGATATAAGGTAAAAAATTGCGAAGTGTTCACCAAACAGTTTAAAATATGATTTTGATGGATGAATTGAATCTAAATAAATTTCTAAAACTAACTCGATGGCAGTGTAAGCTCGTTAAAAAATATTTTCGATTAATTGATAACTTCAGAAATGAATAAAAATGAAACAAATACAGAGATGATGTATATTTTTCATGATCTTTACATTTGTGTCAGTAATAAAGTGCCAGCAGAAAATCAATTTCAAGATTTCATTTCGGAAATGAAATGTCATTTTGGGATCGAATTGTTGCCAGAATCAATCTAATTATGAACTTCTTACCTTTTCCTCCTGGCGCATCTAAAAAGAAGATTTATCCAACTTCCTTACTGACAGTTTGCATTATTTGATCGTAAATTCCTTTTTGCGTTAGCTTAGGAATATTAAACGTTAGCTTAGGAATATTTGATTGCACATATGACAAAAGATCAGTCGTGTTGTAATTTAGTTTGCGACGCAATTCTACATCGAACGAAGCAGCAGCAGATCGATTCGGTGATGGCAATCCCAATTGATCGGGAATCTTGTTCGCGATTTGTAAACACAAGTCTTCATTCATTATCTATGCTTCATTGTAGATTTCTGCTGTGAAATCCACGTTCATATTTGAATTTTCGCTGCTATTCGATGGAGAAGATCGTCAGCCATATGCGATTTATATTTCTCCCATAACTCTGTTGAAGATGAAGGAAAGCAGGCGGTCAATATGATTGCAAACGTGTTCGAATTTGTTTGATGTAACGTGTTGCATGCGTGATTAATGCATGCATCCTAGCATTGGTCCTTCTCCAATAAATTCAAAGCTTGACATGCACTGCGGAAAGTAGCATGTGTAGCGCCAGTTGACAATTTTTAATTGCTGGAAGAGATTGGACCGAGCACATTTACTAACAATATACGAAGAAGCATTCGTCTTGATTAAGATGCACGCTGTACAATCTGCTTATCGTAATTTGTTTGAATACGCCAGGTCGCCCGTTAACTTGTTTTCCTCTTTTGCGTCGTTCAAATGATTTTCTACTCGCATTCCATGTGTAATACCTAGGCACTTCCGAATATAACGATGTTTTCGCAAATGCGTCATTTTGACATAATGTGAAGAAAGCAGTTAACGTTGTAGACGGTGGATTCAGGGCTATTTGTTGCACATTTGCAGCTGTGAAATAAACGCGTTGTCCATATTCTAGATGTACTGCTAAGTGAAAAACAGCTGAACTTTGTTCATGTATAGGAAATGAAAGAATTAGCCATATAGCTTCATTGCTGCTTTTGTGTCTTCCAGCCCAATACTGTGCGATTTTATCGATATGTTATACCGCATTTCTATCACTTCTCTCTTGCTAAACGCCAAAAACTGCTATGTCGCTGCCTTTATTCACGTATTTAACAATGTATTTGATCGATTTAACGCAATTACAGTATTCCATGTTTATGTGCGCTTTGTTTGCTTTTAATAGCAAAGGCGAATATGGAACAAACCACCGGTTATTTGCTTCGATGTCATCATTCGACACTTGTATAATTGATAATTTACCATCATCTTCTGCTAATCTTCTTCTGTATAAAAGATATCCATCGTTTCTTGTAACTGTGTTGAATAATAATGCTCGAAGATATCGCTTAGAGCATTTCCTGTCTATCATGCATGGTGAATTTGGATTCAGTGTACCGCAAGGTCCATGTATCATATTTTTTGTCACAAAGTTACGATTTCTGTGCCGAACGACGTCATTTCAAAGTACGAATTGTATTTCATGATTTTAGATAGGAAACGCTTTGATTCGGCGGTGTATCCGGCAAGCAAAGTTTTTAATGGCTCTGGTAGTTCTTCAAGTTGTGGCAGTTTATTTATTTATTTATTTTTTCGACAGCGCAATACATTTCTTTCGTTTTTCCATTAAATTTCAGAGCCTTGCAATAAAGACATACTTAAGTCATAGTGCCGATGAGAACTTGCGGACTCAAATTATAATCATCAGCTGGGTTGTACCGGAATGCAGGGCGATCATAATCGCGTGATTGCTAAACACGGAGTCGTCTTTGACGTTGATCAAGAAATACTTAAAGCTGAAGTGGAGCGACATAATTTCAAAGTGACGATAAACATGTTTACCACCAAAACGCTCCAATTCACAAATAAATGAAAAGATCGACGGAGCAATAGCAACAGTTCAGAGTTCCAAGGGTTCCAGTTCAACAGTTCAAAACGACGCACCAGTAGCAACAATCCGACAATTCACTTGAATATTATTCTTCTCTATCAGTGACAATGTAAAAAATAACCAGTGATCAATTTGCCTGGATGTTTTCCAATAATTGTTTGTTGCGAAGATTCACTCTTCATCAATCAAGAAAACCTTTCTCAACAGCAATCATCTTTGTCACAAAAGAATCTCCTCACACCTATTGCTGACGTATCCGAATCATAATAGCAAGAATCAATCTCCAATCCAACCGAACTACAAATCAAATTACAAAAAACCAGTTTTTTTTTCTCCAACACTAGAAACATGCCCTTTCCCTTTCTTTTTTTCCACTTAATCAACTGATCTACAGCAACGCGTGCATAAAAACATGCGCTTATTCAAATGCAACGTTGTGTTAAAATTTCAAAGCAATAGGTAAGACTTTCGATATCTAAGATTTTGAATTTGAAATTCTGAAGGTCTAGGAACTTTCGGAAGTTTAAGATTTTGAACAAAACGAACATTGATATTTTTATGTATATAGACTAGCTGGAGTCGGACACGCGAAGCGTGGCCGCCCCTATAGACTAGCGAGCGTGGTCGATCCAGTTATTAATAAATAAAAATGCGATTTTGTCTCGCCGAAACCAGCGTTGCCAATCATGTTGCAAAATTAAAACGAAACTTAGTTCAGCAAAACTTTCCTTTATCTGAGATAACGCAGGTCAGCTCATCTGCCAGTATTATTGAATTATAATACTACTAAATTAGAATTCCGTAGCAATTTTTATGAACTGTGTGGAAATGTGAACATATTGTATTAATTGTATCTCCAAGTTAATAAATTACTCCGACAAGTCTATTTAATGTTTACTGTTAATTAGATGAACTGAGAGCCATATTACAAACAGAAGCAGAATTTAAAAACAAAGTCATTGGTGTCATCAGCTGATGTTTTAAAATGCCTGATATGTCACTTTGAAAGCAGTCAATGATTTGGATCCAATATTTTTCCAATGAAAATATCATCCTAAAAATGCAAAATAGCATCTGATGAATACAGGAAGCAATAAAAAGCATTGAATTCATTGAAATTATCGATGGTTCGATGTCTTTATGCTGCGAAATGCCATCAATTTGTTATTTGTATTTAATTTATATATAACATTGTGTGACTGATATGTCACAAATCTTTGTTATAATGAATCATTTTTCGATTTTCGCGCATAAAATGATCATATCTTCAGTCATTCTTCAATGCCAAAGACGATCTTTTACTTTTTCGAAATTAATTTAAAGTTTTACGTTTTATAATTTCATAGCTCATGGAAGTTATTGATTATATGGGTATTTGAATAATCGGTTTCTTTCTGCTATCTCTAAATGCCGATGCTCTCATAGCTTCTAAAAGCTAACCAGAAATCTACTAAGATGTGGATTTCGAGAACTTGACACTGTTAAGATCATTCCCATATCAATAGAAAATTTTTCTGTTCTCAATTTTTGAGAAGACAAACCAAATTGATTTTTTTTTTCTTTGATTTCGTTTTTCGATAAATGACATACATTTCAAAAATTTAAGTTCCGAAAACTTACACAATGTACGTCTAATTTTTTATGATCTCCCAATTTTTGTATGAACAATCGATAAATCAATAAATAATTCAAGAGACTTGTTATTTCTACACGAAATAGAAAGCAATCTAACTTAGATAATTTTCCTTTTCTGTCAAACGACATTTTCCAAAAGACCACAGCAAAGTTCTACAAGATGATCAAGAACAATTAAATTTTTAATTTCGATTAGATCTACTCAAATTTTTTCTCATGGAGCTTCCAACCAAAAATAGTGTTCAAGTGTGTTTCGATTTTTAGTATCCAAAAATTTTTCTATTTCAATCGAAAGCTTCGCATTTTTTTTTAATAAATCCATCATATCAACATGATTATGCCTTTTTTCTTACTAGTTATCGTATTATTTTATCTTTTAAAGTGCTATTACGGAAAATAGGACAAATTGTACGGAGTTGTAAGTAAATAAGTTCCAAATTCTATATCCTCGTCTTTCGAAAAAGAGGAAATGAAATATGATTCATTGCCTAGGATTTTTCCATGACGATTAATTACTTCATGGTTCATTTCGTCTTAAGTTCGCATCGGAAACTGAAGAATAAGAAAGCAAAGAAAAAAATACTGAGATAACTCGGTAATTGTTGAAATGAAATAACAGTATTTTATTTCGATTTTACTACAAAGCATCAAAACATTAAAGTCATTGAAAACAAACAAATAAATTTAGTTACTATTAAATTTGAGTTATTTACTCAAACACAATTTCAAAAATTTTAATTTAAAAATGAAATACAAAAATGGCTGGTCACTATAATTAACATTAATATTTAATATAATAATAATAAAAAAAATGTCTTATGATAGCTGGAAATGTTCAATTTAAAAACAAGAATGCAGAGCAATTCAATATTTTGTGATAGTGAGAAGCCAATGAAAGTTCGTGGTTGATGTTATACTTACTGCCCAGGAACTTATTTTCTAAATCAATTTGCGGTTGAAAATTAGAAGCACTAATCTGAAAGTCAAACAAACAATATTATTCAGGCAACTATGGAAAGTGAATATAATATGGAAAAACAATCTGATAGAGCCAAACACAAAGATTTCGGAGATTTTCTTGTTAAACCTGAAATCCACAAAAATACTAAAGGAAATCCATATAACTTAATCGATAAAATCATAACAATAATGAATAAGCAATTAGGATTCTTGCTGAAATAATTATGATTTCAGTCAGAAAACAATAAAGCATCTCTTATCTGTCTGCTGTCTCAGAATCCATGTAATTGTTCTCGTTGCAAACAGGAGTCATTTATTCGTAAATACAAATGGATGAAGGCCCAATATGATAATATATGAGATATAGATGAAACTAAGCAAACATGGCTACAAAAGTAATTGTACTGTATTATGCGATATTGAAATCTGTATTTATAACAAAGTTGTAGAGATTCAAATCACTAATACCTACTTTATTATACATGATCACTATCACAATCGTCACAAAAATACAGTGTTGAAAGAGATAGAGGTTTCATCGATTGATTTTAGCAATTTTAACAATCATTCGAGCTTCCCTTTCGATCCTTTGATTAAGCTCATTTTCTCCATAATATTTAAATTTCTGTTTACTACCTGCTTGACAATATCTCTCTTTCTTTGATGGTATCACTACTGGAAATTGTAGCATTTCATTGCATTGTCTGAAATTCAAGAAAAAGTTACTGGAAACTGGTTTGTATTTCAACCAGGGTCTGAATTACAAGAAAAAAGAAAAACGCATGAAGATTATTGATGGCAGTATGAAGTAAGTTGATAATGCAGTCATTTATCAAGAATAAACTTACTTTTCGATTTGCAAGTACTTCGACCAAAATAATGATATCCAAGCATACTGTTGTTTATAATATAAGTACTGCTAATGTAGCACATATATTACTATAATAAGAAATTTGACAGGAAAAGCGATAAGATGAATGTTCATTGAAAGAAAGCGAACAATCTTCTGTAAATTTTCTTATAAGCATCGCCATAAAATAAATTAACATTCAATAAAATTAACAATGTGAGTAATTTATACCACTAATTACATTCTGTTATGAGATTCCCCGAAATCTGAGAACGACGATTCGTCTGAGTATTATTAAGATAACGATAAAAACTTGTAATATTCTGACAGATCTCCATTTTATCAAATCAGAATATGCTAAAATAGCTATCAGAGTTATTTTAATTGAGTAACCTTTGTTTAATTTTGAAAAATTCATCTCAAATTTTATTATCACATGACATTCTCAAAATTATCGATAAAATCTTTTCTTCACGAATGTTGCAAAATGTAAGGTCCATGTAGCATTACCAAATCATTTAATGCTTAAGAAAAGTAAGAATGTTTTTCTACTGTAATATGCTTACTGTGAAAGTACATCTTGCATATGATCGTTTCGTGTCCACAAGATGATTCGAATGATGAAAACCCTTGTTTCGGACCGTAACTGATTGTTTCTCATTGGATATACAACAGCACACAGTCGATTAAAGACGGTGAAGAAATGTATAAAAAATGAGCCATAATATGGCACATTCACTAAGAACCAACCCTATCAATTGTGCCAAAAACAATTCTGATGACGACAGCACTGAAGATTTTCTGAAACAAAATTTTCCGAATAAATAAGAATGAACTTCACGGATGAAAAAAAGGAATATCTAACAAACAAGCGTAACTTACGGTTACATTCAAAAAACAAGCGTAGCATACACAGTGTCACTTTTCTTTCTGATCGTCACAAATTTGTAGGGTTGAATTCTGTTCTCAGTTCTCACAGGTTCCTTCAATTTTGTTGCTTCACTCACTTGGAAACGAAGCTCAAACTTGAGTAATCAAACCTTTATTATGATAAATTTGTTAATCAACGAACGTATCAATTATACAACAATACAATTCCGATAATATCAAGGGACAACTTTCATGAAAAGAACACAATGCGAAAAAAAGGATATATGGTTACGCAATAAAAAAAAAATCTAATACCACGCTCGTGACTATCCATTCTTTGAAATGATTTTTGTGCTCAGGATCATCTTCTTCTTTTTGGATGGAGAATACTGATACCATTTTCGGGTACAGGAAAGCTCCTTTTTATCTCAGGATAAGCACCTTTTTAGTGCATGAGAATGTGCTTGTGGTTACCCGCATGATGAAAGAGAGCTTTTTTTAAAGCTCACTGACTTGATGAACAAAAAAATGCTTTCACAATTAATTTCAATTTTAAACTAAAATACCAAAATGCCATTTGTTATAATGACAGCTAATATTTCATACATTAATATAAGAAAAATTATCTTATTTTGATTAAAGATGATCAATCCAGCAATAAGAATTTAGAATAAGATGACAATTCAAAATCTTGCGTCGATATTTTGCCGAAAATAAGGTTGTTGGTGCTACTTACACCACCCGATTGTCTTCCGAAGCATTTTGAGATTGAAAATTAGGAAAAGTAGTCTGAAAATTATAACTGTGAATACAATAAGCAAAATTAACTTTATATATTCAAATGCAAGAAGTTGAAAAACTTTCTTGATAGACTTGAAACCCCGTAAAAGTGCGGGATTGATGTGGACAGAGCAAATGTAAAATCGTAAGAATAATCAGCAAGCAATAAGGATTCTTACCAACTTAATCTATTGATTTCAGTCAAAAAATCATGAAGTATACGTCCATTGATAGCGTTATAATAAATAAAATTGTACTTGCTGCGAATCTGAACCATTTCTCGTTAGATATGAGGTGGTGACCGGCCAATGTAGCAGTAATTGCTACATGAAGATAAAGCCAAGAAGACAAAACTGCCAGAGGAATTATTTTATTATTGTACTGTGTGGTTCTGCAATGTGTGATCATTAGTAGTAAAACTCAAATCGGTAATATCACTTTCATCATTTTTTGGAGAATTAATTTCCGCAATTAAAAAAAAAGAAAAAAAAACCTAGTATTAGGAGAGAAAAAGGCAATCTGGATAAATTAAGTGATTTTAATAGTCATTTGAGCTCGTCTACCGCCTTTTCATAAGATTACCTTTTTCTCGGAAACGTTTCAATCTCTATTTATAACCTGTTTGAAGAATAGTATCTCTCTTTTATTTCGGGCAGCAGATGATACTGATTCTCCTAGTATGGTCTGAAATCCAAGAAAAAATCATTGAAATTTGGCTTGCATTCCAATTTTGTTTTCCTAAGCTGCAGAGAGAAGGAAATATGCATGAAGACAGTGGAAATCAGTTGCAGTAAATCGCTTATTTGTTAATGAATAAACATACTCTTTGATGTGCTAATAATATTTTTCTGATAACGACATCGAGAAATGTCACTGCTATTACCGTAATTAATGCTAATCCAACATTACCGTTACTACAAATCTTGCCATAAAAAGAATCTTGATAGTAAAAATCATATGATTTTTCACTGAACAGAAGCGAACAATCTTCTGTAAACAATTTTTCTGTAAGGACCGTCATAAAACAAAAAAGATTAATATCGAATATAAACACCACTTGCTATATCATGATATGAGATTCAAAGAATTCGGAAAATGATGATTCGTTTGAGTATTAATTGGAATTGAGATGATAAGTTGCAATATTTTTATAGATCTCTTCTTAACAACATACGCTGAAATCTCTACCAGAGCTATTCTAGTTGGAAATAACTTTGTTCAGTTCTGAAGAGTTCATTTAAGGTTTGCAGCACCATAGCAAAGTTCATAAATTATTGGTTAAAAGTTCTCCTGCACAAGTGTCACAAAAAGTATGATCTATGCAGCATTACCAAACCATTTAATGCATAATAATGGAGAGAATCTTTTTAATTCTAATGTGCTTACTATGTAAATGCATCATGCAAATGGTCATTCCAAGTGTCTATTGAGATAATTCCAACGACTAGGGCCTTTGCTTCTGACCATAATTTTTTGTATTTCATCGGAAATACGATAGCACATAATCGATTAAGGGCGGCGGAGAAATGCACAAAAAGTGATTCAAACCATCCTCCATTCACAAAAACGCCTATTAGTCATGCCAAAAACAATTCTGATAATGATAGTAATGGAAATTTTCTGGAAATTTTTCGAACAGTAAGATTGAACATCATGGTTGAAAAGAAAAGTATCCAACGAACAAACGCAATTTGCGATTAATATTCGAAAAAACAAAGGTAACTTACGCGGTTATGACAATGGTAAACCACGAGAATAGTACGAATACAGCTTACATTTCGCTGCTAAATAAAATTCAAGAAAACTGCTAAATAAAATTCCAAAAAAATTGCGGAAGTATGTCATCCTGTGTATCATAAACAACGCTAAACCGTTGTTGATCAATCCAAAGATCGATGTACGTAATGCATTCAGTGTGAAAGTGTCTGACTTTATTGCTCTTGTTACAGTAAGAAATTGCACGGAATTAAATATCAGAAAGATTGTAATCCAGGGATTCGATTTTCACAGTCAGAATATAAATTTGAAAACAAATGCTTTAGACAAGATTTTCGCGTCTTATCAATATCGATATACTTTGCAGTGATTACTAAAAAGTGAACACTTAGCCTTGCCTATCTTTTTTTCATCATTTAAACCAAAGTTACAAATTAATTTATTCGATGGAATACTAACCGTGGCGAGCAGGCCAATACAATATTGTCTTCAAGATCATTATTTTCATCCATTATGGTGCACTTTTCAGGAAATCGATAAGAAATACACTTAGTTTTAATAATTAAGTTAAATGTGATAGGCGTATTAAAATTTTTCCATCGAATATAAGTAAGCTGAAGAATAGAGAAATCTTCCTATCTCCAGAATATTATCAGATATTTAGGCTACAATGTATTGTTCATATTATATATGTATATATGCTTTCATTCTGATATTTCCTGTTCTTACTTTATACTGCGTTTGCTACATTTTCTACTCTTTTCTGATTCTGTGATTTGAGTATTTGCTAAAGATCCGATCTTTCAAATCCTTTACTTATAGAAACGACATTTTAAATGCGTAAAGATTTAAATAGCTATAGCATCATTGCGCCTTAATTTCTTTGAGAAATGCAAAAAATTAATTCGAAAAAGCGTTTACCGATGTAATAATAAAAGTGAGGTTTAATCCTCGCCAAAAGCTGCTCTGCCAGTTATCTTGCGAAAATTAAAACAAAACTTAGTTTAGCAAAACCCTTTTCTTTGCCAGCGACAATTTAATCGTGTCACTTCGTACGACAATATTATTCAATTACAATTCCATAGCAGTTTAGTTACTTTGATTGAAGTTTGATCATATCATTGGCAATTCTCTTTTATATTAATTATGTTTCAGCGTTATTAAACACTCTAGCAAGCTCGTATTATATTTGTTGTTCAGCAAATATTTTATTCAAATGAAGTGAGAGTCACAGTTGTAGTGGGTATTACAATTTAGCAGAGGTTGATAATGTTGCTAAATGCCCGATTTATCATTTTGAAAACAGCTAATGGTCTAAATCTACATTTTCTTATTGAAAAATTTTTTAAAAATACAAAATAGAATCTGGTAAATATAGAAAGCAATAAAGACCATTGAGTTTATTGAAATTGTCGATGGTTCGAAATCCATATGCTGCAAGTTCAGAATACCAAAGGTTCGAAATCCATATGCTGCAAGTTCAGAATACCAACAATTTGTTATCTAAGTCTGATTTATGTAAAATATTGCATGACTGATATATCATTATTGGCTATATTATAATAACATGAAATTCAACTCTTTTCGAATACATAGTCGTTTGCACACTCGAGTGGTTCAAATTTCCCCTAAGGCTTCTCATTGTCAAAGAATCCGTTCAATCACTTCGATTGCCTCTTTCCAATTTCAGTCATTTTTTTTTGAAATCTTGAAGTTCGTTACATCGGGAACTCGCGATCTCCGATACATTGTCGAATTTCTCCATCAGTAATTGTTTAATAATGCTATAGTTTTCTGGCGCGATATTATATACAGACACTGATTTTGAAGAAAAAAATTCTTTCAAGCAGAAAAGCAAGTAACTCAGCTTTTATATTTCCGAGAGATCATGTTTTTGATAATAGCCGTCGTAAAGCTTTAGCTTAGAGACAATCATTGTATGACTGATATATCACTAATTTTTGCGCATCAAAGAGTAACTTCACTTACACAAGAATTGCTTTAAAGCATATTGGCGTGATAGCTGTCTTCATGTATATTTCTTTCTCTCTGCAACGTAGGCCATCAGAATTGGAATACAAACCAGATTGCAGCGACTTTTTCCTCGATTTCAGACAATGCTTAAAAAAGCGACAGTGTTAACTAATTACATCATCAAAGAGAGATTTTGTTCTTCGAAGAAGTAATGAATATAAATTCAAATATAACCGAGAAAAAGATATCTTAAAATTAGACCGATAGAGAAATCAAATGATTATTAAAACTACTTGATCTAATCGATGTAGCTCTTGTCTGTTATGACACTGCGTTCTATTGAAGACTGCAGAAATTAACTGTTGAAAACATGAAGTAGGTATTACTGATTTGAAATGCTACAGCTTCTGACAACTATTTCAATCTCATGCAAATCAATATAATTATTTTTGTAGTCATATGCCCTCACCTTTATCTACATCTCATTTGCTGCCATTTTGACCATCCATCCATTTCTGTCTAGGAATAAATGGTTCAGCAAGCTCATTGACATGGATGATAATGCTGTCAATAACTGAGTAAGCGATGCTTAATTTTTTCCTGACTGAAATGGTAAATCACTTCAGTAAAAATTCGTATGGTTTTATCAATTGTGCTGTTTGATTCAACTTAATATTTTTATGGATTCCAAGTTTAATAAGAGGATCTACTAAATCCTTCCATTTGACTCAGTCAAATTGATGTTATAGATTATAATCATTTCCCGTGCTTGCCTGAGCGATACTGGTTGTTTTCAGAATAGTCCCTTTTAATTTTCAACGCAAATTGGTTCGGAAAACAAATTCCTGCGCAGTTAAACCAATCACGAATTTTTATCTTGTGAAGCCGATAAGTTTCACAAGATATTGAATTGCTTTGCATCTTGTCTATTGGATTGATCTTTCTCAATAAATTAAGGCATTTTTTCCTAAGACACTAATAAATCAAATATTAATGTTCATTATAATATGTATTTTTGTATTTCTTGATACATCTTGGAAATTTATTTGAGTAAATAATGTAAATTTAATCGTAACTGAATTTGTTTTATTGTTATTGCCAAGTTTCTTCTGAAAGTTGATAAAATCAACAATCATTATATTTTGATGCTCAGCAGTAAAAATTAACTAAAAATTTTAGGCATAAAGTCAAAAAATCGATTGAATTTAAATTCACTGTTTCATTTTACCAACTGTCTGGTTATCCCAGTAATTTTTTGCACTCTTTTCTCTTTACAGTAAGAATTTAAAACGAGATGAGCCATAAAATGTTGTGAATAAATCCTAAAATAATTGATCATATTTTATTTCCTTTATTTCGTGAAATAATGAAATATAGAACTTGACATTTAATTGCTCATATCTCTGTAAATTTCTCTAGTTTTTCGAATTAGCATCTGCAAAGTTACCAGAATACACATAACTAATACTTTGCAAAATAAAATATATAGAATATGTTGATATAATATTCTATATCATGTGCTGATATGATATATTCAGCAAAAAAAGTATGAGACTTCTAATGAAATAAATAAGTTTCCGGCACTAGAAATCAGAGCTCGAGCTCTTGAATTCTGTTGAATTCATTATGAAATTGTGAAAAAAGACTTGAATGGATTTGGACAAATTAAAGATTTAACTGTTTTTATCATCTTATAAATATGCTGTTTTAAAGATATTGATAATGCAAATGATAATGATAGAAAAGAAAAAATTATTTGGCTTGTGTCGCTGAAATAGCGAGAATAAAAGAAAAAAACCAGTAATTCCTTTGTTTTAAATTTGACATTGGATATTTGCTATAGTTGACTGTGGAATCATTTTTTTGTCTATTAAGTCAAGGAGCTTTAAAAAAGAGCTTTCTTTCATCATGCGCTAACCACAAGCACATTCTCATGCGCTAACAAAGGCGCATAATCCTGAGACAACAAAGGATCTTTCTTGTAGCCCGAAAATGATATCAGGATCCTCATCCACGAAGAAGAAGAGGGTCCTGAGTACGCAAATCATTTCAAAGAATGAACAACCATGATTTCGGTCGGATGGTCCAGCTCTTGGTATATCAATTTTTTTCCTTGCGTGACCCTGTCTCCCTTTTTTTTTCACATTATATTTTCTTCATTAAAGTTTGTCCCTTTGATATTATCGAAATTACACTGTTGATATGATTGTTGTTGATATAGTTGCTGCGTCCATTGATTAAGAAATTAATCATAATAAAGGTTTAATTACCCAAGTTTGAGGTTCGTTTCCAAGTGAGTGGAACAACAAAATTGAAGAAAATGAGAACTGAAGAACAGAATTCAACCTACAATTTTGTTACGATCAGAAAGAAAAGCGCAAAAATATTAGGGGCTGAGCCGGTGAAGAAAGACAGGAACAAAAAACAAAAGGCAGGTAAGTTGTTTATTGGCAAAAAGAGATAATGGAAGCTGAAGGTAGTACTCCAACCAGAAGCATGAGAAGAAAGGATAGGAGGTCCATATCCTACATTATCAATGAATTTGAATAAAATTGCGTCAGAAGTTAACTAGTATTGGAGAAAGTCGAAAGTATTCGCGCAGAAGAAGCCCAAGAAGAATTAATTGAAGAAACCAAATCGAAGTCGATGTCATTAGAAGGAAGAAGATCACTCATGAATGGACATCTAAAAATAATTGAAGGAATCATTACCAAAGCAAGTGCGTTAGAAAAGGAATAGAAAGAAGCATTACAGTCTGTTAAAAACAAAGATGAGGCTTATGAATTCGATTTATATGAATCCTATTTGAATACAAAAGAATGCTTATTTAGCAGCTGTCACAAGATGCATTATGTTCGAACTTTTCTAATTGAAGAAATCGACCGGATCCATCTATTGTGTGAGGAAGAATCAAGAAGTGAAGGATCAGACGTAAAATCAGGTGTAAAAGAAAACGAAGGAAAGTCCTTAACTGAATTAATTGAAAAACTGCTGATAACAAGTAAACCACCAGAAATAAAGACTGTAGAATTCGATGGAAATCCAAAACTTTGGGGTCTGTTTATAACACAATTCGGAGAAGCGATTGATAAAAGAGAAGATATGACAGCTACAAAAAAATTTGCACACCTAATCGGATGTTTGAAAGGAGAGGTATTAGAACATATAAGCGATTTAGCTATCAATGAAGATAATTACATACTTGCTATGAAGAATTTGAAGCAGCGATACGGTGACAAACGAAGAAGAATCATATACCATATTATAGAAATTGAAGAAGTCGAACCGAAATGTGGTAGCACTAATAAGGGAAATATTGAAACATATTCAATTCCCAATTTAAAGAATTAGGTGAAAACATTGAGACAAATCAGTTGTGAAGTACCATAACTGGAAAATTGCCGAATTACATCTTGAGCAACCTGATAAAGGAGAAGTTAAGGAAACTTGAATGGATGATGCAAGATACAATAATATTTTTAAAAGAATACATAAAGGTTACAAATATTCTAGCAGTCACAAAACAAATGCAGCAAATGGAGATTCAGAATAATATGCGGCACTTACCGACAATGATGCTGAGACAACGTAAAACGAGTACATCGACATTTAGTTCCCCGAATGCCAGGTCCAAATCTAATTCTCAAGAGATGAAACGAATAACCATTTACGCGACAGCAATCAAACTCCGCAGGAAGCAAAGTTATGTAAACCGACCAGAAGAAAGAAAAAAGTGATTACTTTGCGTTTTTTGTAACGGTGATCATTGGAATGATAATTGTAAACGATACTCAACTGTAACAATGAAACTAGAAAAGCTGGAAGAGTTAGGATTTTGCAAGTTATGCTTAAGAAAATCTCATGCAGCAGAAAAGTGCAAAGAACCATTAAATGTTTTTATTGCAAAGCAAATCACAACAGTGCACTACGAGCTCACCAAGAAATACAGCACTGGAAGAAGGTTCCATCGATACTGAAAAATCATCTCATGAACAAACGAAGATAGTCGCAACAGCAGGAGTAGAGGTTGGTTTAGGAAACAAGAATATATGATGTGCCAAGAAGCAATGTTAGTCAATCCATATGAATTAGGTTTGGTGTTGGTGAGACTCAGCAGTGAAATAAAGCTTACAGGAGTTGCTGGCAACAAAAGTTACTCTGACTCAGTGACAACGTTTGGAATTAGAACTACATCTGGAACTATAAAGAATGCTCAAGCATATATAGCAGATTCGATTATTGATAGAATAAGATATGAACAAACCGATACAGTCGAGGAGTCATTGAAGGAGAAGTGGGGAGCACCAGATGTATTACTTGAAATAGGAACGATTGCACAATTAGCGATTTCTAATCCAGTAAAATCGAAGGGATGGGACTGGACTGTGATGGACACGGAAATAGGTATTGTTAGAGGGGGCATATCCGGAAATAAATCAAGAATGAAGTCGCAATCAGTACCGCACGGAACATCGGAGTCTGTGATAAAAATTAATGCGACGAAAAAAGATTCACAACTACTCAACGAACTAATCGAAAAAAGTTGAAAACTCGAGGCTATTGGAATCAAAGAATTGATGACAGATAATCAAGATAGCGAAGCATTGAATGCTTTTGAAAAGTCTATAATTAGAGATGAAGAAGAAAGATGCGTCATAAGCTGGCTGTGGAAAAGTAGAGATGTTGTTCCAGCAAAGAGATATGGTCTAGCTTTTGGGCGTTTGAAATCCCAATAAGAAAGTGCAGAAAGACCCCAGAACTTTTAAGTGCTTTTAACTATGATGCTTATTTTAAAAATCTAGTCCAAGAAGGAGTTATAGAAAAAGTGAAAAAGGGAGAGAATGAAAAACGAGTTGCTTACCTTCTGCATCAGGCAGTATTAAATCCGTAGAAAACTACAACAAAACTGCGGTAGTATTTGATGCATTAGCAAAGACAACAGAAGGTCCGTCATTGAAAGAATGCTTACATAGAGGGCCAGTTATGCTGCCATCGTTGGTAGGAATAATATTACATGCCAGGTAAGCACGTTAAATAATAATGGCGGATATAGAAAAAACATTACTACAAATAGGTCTCCATAAGGAAGATAGGGATGTCACCAGATTCTTGTGGTTCGAAGATATCCGGAAAAAAACGATACCAGAAAACATTATTATTTACCGATTCAAAAAAATGCCATTTGGAATAATACCTCCCCACTTTAACTCTCTGCAGTTATATGATATCTGCCTAACAGCGAAAACTCAGTTATATCTGAAGAAGTAGTAAAGAATATCGACATTGATAACGTAGTGCTATCAGCAGAGAGTGTGGAAGAAGGAATTAGAAAAACGGATGAGGCAAAGAATCTATTTGCAAAAACAAAAATGAACTTGAGAAAATTTTCTGCGAATTTCGACATCAACGAGGAAAACTATCATCAGAAAGAAATAGGATTTATTGCGAAATTCCTAGGCATCAAATAGAACAGAGAAAAAGATTTATTTAGTGAAGATGGAATTGTAGTGGAAAGTTTTTCTGTATGTCGGTGAGTATTGTCCGATAATAGTTAATATCACCGTGTGTTGTGTCTAGGGGGTTGTGTTGTATCGTTTTGTTGTGTTGGCGTGGCGTTGAATTGAATTGATTGGATGACCTCAAACTTGGGTAATTAAACCTTTATTTAAAGAAATAATACGCGCTAGACATATTATAACTTGATAACGATAATATAACAAGAAAAAATACATAAGAAAAAACGATGGATCCAAATTTACAAGAAAACTATATGATTAATTTGAAATTTACAACCCGCGTTAAAAATGTTGAAAATTTGCCAAAACAGTTATAAACAGTTATACATTACAGTAACAACTGATCGTTATGCAATACAACTGTCTCGTTCCAGTAGGAGCAAGACATAACAAAGTTATGCTAAGAAGATAGGAAAGGAAAGGAGAGTCTAGAAGCGAATTTTAAATTTAGAGATATACATTTATAAATGATGAATAATAAAAAAAACAAAATTTGAGTTCAAGTATTTCGGGATTCTCGACAGGAATATCAATAAAGAAAATTTGCAATCAAAACGCCAGATACTACAATTTTTGGCCTCAGTTTTTGATACTTTAGGACTGTTATGTCTTGTCATAGTATTATGGAAGATGCTAGTGCAAAACATATGGTAAAGTGGCACTAATTGGGATAATAAGTTGGAAACGCAGGATAGATATCATTGTGAGAAGTTGACCGAAAAATTCATGGATGCGCCAGACATTACGATATCATAATGGGTTTCAAAAGAAAATCGAGATCTTCACGTTTTCGTAGAAACGCAGGATAGATATCATACGGGCAATCGGGATGCCGGTATACGCAAGAAGAGAAAGTGATTTATCATCTAAACTTTATTTGATCCATGGGAAATCAAGATTGGTCCCGAAAAAAAGGGCAAACAATAAGTCTGCTACAATTCCACGATTGAAATTGCTGGCAGTAGAATTAGAAACAAGAATAATAAGGTTTTTAAGACAAAAAAGTGCAGTAGAGAATGCTTATCTGTGGACCAATAGTGCCTGTGCAATACACTGGATAAAGGAGCTCCTACAGGGTCGAGATGTTTTACCAATAGAATAACTGGAATAAAAGGAGTCAAAGGTATCACAATCGAGCTGATTTAACTTTTCGAGCAGCGCTACCAAAAGTACTGAAAGATAGTTCGCTATTATGGAATGGGCCAAGTTGGATGGTTCACCCACTAGAAAAATGGTCGAGGGAAGAAGTTGGCGAAGAAGTTCAAGTAATGAATTTTATGGCACTAGAATTAATGATTTGCATGGAAATATCATCTGCGACAAAGACGACAATCGTAGATGTAAAACGATTTTCTTCATTACAAAAATTAATCCGAACTATCTTATTTGTCATAAGACTTATGGCAAAAGTATCTAGAGGAAAATTGAAAAGTCTGACAGAGTTTACAAAAGAAGGCAATTTACCTCTAGTGATTAAGAGCAGGTGAAGACACTGGTATTGAGAATGGTACATCCGAAATATCTCAGTAAGACATAGAGAGATGAGGATTTGCGCGTGATACAGATGACTTCTGGAAGTGTCTGGGAAGACTAAGATGATCTCGTTCAAAAAAATGAATTTCCCGTATTTCATTTGTAAAGGAAGAATTCCGGAGTTGATCGTAAAACAGTATCACGAAAGGATGTTTCACGCCTCCGTCAATTTAACTTGGGTCAAAGTCCGGCAGACATTTTGGATACCCCACGGAACAACATACCTTGAAACTTCCTTATCTTTAGAAAACTCTATAAAGGATGTACCAAGGGAATGTTATACCATTCGAACAGCCAGAGTTTCCAACTTATCCACCAGAAAGAATGACAATGATCAGAGAATCCGGGTAGATCTTTTTGGTCCTATGTGGGTGAAGGACAACGGGATAATATCAAAGCATTGGGTGGCTCTATTTAAGTACGTAGCCACAAGAGCCATTCATATGGAAGTCATGTAAAACATGTCTGCTGAGGCTTTCAAGCATTCAAAAAATTTGTTAGCCGAAGGAAACGTCCAGATTTTGTATTGTCCGACAATGCCAAGAACTTTGTTCTAGCTTCCAAGTTAATACAAGAGGACAGCAATCAAGATCAAAGGCCACTAAAGTGGCACATTACTCCAGGTGCTCCATGGCAAGCAGATGTATACGAAAGGATGGTTGAGTAGTAAAGAGAACTTTAAAGAGAACAGTGAAGAACCTTTTGGAAGAAGATGGATTCATCACGCTGATAATCGAAATTGAATTTTGGGTAAACGAAAGATCATTAATAGGTATGAGAAGGATGGAGAGCAAGTATTATGACCAGAGCATTTTTTATGGTCTGGTTATAATGATATGAAGAATTCATTGGGATAAGAGAACAGTTTACACGAGATTGATGAACCGAACATATCTATTCAGCAAAAACTAATCAACCGTTATCAAAATATCCGAAGAAAGTTGCAACGTTTGTAGGAAATATGGCAAAAGGAGTATTTGGATGGATCGAGAAAAAGAACGCGAAAATCGCATGGGAATCTTAGTATCATATACGCCGAAGGCCAATCAATGAAAGTAGTATTATGAAAAGGTAAAGGTTCAAGAAATTCCTGAAAAATCGGTCGGGTGAAAAAGCTGATCAAGGGAAAAAATTTTGTCGACCTGCTGTTATGAGGAAGTCGAATGCGGTTGATTGTCGTTGTAGGACATCTGTACCCTTTAGAAATCTGCGGCCCTGAAAGCCTAGACTATAAATCTCCTAAGTGTCGCTGAAATCGCGAGGATAAAAGAAGAGAATCAGTAATTCCTTTATTTTAAATTCAACACTGCATATTTGTTATAGTATAGATCACGAGTTCAAAAGGCGCTTTATTGTGGATCAAAACTGTATTAGGATCTTCCATTCACGAAGAAGAGAGTCCTGAGCACAAAATCATTGAAAAGGATGGGCATCAACGAGCGCGATTGTATGGTCCAGCTCCTGTATTTAGTTTTTTTTTTTTTCTTTGTTTATGTTATAATATCTCTTTTCTTCGTATTATATTATAGTGATGGAAATTGTCCCTTTGATATTATTAAGATTGTACTGTTGATATAATTGCTGCGTTCGTTGATGTATTAACAGATTTATAATGATAAAGATTTAATTACCCAAGTTTGTGGTTCGTTTTCCGAGTGAAATAAGAAAATTAAAGAAACCTGTGACAACTGAAAAGCAGAATACACCCCTGCAATTTTCTTACGAATAGAAAGAAACATCGATGAAATAAACTGGAGCGATTTTCAATATATTTATTTTAAAGTAAAGTTAAATATTCATCTCTGATACTGATGGGTCACATTATGTAGATAGTGTATAGGGCTCTTAATCATGCATAATTTACTTTATTTACCGATTTATCAATTTTTATTCCATTGCCACGTTATCCTTTTCCCTTTTAGATTCATTTATCCTCATGGTATGATCATCCTTGGGGCCAAGACTGCTAATAGAAGATGCTTTTATATCTTCTTAGCTTGTTTGAAATTAATGAAGGATACATACATTCAGTTTGATTTGACCGTTTTTCCTACTTATTATTATTATTATTATTATATGAAATTGCGATAATATATCCCAATAAAATTTTTTTTTTCTTTTTTTAAACGGGATATAAAAACACGTCATGTTGTCGAATATGTGAAGTGAAAATCTCATTTACAAATTATATCTTAATCCGATTTTTTATTTTGTATTTTTAGTTGGCACCACCGTTTTGCCCTGATCCTAGAGCAGTATATGCCAAAGATGTGCTTGACATTGAACAGTTCAGTACTATTAAAGGTGTAAGATTAGATGCAACGGATAATCAGTTTTATGGGAAATTCAGCACTGGATCTGTTTCAATACCATGGCAAAATGAGGTATAATTGAATGTTCGAAAAAAAAAATTTTTTTTTTTCTGTTTAGAGAAGTTGTAAGATGTATCAGAATATTTCAAAAATTGACTGCAATAATGGAGGAAGCTTATAGAAAATAATGTCCTCAGAATCATCTAGAACAACTCGGGTTTTCACTTCCTTCTCGTCTAAGGAAGCATCGTCATCGATAATTTAGATGAATGACATAAACTTTGTATTGTGTTGTCAAAATGGTTTTCAATGATTATTTTGTTTTTCTACAATAATTTTTGATCCATTTACTCTGGTAAAAAGGAAAAAACAGTGAGCTTCATCTTTAATGTATTTCATACAAGCATTTGTTAATCTTTCTAAAGCGACATACGACTATAGATGCAAGTGTAATCAGTAAATAAATTTCTGATTTAACCCTAATTCTTGGTAATACACTTCTCCTGTCTGTGATCGGAAATTTGAATTAGTATTTAATTTAATCTGCTCTTTGATGTATTCATAAATTTGCAATTTTCTTTTTAATTTGCCAGTTCTATCCAGTTCTCTTAATCTGTGCATCCTATGATATATATATATATATATATAAGTTCTTTCAAACATTATGTTCTCTGACAACTAGTGGACATTTAAATCCAACTATTCTAACATCTTCAATTTTTCTCAACCAGTTATCAAAAGCCTGTCCAAGAAGTCTATCAGGAAATTGAATTTCTTTCTATGATTTGGTCATAATTATATATTAAATGTTGTCTTACTAACTAGATTTTTTTTAGCTTTCACAAATGACATTATACGGTTACTGATGCTGCAGTTTCTTCAAGCCTTTTCAAAGATGTCAAAATTGCATTTTGCTTCACAGTCACGCTGACCACTTTTCTATCTCCCTTTTTTATTTAACAGTTTGTCAAGCTGTACAGGTCAGGCTACGGAAAACTCGTTATTAAATTGTGATTTATATTTGGATATATTTTTTATAGATGATTGAAACAGAATGTTTCCAAGAGCTTAACGTCATGGAAGTGAATGGTGAACTAGTGTTGGATTTGCGTAATGACTCAATTAGAGGCGAAAATGGCGAAAGTGAATCTAACAATAAATTTGGATTTCTCGCACGATTATTCAAACGGAGAGTATGCCTTTACTATATTTCTCTTTCGTCCATTATTTTAAGTCTTATTTAGTTTTTATGCTACATTTGAGTCTCACTTTTGGACACTTTTAAGATTTTTTTAACTTTCCGGGTAGTTAAAATAATCATTTTAAAAATGAACAATATAAAATTAATGAAGTGCATCTTGCAGACCTGATTTTATTGTCATCACAGTGCCTTTCACTGATGAATGTGCCCAGTTCTATTTGTTTACTTGCTAGGAATCGCTTTTCGTGATGAGTCATTGCGGCCAAGCTACTTTGATACTTGTTGTTCAAAATCACTTTTTTATAAAATTTATTTTGTTTTTGAAATCTGGTTCTTCTACCGATAGATATTGATATGATGTGATCGAATCACAATAATTGTCGTAGATGTGTACTTAAGAAAGACAGAAGATAATATGAATATATCGTTAAGCTGTTGTAGAATTATTTTCACCATATGGAACAATCTATTTACATTTCAATTCGAACTCAGTGCATTTTGTGAACCTGGCTTTACTGTCATCATCATTATATACACAGTATATAAAGTTTCATAACCGTGAGAAACTGATAATTAACAAATATTCATTAATTATTAATTTCTCATGCGATTACTCCTTTGATGTCTACTTGTCTATTGGGAATACCAAAATCAAATGCCATAGCGATTTCGAAAATGACTTCTTTAAATTTGTTAGTATTGAAAATTAAGATTGGCAAATGTACCGCATTCTTTGGACCCGCGTGGAACATTTTCAAAAGATTATGTTGAAGGAAAGGAAATTTGAGTGCCACCTTTTGCTATGAAAACCACTAGAATCCAGTGAGTTAAGCTCAGGACTTATCGGGAAAGGACAACAGACAGATGCATCGGGCCCAAACTAAATGGAAGGTTAAATTATCGCACTCATGCTTACTTTGCGTTATCTCGAATCTTTGTCAGCATACCCCGTATCATCATTTCCATCTTGCTAGTGGAACATAACGCTGCGGGTGGTCCAGCAGCAGTGCGAGGTCCCGTCATCGGCAGTCTTTTTGCTGCAGCAATATAACATTATGCTTTAGTTTCAGAAGCATCGTGGGTGGTCTACAGATTTCAAAAAAATCGGCCAGCATATGTACTCGTCGTGCTGACATGCTGGATGACAAGCGAATTTGCAATGGTATCGGTGGTTGGATTAGCTTAAGAATTAAGTGATTTGGCAAAGCATGCATTAAAACGAGCACTTCTCAGAAAGCACCTCTGTAAATTTGTCCTTTAGAAAATTCGTAACCGAAATTTATCGGGATTTGCTAATAAGGATCGGCCGGATTCGCAAACATTATGAACGGACAAGTGTTATTAACACGCATTTACTTATGGAGAGCAAGATAGAGGCTGTGTGGCTTGTTTCTGAATGAAACCGAAATCTTAAGCGGAAGATGGTAATAATAGTATTGGGTCATTTAGCGCAATGTTTTTCAGGATGACGTGGCCAAATATCGAGCGGGATTGTTACGTGGGATTTCAAATGAAACTGATAGCAGTTTAAGCTAACTATTCATTTATTTTATATGCTAATTAAGCTCAGCAGTATGTCCTGCTCGGCTTGCCATCTGTTATACATCGTTTGAGCATGGCCGATCATCATCACGTTAACCCCCAATAGATGCTTATTTGTGAATGAAAAAATCCAACTAAATTTTAATGATATGGGAGAGGAGAAAGAATGAAATTTAAGAAAGTAACGCAAGCGACCAATAAACTTTTATTCTCTTTTTTTATAAAAATGACTGGTGTTTCGATACTTTTTTCTTCTTTATTTTTGTGGAGCAAAGTGCCGGATATAGCTGATATTTCGTGTCTTTTTCGGGGAGCTCACATATGGCATAGCGTTCGATGTGCAGTTAACTCTAGAATTTTAACTCTTAAATAGTCCAGATAATACCGACTACTACTTTCTTCTTAGCACTCATTTCTGGATTTCTTCCTTTAGTAAATCTTATACAATTGTCACAGATATATTTGCATCTAATTCTTTCCTTTCTCCCTTTGCTCCAAGGAAGAATGAGTGAAACAAAACTAAATGATTCCAAAAGTCTTCCGTCCCTTCAAGCATATTGTTTTAACTAACTGTTGACATTTTAAACATATCGCCATTAGGAAACTTGTATATAACTATTTTCACGAAAATTTATTTGCAGAAAGATTTCGTAAGGTTTTCTAAGTAATGGAAGTGTATGAATTCGCAAGTGTTTGAAGATTCCAAAGATTATTCCGTTATCCTTCTTATTGATAATTTGCAAATCTCAAGAACTAGGAATGGCAAGACTGTTGAGATGCTAGGCAATATTTCATACTTTGGTATGCCAAAGTCAGCGTTAATTCAAATTCAGAAATACGGATGACATAATTTGCCGAATATGAATTAAATTACAACCATAAGGTTGACTTTCATAAACAAGAAGAAAAAAGATTTCCTCAACTCATTTTATAATATTTTTATAATCTCAATCTTCCATTTATAATAGCATCTAAACGTAGAGAAGGATTTTCACATGTACTTAAGATACTACTATAATCTTAATCATTGCACAGAAGTTATATATTTCTTGGTTCGCTTCGCTTACATCACTTTACTTAATAGAACAAACATAAGAAAGGGGAAATGCGACGGAAGCTTTTTGCAATGAGACTAGCTCAGAGGAAAGATAAGTTTTTTCGAAAAAATAACATTAAAATACTCAGTTTTGATTTGCCCGTGACTTCGCCCGAAATTTCAAGTGATCGATTTTAGGAGGAGGTAAACATTTCCGCATCAGTTGTTTTTTACAATAAAATCCGAAGGTTAAATCCCCCAGTTATGGGGGGAGTTCCGTCCAGTTAATCAAAATGTCTGGTTTTAATATATGATTACTCTTACTTATACCACACACAAACTTTAAGATACTGATATCTTAACGACATTGTATTGTATCAAGGCATTTCGTTTCCAGTTCTCTTAATGGGTTGTGAAGTTTTGTATAAGAGACCTGAAATCTTGGACGGCAAAAGACCTGAAATTTTGGATGGTAAAAAACTGAAACATATTTTTATTCTGCAAGGAATAGTTATTCAGATTTCAAGAAACTTGAGCATATCACTAGAGGAAGAAAGTAGAAATATCTCATAATCACTTTATAAACTAACTTAGCAGTCGTACATTTTGAAACGATATACATGGCATTACAATGATCTCCGTCACTTTTGTCGTTATAAAGGATGAATATTTAGAATGGCTTAAAAACCATCGCCATGAAATTTAGTTCCTCGAGAAGACTACCAATTTTTTTTTTTTTCAATCTATTTCCCTAATCAATTCATTACCATCGTTACCCTCCCTTCCCCCAACAACCAGTAAATTTTTTTTTCAAAAGAAAGTCAGTTTGAATGTCATATACGTAATAACTGACTCATCCAAAATACGATCTTATTCTGATGAAACGGAAAAGAGATGATTATCATGTTAGATATATTCAAATTAATCTCGATGTGGAATGCGCTCAATATTTTTGCTGAATTTCGTAAATTTACTTCAGGCACAATTTTCCGAGTAAGTAAAATATGCAAAACCTTCCGTCTGCGTAATTTAATCGAAAAAGGAATTCTTCAAAACAAATCACTTTATACGACATATTTTCAAAGAGCTCTAAAGCTGCACAATAAGAGCAAATACAGTTCTAAAGTATAAGTGGAAGAGTAGTGGAGTTTTTATCTTCATAAAAAATTTTACACAAATGGATGAAATAGTTATCCACTTATTAATCCCAACTAGGTGACACTTTGGATATTACATCGAAATGCACAAAGATGAAAATGGACAAAAGTTTTGTGAGTATCATCGACATGCATATTTAATAAAACAAAAATAAATAAGTCTATGTAAAAATGTTGTCTTGATTGTTGCATAAAACGACAAAAGCTAAATCATAGCAGAAGTGAAGGATATATACTATTATTTGCTATTATTTCGATAAAAAATATAGAAGCAATAGATACAGAAGATTTGGACTATGAAGGCTAAATAAGTTCAATCTGCAATCTTGATAGATTGTTCCATATGGTGAAAATAATTCTACAACAGCTTAACGATATATTCATATTATCTTCTGTCTTTCTTAAGTACACATCTACGACAATTATTGTGATTCGATCACATCATATCAATATCTATCGGTAGAAGAACCAGATTTCAAAAACAAAATAAATTTTATAAAAAAGTGATTTTGAACAACAAGTATCAAAGTAGCTTGGCCGCAATGACTCATCACGAAAAGCGATTCCTAGCAAGTAAACAAATAGAACTGGGCACATTCATCAGTGAAAGGCACTGTGATGACAATAAAATCAGGTCTGCAAGATGCACTTCATTAATTTTATATTGTTCATTTTTAAAATGATTATTTTAACTACCCGGAAAGTTAAAAAAATCTTAAAAGTGTCCAAAAGTGAGACTCAAATGTAGCATAAAAACTAAATAAGACTTAAAATAATGGACGAAAGAGAAATATAGTAAAGGCATACTCTCCGTTTGAATAATCGTGCGAGAAATCCAAATTTATTGTTAGATTCACTTTCGCCATTTTCGCCTCTAATTGAGTCATTACGCAAATCCAACACTAGTTCACCATTCACTTCCATGACGTTAAGCTCTTGGAAACATTCTGTTTCAATCATCTATAAAAAATATATCCAAATATAAATCACAATTTAATAACGAGTTTTCCGTAGCCTGACCTGTACAGCTTGACAAACTGTTAAATAAAAAAGGGAGATAGAAAAGTGGTCAGCGTGACTGTGAAGCAAAATGCAATTTTGACATCTTTGAAAAGGCTTGAAGAAACTGCAGCATCAGTAACCGTATAATGTCATTTGTGAAAGCTAAAAAAAATCTAGTTAGTAAGACAACATTTAATATATAATTATGACCAAATCATAGAAAGAAATTCAATTTCCTGATAGACTTCTTGGACAGGCTTTTGATAACTGGTTGAGAAAAATTGAAGATGTTAGAATAGTTGGATTTAAATGTCCACTAGTTGTCAGAGAACATAATGTTTGAAAGAACTTATATATATATATATATATATCATAGGATGCACAGATTAAGAGAACTGGATAGAACTGGCAAATTAAAAAGAAAATTGCAAATTTATGAATACATCAAAGAGCAGATTAAATTAAATACTAATTCAAATTTCCGATCACAGACAGGAGAAGTGTATTACCAAGAATTAGGGTTAAATCAGAAATTTATTTACTGATTACACTTGCATCTATAGTCGTATGTCGCTTTAGAAAGATTAACAAATGCTTGTATGAAATACATTAAAGATGAAGCTCACTGTTTTTTCCTTTTTACCAGAGTAAATGGATCAAAAATTATTGTAGAAAAACAAAATAATCATTGAAAACCATTTTGACAACACAATACAAAGTTTATGTCATTCATCTAAATTATCGATGACGATGCTTCCTTAGACGAGAAGGAAGTGAAAACCCGAGTTGTTCTAGATGATTCTGAGGACATTATTTTCTATAAGCTTCCTCCATTATTGCAGTCAATTTTTGAAATATTCTGATACATCTTACAACTTCTCTAAACAGAAAAAAAAAAATTTTTTTTTTCGAACATTCAATTATACCTCATTTTGCCATGGTATTGAAACAGATCCAGTGCTGAATTTCCCATAAAACTGATTATCCGTTGCATCTAATCTTACACCTTTAATAGTACTGAACTGTTCAATGTCAAGCACATCTTTGGCATATACTGCTCTAGGATCAGGGCAAAACGGTGGTGCCAACTAAAAATACAAAATAAAAAATCGGATTAAGATATAATTTGTAAATGAGATTTTCACTTCACATATTCGACAACATGACGTGTTTTTATATCCCGTTTAAAAAAAGAAAAAAAAAATTTTATTGGGATATATTATCGCAATTTCATATAATAATAATAATAATAATAAGTAGGAAAAACGGTCAAATCAAACTGAATGTATGTATCCTTCATTAATTTCAAACAAGCTAAGAAGATATAAAAGCATCTTCTATTAGCAGTCTTGGCCCCAAGGATGATCATACCATGAGGATAAATGAATCTAAAAGGGAAAAGGATAACGTGGCAATGGAATAAAAATTGATAAATCGGTAAATAAAGTAAATTATGCATGATTAAGAGCCCTATACACTATCTACATAATGTGACCCATCAGTATCAGAGATGAATATTTAACTTTAAAATAGATCTACTTTAGAAATTAAAAAAAAAAAATACTTTAAATTTTAGAATTAATATATTAATCTTTAAAATAAATATTTTAAAAAATGAGTATATTAAAAATCGCTCCATTTTATCTTTCATATTTCCTTCAAAAATTTATCTTCATATACCTTTCCAGCTTCCATTTTCTTCCAAGGTATCGGCTCTCTACCCGTATTCACATCTCCCTGTACGAAAAAAGGATGGCTTTTCAACTCTTCAGCACCTTCCTCCGGTTTATCAACTCTGCGACATCCAAGTCGAAATCCTGGTTCTTTATGCAAAAGACCCCTGAAAAAATGCTACTGCACTTATCAGATACAGATATTTTCATGAATAAATTGGTCTAAATAGATGTAAAATCTGAGAAGATAATGACAATAAAAAACATTTTATCTATCAAGGTTAACAGCATAATGGTTCCCTTATACATCCATTTCACTGATACCTATTTGGAAAACATTTACAGTATTCGATTTAATATGTCTGAAATTTGTCATTCATATGATCACGCAATGTGGTTTTCAATCTCTTAAGCAGTTAGATACGCAAAATTAACGCTAAAATGGGAATGGAATTTGCGAAATACACATAACCAGTTGTGGCAAAATTTTCATAGTACTCGACTGAAAACTTTTTGCCTGACTTTCAAAAGAACGGCCAAATGCGTTATTAGATTGATTGATTAATAAAATCATAATGGAGTGGTCCTGTTTCAAATCAAGATCAAATAGAGCACGAACAATGGAATGACTGAATTCATTAATTGAATCAATAAGCTGAATGACCGAACTAGGGCTATACAGTTTTTTATTGATTTTCAGAAAATAGCTTAATTCTACTGGAATAAAAATCCTGCATATTTTTTTTATGCAAACAATTTTTAATTCATGAAGCTTCAGCTACCGTTTCTATGTGTTGATCCGCATGTCTGAACACATAAAAAAAGGAAAAAACGAAGCATGATTTTTGCTGTCATTTTAATACCGACATACATAATATAACCATCGTCACCTGCACAGAGTCCTGGTAGATTCACTAAATTTATCCGAATATTTTTCCTGATCTTCACGGACTCGTCGTTCCACTTCCTCACGTTTTACTTTTTCCTTCCGCTGCCGAAAAGGTGCCTAAAGTAATTGACCAAATAATAAAAAAAAAAAGCAGCACTACAAAAACTATTTTAGAAAGAAAGCAAATAACAGCAATATCACCTTTCCTTCGATCATTTCATATATTAGGCAACCCAATCCCCACCAATCAACACCGTATGAATAACGTTCATTTTTGATAACTTCCGGCGCTGAAATGTGCAAAAAAAAAAGTAACAATATGAAAACAAATCTGAAATTGGCAGAATAACCTGTTATCTATATCAAATCATCGTCACATCAGATAATGAGCATTACCTTTATAACTGCAATTAACATAAATTTGAAATATTGTTATGTTCAATGTATAAATATGTTTAATGCATATGAAGAGAGTTTTCAAATGACTGTCATTTTTCATTATTAACATTTAAAGTCTTGAAGAGTATAAAAGTATTGTACTACGCATTTTTTAGTTTTCGATAATTTACACGGTTGCACCTTCCAATGATATTTTAACCAGCAATAAAACAATTTTAAAATTGATTCACCCATATAACCAACTGTGCCAACACGTCCTTTTATAGGTTCATTATCTCTTAATTCAACCGCAAGTCCTAAATCAGATATTCGGATATGTCCTGAAATATAAACGAGTTACCAGTCTACCAAAGAAAGCATGAACAACTTATAAAGTAGACATTAAAAGATAACAGTAATTCGAGTTTAAATGATTTGTACTTCAGTTTTCCTGCTACATTATAGCAAAAAGGATTTTATTTTGATTATAAATTTGTTATCTTTGCTCATTCTATTCCTTAACGAAAAAAATAAATACTCTCTGCCTAAATAATATAAAAAGATTAACATACCATAATCATCAAGAAGAATATTTTCTGGTTTCAAATCCCTGTAAATGATATGCTCCTTGTGTAAATGTTGCAAACCGAGAGTAATTTCAGCAGCATAAAACTGTACACGTTTTTCTTCGAATCCACCAGGTATCAAATTATACAAGTGAAATTTCAGATCACCTGAAAAAAAAAAACTGTTGACTCACAACTACCATCTCTTTCTCATACTATTTTTTATTTTCACCTTTTGTTTCGAAGAATGATAATACGGAGCTAATGTTATGTAGATAACAACAAGCATAAAACAAACCTCCATTCATAAGCGTCAAAACTAAACATAGAGCGTCTTTTGTTTCATATGCATATGCAAGGCCAACCTGAAAAGCAACGTTTAAATTATATTTTGCAGCAGAAATTTTTGTTCGTAATAGTTATTATCAGTGATTTATCCAATCTTTCAACGAAATACATCTCCCAAATGTCGTTGTATACCAGAACAGGTTAATGATGTCAACCACCAATTCATTCTTCATAGTCAAACTCTCTCTTCCTAGGAGTTTTTTTTTTTCTTTTTTTTAAACTAACAAGTTAAATCTAAAACTCAAGTGATATACTTTTTGTCAGAATCATTAAAATATTTCACTATGCCCTTCGTTCAATCCACACTTATCATTCAAACGGCTTATTATTATCTCTCTCTCCTCCACAATTTTTTTTTTTTTAATAAGAAAAAAATTAACATAAAAATATGCATACAAATAACATGAAAAACTGAACATGGGCAGTAATTTGTATTCTTGACAAAACTTTGAAATTTGAAGAAATTGAGCAAACTTCACTTTTACAACAAAGAACGCATCGCTGAAAACGACGAACCACAAACGGAGAATTGATTTTCTGCAGGATTTGCTTTTCATTTAGACTGAGAGCCTGCGTATATCTCTTTTTCACCCTCTTCTTTTCCAAGTTTGAAAATTGAAGAAACTGAGCAAAGTTCACTTTTTCAAGAAAGTACGCATCGCTGAAAACGACGAACCACAAACGGAGAATTGATTTTCTGCAGGATTTGCTTCTCATTTAGACTGAGAGTCTCCGCATGCCTCTTTTTCACCCTCTTCTTTTCCAATTTTTTCAAAGCGTACATTTTTCCAGAAGCTCTGACCTGAAAAAAATTAACAATTATTAAGATGAAAAGAATTGCTCTTTTTTTATTGGAAAATATTCTACACTTCAAATTTTTCTTTGAACAGCTTTTTGCAATATCCAACTAAATTTATTTGCAGATCGCACAATAATCGGCAAAAATTTTCGCAACGAATGTTGTATGACCCACTTTTGCATAAATTATCAATTCACAAACTCTTCACAAGCTATCAAAACTATAGTTAAGCATTAAGTAAAAAAATAAAAAAAGAAAAAGCTATGGGGATCAAAATTACAATCTCTATTGAAACAAATAGCTCGCAGACAAAGTACAGAGCGAACGTAAAATTTCGATACAAGAAAAAAATGGGAGAAGCTGACAATGAAGAGCAAATTCATTAAATGTGTATAAAAAACCACTTCTGAGTGATGGAAATGTTCGAGCTAATTAGGTGGAACTTTCTCATGACTTTCTCTAAACTTATTTTTCTACATTTGCTATTATACAAGTACATTCTTGAATTGGTAATGTATTGTGAAAATGACGCTTTGATGCCTGGAAAATTTCGTTTTTCTTTAGCTTCTTGATTAAACGCAATCTTTTTCTTAACAAAGCAGTCACAACCAAAATTTGGACAAAAACTTCCATTCCAGCAAAATTATCCAAGATGTAGTAATCCCATTCCCTCGTATTCAAGAAACATTAGTAACAACAAAAAAAAAAAAAGTAATAAATAATGATTGCCTTGGTTTACATTTCCTAACTCTGATAGGAATCTATGACACTCTCTCTGTCACGAATCGCTTTCCAAAAAATTCTCATGATAAAAAAACTCAGTAAAATTACTCCACAAAATCCCCATGATTTTAAAAAAGGCGCAATTTTCAATATGCAAAACTGTCAAAAAAAATACCAGTTAATTGCTGAAAAACTGAAAAAGGCATGAGGAAAATTAAAAATTAAAATTAAGCAGTGCTGAATCATTTAAAATTGAAGCATTTCCGGAGAAACTACTCCCTTCATCCAACGATTAAGCAGTAGATGTGCCGGCAAAGAATCATAAAATATATTGAACGAAATTTTGTCCGAATGAAAAATAGCTACTGAAAAAAAAAAAAAACTGAATACACGAAAAGATATACTTGACAAGCGCAAACTTCTCCGAAACCTCCTTTTCCAAGCACCCGGTATAGGCGAAATGTGTGCTTATCCACAGGTCTTTTCTCCAACCATTTCCATTGCAAATAACGATGAAAATAATGCGTTTCTAAGAATTTTTGGAAAGAACAATCAGCGAGGAATGACCGCACACTTCTGAAATAATCAGTATGTTTTCATATAGTCGAAGAGCACGAAAACCGATGGATGTTAGAAATGAACTCTGACGGATACTCTGCAGAACTACTTCAAAATCACAGCCAATCATAAATTTGTATCCAAAAGACTTAAACTATCACAGACTGACCAAAATTAGGGCTTATGCAAAAAATGACCTGCAACAATTTTATGTCAAGAACTTGGAATATGAAAAGATCATATGCAGGATATGATTACAATTTACGAAAATCTCATGATTCATAGAACAAATTATGATGACTAACTCAATTACTTGCCTTTCTGTAAGCAAAATGAAAAACTAACTTATAAGCTTCGAAAAATATACCACTACACGGTTCAGACTCTTGTGATGCATCATTGGCAGTGGAAGTAAATTTCTGTATAGAATTCTCCGATAAGAAGCTGCACCATAAAGAATCACTGGATGACTGCAAAAAAAAAAAGAAAAAAGAAAATACCGTAACGGACAATTTAAAATGTTACACCGAAATAGTAACAAGCAAATAATTTTTAAAAAAAGCAAAAATAAATTGAAAGTAGCAGTAACAATTTTGAACTTTTCGTATTTTGGCATGAAAATTTGTACAACTTTTCATTGTCTTTTTCTGTTTCTTCTCTTAAATATCATAACATGATTAGAAGAAATCAATAAAAACATATAAAGACAAGTGACAGTAAGAATCAGCACGAAAGTTTTTCTTTTTTTTTTAAAAAAAAGCAACAATCAAACAAAAAGATGAACAGGATCAGTTAATAAAAGTGAAATGGAGACATTAAAAAAAATTCACCAAAAGAAATATAGTATAAGAATGGAGCAAGAGACACATACACAAGGAGCGTCATTCTCCACTGATAAGAGTGAAGCAATTGATTTAGCTAATGTTCGGCGAACATCACCATCATCATCAGATGTTTCATATTCCTCAACCTTACATAGGAATGTCCACGCTTTTGCATACTGTGCATCTGTACTACAGAACTGTTCAAAAAGCAATTTACCAATTGGCTGCTTTTCGACCACATAACCATAGCTGCAAATGATTAGCAGTAGTTTGGATAGCTACGACAAAATGTTAATTTACCATTCTCTTACCATTACAATATTCCGCTATATGCACACATCAATCCTTCATAATAAGCTTCCAATTCCGACATGAATACCGTAGTTCACATCTCAACAAATTCGAAATATATTTTGAGATTTAAAAGATATACGATTAAAAATAATTGCGGTACGTCGTTTGCACAGTAAACATGATATTTCAAATCTCTCTAGTTTTGATTTAGAATATAATCAGAGAGGTATTTTTTTAGCAGTTGGAGAGGACAAACTTTCCTTCGAATGTATATAGAAGAATAAATTTTTTTTTTTTTGAATGCACATGAAATAATGGGTTACTTATTATTCAGCTTAAACTGATAGTCCTTATATATATACTGATAAAATAATTCCAGAAAGCTGGAACAATTCATTAAAAATACCCATGTATTCCTTGTTAAAATCTGCATTCAACTTTAAATTGTTGTTTCGATTCATACATGATGAGTGTTATCTGTTGGGTATTTTATTAGAAAAAAAAAATTTTTCCCATCACAAGTTCTGCATGAAAGATAAGTATTTGATGTCACGAAGCTCTTCATCAAGATCTTAAGTCAAAGAAATGATGGAAAGATTATGTATCTTCGCTAAAATTATCTCAAAAGAGGTAAAACTAAATTAAACTGGAAGCTACGAATGCGCAGACCTGGAAAAAAAATCGAAAGATTAACATGGAATTGCCAAACCCCGACTACTGGATATGGATCATGGGTAGTCGGGTGAGTCATAAAATGAAGTAGAAGGGATAAGATCCTGCAAAAAGATAATTACCGAGACAGGTAAAGAATATTCACACGGAGTGTGGTGAACTGTTTCATGATGTTTCCGTTATGAAAATCCGTTTATGTGTGCATATAAGTAAACTACCGGAAGCATCAAACCATAATCCTAATGTTTTCAACATAAGTAGTATTTTCGAAGTATCTCTGCATCCATCCATTCTTTTTAATTCGAATTCGATATCAAACATTAATATGTGACATTCCTTTTTTTTTGAGAAATTTTGCATATGGAGAGAAAAGTCACTGTGTGTCTTGATTATAAACAAGTCAGCACATCACTAATTACGAACATTATAAAACATTATAAATTATCCCGAAAATTATCAAAAGGGAATTTAAGAAAAGATTAATGAATAAATGGAGATGCATAAGGGAGAATTCACATCATATCTTTAGAACATACCATGAATGCTACTCAGCAGTAGGGAAAAGATTGTAGATAATTGAGTGATTCGAAACAAGAACAATTAAACTTTTAAGAAAAGTCACAACATCACTATGTCTATGTAAAGAAGATTAAAAATAGCAGCATACCAGCGACGGTAGGAAAAGCAAATTCATTATTTCTTGAAAAATCGTCAACAACACGATGAACAGATGGGATGAATCTCGTTGATGGAGAGCGCCGTCATTTTTGCAAGTTACTTGTTATTGCAGTGATTGCAAAAGTGCAATCACTGCAATAAATGACAACGCTTGTTACCTCATTGATAATATTTGAAAAAGAGTGACAAAAATGCTCATTTACTTACAAAACCAAGCATATTATCCTACTAGTCCACGGTTATTACTGAAATCCAGCAATTTATTAAGATACCTAGTAGATAAGTATAAAATAGAAAATTCCACACCGGAGTGGTGCTGGGACAAAGTATATGCACTGAACAAGTGGCACAGTTACCTGACATCAATCTCCGACCTGAGGTATAAACATTCCGTGTAGTGCGGGAATTGCAAATAATTCTTCCATTTTTTACTCTTCCCTTTCTTTTGACCGCCACCTAGAAAAAAAAAAAAAAAAACAGAATATTTGATCAATATTGTGAATTGTTTTAATGACTTAACCGCTTTTCCAACGGTAAGTATGCCGGCCAATAATCGATGTTCAGACTATATTTTTAAGTATAAAATTTTCTAGATTCTCACCTGGTGAAGAATTTTTTGGAAACTTGTTATGCTCTGTAATACGATCAATCGATAGATTGTTTGCTAGTTTTAAAGAAATTCGAAAATTATAATGAATAAGAAAAAATGATGGAAGTGAAATGGATGTTATTTACAGATGGGAATCTGTTGAACTTAGCGAATAAAAGGGCACTTTTTATTTCATGTAAGAAGTATTCAAACAAATTCCTGTTAAAGAGTAAATTAATGAGCAAATATAAAGTACTTGGCACCTACTGCAGAGACACATTATCAAAGTACACCACAAATGAATAAGTACCACAAAAATAGAAACAAAAAAATTAGCAGCAATGCATTGCCCTTCCCCTCAAAATTTATTGATCTAGGATTAGTTTCTCAACTTCAATCCATCCTCGAATCAACTCGTCCTCAAGTTATGGATTTATTTCCTTTCAAAAGAATCCTTAAATGTTCTCATGCTATTAATTTGCAATAACCCGGGGTTAGATGTTAATACAGATTTTTAAAACATCCATTTGCATCTGCCCAATTTTTATATGTTTCTTCGCTACTCGACTTGAGAGAAAAATTTTGTAAGAATTTTTAAGCAGATTTTATAGAAAGCACCGAGCTTCAATTATATTCTGCGAAAATCTTTTTTTCATTAAGCATTATATTCGGTCCAGTGACGCTAGTAATAACAGAATTAGTAGATAACCATAAGCATTTGAGACCATGTAAAAATGATTCACCGCTAGAATTTTTTAATCTTTTATAAACAAAACACACATAATCAGTAGATTACCATTTAAAACTTAAACAAAAATAAACAGAAAAGAACAGGAATTCTAAATCGTCCTCATTAAATTAATGAACTTAAAAATGATCCACAGTTTAGTCTTCATATATCCTACAGTTTTTTGGATTCGACATGTGAGAGATGTAACTAGCTCATGAATTTATTTCTCTTTGAATCCCTTTCTCATTCCAATTAATAGGAACTAACGTCCTCCTCAAACTTTTGATCGCAAACTACATTTTGGAATCTCTTTTATAATGCAGCCAATCCCCCATTAACATAGAGAAAGGATTTTTGGTAACTTCAATTTTTCCGAAAAATTCCAAGAACTGTGTTCTAAGATGATTCTGAGCAGAGAAAATCCAAGAAGAAATAAAAACTAACAAGTACTTAAGGCTAAGTTCTTTTATTCTCTAAAACCAGTTATTTCATTAATTAGTTCGTTTTGCAAAAAACTATTCAACGATTCTAGATGTTGATAACGCAAACGTAATCTCCATAATACTTCATCAAACCTAACTGTACAATTTCTGCTTTCTCCACTTCACCCATATGACAACGAGAGCAAAAGGTTTGGCGTATCTGAAAACAGAGCTGAATAAATCATCTCTCGGAAATAAAACAGATGAAACCGAGCAAAGGATGACTAGCTTTTCTTTAAGAAGGCTTTGAGTTTTGGTGACTAATTTGCAGAATTGTCAAAGTTGCATTTGTTTAACTTTGTAAAAGGATCAACGAAGTGAGAGAAAAAAAAAATATTTTTTCCTCTCTATTTCTCTGACATCTTTATACAGCCATGAATTTTTCGATATCTTCAGAATCAGGATTATCCAAATGGTAGCTCTCTTAATTTTTTTGGATAAGACTGAGAATTTAGATACTCAGCAGATAACAACTCTGTGGCAAATTTGCACAGGTTTAATGCAAAAGTAAATGCAGTTTAGTCGCGCGAATTTCAAATCATTATAACTCAGCTCAAGCATATCTTTATTAATCAAAATAGGAACCATGACAACGAACATGTTTTTGCTAACAAGCAATAAGTCTGTTTGTTCCTGTGGCCTAGAAATTTATGCTTCGGATTCCATGAAATTTTGCAAGGCATTTTCTACATTCTACTTGGTATGGAAATATTTTCCCTTGCAAAAAGTTGTTAAGACTGGGAAAAGTAATCAGTTGATATAAGGTAAGACAAATATGTTGGATGTGGTGACTCGTGGCCTAATTCGTTCAATTCGGGGCATAAACTGCGCACTGCGCGTTTGAGCGCTTCCATGGAAGAAAATATTGCCTTTCTGCTGACCAACGTCGATTGCAAACAAATGTGCGATGTATTTTATCGATTTGTTGAAAACATTTCTCGAATGTAATGGTTCTGTTCGGATTCAGAAAGCTATGATCGTGATAACTCATTAAATAATGATCATAATTTTTTTTTTCTTTTTTTTTTTGGTGAAAGCTTGACTTTTAAAAGTGAAACTTCACGATCCAAATGTTGCACCGGTCATTACTACTGTACGTTCCACTTTCCGTCAAATTCATAAACCGACCGAAAAATGATTCAGTGCTGCTGGAGATACACTTCAATCTTACCGCTTCTTTACTTTTCAGATTTATTTCAAATGCTGGACAAGTATAGAATTGCCGATCTCGAGTGTTTTGACAACGTTTCCTGTGGTTGTAAGAGAATTAACTTTTGATGATTGCATTCAATTGGTTTTAAACTTTAGCAATTTTGGACCAAGTGCGTGGCTGATGTTGCGAATTGTTTCAACTACTTTTAAAATCGAATTGCTTTTTGTCTAGCATCATTTCCGCAGTCCAAAATAAATATAAAATGAACAATGTAATAAGTTACTGGCAAAAAAAAAAAAAAAAAAAAGAATTAAACGGGTAATGCGTATTAAAATGATAATGTGCAACTACATTTGTTTGAGAAATTATTCTGATGTCAAATTTCAAAAATGCAAAAACCGCAACTACTTTTGTATCAACCTAAATACATGTCAGATATACGGAGCACAAAAGAATTTTAATAAAATTTCTCCCAAAAATCTCAAGTACTTTTTCATGATTCTTACACGAAAAGACTAATTAATGAACATTTAAATGCTTTCTAGCAGCTGAAGCATCCTGAACAGTAAATTGAGCGTACTTTTTTTAGTCGAAAATCAAAGATGTCACAATATGTCAACACTGGTCTAGAATTAGGTACCAAAAGTGGTTTTGATGAATAATTGTGATCAATAGCCAACGATAAGCTGAACCATTTTCAAATTCAGTAGAAAATGCTTTTTTTTTTTTTTTTTTTTTTTTCTAACAAATCTTTGAGTATGGATAAAACGATCTATGAGCTATCACCAAACAGAAGTGCATCTCATCATAATAAAAATGCTTAAAATGTCGAAATTTGAGCAGTGAACGGTCAAACTGATATGACACTGAGATAATAAAATGTAAGTGAAGAATCACAAGACAAAAAATCGGTAAGCTCAACGGAAGGACAGCAACATTATTATTATACAATCGAGACCTGAGAAAACATTCCGAAATAACTTCCTGGAAGTCGCTCCTGGATAAAGCTCCCGCTATTCGGACAATTTATGACACACATCGAGGCATACACCTATCTGCAGACCAAATCACCAAATCATTCTTTTTTTTTCTCATTTAGTACGGAAGAGGAATTCCCGAATGGTGGATTATAAGGACCAGATACGGCACACGATCCCGTGGAAGCACATTAACAACCAGGAAAGAGTCGATACTGATGCTGTTAGAATAGCCCCCGTCATGGAAGAAGAGAAAAAGAACAGGACGAGATGGAACTGTCCAAGCGATTAGGATGACACTGGAAAATGAAAATAAAGAAAACAGCTTACTTTCTCGAGCCTTAATGTAAACGGTATTGGCGACAATGTTCTCGATCTCCATGAAGCTACGCTCACTGCATATCGAGTCGCATCATCCTCAGTTTCATCTCCCCCTTCTTGCAACCCAAGAGCCGTTAACCGCAACACTCCTTGTTCTTTCCTCATCCGTCACACTACTCTTTTTTCTCATCTGCCTCTCTCTCCGCTTTTTTCTCTTCATGCTTTCTCCTCCTCTGACAATACTACATTTCTAAATTCCTGAATGTTTCCTTGGATTGCAGCTGCAACTCTGCAATAACACTACATTATGTTACTGCAGTTCTGGAGATTTAGTTCTTATTTTTTTCCTTAGTTCTGGTGCATGGCAAAGATTGAATGGTTATTATTATCTCATGCATCTATCCTTATTTACAACATCCAAATATAATCGATTCACCTCTCTCTGTCTTGCATAGCGCACATTGTCCGTAGTGCAGCAAACAACATTACCACTGCGTGCTAATGGTACTCGTGAATTGTGGGGGGGGGGAGCATGCAAATAGTCAGGATGTACGAGAAATTGATGAGATGAACGAAGTTGTTCCTCACCTTCACCCTCCTATGTAATCATGTCTACCAAGTTTTCATATAACTGTTTATAGTTGCGTTTCCTTCTACAGCACTTTTCTAGTCGTTATGTTGTTACATTTGAAAAATTTCTGATCTGATAAGGAGAGCCAAATATCACCAAAGTTCAACCCATGTTTATGACCTCTCATTTATTACGAATTAATGTAGATAGCGCTTACGTGCGTTAAAGCACGACGGTATAATAACCTTCGAGTGAACTTGCAAAACATCCTTACTCTGGCGCTTTAATGCCATATTACGGAAATTCTAACTGACGAGTGGATTGAAAGCAGTGGTTTGACAGTTTTCATTATGGTGAGTCTTTTCCAAAACATACTGAATAATCATAATCGACGTCTATTTGCCCATAACATTCCCATCCAGAATTACTTTTATCAGAATATGGGAGTATTAATCGTTATCGTGATTCCATATTTCAGTTCGAAAACCGATTTATATGTAAAACTAATTAGTGATTTTCAATAAATGGACAAAGGATTATTATAGGGAGCCAGATAATTCTAAAGCAAATATTAACATGCCTGAATTCGATGATTTGATTTCCTAACTGAAATGACTCTCCGCTAATGAAAAGCCGAGCGATATCATTCACTTACAGACAATATCAGAATGAATTTCAAAAAAACAAGCAGCAGTGAGATGATCACAGCAATGTTGCTTGACGGAAGATCTCTGATCTCTCTCTCTTTCCCGAGTAGCTATTCCTGTTACTACAGATGGAAAGGGAATTTTTCCTCCTTACTGCGCATCCTATCCGCAGAGTACTGACATGCGAAGTGACCTAATTTAACATTCCGGAATGGCTTCATCTAATTTTAGCAGATGTTGCTGTACGGCAGATTCTTCGTCTTCCTACATTTCGTCCATTTCACTTCGGTATTCAGAGAAAGCATAAATGTTTTTTTCCGCAAATCGTGCAGTGCTCGCTGCTTTCTATTGTTTTTATAATTTATGGGAACAGAAAGGGACATCTGAAGTAAACATTCCCTTTCCTTTAAGAGAAGCTGCTTCAAGTGACATTTATGCACTTCTTTCAAACTGCTTCTGCTTCGCGTACTCAATATATTATTTGTCGAATGAGCGCTGTGATTCGCTCTTCATTTTCATATCTTTCTAACCTTCGACTCATTTTTGCACTTCGTGATTTAAAGGAACTAAGATTTAAAAATGGAATCTTCCTCTCTTTTTCTTTACATCATTACCGCAGTATAATCCCGAATTTCCATTCGAGTAATGACATGGAAGTCAAGTTTATGGTCATAGAGCTTCTTCTTCTATCCATTTCCGTATTCGAATAATATGATGAGCAATTTTGGGTCGACTATCTGATCTACTTTATGAACAATACGATACAAGATGAGAATAAAGGTATCACATACAAATGAATACAACTAATATGTCCGATTAAATAGTATTTTGTTGTTTCAGGCTTGTGACTTTCCAATCCACAGGTTGTCTCTCACTCGGTGCACTCATTATGTCATTCCTTCATGTCCTAATCATTGATTTTCATCTATTTAATTTGCCAATTTACAGTTCTTTGAAATTGATTATATATTCAGTTGTCTTCCTTTTTTAGAAATTTGCAGATTTTCCAAAACAGATACCTGCTTTTGCAAGATAGCAAATCAAAATTTATATGAATTTTTATGATTGTTTACAACATCCGATTTGCGGACAGTTATCAATGTTTCTTGGATCGTATGAAATAAGTGCGAGAATAAATTGAGAGAGATAATCAAGACAATTGAAATTAAACAGTGAATTTGAATTCATTGTCTTACTTGAGCAAGATCTGGAAGTTAAGAATTGGTAAGACAGTATCCTCATTACTTTTTTTTTTCATACACGGTCAAAATCCTCGTTTATTTGGTTCACAAAATGTTTCGGACGAGCTTCTTGGAATTTCTCTACTTAATTTATTGGTTAGTGATGCGATTTAAATTTACCTAATGATCAGGTAAATTATTCTGCACTGTAATTTTTAGAAATGGCTTGAATGATTTTTGAAGTAATTCTTGAATACAGCAATTGCTTATTCACTACACAGATTATATGGCTTTTGTGGACTATGCTCATATACATGTTAGTAGCATAGGTTTGTGAATGCTATGTTTATTGTTTTTTCTCCTTCAGTTCTTTCATTTTGCTTTATTCGATCCCTTCTGCAACGCGTGTTATGGTTCTGGTTTTTGACGAAATCCTATGGAAAATCTGAATCTAGAAGCTTTAAAGCACTTTTTGGATTGGCTGTATATCGAACAATTGCATTAATCTTGATATCGTTATTAAATACCTTTTCTAAAAATTTAACTGGCTAACTAGTCAACTGCATGTTGAGTTGCATTACATGAAGAATAATTTTTTATTTATATAACCGAAAAGGATATATATATAGTAAGCGAAATAATCCATTGATTCTTTTACTAACTTTTCCTCGACATGAGTGATTAGTATGGTTAGCTCGAAACTTTTTATTTTCTGCTTAATCTCAACAATTCATATGTATTTACAGCACAGTCCCTGGAAAAAAGCGTTTAGGATGGTGAAAATTTTTGTTTCGGTGGTATTTACTGTAGTATGAAGCTCTTTCCATTATCGCGTCTTCTCTCTCCATTCCAGATCTTCGGCTTTTTAACAATTTATAATACTAACAGTTTGCTCATGATAAGTATGCATTTAAAACAAGTCTTCCTTCGTCGTTGTTTCCCCTATGTTTTCTAGCTCATAAAATTCGACTCCTTTATACTGTATCTCGCGAAAAAATAGTCTTTGCAACTTTGTTTTCGCTAACGCAAATTAGTCTTCAAAGATTGAGAGAGAGAGAGAGAGAAAAAGAAAGAAAGAGAATTGTTTGTAATAATTCGTATGGAGGTTGGTATTTACTAGTAAGCTACAATGAATTGGATAAACTCACCCTTAATATTTTTTACCACTTTTAAGTATTAATTGGTAGTGGATTTTATTTAAGAAATAGTCAGATTACACCAGTAATGAGAGCATGATACTTAGGATATGTGGTTATTGGATTGCATGTATAAATGGACTAGGTTTTCTAATATGCGTTAGAATTCAGAGTCGCTGTTGAAGAATGGACAGTATTCAGGAAAACATATGTTTAGATTTGCATTTGGTCATGAAATTAGCAGATGATGCAACTATTCTTATGAAATTTGACGAAGACCAGAAGAATATAGATGAAGCTGGATCTGTTCTGGAAGAAAAAGTAATGTGCAGCATTTATTCTGTATTATATTTCAGTAGTGCTTAAATTTATATCCTCACGATAATGCCAATGAAGTCCAGTTATATGATCAGTTTGAACGATCAGTAAGCCGATAATAAGAGACCATAACTGATTTTTAACGAAACAGTTTTTTCAAAATGGCTGTCATAATATTCATAAATAGTTTATACTATTCTTTGCTTTAATGTAAATATGTTTACATTATTTACTTTGATGTCATAACTATTGATGTGGTTTTTATTTTTCGAACTTGAATTCATTACTCAGAAATCTTTAATAATATTTTGCTTATATTCAAATCTTTGAGATTATGAAGAATAATGTTTTTGCAATGTTCAAATTAATTCAGTGGAGCGTCTCTGAAATCTTCCTTCATAATACTTTCATTCTTTCCATTATTTTTCCAGAATTTCTTTTCATTTCTCGCTCTCTTCTCTTCATTTCTATTCTTTAGATTTGTCATTGATTTGAGTTCGTTCTTCACGATTTGCTATCTTTGTTTAGCACTCGAAACTAAGATAAGGATTTTGGAAAATGCCATTGATTTGTCTTATTGAATAGCTTTTTTGTGTAGTCATTTACATCATTTTTTTTTAAGGTATTGAAAACGACAACAGAATGAGATTTCCCCACATGGATAGTAATTCCAATGCTAACGGATTCGACGAACCTATGGAAAAACCTTCAAGTGAACCATTGTTGTCTTATGCTGATTGGTTCGTATTTTCTGTAATGTCCAGTTTGATAGTCATATCGATATTAATATGAAATACCGTTACTTCGAAATATAAAGGCAAAAAAATATGAAGGCATTGATCTGATGAATCTGTTGTCTTTCGTGCATAATTTGGCAACATGGGAAATTTTCTTCCGAACTACTCTTGAACTTACATTTTTCTTGAGTCATTTTGTTAAGCGGGAAACGATCGTGTAGTGAGGAGGGCAGTAGTAATGTTTTCAGTGGCATATTTGTAATATTTATTTCTTGAAAATGATGCATTATTATGAAGGCATTGCTTTATTATACTTTTTAATTTGAAGCCAATTGAATCAAAGAGCTATAAATGTTATCGATCAAGATATTCAGGCATCATTTCAATGTATTAAAATTGCGAATGTTTAAGAAGAACGAGGCAAATAACTATTTTCATTGAGCCAGTAATATTTTTGTGTGACAGCTTATTTATTATAGTGAATTACCAGAAATTCCGAAAACAACAACAAGTGGACAGTATTTTGAGTTTGAACAAATCGCTAATGGAATTGATGGATACTTCGATGAAAATTCGGACACGGAAGATGAGAACTTCGGTGATAATGAGGTTGGCGATTTTTGATTTGCTAAATGGTAGTAGCTTTTCTGTATTATTAAAATATCCATTTTCTTCAACAGCATTTTTCAGGACGATTCATTCGTCTTCGATATTTGCCGCGTACGACGTTTTCGACGTTCATCAAAAAGTCCACCTGAGATCCATTCTTGTAAAAGGCTAGGAAATGGCAGAACCATGCATCACATAGATGTGAGCTCCTGATGCGTTCGTTGCCGTTATCGTTCGTTCGTTAAGTTACATTGCGACCAGATAACTTATTTTGAATTAATTCATCAAAAAAATTATTGTTCCAATTGATTTTTAGTTATTGTAACAATGACTTGCAGACCGATGAGATTTGCAAAGAAGTAGAAGAGGAAGGATTAGATCCAGAGGACGTCCTTTGTACTGTCCGTGAAGGTTATAGAAAAGCTCCACCTCTTGCTCAAGAAGACGATTTCGATGATGTCGATATATAAATCACGCATTTCCATTTATAGTGATCATCTGCTCAACATTATTATTATGTTGCTTCCAATCTGTTCATTGCTTTTAACGAGTTGTATCAATACAATTCATTTCTGCCAGCTGCTGGAAGAGAGTTTGTCTGAGAAGGTCATAGCACGGGGATCTGGGCTACCTTGTCGTTGTATTTCCTCCTTGCTTTGTTTCATGATTATGCTTTGCTTCAATTGTTTCTTTTATCCATGTAACTCATTTGTTTTATAGTTTGTATTGGTGCCTTTCGTAATTATTGTCATTAATTCTGTAAATTCGTTGTTGTTATGTAAAGGGATAAATTTTCTCGTTAGATTTCATTTCTTGCTACTTAATCTGGCTTCATTCGAGAGGTGCCATATTTCATGCTGGTACCACGTGTTGACTGTGCATATCACACAGAATATGTGATCAATTTTGACCAAAAAAAGTTCCCAAGTAAGATTCATTCTTTTATAGGATTCATTGATTCATTAATAAAATTTCGGTTTCTAGGATACCTTTTCCTCTTGCCATATGTTTACTATTATATTACTGACATTTATAGAATGTAGAATTCGTATAAGATGGTAATCTCTTATTCTGCGATATTATCTCCACTTTCTATAAATCATCAATTCTAATAATATCTATCCATTACTACAAGTAAACAAAAAATGTGGAGATTCGACTTACGAACTTGTACAATGTTTTAGCCAAGACATTTTTTCAATGTCAGACGAGGAATTTATATCCTGAGAGATTATTAGTGATGTCGTACGGACAGGTGAATGTTAGCTTCGTAAGCTTTAAACTAATCTAGTCTGAAATTTTGGATTATTTCCTGTCAACATTGAAAATAATTTCCTGCGGTTGTAAGAAGACCGTGTGATCTGCAAAAATAGCTGAAAAATGAGATGGTTGTGCAATACAAGTCAGATCACGCTGTTTGCGGGATGATCACGAGTATTTCGATGCACAGTCGTTCTATTAGTTTTAGATGATCGTGTTGGCAGGAGTAATCGGAAACATTTTCGGTTAATCTTTTTATTTTAATTTTTGGAAAAAATCCATAGAGAGTTAAAGTGATCGCAGAAGCAAAACGTAATATGTTGGGTAAAAAAGAGGGTAATTGAAGGGAGGGGAAAAAGAAGGTGAACCTTTATAAAAATTGAAAGTATGTTGAAGAGAAACAGATGAACCCGCCGTCACGTAAGCATTGAAAATTTCTTATTAAATGTCATCAAGCTTTATCAAATATAATGTTGGATAAGCTAAGTTGCATAGGGAAAAAAAATAAACCAGCAGATGAAGAGTAGATATAAATCATAAAAAGCAAAGTTGTGAAATTAAGTACTATGGCTAAGAGAGAAAATCAAGAGGTAATGAGTTCATTTTATAAATTTTGTGTCGTTTAGATCATCTGACTAAATTTTGTGTCGTTTAAATCATCTGACCACCATCAGTGGATTGCTCCTCCGCATTGTTATCACTTGGATCGCTTTCAAAAGGATTTCTATATAAATGTAGTGATGAACCACAAGCTTTCGCTGCTTCCGCAACTGTTTGTTTACTCATCGGCATGACATGACCATCGAAGGTTTTATCTGGACTCATACCTGAAATAGTAGTTTTGAATATATCCGAAAAGTCTTATCAGTTATGTTTTTTCCTCTTGATTAAAAGCAAATATCGAAATACCTGGATCGGATAAATAATTCAGGCTGAATGTAAAAGGAATAAACGTACTCAAATGAACTCTCGATCCTTTTAGTAAAGGCGACCGAGAACCACGACTAGATGGATCAGCTCGAAGATTTTCTGGAGATGGATTCTGATTTAGCGATTTTGGTTGGAGGAATGTATGGATCCCTGAAATTATAAAAGTCTTTTCAAATTAAATTTAACGAATTTATTGAAGTTAATTTGATGACGAAAAAACAAACCAAGTGGAGTATGCGATTGTACCCTGTCCGAAGCCATTAGAAGCATTTGTCGTTGCATGGAAAGCTCACGTAAATGGCGTTGACTGTCGCGTACGCTTGCATATTCTTCCAACTGTCTTCTTAAAAAACATTTTCAGCGAGTAAGTTTTGCATACAACCAGCACATCACTACTGCAGAAGTAAGAAGTAAAAACAAAGCGTACTTTGGCGTTTTGTAGTCTCTCCAGTGTTGACCTTCGCGACGGCCAAAGAAAATAAGACTTAGAAGAATAAGTAAGAGGATACAACATACACCCAACATTGGAAACATCTAAATGATTATCCTTATAATGGTTTTCTTTTTCAATTCTGTAGATGAAGTACAACGAGCTGACAAATGCTAAAATTCAGACAAATTTTTTATGAAAAGCTCACCAAAAACGATTCCCAAAAATAGTATCTAGTGTGTAACACAGGAGTTTCCACTTTCGATATGGACGAGGTAGATGGCTGATATTGATGATAAGGAGTATGTATTGTTTCTGCATCCGGTCTAATTGCTTTTATCGACTTCTGCTGGAGTCCTGTATCGTTACTGTGAATAGTTGGTGCTGTCACATTTTTCTGCAATAATTGTTAGTGCCTTTTCAACTACGAGAAGGTATTCATTTTTTCATTTCACGATTATTTAAGATGAATCATTACTTCAATAAGTTTATTAAAGTACATTGCTGAAAAAAAAAAAAACGTAGACATTCTATCAGCCACTGTTTGATTATTTAATATCACACACTGTTCTTATCTTAGGCAAGACATAAGCCATGAATAATTTTTCTAAAAAGACCTAATGTGTCATCTTCAAACCATTTCACTTAAAATCGAGCAAATGATTACCACATGGAAATTGCACCAATCAATTTGAAAAATTGGAGCGAAAAATTTGTTCAACGGTACAAGCTGATTCCTGCTGCAGTACTGCGGATTTCTCTGCAATCCACGTTCCAAATTTAGTACATTCACATGAAAGCGATTTTGCGTCCCAATTCGAACTATGCTTCTTAAAAAAATCATTGGAATGAACAATTTCAGTAAAGTTATAGGAAATAAATATTTCATAGTAGCATCATGTACTCAATGGTTCTCTTAATCAAATCTGATTTTTTTTTTTTTTTTTTTTTTTTTTCACAAGTTACGGCAGTTATAAGATACGATGATTATTTACTATTTTTGCATAGAAATGTGACACAAACTTTATCAAATATATCGCAGCTTACCCAACTTTATGGCGCAAATCGAATTGGACATTTTGAGGTGGTGAATTTCCAGCAGCGAAAATTTGGAATATGTATGGGTTCAGTCCTTTTCCTCTGAATGATTCTTTCATAGATTTCTTCAGCAGATCGATAGTTCGAGTGCGATCAATTAAAAGATCTTCAGGGTCATAATTTTTTATATAAATTTCAGCAAATTGCTGCGTTGCATTACTGTACTTTTCTAGAAAAAAAAGAATTAAACATCGTATCTAAAACAAGCACAGCGAGACTGAATACAATGGCATAGAGAGTCGCAATGCAAAAGCCACATTTATATACCTACGATGTATATCTTACCATTATCATTCAAGAATATTTTTATATACTGCTCCGCTTTATCGTAATTATCAAGCCGTCGGGCAATAACATGTATGACAACTTGATTAAGAGGTGAGACCACAGTACCATACAAATATCCAAGGGCTTTGTGCCTAGAAGGCATCAGATGTAACCATAACGGCAAAGCAGGGCGGCCATGCAGGGAAGCGGACCATTTAACATCAACTGCAAAAACATCGATTCGCTTTCATTGATTTGTCTTCTTAAGAATAATTTTTTTACATTTCCAAAATATGCCACTTACTGTGATTGAAAAAAGTACCGTAAGCCTAATGTGAAAAGGAAAGAATTAGTGCAGCAATTCCAAATTTAAAATAATAAACGATGGACGGTGAACCGTCATCCTGCGATAATCAGCTGTCGTTGTCCATAAGAAAGGGAGGAATGGGAACGAAATATACAACTAACCTCACACTGCTATTCATTTATTTCCTATTGCATCAAATACCACAATTTTCCATTAGTTTATTGGTAGTGCACATAAAATACAATAGAGAGAATGACAGTATATTCCCATGACAATATCCTATTGATGATATCGTATCAAATTCAAGTCTACAGGCCATTGTCTTTCAGCATGACAGAAATAAAAGAACAAAAACAATTAAATTATTACTTGCTTGAGGGAAAAAGTTGCCGGAATGAAGTGTATAAATGAAAAATTCTCCTTTGGTTGTTCGTAATTCGAGTGGATTTATTGTTCGACGATCCTGAGCACAACAGAAATTGAAGAGTACAAATAAGGCAATGGATATAAGCCATCCAACCATGATCACAAATCTGTTGACAGTTGCATCATGAAAACTTGGAGTGAAATTTTGTAAAAGAGATAGGCAGTGATAGTCACTGTGATCAATCAAATATTCTTTTAATTATCAGTTGCTATCAATTCGAAATCCGATTTTTCAAAAGAAGGGATTGAAAACTGAACTTACCAGCTTCAAAGGATCTACCTTATTCAGGTTCTCTCACAAAATAACTTGATCTTCTCTACGAGACTCAGTCAAATGGAGAAGAGGCTCGACTCAACCTTTTTCATTTACTCATTCATTGGCAACCACACCGTAAACAATCCATTGTTTTCTTAAGAATTTTCCATGACATTGCAATTGTTGAGAAATAAATTTACATTCAAATAACGAGTTTGTTTAGATTCCATATAGAAGCAGCAGAAAGAAATGATGCAATAGAGCTGTGAACATTACAACACATACGAATGTTGCTACGCCTAAAGTATCAGCTGTTAAGTTTCGTTACACCGCCGCCCGCCTCTTAACTTATTTCGATTGAGACTCGACTCGGTGCTAAGCAAAATTCATCGAGCTCTGAATCTCTAAAGCTTTTGTATATTCCTCAGTGGAAAATTCGAAATTTTCTGTCAGTTAATTAAGCCTTGACGTTATGCTTTAGAAAAATAAATACATATCCATCGACTTTTGATCGGAAAAATCACTCCGCATTGCATAAGATTATCAGCACTATATCAAGAAGCGCAATTTACTTTACACCCGCTATCTCATTTCAGTTATACGTTTAGTCTGAAAAAGGGAATGAAAGTAAGTGTAAAATTTTAGCTTTCATAGTAAATTGGTGAGTAAAGGCCTGACAAACTATACTGTCTTTGGTAAAAAGATGCATCCGGCAATCTAATGCCAAATTTTCGAATTCTAATTTACCTCAGCATGAAATTAGCCAAATGCTAAACGGTCCTAAAGCTACAGGAGAAGCAAATTAATTGGACAATCACCCTAATTATCCTAGAAAACCAACTGTGGCTCATTTTCCTCAGATCTTTCCAAGGTAGGTCTGCTCACGAACAAAATCGAAATTTATTGCAACTCTTATAACTTTCTGTCAACTATTGTGAAAAAAGACTATGTTTTTTTCGAGATTTTTACAGATGGATCTCCTCAGGCGCATAATTTCAGATTTTGTTTCTTTATAGAGAAATAATTTGAAATGAAACTTGTTCCGAAATATCGAATCTATTTATCCATGTAAGGTAGTGAGTAGATAATGAATCAGATCTCCTAAAAACTAAGAATTTTTGTAATTTAGAAAATCCTCAAATCCAGAAAAATGTGGTAAATTGCAGACCACAACATATTTGAATACATCAATTTGTGCTGTGCGTCCAAATTTTTAATTATTATCCTATTTTATAAGCAATCGATATGCAAATTTAGAAACTACAGAATCAACAGCGCACACATTTCAACGCTTGTTGTGCCAACGAGTGGTTGCTTTCGAAAGATAAGCTCTGAGCAATAAAGCTTCACGAGGTTCTTCATTTCCTTCACTTCTTTTCCACTCTTTTGATTTTAGATTTTCAGAATAGCTAATACGAATCTGGTAATATTTGACAACACTGATACATTCATTGCTCAATCTTGATATAAAGGTTCCATTTTGTGATCACAATTATCTGCTTTATATTCTTCTTTCATCCAATCACTGCATCTCTCGGAGAGGTAAGTACACCGGAAAAAGCTGTGCATAAACTTCCGTAGAATCCTCCACCATCTACTTGCCAAAATTCCCGCGTGAAAAACTTCAACCAGACGTTCTATCTTCTTGAACTGATGGAAACCAATTCTTATCGATTTATCAAAAACGAAAAGGGAGCTCCACGGCGGCCAGACCTACAAAGGAAGTCGTAGACAGACTTATAAAGCAAGCAGGGATATAACTTGACAGAATGAACCCGTGTACTATAAATGCGACAAGAACGCAGTAAGTATGGTAAGCCATACACCGTATCCTGTCAGGGGAGGAGTACCACACAGGTTCCCTGACATAGTCATCTATGTAAAGTACGGTACTGTAACGGAACCCGACACCTATCGCTATCTTTCCCATTCTCTTTAGTCTATCTCTTCCGATTAAGGTAATGCTCCCACCCCGGGCGGCGGCAACCCACTTCCAATCGTAAATACCTGGAAGAAATCTCGCTGATCTGTCACACTTCATCCTTATGTCAAATAACACGGCAAGTCTCTCACATTTCTCTGCCCCTCTTCCCACACTTCCTTCATTTTTATGTGTTGTGAGAATTGCGTTCCTTGCAAAACATCCCGAGTCGCACTTTACCGATGCGCGTTATTCCACGTGTTGCTAGCTGAAGGGACTGATAATTGATAGTGAGTCAATTGAATTGATAACGTGCGCATTAATTTTGACGTCTCAGTTCATACCTATCATTCCTGGAATAAGTAGGAAAAGGTTGAGAGAATATTCGGGAAATCGACTTGGTTAGAGGTATCTGTGTTCCGTTTCGTGAACAGTTGGTCAGCTGGTAAGTTCGAGCATCAACCCCGTCATTTCTGTAGGACAACTTTCAGCCATTCAGTACTTTCCCATCCTTTAACCATCCCAAGAGCGTTGCAGACAAATCAGGCCATTCGTCGTTTGCAGTTGATATTACGAATGGCTATACAGTAGGACTCGTTTTATTATCCATGCTTTTTATCCCAACTACGCCACCAGTTCAGCTAGCAATTTCTCCTTCGCTTTCCACATAACTTAGTTCCAATGTATCTGTGCATTTTTCGTGGATATTCGTTCGTCATCAAGTCCATCCATCAGTCATCATTCATCTTTTTCCATATCTCCCTTTCATTGCTTCAGTTATGTCTAGAATATGTTACACAGTGACTTGAGGAGTCATTAGGAATTTTCATTCTTTTATCTGCACCATCCGTACCCGCAATGAGAATTCGACTTCATAAAATGAACATAACAGAAGACTTTCCATTATCAAAGATCTGGAAATTTATTGGAATATTTCTCGTCTGCTCAATTTCGTACCATAAACGTTATTTATTTCTATTATTTGCTTCGAACAGGGAGAAGATATCCGTTTTACAGATTTCAATAGACTACTTTTTCCAGTTTCACATTGAGCTGAGAACATTATCTCCATTTGTTTCTCCAATGGTTCTTTATTAACACTAAGTATTTTTGATTGAGGAGCGCACTGAGAAGTTGAAATATTTCCTCCTTCCTTAGTGCACAATCATCTCTTGATTTAACTTGTTTGAAAGGCCTTCAAATACGTAGGTAAAAGCTATCCTAGTAAAAGAATGTCCCTTTTTGCTGGTCGTTATATTCAGTAACCATGAATCAGCTATCACAGAATGAATCGAAGTCGTAAAAAAGTGTTATCTATAAAACTAAATCGGAAAATATTCGAGAGTATTAGAGAATATCATATTCCGTGTACTTTTTGAACCCAATCATATTCCGTGTACTTTTTTGAAACTATATGTTGATAGCTAATTGCATCATCCGATCTTTTAAGTACTCAGTTGTTTCCATGTCCTATATTACATTCCTGGAACTTTTATGTGACGAGAAACACACCAGTTAGTAACTTTCGGTATTTATCTCTCCTTTTATAAATATCATTGTTCGATTTATTCCGTTGGATATTTCCAATTTTTCCGTGACCATGTCTATTCATAATTCGCTCACTTGGAAATGGCACTGAAATGCCCCAGCGAATTCTTCGCCTTCCTTTTGAATTTTTCGTCATTTCAATTTCCTTTCACAATGTTTCTCGTTTCATACAGTGTAATGGCTGATTCAGTTTTGTTCAAGTTTTGTTTGCTCCAGATCGACTGACGAGAAGAGTTGAAATTTCAAATTATTCCACATTTCTCTGCTTTTTCAGTTAACCATTCTTTCCCCTCCCCACCATGATTTTTGAAACTGGACTTTTCGAACTTGATATTTCTGCTGCTTTTGGAAATTCCATTTTTCTTGTAGTCTTTATACGCCATTTTTCATATTCTACACAGAAGAGTACTTCTGATTGGCAGTGCATCTTGTTGTAGCTTCCACAATTATTGACGACATTCAATGTTGCTGCATCTCTGTATTTACTGGTCATTTCAAAATTATTGTAGTATAGCGTCACATTCGTTATTCTAGAACTCAATAGTCTATGAAAAGTTACAAAATGTCTTGGATTATCGGCATTAAAGTTCTTTTTGCGAATATTTCCCACGACCATCACAGTTTTTTAATCGATGTAAAACGTATGAGATTGGCTAATGAATTCGACGCCTATTGTCAATCTGCGATAGCGTTAGCGAAATCTTAGAATGCTGTTTTCATCTATTTCTCACTTAATCAAACGTTTTGATCTTGGATTTCCTAATGGCTTGAATATCAACACCCTCTCCAATTTCTCATCTTCTTTTGATTGGTCGAGAAAATTCCAGTCAAAGGTTTAAATTTATGTGTCATCGAATGAGATACTATAGTGAGTGACCTCGTAATCCTAAGTTTTAACGACTACTTGTCCACATCTATCCGTCCTAGGTTAATCGATTAATAATTATAAGTTGACTTATTTCCCGTCATTGTTTTTGAGAAGTAGCTGATATGTAGAAAGATAAAGAAAGTTTTTTTCCTTCATTCTTGAAGTTTTATAAATTTGTTTTTTTAGAGAATCGTAAAAAATCGATGCCGACCGGAAAAGAACAAGACAAGCGTAATAATTATAAGAAGCCTCAAAACAAGGTTTTTTTTTTATTATTGAACAGAGAGTTTCAAATATTAGAAAATAAATATTATAACTTTTCAACTGAGTCACAGTTTCTTTTTTGGATACTCTATATCTGTAGGGGTTTTCGACCGCTTCTTGGGAGGATCGTTTAGCGGATAATCGAGAGGAGGACGATGGCGCTATCACCGATCCAGAATTGATTGCTGAAAGAGAGTATGCTCTCGAGCATGGTACTGAATTCGACGTGAATTTGAGTGGCGGAGGAGATCTTGCGATGGTGGCTGGCAGTGAGCCTGAACGTAAGTAGCTAATTTTAAATCATTAGCAATTCTGATATGTTCGAAATATTAGATTTGCTGTGAAAGATGATGGGTTAATGTTTTGCACTGGATAATGGGATTTGAAGAGATTGATTTGATGTTGCTACATATCAGAAGTGATTTGATCTGTGTCATGAATTCGAGAAAAAATGTCATGGTTGATTGCTGCCATTCACAGTTGGTCTCAAATATTATTAATTTTTTATTCAAAGAAGAGTACTACAAAGTAGTTTATTGAAACACATCTAGTTAATACTTGATACTCTTTCAGTATTTACTTCATTTTCAGAAAAATCCGCCGATAAGGCGAAGAAAGATGCGCTAATTTCTGCCAAAATTAAACAGGCGAAAGCAGATCGCAAAGCACGTGGAAGAGGCGTTTCTGGAAGCATGTGCAAGAAAGATAAGGATATTTCATATGGTAATTGTGTATGTTTATTTCGATTTGTCATAGAATATTTTGAAATTTTTGTTGTGATTTATTATCATTTCTCTTCTTGCATAATATCAAAAACATTCATATTGTACGAGAGTCGGGTAGTAGTTTTGCATCAAATTTTGGATTTTTTTTTTATAAAATATTAATGTTCCATTTTTCATTCTTTGATATTCTTTGCCTATTTTCAGGTGGTTTCCACACGCTCATGGACATGGACGTTTATTATGGGTTAGATGATGAATACGGCACCTACATGTCGGATACGGAGGAGCCTTTTGATGGCCATGAAGACGGTTATGAAGGCGCTGTTTGCCAAGGTATTCGTTTTTCTTAATTTTTGTTGTTCTTTTGGTGTAATGAGATAGTTTTCTGGATCTGGATGTTAACTGAGAATTGACTAGCATTTGAATTATGTGTTATATGTTGTACTTTCAGATAAAAAGGAGAAGGTGGACCAGACGACAACTGATCTCATCAGTGAGGATGTAAACAAAATGTCTTTGAATGATAAGGATGAGGCAGAGGTAACATATATTTTATTCAGTAATCCTTTACTAAAAATCGATCATCGGTAACTTTGTTAGTCATTTTAACCCGTCCTTATTGTGAAGGATTAAAATTTCTACCTGCTAACTGCAAAAATCTAGTTAGTGATAAAATGATTAAAATCTAATGAAGTAATGCTCTTATGGTCTCAAGTAGAATGAAGGAGAGACATTTACTCTCCATATTGTATTTTATTTGCTAACATTCATTTTTGTAGATGGTGAATCTTGAAGTTATTAGCATTCTAATTTTAGGACGGTGACCGTCCGGGACCGAGTCGATCGCATCATGGAACAAGCGATGATGAGAAACCGAAGCGCCTCTACCGCATGTAAATCTGTTGGTATTGAAACCGCAGATTTCTCTATTGATGAATACTAACATATGTCGTTTTCTTTTATTGTTTTTTCGGGTCTTAACTGTGCTAATCTTACGTCTGTGCTTTAATAGAATTGTGTACATACGGTTTCATCGATGATTTCAGGAGTATTGTTATCTATCATTGTTACTGAATTAAATTCATTCCATTACATATGATTTGCGTCTTAACACAATTATTCTCAGTTCTTTCGGTCGCACATATTTCAAATCCGACAGTGTTCGAACTTTATTTAGTTTCGAGACTTTTTGTGTAGAATAAATAATTTATTTTGAGATAATAGTTTCCAGGACTGGCTTATTGGTAAGAGATTCGTGTAACTCTACAGTACGCATTTGCAATAGTTGTTTGTGTTTCGTTGCTTGCATGCAAGGGGAATTGTATTTATCGTAATCTTCGCTTCAGTCACATAGTGTTTCGTACTAAAAAAAGTTTCGACACTCACAGAAGTTTGTGTATATCCTAGACTTTACGTAAATGCGTATTATGATTTTTTTTTCTTTTTTTTTTTTTTCATAAATGGGAAATGGAATCAGTTGTAATCGTTTGCCTTGTGAAGCACAGAGTGCATTCATCAAGGATTTGCTTCAATTCTCAACTTGTAACAATCCAAATGGACCAGTATCATTCGCCATATAATATTTAATAGTACCGTCTGAAGGTCGGATATACCTTGGATGTGGACCAAATTGTAAGGGTATGAGACAAGGGTTTTCGTAGTCGAGCCGTATTAATTTACATAGGTAGTGATTTATCGCAACACGCAATAGTATGGTATCATAGCCTAAAATGGTTGATGAGGAAGTGAGGGTGCTGAGTGGGTAGCTCGTGTAAGGTTGTGTTAGGGAAGAGGACGGGTTAATTAGCATATTTACTTTGGGTTTTGGGGATTTCGGAACTAATTTCGACGTAAGTTACGGCAATTCGGTGGAAAGAGCATCTTTTGAAGGCAAAAGATTCGCGGTATGGAATGCACAATCCAATTAATGAGGTTGAATTGTGTATTGGCTTGTAACATTATGTCTTACATTCAAGCTTGTGACTGCTTTGATTTAATTATATTGTAGTTACTGCTTATATTTTTGTGCATTTTTTGTTCGAAAACTTTGTCTGCCTCATTATTTTATGTTTCCATCAGTGATAAATGAAAAATATAAATTTACGGTCGACATAGATACATTTGACTCTATTAGAGTTAGTTGATACATATACGGGATTTGGATGGACGCTATTCCCGACGGAACATTTTTTGTAAATCATAAAGCCCTTTTTTCGAAGTGAAAAATTTTTCTCGGAGCAAAGATGTTTTTGTGACTGAAGTTTTTTTAGGGACAAGGATTTTCTTCTTGAAAGTTTAACATTTTTTCCCAAGTAAAGATGTAAGATGTCCTCGTTGTAAAAAAGATGCGGAAAGATGGAATTTGGTAAATTCTAGCATACTATGCTGGAATTTAGCTGAAAACGAAAATTTTCTAGAAATTGTTTTTAGACGCAGAAACATTTATACATTTATTGCTATGCAGGTTGCAGGAAATAATGTCCAGCGAATTCAGTACACGTGGGGGCGGTATCCACAAAAACTTCAATTCACATCGAGGTGATTCTATGTCTCGTGGAAGAAATCGCAGTAAATTTTCGACACGAGGAGCCAGACGTGGTGGAATATCACCGAAAAGAGGTGGCAATCATAGTGATTTGTTTAGCCGCGGGCGCGGATTTGGAAAGGGTAAATTTCCATACTATCTTTTTAAGATATTGTCCTTTTTCTTTGAATTTAAAATTTAAAGCCTAGCCTTTCTTCTTTTTGTTGATTACTTAGGGATGACTGGAACTGTTGATACTAGCTGTTTTCGTTATGCATTTTTCTTCTAGGTAGTAATCGTGGTGGAAGAGGCAATTGGAGTGATCGTGGTGGAAGAGGTAGTAGAGGTGATCGTGGAAGAGGTGGACACGGTAGAAGTGATCAAGGAAGAAAAGGGTTTCTCGCAAATAATGGAGATGGTTTAGGTTTTAAAAAGCGAATGAGCTTTGATATCGACAACAGAATTAATAAAGGTAATTTTAAAACTTTGCTTTTTGCAGTGCTTCATACTTGAAATAAAGAAGTAGTGAATTGTTTAAAAATACTGCTACTGGCTGTGAAATCTTATCGGTGTATAAATTGAAAATCTCTTTAATAAATTACATTTAGTTGATGGTGACCACTGTAATAAATGATGTGCTCCTTTCATAATTTGAAACTATTAATTACAACTGAAACGTTATTTTAAGAACAAAAGTCAGGAGATGGGAAGAAGAACGAAAATAAGTACAAAAAATCAATGTCGGAACCATCAACTCCTGCAACTGTAAAATTTAGAAAATATGAAATGGATTCTGAACATGACGAAGATGAGGTTATCCACTTTTGTTCTTTTAATCTTCTCTTCCCGGTATTTGTAATATGAATTCATACCATTGTTTCGTCGAATGTGTTTACCTTTGCAGGAGATCGATAAAAAACAGTACTTTTCACTTCTTAAAATTATGTCTGCTTCTTAACATCACCCATCTAAATTTTAGTTGATGACAGACGTTTTCTTTTCAGGAAATGAGCATCTCAGATATACAAGACGAAGAAATAAGTAGGTTTTACCTTTTCGATTCATCATGTTATATAGTTGAAATTTATGTTTAGCACATTTAAGAGATCCAAACGTCTCCTTATTTCATGCGAAATTTCCTTTCAGCCACAAAAACATCTGAAAAGATTGCTGCTGATATAACATCGAAACAGAGAAAAGCACTTTCGCCAAAAAACAGCTCGAATTTCACACAGATAATAAGTGCTAAAGGTTTACCGAAAATGAAGGTAATTCCTGAAAATTTTCAAAAACGAAGTGTTTTCCGTCTCTTTTTTCCTAAGGTTGCATAGAAGTCTTAAATTGTTATTGCTCCATAAATATCTCAGTTCGCTAAATGTTTTTTCTACGATTACCTTATAAAAATATAGTGTTTTTGCAGGGTGCGCTTAAACGAGAAAAAGATAAGAAAGGCGATAAAGGTAAAAAATCGTTTAATTGTATCCCGTATAAATCTCATCGACTTTTGAGGGAATGTATCTAGTAAACAATCATCTTATAGCAAATTTAAGATTCTAAATAAAGTTGGACAAATGTGTAGGCGACCTGTTGAACTGTTTTAAGAAATTATTGCAAAAAATTTCCCTCTACGAATTATGAATTCATCATTATCGATCATCCATTAATCAGCTTACAAATCTTCAAAATTTTTGTTTACCAAAGTAAGCATACAACTAACCAACTAACCTCTCGACCATTCATCAACTAACCTGATCTATTTCTTTCTATGTATCCTTTCTTGAGAGGGACTAGAAATTTGATTACTATTTTATTAATTACTGTTTCATAATTCCAGAACTCGTAGCAAGTCGGAGAGTTAAGAAGGCCCAAATGACCAGTTTTGAAAGTGAAGAGGACGATGGAGTAAGAATTTTAATATTGAATTTTCTCTCAAATTTTTTTTTCATATATATATATATAACATATTCCTGACCTCTTATCTTCAAGTGTTTATTTCTTAGTTTTTACAGGAAGAAACTGATGATGGTGATGAAGATGAGGATGATAGCAATGATGAAGAAGATGAGGATGATAGCAATGACGAAGGTATTTTCTGAATTCTACAATTTTCGTGTATTTATCCTTCTCGGTTATGATTAGTTCTCACATTTAACATGGCTGTTTATGAAGATTATTTCAAAAATGCTGGGAATAGAAGCAAAAAAGAGCTTTATTTATCTCTTTATCGGCGATGATGCACAAACTTCACTTTTATTCGAAAACATATGTGATTAACAAAAACTGAGTCGATATCTATTCCTAATGATAATGTTTATATCGGCAATTAATGATTATATAGTTGTTGTTTGTTAAAGCCGACTTTTCGGTCGGAAAAATTCGGAAATTCAAGTACGAAACACATTGAATTACAGTGAGAACATAGTTTTACGGCACAGTTAGAAACATTCTCCTAAAGTGTTTATTTTTAGGTGTTGAAGAGAAAGTTGCTAAGAAGAATGTGAATAGCGTTGCTGAAATTGGTGAATCAGACGAATATGAAGATGAAGAAAGTTTAGAAGACGAAGATGAGGAGGAAGTACCTTCTGAAGGTATTCTGTTACCATAGGATTATAGAGACTAATTAAATGAGTCAGTTTAATTATTATATTGTATGGTGTAGAGTACGTTAAATCAGATCAATTTTTCCAGTAAAACCAACACCTGCTTCTACTCCTGGCAATGCAGTGCATTTGAAGAGTGCACTTAAAACGCCTGGTACTGGAAAATCAAGCAAAAAGGTTTCACTTTCTGCCACAACTGCGACTACTCCAAAAACGTTATTGAAGGTTGGTTTGTTTCTGACGAGATCTGGTTTTTTTTTTTTCATTCATTATGCTATTTCTCAATAATGTTCGCTTGGTATATAGTGAGTCATTTATTGGAAATAAAGTTAGCCATTGTTTCAACGCAGTAAAATTCTAGAATAAACCAGTCACACCTCATCCACAAACCAAATCGAGCAAAAATAAGGCAAGGCGGCTGAAATTCGAAGAATCTGATGAAAGCGATGAGTATGAAGAGAATGATGATGAAAAGGATGAAGAGGACTTTAAAATGAATGATAGGGGAATGAAAGTAATGCGAAGTGATGATTCAGAGGATGAAGACGAAGACGAAGACGAAGAAATGACGGATGACGATGAAGGAGAAAGTGATGAAGAAAACGGGATAAATACTGCGAAAAAGTCGATGACAGATGTCAAGACAGGACTTGCAAAAGTAAGAAATTGTGATTTGGAATTTATCAAGACATGATAGTTCAATAAACAATATATTCTTCATTAAATTGGGCCGTTAATTAAAATTAATAATATATAAATAATCTATGCTGTTCTGGCCATAGTGGCTCTGTTGTAACGATTGTAGATGGAATGAATGTCATCCAAATGGCTGACATTTGAGGTCTAGAAAACCTAGTTGCAAGTTGGTACATTGTTTTTAATGGAATTGTTTAATGGAAATTAGGTCCTGGTATTAGCTACCTGGATGATAAGGGAAAATGCAATGTTTTCCCTAGCAGACTCAAATTATAACGTTCGCATATAATTAAAAAAGTCAAATTTTTAGAACAATGAAAACGATCAGCGCTTTAGTCCAAGATTCAAGATTTAATCCAAATCATGAGATTGATCTTTGTTTGAGGAAGTGCTGGATCAGTAAAATTTTAAATTTCAGACGAAACAGGAAGGGCTCATTGAAGCAATTCAAAATAGAAAGGACAGGATCACTCTGAAAGAAAGTAAAAACGATAAAGGAACTGAGGAGAAAGTAGTTTTTGATGTTTTTTAGATTATGGACAATATCGTTTTCTAAAAATTTAGATTCCTCATCATCCTAAGATTTCAGATAAGCTGAAAAGACACTTGACTAATCCGAGTTCATTTCACAAGCTAGTGTCTGTTTATGAACGACTTTTTGCCACGAGACGAATCTCTCGATAATCCTATTACTTTTGGACTCTTGCACATAGATTCTGTCTTAGAAATCTTAGTAATTAAAATTACTGCTCTTTTCAATATTATTTAAAAAAAATTTTTTTTTTTGAGATTTTTTGATGAAAAGATTGATAAGAGAATACTCAACATTAAAACATATATTTATATGTCTTTTTGATGAAAAGATTGATAAGAAATGAAACGCTATTGGTTTTGCAAGAATATCTAGTTGGCCAGAAAAATGTTTGGTTAGCATACTGAACATACTAATTAGTTATTCGTAATTGGATCATTAGCAAATCGTCATGAAGTAGGTGTGGAACTCATGTCTTCAATTAAAAATATGTTTGCGTTTATTCAGGTAAACGCGATCGCTGATAAGGAAGAGACGAAAGGAGTAAAAAGGAAATGTGAAGATGGGCCATCGCTAAAGGTATGGATTTCATTATATATTTTTTTGTGTTAAGGCAGTTCTGGCTTTTTGAGTTGGAATTGGTACAAATGGATTTATTTTAGCTGGAGGATGCAAAAGAAGTGATCAAAGAGGAACAAAAGAGGCGAGAAGAACGTGACAAAAAATCACTATTTGTGCGAGGATTACCCAAAGATGTAAAATTGGGTCAGTTAAAAGCTTTGCATAATGACATTCTATATGTACGTCATATGCCACATCGCAAGTAAGCATTCATTAATTTTAAATCAAACGTTGTTTCAAGATTTCCATATATATATATATATATATTTTTTGTAACTATAAATTTTGAAAAAAATTCATCTGCTTATTGTACAGAATTCTGTTATTGTCAAAAATATGTTCTTAAAAAGAGAATTCCAGCTTTGCATGGTTAATATTCGCAAGTGAAAAGCTTTGTGAGAAGGCATATGAGGACATATCAAAGCAAACTGTCGAAGGTCGAACATTAACTGTCGATTTTTGTGGAGCAAAGGCAAAAACACGCCCTCAAAAGGATAGAAGTCAATTACCCATCAATCCCCTGGAATTATTTGTTGGTGGCTTACCGCCGTCAACATCCAAAGATCAGATGAAAGTGATCTTTCGACAAGCAACCAATATCAGCTTTCCGAAGCAAGCAAGAAATAAGAACAAATTGTAAGCCAATCAATTCTAAAATTCGTCAGATGTTTAAAATTTGAAGTCTGAAGAATGTTTTTCTGTAAGGTATTTTTGGACTGCTAAGTTCTCAGCTACAACAGAAATTTTTTTTTTTTAAAAAAAAAGTTGTACTAGCTATACGTAGGTTTTTCAATCTTTTGCGGCCGATTTGATGGTTGAAGATATTTTTAGTTGTATTGAGAAAAGGGTTTGTAATTTTATATGTAAAATTTCCAGATACTGCTTTGTACAGTTTGGTAATGAAAAGGAGGCCCGAGAAGCATTCGAGAAAGGAAAGACTCTGAAGATTAACGGCGTACCGGTTGATGTCCTATATGCTCGAATACGCAAAGGTAATGGTTAACATCTTTTGCTTGAAATTCTTCATGTAAAATATTTTTTCCACTTTTGCAAATCTCTAGAAATGTTAAAGCCGATAAGTGAGTAACATTCTGTTATACTTGTATTGTAGGGATAATAAATGAAGCAAAACTACCGAAGGCGAATCAGGATTCCGATTTGTCAAATGGTATTGGGACAAAATCGGGAATAAAGAATTTGCCAAAAAGAAGTGAAGTAAATGGCGATACAACAAGCGAAGGAATTGAATCCTCAGAGGAAGGCATTGAGGAAATGGTTTGTTTTTTGTCTCCCATTGTACTCAGTATTGCTGAACCCGCAGTTTTCTTTTTTTTTTTTTTTTGCGCTTTTTGCAATTTTTTAAAATTGTACTTTTCAATGTCCTGCAGCATTGTCGCCAGATTTGAAGAAATTACAACGCAACATAGTATTTGCCTTGCAAATAGAAATATTTTTTATTCTGTTTTTCAGTCTTCATTTCAGGATTATTCAGTTTCGAAACCCAAAAAGGCGAAACTAGCTAAAGCAGAGAGTCCTAAAATGCTGCGTAAAACAGAAAAAAAACAGAAAAAAACTGAAGTGAAGGTAGGCGCACATCCTTTCATATTTTTATTGCGTAGTATAAGTTTAGGGAAGTACAGTCTGATCAACACGTTTTTCCGTTACTGAGAGCAATCATTTGTGAATATGCCTCAAAGGTTTCAAGTGATTTTTTTTTTCTTTTTTCTGACACATTGATCTCTTTTTTGTTCTCCCTTATTCATCTGTGGAAGAGCCCGAAGTTCGGGAAGAACTAATCTTGAATAAGCTGAAGTATTTATCATTTCTAGTATATTTGAAATATGTATTTTTAGTGTACAACCGCATCTAAATCGAATTTGAAAGGTTCCAGTGGAAAAATACTATTTGGACAAAGCAAAGTTAATTCAGAAAGCGACAAATTGACTGGCGATAACGAGGAAAAGAATAATAATACTGATGATAATAATATCAATGACGTTGTTGATGATGATGATAATGATGATGATGATAATGATAATGATGATACTGATGATGATGATGATGATGACGACGATGATGATGATGATGATGATGATGATGATGGTGATGATGATGATGATGACGATGATGGAAATATGGAAGATAGTGATGGAAGCAATTAAATGAGTAATTTTCTATGCAAAGGTGAATTGTACTAGAAAAATTGTCGTCTAATGTTATTGGATTGTCAGAATTTAGATTATTTGATTAGAAAACGATATGGAATTAAACTGAATGAATACAATGGTGGGATTCGCTTTTAAAGCTGGAAAAAGATTAATTACTTCATTTTTACTCTCTAGGTCTCGGGCACACTTTATTTAACCAATTTTGATTTTAGCATATAATAAGGAAGAAGGAAATTTCTTTGTGTTTGTATTTTGTTCAGTTTGATGGATCTAATGCTTCATCCTTGTCAACATGTGTTTTGTTCGCTGTTGCTGCTCTCGCATCCTCTTTTAAATCTATTGTTCAATAATCGCTAGTTGATTCAAGATCGTTTTCTTTTTCTTTTTTTTTTTTTTTCTCGTACATCATATTTTTTGTTGCTGTCGTATTTTTGTTACTGCATGTTGAAGATAGATTCTGATACTTTGTTGATATTGAGTTCCTATTTCTGTTATTTTGCTAAAGTAAGAGAGCTTCCATTTGCTGATGGGGAATCATAGATGGAATTCAACTGGGGTACGGGTTTTATCCATTAGCCCATTTCCAAGTTTCTTGAGGTTTTAAAAAGGGGGAGTAGATATGAATTTTATGACTATTACATTGAAATTCGAGGTGAGGACCTAAGCACTTTCCGAGTGTTCGGATTTTAAGTCCGAGGATGACTTATTTTCATTTCCAAAATTTCTTGCGGGGTGATTTAAGGACGGAAAATTACTTACATGAGTTTACGATTTTTTATTATTGAAGATAAAGCTGGGAAATCTTAACAGAGATGAGGATCACGTTAAATATGTCAATTAATTCCTCTTATTTACTACAATTGAAAGCTGGGGAATAGTGAGGATGGTCTGATTGTATGGGAATTTGGCCGATGAAATGCTAATGAAGCTAATTTTTCGAGGCCGTTGAAGTGGAATTGTTCTGTGGGCTTGTATCACACATATCTCCAAATATTGAAAACAGTGGCACTGGATGTAGTATGGTCGCTTAAGGCTAGAGGGCGATGCACCAGGATGCAGCTGAGGTTCCTAGAAAATACATAAGGGTGCTTAATATTATACTTGCATGTTTCTAAACCGCTAATTTTGACGTTAAAGCATGAAGCACTGGAAAATTGCAGTTGGTTCGATGAGGTCCCGTTTTAGTTAAGAATTGGGGAGGTGTTTGGGAATGCCGATCTAGAATATCGATAGGCCGTTGGAAGTTCAAGATAACTCCCTACAGTTCCTGTAGCGAGAAAGGTTGGAAAGAGTGAGATGGTTTCACACGGTTGCTTTCATCTTTCAATGGTGCGAGGGAGGAATTTCGCTATCTCTGTCATTGTTATATCAATGATTGTTATATAATAATTTGTTGCTTTTTTTAGTTTCTATATAAGTCCTTTTTGATTAATTCATAGAATCTGTTTCACAAATCCTTTTGTTCTGGTTCAGTTTTAGATTTAGATGAAGTAATAGCACAGATCATGCAGGAGTCTTAGCGGTTGTACTTCCTGCCATTAACAGCAAATTCGATGAAAACATTTTTAGCATTAAGGATAAGAAATATCGACTTTGTTAATTCTATTAGACAAGATATTTCTGATAATTCCGGAGCTCAAGTTTCAATTTAATCAACGAAAATAGGTATACATATCAGGTTGAAGGTGAAGGAATAACGTACTGAATTCCGCTTGCTGGATATCGTGACGTGATTGTCTACGAAATATTAAGGAGCAGTGTATAATCGAAACATGAAAATGTTGATAAAGACGGCTTTTAAAATCGAACTTCATGATTCATTCTTAAATTTTAGTTTCCAGTGCTTTCATATTACCCTTCAGCTACGTCTCGAAATCATATCACATGTCTCATTCAGAAAAATTCGATGACATAATAATGTTAGCGTTTTATTGGTTCATCTTGTTCTAGAAAAATATTAGCCCAGTGGGTATTATGTATTAAGATACTTCGTACCTGAAGATAGTAAATAGGATGATAAATAGATTTAGTGAATAAAGATTGTCCGAAAATTCGATTATCCCGAGTGATCGGATGGTTGGACACGTAATTGGCTTCATTGAATCCTTGCTGGAATCATTTCTGCTTGCGACGCATTTCTGATGAACATAGGAGCAGATCGATAGGTGTCCTTGGTACGACGAGGTGCAGCGGTCTCATCAATGAAATCATCGATACGTATAGCCGATAAGACTCCTACTAACTGCAAGTTTCCGTTGTATGGTTGCAATGGTAGGTGTAGAGGGTTTGACATTTACCATATTACCGTGGTGTTTATCATTTCGTCGGAAACTTGTTATCGACGAAATGATGCTATGCTTCTGAGTCATGCATCATATTGGTAATTTCTTTGACTATATTCGCTTTATTATTCATTGTCAATCATTATGCACATGAGAATCTCATCCCACTAAGCAGAATTCTTGTTCACAATTCAGTCTGCATCATTCATATGCCGATCATTCATTTTACTGAAACATTTCACCCCCTTCTACTTTTCCCATCCATGTCTAAATTAAATTGATCAAATTGAATTTCGCTTCAGTTGTAACCAGTGTTTCAGTCTTTGCTAATGCAGGCCAGGGATTGCAAATGCCATCGTTTGGCAGTTAGCCTTAACGAAACACTGAACAGTTTAAATTTTGAAGCAAACTTTCGAAAAGCTGTTCAATCGCTTACTTCTGTAAGTAATTGCTATAATTAATTATTCCAACTCATCGTTTTCCAGCAGTCTTTCTCTAATTGATAGGTTGTCAAAAATGAGTGTATGCTAGCACTGAGATCAAACTTTATAGTATGAGGAGAGGTAAGTCATTATGGACATACAAGTATTTCTGTGATTTATTTTGCCATGTTAGATAAAAAATACCGCTCAAACAAAAAAACCCTCATAATAATATAATGATTGAAAATCCCAGTTTATCTGGATAATAAACCTTTTGAAGTTATAGGAAGAATGTGCCAAAGCTGCGAGATTTCGTTTTAAAGATGATACACTTGCCTCCATATTAGGACGTCTTTTTCTTCGTCAGGTTGTTTTACGTCTGTATTTATGGCCAACTTATTTTAGATTTAGCAGTTTTGAATCTAACTATCACATTTATATATAAAGAAACATACATAAAGGAATAATACAAAAAAATCTTTTAATTGAATTTCTAAATAATATGTAGGCCACAAGGCGCTTGTCGAATGTGGAATGGAGCACGATCAAATTTGGGCGAACAAAAAAAGGAAAGCCATATCTAATGAGTCCAAGTAATACAAAATATGGTTTCAATGTGTCACATCAGGGAGATTATGTAGCATTCGCGAGTAGCTGTTCGCTGAGGGTAGGTACATCTGAAGCTATATGGCATTGATAGATAATTCATTCTTTTATGGGGGAAAATCCCTGCATTTATTGCTGAGTGTATTTAAATCACATATTTTCATTTATTTTATTAATGGAAACTTTCTAATTTTTGTATACTACGTCTTGTTTCCTAACATGAATCCAAATATTTTTCCGCCATCCATTTCGAAACAATGGAGAACAACTTTCAGGTTGGTGTAGATTGCATGCGGTTGGACAAAGAAAGAAATAATAAGTCGGCCGATGATTATATCACATCAATGGCAAAATCAGCTGGTCCAGAAGAGTTGAGGATGATGAGAAGCCAAGCAACCGATCAAATGAAAATGATTTATTTCTATCGATATTGGTGCCTAAAAGAAGCAGTTCTCAAAGTATGTGCATTTCAAGATTGGTGCGTTAGATGATATTTCCATAGTTCAAATTCATTAATAATTTTCCAGAAATCTATATTATCTGAAATTTCATTCTTATTATCTGAGATTTTTCACAATTTAAAGAACTCCTAAAACCTCCATAATATCAGGATTGTGTAAATTTTCTAGAGATTTCTTATCGCATCCGGAAATCTGCGAAAGATTTCCCATAATTCACTATCATCTTCTAAAATTTTCCACAGTCATTTTGTATCTTAATTTATTGAAAATGCTTTACATATATTTTCGAATAATTGGATTTTTTTCTTAGGCAACCGGAGAGGGTTTGCTGCAAGACTTAAGCCGACTGAATTTTCATATTGAACAAAGGGAACGGTATCGACCGAGGTGTTTCATTACTTCAACCACTGTATCATTGGATGGTGAATTGCAAGATGAATGGATCTTAGAGGAAACATTCATCGATGAAATGCATAATGCTGCGGTAGGCTTTTTATACGAATTTACAGTGCAAATAAATTGAAAAGCGGGCCCGCATTCTCCACTTTTTTATCATAAATTTGTTTCTTCTTCTAGTTTGTCTTCAAATTAATAAAATATATTATTTGATAAATAAGATATTTAAATACAATCTAGTCGCAGGTCTGCCGTGAAAAGCGCTTGCCAAGTCACTGTGTATATTCGACAAATCCTGACACAAGAATATACTTTGGCTTTGTTGATATCAGTTTCTTACTCGAAGGTGCTACTACTCTAAATCCTCTACCTGAGGACGGTATTGCTGAATGGATGAATTTCAATGCCAAACCAAGAAAGCTCTTTTAAATGATGGTAAATAGGAACTGCTATGAACTCTAATTGTTTTATCTTGCAATTTTGCAAGCAACTCTTTGTTCACGAAAAAAATTTTTTCTTGGTGGTAATTGCACTCTACCTTCCTAAATATGAAATTCAACTACGCACTTCTGTCAAATTTACAAACATATCGCCTGATCTCGGCAAACAAACTCATTTAAATTTGTCATTTTTCTATTTTACATAATCAGTTTTTGAATAGAAATCGTAAAACGACATAAAAAACTGTGTGATTCCCGTACTGTACCCTAAGGTAATGGCTACGTTAGTAGTTGCTCATCTCGAGGAAAATAATGGTATTTTATAGATAAAGAATAAAGTGCTGTCAAACTCTTACAGGATTGGGATAGCGATCTGGGATTAGCGCAACATCAGCACATATTGTGTGCAAGTCTGTTGAAAGAGATAATTATGCTGAAGCTGTATGGATGAGCAAATCTATGATCCAAATCGGGATCGACCCTATAGTTCTGGAATATCTTCCCACAAAACTTGAAAAGAGTCACTTATAATTTAGAAGAAAGTAAACCGAGACAAATTCATATAGCACAACAATTTTCCCGGATAAAACTGAAGAACTTTTAAGTAAAAGTTACAGTAAGTTTCGAATATTTAGCCGCCGTTCACTCTCAAATCGTAACAAACTAAACCTCTGAAATCAGTTCCATAAAATTAGAGGATATTGAAAAATCTGCAACACAAACATATGCTAGTGTACTCAAAAGTGTGCTAGCTCTGCTTGTTCATAATTGTAATGTCAGAATAATTTGTTCCTCTCCTTTCAATATTCACCTTTTGTGTTTTGTTCTTGTTTATAAGCTATGCTTCCTTTTTTAATCATTTTCTATAAAAGTAAACTAAGCCAAAAATCTGATCAGACATCTTGAAATAAGCGCTAAGGCAGAATCCAGGAGTAGACACAATGAAGATGGATGTTACCAAATGTAGTATACGCATAGATTGCCAAATGTTTGGAAATGTTCTGTTCAGAAAGATGCTTCATGAGCATTATTTCAGGAAAGATTTTAAAATTTAAAGTGAACATTTCCTATCAAATACAGTATATATGTAATCTGAAAAAGTACATAGAAAAGCTTGAACCGGATAACAAACGCAACTGATGACAACAAAATCATGCAAGGACGGTGGGAAAAAACATGTCCCAGAAATTTCACAAAGTTTGCAACAATAATAATGGAAAATATATTATTCAATTTAAGCGTTACTGGAGTAATGTGAGATAAATTTTCTAAGACTCTAATTCTGAATGACTAAGAACCTATCCAGAAAAATTATATGGGAGCTAAAGAAAAGTATTCGTGACCCGGAAAGTGCTTACATGGAGATATTTGCTTTATACCATGACATTAACAAAAAGAACGAACAAGCCAAATCAGACCTTAGATGACATGACTATTTAAGCGATTGAGCCGTTCTTTTCAACTTTTTGCTTCAGATATGCTTCGTATTGTGGGCTTTCCTTGAAAATTCGTATTCTTCGCGCTATCCCTTTGGCTGAATCACGGAAAATATTGCCTTGATCTTTTGCCATTGTCTTAAAACAATTGATGCAACACTGCGGATCGTTAGTATAGACCAAACATGCTAGCTGGCAAATAGTTAATTTCGAAAAAGAATAACTAAAACCGAAGTAACTGATACGCCGTAAAAATAACGCTCTGAAATACAGTTAGAAAGCAGTTAAGAGAAAAATTACCTCATAGTCTTCTCCATGCTTCTCAATCATGTACACACAAAACTTGATGTCACGGGGTAGAAGTTTGTAGATGCGTTCACGAGCTGGCGGGACATGATTTACTTTATCCCTCTGTAACACCAGAACGTCCGATTTCATCTTTTCAACATTCGCTTCATATTTTGCTTCCTTTGCAAAAGATTTTACACTCACATTCTATAATTTTAATAAAATAAATTGGGGAAGAATTGAACAATATTTCACAAATTCTGATTTTAGTTATGTCTGTGGGCAATTTATACCGGAAAAAACTAGTACTTTAAACAGAATGAAAGAACTCAGATCTTATTCTGGAATCATTTGAAGTTATAAAATATTGGAAATGTTTGTGATCAAAGTTGCAGAAACAAAAAGATCGAACAACGTGATCCGAAGCTCATGACAAGCGGTTAAGCACAAGAGAAGCAGAATAATTAGAAAAACTGCTCCAAATTTAAGCTTTCCTTATGGTACCATTGTGTAAAATTTTTGGAATGTTCCAAGAGATTCTCTAACATATGTGAAGAACAGCAACAAACCCCGACATCATTACCAATCAAACTGCGATTTGTAGTATCTAAGGGTTCCGAATGTCCTTCTGTCAGCTTTGCCATTTTCATTTCCAATTCTTCCGGAATAGATGCCTTCATACTCACTTCTATTCTCGATATTTCTGAAGCATTTCATAAATTTAAACTTAACATACATGAATAATTCAAAGTCACGAACCCATAAAGTTTTACTGTTTGAATTTCTTGGTCGTTTATAAGATCATTAGAGTTTTCACTGAAGGAATCTCAATATTATTACAATATAATTCCATGTTAAATTAATGTATTAAGTATTATTCGTATCTCCGGATCTCCTCATTAAACGATCTTTTCCACCTATCATTTGATGATGTGACGCTTGTTGCGCAGCTCATTAAGCAGAAAATATCCTCAACTAGATAATTTTATCCGTCAATATCAACACACACGATGCAATAATGATGGAATTTCTATTTCCATATACTAATAAATGAAAATAGTTGATCGAAATGTTGCATCTATTAACTGAAAATTAAAAAAGTTGCATTAGCAAAGTACCTAACAATTCACCATGGATAATTAAATTAACTTTCTAACAAAAGAAAATATACCTAAATCCCTCGAGATTTTACCATCGGAGAACGTAACATCCACTATCTTTTCATTCTTAAATCCTGTGTTCTCCAAAGTGCAGTTTTGATTTTTTGTAAGATCCACCACAGCCTAATTACAACGAAATTAATTCCCTTCAGTTACATTTTATAACTATAATACAGCAAGAAATCAAGTGAATACTTCAAGAGAGTTTGTATTATGAAGTATGTCTGGTCTTTAATGAAAAATGTTGAAACTTCCCACTAAATCTATAAAATGACTAGCAACAATATTTGCGAACCTCATTTATTCCTTTATTTTCTTTCTTTTCTGCAATATTCTCTCCTTGTTTTCTAATCTGAAATGGAAACAAGAAATTTCGAATTTTTTTGACATGCCAATCCATAACACATTAAACAATATGAAGTGCTAATGCTTCAAAAACTTCAAATTTTAAGTTGAAGCATGCGAATCTATGCGGCTGAAATGCAATAGGATACCAACCGCACAGATTAATTAGCTAATAAACACACAGAGGCTGAAGATGTACTCTTAATCGAAAATGAAAAAAGTGCTCAGACAGAAACTACAACATGTGGGACAATTACCTCTTATCACGGATTAAGGGGAAAGATGGAGCCATTACAGAGAAAAGTTTGAAATGGAATAGAACTGAATTTTTCTTTGTTTTCCTAATAAGTGTGTAACTTTGTTAGCCATTGTTGTTAGGAATGTCTCCTTAATAGGGTGTGAATAGCTTAATTAAAATAGTTAAAAATCTTTTGAGCCGATAAATGAATGTTAATCATACTATTCGAATTCTATTTTTCGCTTCCACAAAAGCTAATAGTTAAAGCACTAAAAAGCAGCAAGGATATTTCATGAAAAGCTTTCAATTTGAATTAGAAAAATCTTCTTTATTACATGATACTAATAAAGAAAAAAAGAAATATTCAAATTTTATGAATCTCAAAATAAGTATCAGTGCCAAACAATTAAATTACGAATCCAAGTAAGTGTGGGAAGGCATCATCCACCCTATCTTATCATTAAAATTAGCAGAAATAAAATCTAAATATAGATTCCAATACATTTTGCAATCTTGACGAACTTTTTTTAATTTGACATGATGCTATTAAAACTTTAGTCAAACTGATAATTTGTTAAAATGCAAAAAAAAAAAAAAAAGAAAAAACCGAACACAGTGTTATCTTCAATGTATCAGCTAATTTTGTTGATAATCTAGTAGATTAGAAATGGCTCGATAAACAACTATTCATAAAATCATAAAGAAGTTCTAATTACAGTAATTTCCAAGACAAATATATTAATATTTTTTGATTAGTTGATGGAGAAGGAAAGTATATGAGCAATTACAACGCATTTGATTACTGGACGCAGTGTGAAGTATATGCAATAGAATCCACGACTTCCGAATGTATTAGGCTGCGTACAAAAGCAACACTGATAAAATAAGTTGTGCGATACCTGATTATTCATGCCAGAGCTCAAATTCTTGGGATTAATCAACGAAGTAGCACTCACTGACTGCTGCAGAGGAGATGGGAGTAAGTATTCTTCAATTTTTTCTTCGCCTGACTTTTCACCTTCCATGTCAGCTCCAGCATATGCTCTCTCTATAATCTTACCTTCCAAATCTGGTTCAAAAGCAATCCTTTTTCGCTCGTCAGAACCTTTCGATATTTCCTCAACAGCACTTTTTCCAGATAGATCCGGTAAATTTTCCTCACTCACACCAAATCTCATGGGCTCAGTAACATATTTCTTAAGGCCAGATTCGCCAGCATGCAAGATATTCGCAGAGCCATTTTCCATAGCATATTTTGTATTAATTAAATTTGTAAATCCAGAAAGAGATTCGCTAGCTTTATCTTGATCATCATGATCTCTAGCTACAGGTTCATCGCTTTTTGAAAGTGATTCTTCAGTGTGCACGGGCTCATTAACTTCTTTTGTGAGGAACTCCTCGATGTATTCCATGGCTTCCTCAGCAATAAATTTACTGGGCATACTTCCATCCAATTCTCGGTAAGATTCTGTTTGATCAATCTTGTTTTGATGTAAATTTTCGCCGATGAAATGTTTTCGTTCTGTATTATCCTCGTCTTTTTGACCAATCTGTTGTCTTTGTATGCCAGATATTTCTTCCGTTCTTGACTCAATTCTCTTTAAATTCTCATTCGCCAAAACAATAACATTTTGGTCAAATTCTTGTCCTTCTTCTAGTATTTTGGACAAATCTCCATTAAAATGAATCTCATTTTTCCGTTTGGCACAATGACAGGAAAGTATGCTGTTTCTCATAAAAAGAGCACTGTCATTTTCAGAAGATTGTTGTTTTTGTTGCTTGGAGATTTCACAATCCACTACATTATTCTTCTGTATCTCAAACAAATCTCTCTTTGATTTCTTATCTACATCGAGGCCAGATGCAGAAACCATATCCTGGATAACGATCAATTAAAATTACCGTGCCCATCTCCGTAAGAAACACTGAAGTGAGAGACAAAAAGCTCAAAAGTCTTTGTGCAAAAAAAAAAAAAAAAAAAAAAAAAAAAAAAAAAAAAAAAAAAAAAAAAATTGCTTCTAATGGCAGTTGCAAGACATCACAAGCAAATAATGCTATAAATTCTATAATGGAAGCCTGTCCTGCCACTAATATAACATTTTTTGAAACAGCTAATAATGGCATTCTATATCGACATTCTCTTTTAAGTTCATGTTTTAAGTCTCTTTTAAGTTATATTCTTTTAAGTTCAAGATAAACAATTGCTTCCTTATTACATTTCCAAAAATATTTTCCATTCAGGAAAGCAGCCAACAATTGAACAATTACCTGATCCTTTGATTTCCTGACAGATATAGATTGAGTGACCTTGTCATTTTCATTTTGAGCCTAAATTTTGCAGCATTAAAAATTACTGAAGGAATAGTAAGACCAGAATTGTTTTCATTGAAATAGAGAAATAGATCCATATGAGAAGCGAAATACTCTATAAAGAATAACTTTGTTGCTGCATTCCACGAATTTGGGTTGCTGTTCATCACGACGTCCTTCTTTTTTTTTCTGACGGCATCCGACTATCCCTGTAAAATCAGCGCTTGCTTCTTCATAGTCCATCTCACATGTATCTCCCTAAAATCTGCTTCAGTTAGAAATCTTCCTTCTATAATGCAGCGAAATTCGATCTATAGCTGTAAAAAAAAATTCACTCGGATTGTCAATATATGCAACGTAGTAATCTCTTGTTGTTAGCTTAAATGCTAAATAGTCCACTAACGAATGCATAAATTAATCTAAAAATGCATGATACATAATAATCAAGAATACATGGACAAACCGAAATTTAAGCAATATTTGATCCTTCCTGAAGAAGCATTAAGAATGTGTGCAAATATTTCAAAAGGGCAAAGGTAAAAGTGCCTTGTATTGACTACAATTATAGTGACTAAAAATTGTAGTTTTAAAACAGATGAACGACAGACCGACTCATATCACGATAGTAATCGCATTACATCCGTTATTTCATACCTACTCTAAAATCATCTGGATTTTAGAATTATCAGTCTGAAAATCTAGATCTTGTTATATGCACAATTCAAGAATATAATAACTGTTCCTCTCCACGACAACATTGATGAAAATTCAATAACTGGATGTGATTTTTTATTGGATTTTCATAACTGGAAGTGATTTAAAGCACAAATAACTAATCAAAGTTCTAAATTAAAGAAAGAATAAGACATACTTCAACAAAATCATGCTCTGACAAGAGACTGTCAGCATCTGATCGTCGGTTTCTCTTTTTCTTCTTCTGTTCCTTATTTATTCCTTCAGCTTTTCCCCTGTTTACATGAATTTCACTCTTTTCATCTTCATTTGTTAGCTAAATGAGAAATATGATTGTTGACTGTTCGTTTAAAGAAAAGTCCTAATATTCATCTTTGAAGACAAAGAAAAAAAAACCTGACAAAAAGTTAAGATAAAAAGTAATTTATTCAAAGCCTACTGTTGAAAAAATTGCCCCTCCTCCTCTCACAAAAAAAAAGACGAAATCGTGCTCTAAGTTACTAATTATTTTGCATCACTTTTAATCATAATTTTATGATCTAAAGTAGCGTCATTTTGTAGTGAAGAATGAGTATAAAAAAAAAAAAAAAAAACTTCGTTCGCAATTAAAGTGTTTCTGACTTAAATTTATACGTCCGAGATCATATTTATCACCACAATAAATGTAAGTGTGCATCACCAAAAAAAATTGGAAAAAAAAAGGAAGCAACAAAATGAACCTGCCCTAGCTGTACAATTTCCCTTTCCTTTTTTCCTGCCTTTTCTTTCAGGAATTCATGAGTAGTGCCCACTTCAGCGGTATCGATCACGTCCGAGTCTGCTAAGAAGTCTTGTTGGATCTCCTAAATGCGGATACCAAATTCTCGAGCATTTAAAATTCAAAGATTTTAGGCTATTAGTGGTTTCAAAAGCTTCAAAAATCAAAAATTTTGTTAAAATTGAAATTTTTCCTTTGCGAATCGAATTTCAAGCATAAACTTAATGATTTGCTAAAAACCCTGGTCTAGAAAGCGAACTTTTCACCAAAATCTATTTTTTCATCGAGTTCTTTTTTGATAATTGTCTCTGAATTATGAAATCTACTTATTAGTTATTCACTTCATTTTGGAAAATTTTCGGCATTCATTATAAATGCCATCATAAGATCTCTTTTATATTCGGTTGACTGTGGAAAGGTGGAAGGAGTTCAGTCCCAATTTTAGTTTTGAATTATTAAGGAATTCAACATTGACAGATATGACTGAATAGGTATGTTTGTGTATGATATCACATGGGCCATTGATTTTCTGATGTACTAATGAGAACTTAACAGGTTATCAAAATCCACAAACGAGTTTAGTGTCATGGACGAATCTTCGAACCGTCAAATGCATGAATTAGCTAAGAACTTCAGATGTCTTCGGACTCGATGTCTCAACATATGCCTATTCTGATAATAAGTCATCAAATTGGATGAAAGTAGAACATTAAGAATTTTGCTGCGAAAATTGCGAAAAGAACCAGATGTGAATCTACGGAGAACATGCAAATAGGATGTCGGAAAAAGGACGCCAAAGAAGTGTTGAAGGAGATGGGTTTTACTATTCGTAGAAGCTGAATTTCCAAAATTTTTTTCTATTTCTTAATTTGCCATTCCTACTTTTCGAAATGAGCAGAAACAAATTACATAAAAGTATCCAAGTCAATGCACCTAAAAAGAACAAATAAGGACGATAAAAGTGATTTCTAAAGCAAATTTAAAATTATCGTTGACATGCCAGCCTATACAATCGTCACGAAAGATTTCAACGCAAAAATTTGAAGACATGACAAAGAGGAAAATAAAAGTTCGATACAGGAAATGATTGGCAAATAATGCAGGGAAAATAAGCGTTCCATATTAAGGTAAGTCATCAAGAAGCAAGCGAAATACACGAGAATGGTACTATTTGTAGCAAAAACAAGAAATAAAACTGATTATATGCAATAAATGGTATGAAAAGACTCTGTACAGTAACTGTCGTTAACATTTTGATAGCTGTCGATTAGCCTCTTTGGGAAGCAGAAAAGAATACTTCAAGTTGCAATTCAAGCTATAAATCAATAGAAATTGAAAAGAAACTAACGAAGATGGCGGATATTGGATAAAAAAGTAGGTTAAATTGATTGGTAGAGACAAGACATAGATTTGTTTAACTAAATAATTGCAAAAATAGATGCGAGGAAATTCGGAATACATTATACAATTAACTTCCTAGCTTGACGAAAACTGCAAAAGATTGAAAAACCACAAAGAAAATACTTGTGAAGGTTACCGATACATAAAATGTCACAAAAAGTTATGGTATTTCAGGACGACAATGGCGTGTATTATCAGATATAAGCGGGAATCGCATATTTGAGGAGTCGACATCAAATCACCGATCAAAACTAGTTAATTTCTTCCTTAAGCTACAAATTATAAAAGAATGGGAAGAGATGACTTTGTTGATGCTGATTAACGATGTAAAACACATCAGTCTTCAAAAGAACGACAGAGAACTTCAAAATCTCTGGAAAAGACAAAAAAAGATAACGTTGCGATAACTTCTTCAAAGAATAAGTAGGCAATGACACTAGTTGCATGAAATGCAGTAGATGGACAAGAATGTCCGATCTTCGTGTAAGTAAGAAAATTTTAAAGTCGAATGATGGGCGATAATTGGACAGAAATAAGATCGATGTTAAAATAATATCAAGCTCGGAGTATGGAATGGTTTCATAAGAATCCAGGAAGTCTGGATAACATCCACATGTACGAGATAACACTCAAAATGCAGAAAAAAGAAGGACCGGATATGCAGAATACGGAAAATTCAAACTCTGCAACCAAACAGAAAATCTGGAACTAATTACTGGATTGCAGAATAATAGTTCAACAAAGCTCTAGAAATCGTATGGCACGGCATACGAATATATCATCAGTGAGATGAAGAATCACTTCAGAAAAAAGCTGAAAGAAAGATATGCACCCATATTCGACCAAAGCAGAGAAAAAAATTTTTCCTATGAAATCTTTCACAAAATTATGATCAAATACCCTATATTTATAAATTCTTCCCGCCATTATAAAATGAGAAAAAATAAAGCTTTATACCAATTTGTTTTACAAAAATTCTAAAAAGCATAGACTCAAAAATTTTATAAAAGATTGTAAATCCTAAAAATGCCAAAAAAACTATACTTGGATATCCCCATTTTCCAAAAAAAAAGAAAAAAAGAAGGAAAGAAGAAGAAAGGAGGAAGAAATGCTCGGTGCTATATATTTTCCAAACCAAACATATCGAGCAATCAATAAAGCCTTATCTGGACATTGAAAACCGGATCACTAGCAGCACAACCCGTAAATAGATTAATGAGGGATTTTGATGACTGATCATTGCAAGCCTATTTAGGGCGATGAACGATTTACATTGTTATCCGACTAACATTACTGGGAAGCACTGTATATCCTGTGATTAGGACCAGGAAATCTTAACAATCCCGATCAAGCCCAGGAGAACAAATAATCCACCAAAAATTACAGCTACGCCATTATAGCAAAAATAAACATAATCGCTGTCGATATAGCAATTAATTAAACCTACAGCGAAACAAAAAAGATGAATTGGTGTACTTTAATCACAGAATGCAGGACTGTTGGAACAACTGGTTCCTGTAACTTAATTATCTGAGCCGGAATCGAAGGTTGCATTTTGTCATTCTTCGTTTTCTTATTGATTTCTTCGATTCGCCCCCTTTTTTCTAATAGTTTCTTGCCAGTTTTGTTTACGTCATTATGCTACAAGTCGATGGTAATTAAGCAAATCGATTCAAGAAAAATATTGTTAAAAGTTCCTTTGCTAATACAGTAGATGTGACATACATTAATGAAGAGTATATTCAATATACTATGTCCTTTTTTATCATGAGATCTAGATTTCTAGTTCCACGTAAATTGCTGCACAACAAAATTATTCTCAACGAACCTTCTGTTCCTATCTGCTATTTTTATCCAATTTTTAGGTTCCCAGAATTATAGTGAGCGAAAAAATTGTTAGTATAAAGTACTTTGTTTAATTTAGCAATATTTAAAACATCAACAAATTTTAATTAGTCATCATTCGACACACTGCACCACCAGAAGTGATATTCTAATTCACGTTAACCTGTCCATCAAAAGTTCCTTTATTATGAGAAATGAAAAGGACTATCAAGTTACATCCCAAGAATGCTATCATTCCAAAATTCTGACTTTGATTCCCTAAATCTATTAACATTTTGTATGATCGAATAGACTGGTTAAGAGGATTTTCTTGTTCATGAATAATACAAAAGATTAAGTATAACTTTTTTGGACTGCACCAATTCTTTTTGTTCAATCTCGACTGGAGATGACGATTGACATATTTTCTGTTCTTCAGCTGACACCGATCTCTCTTCCTTTAAACACTGGTGCTTTGATTCTGATTCATTCTGTAACTTCGGAACTTTTATCACCTTCAGTCAGTTTAATTTCTTTGCAAAATTTAAATGCAAAATTAATTTAATCTATTTCTTGCTCTGCCACATTTATTGTACGCTGGGATTGTTCATTTTAGAGAAAAAGAATTTAAAAATATTCATTAATGAAATAATAAGCAGACTGTTTCTATGTACATCGAGAATGGTAATCAAGCATTATGATAACACAAGAAATACCATTAAACGCTTCGTTTTTGCTGTTTCTTTTATCGTCGAATTTTTAGCCTTAACCGTTTTTGCAGCAATTTTCTGCTCAGCCGATACCTTTTTTGGCGAATCATTACTAGATACTTCCTTCAGCTTCTGAAAAAACCGGAACATAATGACACAATAAATTTATATTAAGTAATCAGCTCCAGCTTTCTGCAGTTGGATATTTCAAGTCACAGATATAAATTTTCTAGCTTGCAAATGATGAGCAATTATTACTGCCAATTAAGAAATTTAGATACAATTACATAAACAATATCTCTTACAGTATTGCATTGTTGAATTAGACATTCTAAAAAATGATTGTACGAAGGATCAATGCCATAAAAATATGACTCGCAAGTAACAATCCAATTCCAATTAGACAACAGAGGAATTTTTAAGCGAAAGACAATGACAGATCAAGCTCTTTACCAGGAGAAAAAGTAAAGGGAGGTTGCGAAATAAAATAATCCATCTTATAAAATTTTGATGTGTGCTTTCAAAGTATAGTTGGAAACAGATTGCACAAAATCTAAAGATTCTAATTACCAGACTATTTAATAGAAGAAGCATTATCCACGCTTCCTTCCCCAACTAGATATTTTAAGCGTTTACTGCAAATGATAAATATGATGGGATTAGTTAACTTCATGTTTAACAATGAAAGCTTATGAAAAGTGGCGAGGAATATGACTCCTAATGAGTCTTTCGATTTGAGAAACGATGAATTGGAAAACAGAATAAAACAGTTAATCGAAAAACGAATAAAAGTAATATGAGTGCTAGCACCTTCAAAATTTCACTATGACCTGAATTCTCCGAGAATGCTTACCTTTCTTTAAGAATCAAACTGCAGTTAAAAATCTAGTAAAACCAAGCGAAACAAATCTTAAAATATAATTAACCAATCGTATAAAAAGGACAGCATAAAAAAGAAGCCACTAGTGGCAGAAGAAAATGAAAAGATGTCAGATATAGTTTGGTGCAGACAAGTATGAATCATATGAGGAGAGAAACTGAAGATTTTAACTGCAGTAAAAACAAATATAAAGTAGAATGCTGAAGCAAATGATTGTGTAAAAGATCGAAAACGAACATATCAGAACGAAAGACATCAGTAACACAATAAGGGATCCACATCCCATTACTTCATGATAAGACCCTTTGTCGGGTTTTCACTTCAATATGATCATTCGAAAAGATGGTATTACTCTATATCATCTCCAGTTCGAATAATCATATCCAAATATTCAGTTACATACAAACGGACAACCTCTCACTATACTGGTACCAGACTTTCAAGAAAAAGCATAAAAAGTAAACTTCACTTTTTCTTTTTTAGTTTCTGGAAGTGTCGAAGTTGACGCTCTCTGTTTCGCTAATTTCTTTTCCAGACGTCTTTGCTCTCGCAAATGTTGTCTTTCTGCCAGTTCCTCCGGGGACCGCTGCAATCCCGAAAATGTGTCCGTACAAAAATAGTCAAGATGAATATCATCATAACTTGATATTTCACTCATATCATCTAATACTAGTTTCATATTTCCTAGAGTGGATAGAAAACAAAAAAACTTCTCGGATATTCTGAAATGCGAAATGAAACTCACTACCTTGAACTATATCATTATTAGTGTAAGAGTAATATCGATAATATCGATAATGTTGATAATATATGATCACATTTTTTAAACAAAGTATAGAGAACACTTAAGTGTACCTGCTTCGGCTCCTTGATTCTTCGATGTTTTGGTGGTGGTGGAGCAAGTGTGCTACAAATACCGTAGTATCAGTATGATACGTTACTCAGTAAATCCCTATCTTGTATCATTTTGAAAACATGGACAAAGAATTTGCGTAATTTTGGGAGAAAAAAATAATAGGTATGAACTGAACCACTCACAGATACATCGTGCAAGAAAAGCAATCTATTCCTACCTTGACAAAAATGATTAAAAGATATTCCATTTCTTCCAAAAAATACGTTCCAGCTCTTAATTGCTCAATGAAGAAGCATTACTATGAATGAATATAAATATAATAGCTCCAATATCAGCTCTTCATTTTTCAGGAACTATGAATATATTAAAACAAGCACAGCTTTAAGAAAACCTAGATACTCATTTACAAAGCACAAATTATATACAAATATATTAAAAAAGTATTACTTGGAATGATGATGCCCCGTTAGAGTTGCATTATTTTGCCTGAAATAAATTTATAAAGTAGTTTATTCTCAACTAGCTAAAGTGCTGCAAAGCCAAATACAGATAATAATTTCGTGGACATATAGGTTTTCAAAGTGCAGGAAAACTTAATTTCGGATTTAAAACTTGGAAGTATAAAAATCTTTCAAAAAAGAAGTCAGATTTTTACTTATAGACAGGCAAGGCGTTCATTGTTTAATTATATCTAACCATGCTTTTCTATCTTCTAAACGTCTCCGATATGTCTTCCATTTTCCGGCAGCCGCATTTTTCAGTGAGCGTACTTTCACGGCACGGCGTACTTGTTTCTGTGAACGCATTGCTGAGCTTGTTGGAATTTGTTTACTAACTATTCTTTCTATTCAGCGCCACAAATCGTTCTCTAATATTTTCATTTGCTTTAATGGTTTGAATACTTTGCAAACACCTTGCCTAATTATAATGCTGACTTATCGCAGCTGTTAATAACGATTGTGCACATCATTGTATCATTATTACATGAGGGAGTAGTTCCAACAAACTTCCAGATATCAGACCAAAAATCTTATGCTTATGAACAGCTTTTTTTTTAAATCTTCGGTCCTAATTCGAGAATCCGAAGGCCCAGCAATGCCCAAGGATCTAGGAACTTTTAACAAGTTAAACAACTTTCCACATGTCTCCTTTCTCGTTCTAACTTTCATGTTTCAGTAGCATGAATCAAGGATCAGTCTAGCTACTCTCAAAAACAGCAGTTTTGGTCGTATTATCTGAAGCTTGACTGGAGTTTAAAATCATGACAGAACAATTAAAGCATTTAAAATATATTAAATAACAATATCGATATAAGGAATGATTGTCGTTCGATCACCTAGAAATTTATTTACATGAAAAGGTTCACGAAAGATGATCTGCTTCAAAATTTGAAGCAAATAAAAATTCCTTAAAAGTAAGACTTTAGAAAATCAATAAGGATTCACATTGTTGTAAAGTAAAGAATTTTACGGATAATGGGGCAAGACAAAAAATTTGATGGTTCAGACAAAGTATCACCAGTGTCAGTAGAGATGTAAAAATCGTAGCAATGCAGTGAAGTGGTGGAATAATGGATGGAACAGGATTCTGACATTTCACTAGAACTGCACATAAAAATTCTTCATATGCAGCAGTCAGTAGGAAAAAGAATCATTTCATGACAATTTTTTTGATGTTATGTATCCAAAATAATGATGAATGATTTTAGAAATAGAAAAAAGATCTGGTAAATGTACGCATTCCCAAAAGATCCTTTAAAACTATCTCGTAAAATTTTATTCACGTATTCCTTCTTTATTAACGATTACTGTGTCGTTTACTTATTCAATAAAAATGCGATACGGCGTGCTAAATGGAGGTGGAGTGCAAGGAGGCTGGAATAATTTACTTGCTGTGATACCTGGTGGATCTTCAATGCCGTTAATTCCAAAGTCTATATGCGACACTATTGAAATGGATTTCGATTCACTAAGAGCCGTACAATCAGGACTTGGTACTGCCGCTGTAATAGTGATGGATAAATCGACTGACGTAATAGCTGCAATAGAAAGGTTATCACACTTCTATATGCACGAATCGTGTGGGCAATGTACACCATGTCGCGAAGGCACTGGATGGATATGGAGAATCATGAAAAGGATGGTAACAGGAGAAATTAAGCCCGGTGAAATAGATAAGTTACTCGATCTTACAACTCAAATAGAAGGGCATACAACTTGCGCATTTGGTGATGCTGCAGCTTGGCCAGTTCAAGGATTAATAAGACATTTTCGTCATTTAATTGAAAAGAGAGCACAATTCAGTAGAAGTTGTATAGGAATATGTAGTTACGAAATAAATTAGATACAAAAACTACTTAATAAATTTTATCATTTCCCTTGTCAAGGTAGTAAAAATATTAAGTTATCTTCAATTTGTACATGTTAAATGATAAAAGTATCAAGTAGCTAGCGTTTCATGCATAATTTTTTATGCTACATGTAGCTTGTATCTTTATTAACTTTGCTCCTAGGTTTTCAGGTTGAAGCGCACTTATAAGTCGTTTAAAACAATATAAAATACCAATTTACAGAATTAGAGAGCTGGGGCAATTATCTACACAATTTCTTTAATTTTTCTTACTTAGCAAATTTTCTAAATATAAAGCAATCCATGTATAAAATATTTATTTTTGTAATAAGCAGTGTTATTCCAGTACGTGATCTAGAACCTAGTCTTTATTATGTAGCTACTTGGTTAAAATCAAGTTCTCTGGATATTAGTGTCTGACTGCTTGAGATGATACTTTTCGAACATGATTTAAATTATAATATTTCTAAGGTTATACTAAAATGACAAAAGAAAAGATACTAGACCTTCTTACACCTTTTGCCATCAAATTCGCACAAATCATGAATTATGCACGCATCACACAATGGTTTTTGTGCTTTACAAGTATATCTACCATGCAAAACTAGCCAATGATGAGCATAGAACAGACATTTCTTTGGAACTATATTTAAAAGAGACTGCTCTGTTTTAAACACATCTTTTTCTTTCACAAGCCCAATTCTATTACTTACTCTAAAAACGTGAGTGTCAACTGCTAATGTCGGAATGCCAAGCCCCGAATTTAAGAACACATTAGCGCTCTTTCTTCCTACTCCTGGTAAAGATAGCAAATCATTAAAATTTACAGGAACTTTACTATTGTACCGCTCAATCAATATTTTGCTGAGCTTAATTATGTTTTTTGCTTTAGAATTATATAAACCGATGCTATTTATGTGTTTCTTTAGTTCACTCTGCCCAAGATTTAGTATTTTCTCTGGCGAATCAGCAATACTAAACAGTTCTTCTGTAACTTTGTTAACACTCCTATCAGCTGTCCGTGCTGATAAAATTATCGCAGTCAGCAACGTAAAGTGATTAGTATAATTTAGCTCTACTTTCGGTGTAGGGTTTGATTGGCTAAATCTTTCAAATACCAATTTTACTTTTTTCGGATCCATTCATAGAGCTAAAAGCTTATGCTACATTGTTTACCATATAAATTCAATTACCTAAAATCTAAACTGCTGTTTAGTGTTAACACTAGATAGGAACAATGTTTACTTCATCGAAACCTTCCAGCTAACTTACTAGTCACCTCCACAAAAAAACTTTTTAACAATAAATATAATCGATATTAATATCGATGTGAATCGCATACTATTTCAATAGATCAGTTTCTTTTAAACTCTATCTTTTCGAGAAAACAAGAAACCAGAATTTCAATTATTACTGCCAATACAAACAAAGAAATAAGTATACTTATATCTACAGTTAATCTACTAGTAATAAAGTTCGCTGCCTAGCTAATAGCTCATTTTATTCTTGAATGCATTGTAGAAACTACACAATTCTTACACTTTTTCATAAACAAATCAGAAGCTTAATTAATAAATGATATTAAACGCTACCATCTACCATAAAAATAGTAATACTTGTAATAGTTAATAGAGCTAAAGGTAAACACTAAAGTCTGAATAAATAGCAAAGATTCCGTTTTACGAGTTTTAATACCTAATACTTTTCTACCTTAATTACACTCTTACCTTTTTCTAAGAGAATTAATATGTTAAATAATTGCATGCCTAGCTTCTTTGCTTGGTACTGATTTATTCAGAATAATATATATATATATATGGATACATATTATGTCAACAGAAGGATAGAGATATCCAGAAAGTGCCGACGAGAAACGTTTTGTTCAGAACATGCATCAGATAGCACATAAGGAATGCGGATAAAAAGTAACTCAACAATAATCACTTGACATTCTTCAGAGAAAAAATTGATTCCTGAAACAAATCTTACATTCCTAACTCAAGAAAAGATTCCTAAGAAAAAATCCTTTATTTCCGCTAGGAATGAATAATACTTGTGAATATGCCCACTCTTAATTTTGTTTTTCAGTTGCCTCACACTCTGTTGCATTTCAAGTTTGATCTTCCAATTTTTTTTTTAAAAAATTACATTCATCTCGCTTTTCAGAAGGCAAACAATTCCAAAATATATCAGAAATATGCCTCACAGTATTACCTGACTTCATTTATCATTTATATGTTCACATATGAGCGGAGAAACTAAAATACTTCAACTTTACTGTAGTTTATGAACTTGAAAAGTTATGTATATCATTTGGACGCCTATCAGGATAAGTCTCTCGGAAACGGCATATATATATAATGTACATATGTAGTGGCGGATGATTGCCATTGAACAGAATACAATACAAATCTGTCTCTCTGAAGTGAAGCAAAATGTATTTAGCCTATATAAACAGGTTTCTCTCTTTACAGTCATTTATCCTTTTAATTGCTGCAAAACTGCACAATACGGAAAAGTGAGGAATGAATATATAGCTTAGATCATCTTGACACTAAATCATTTCCCACTGAAAACGAAACTTTAAAACTCAGAAACTGTCGAATACGTAAACGTTCAAAAAGCTGTATTAATCAAAATTTTTATATTCGAATTAGTAATTGAACAATAAAGGGGGAAAGTAGGTATTTAGCAATACATTCGGAATATTTTCATATGTCACCTTATGCTCAGCTTTTTGCAAAGATAAGTAGCTGTGATTTGATTCAAATAATCGGTAAATAAATCTCTTGAAAGAAGTCCTTTCAGAATAAAGCGAAAGAAGAGAGCGTAATTTAACAAGGAATTATTGTAATAGGAAACCCAAAAAATACGTCGTCTTTTTTTCTATCCTACAAATGAATGGGCTTTCCATAAAAATGCATTATCGCTTTCAATAATACTAGTCAATAGCATCTAACTTGGATTTCATATCTTTCCATTTTAATTTTAAACTTCACTGAATTATCAGTCCTATCATGGGAACATTTGAAGAAATAATGAATCTCCAGATAGTAGTTTCTGACGAACTTATTTCTGCGCAGGTAAGTCAATCTTCGGAATTGAGAGAAGAGTAACTGCATTTCTGAATGCCTAGACGAATCATTATTTCTTAATAGTTGAACGAAAGTGCGAACTTCTTTTCCATGGTATGCAATGAATTTTCCCATCACCTATTTTTTTATCCAGTGAATAGCTCTACCTAGAGCAGTGGTCACGAAGACGGTTTCCAGAAAAATCTGGTTGAATTGGCTATCTCCCATGGTTTTAGCGATCAGGTGAGATAAGGGAGATAAAACGAGAAAACAGCACAAACAGATTTATTATTTAATGATGCATCTATACGGTTAAGAACCTTCAGTTATCTAATCAAAAACAAGTGGCTCGGTTCGGTATCACGAAGACAGCGGGGTGAAGTGAAAATCGACAAAATGTTGGAGGAGTGAGATCGTATCAGTACATTCAGAAGGACTTCCCTTGCACCTTCGGCCATCAATACAAATAACGGAATGGAAATAAAATGACCAAATGAACAAGATTCGGTACTTACTACAATACAGGATGGTAGTTAACCAAAAACTGCAATCAATATTTGGGCATATTTAAATTGAAAAAAGATAGAATTATTTTCTGATATAATGTTGTTATTTGGAAAATATGCATCTAATAAGCGAAAAAGAATAGAAGTCCAATTTCTTCTCGGTGAATTTCAGAATAATTTCCACTTGCAACATATGTTTCGTCAAACTTTAGTGCAATATTATAAAATACTTTTAATCTAGCTGTTGTAGTGCAGCCAAAAGAAAAAAGCAGGAAAATAAAAAACTGTTGAGAAAAATGATTAATCAAATTGGAAAGGTTGATCCAACGAACTATTTTCAACCAAACAAGATGAAAATTACAGATCTATTATCATACGGATATAGTGCGTTATTCCGTAATTTACTTCAAAAATAATGCAGATAAACAAATATCGAAAATTTGATTTAGTCCGGAACGATAAGTCAAAACAAATGAATCAGATTTAATACGAAGATGAAAATTAAAACTTGAAAAATGATAAATTATTAGTCTTCAAGAGGAAATAAATACGTTTATGGATCATAATTTTAAGACCATAACTGAACGCTACGGCAACATTCTGCAATTATTAAAAAACAAATAAAAGATATCAATAAATGGACTAAAAACGACCGCTAATCCCGAAATTAAGATATCTGCACGGTAAACTGTTTTAGTGCGATAGAAGGAAATAAGGAGATGTGAAAAAATGCGGTGCACAGCGCAAGATTTACTCCAATCTCAAAATTCTATTTATTGCAGATCGAAGATTTTCGTAAGCAATTGGATAATCTGAAACATGCCCAAAATACTGAAAGTAGAATCTATCAGATATGCATAATCAAATTGAATTATAAACAGATCTTCGAATAAAATATCGATTAGTTTATCGTAATTCATCGTAATTCAGTGTTCAATAAAATAGGGTCAAACAATTTTTAAACCTACGCTTCAAAATAATTCGATATTTCTCCATATACTCGGACAACTGTTCTCAGCAAAAGAAGCGATAAAGCAGTAAGGATGCATTGCGAGAAAGCACTGCTAAATATAGACGGAAAAGAAGGTAAGGAAAGAAAAGAGTGGAGAGAATGTCACGGGAGAGATTGAGAAAATTAGTTGAATTAACATGAATCAGTTCTGTTCAGAACTCTTTTCAAATCTAAAAATAACCGTTTTAAAAGCAAAGTGAAAATGGAATAAAAATCCTTCAAATACTTATGTGTCAAGATATTTCTTGATCAACTGATTTCGAAAAAATTCTTGTTTTCTAAAATTCAGAAGATCTGAAACCCACTCCTACCAAGTAGTCCGAAGTTTAACTTTACCAAAACCCGGTCTTCCGAAGAAAAAGACATGATACTAGACAACATTTTCTCAGTTAAAACAAAAAATGAGAAATAAGCCCATAATATTAGCCGATAGATGGGCTGTTGACAAGATCTGTTCCACTAATGTACTGCTGTTTCTTTTAGCCAAGGTTATCAGTTAAGTACGAAGTTCCAAACTCGGGACCAAGTTGACTAAAGCCTATATAGTTCATAGCACTTTGACAATCCGTACAGTGCCTCTTACATATAAATGGGCCATCAAAACTCAGTCTCCTACAAACAAATCCAATGTATTTCAACAAACAATGACGTTAGATTCTGTTTCGATTTTCCACTCCGTGCGTGGAGTTTGGGTGTGAATTTAACGAACGGATCAAATCAAATTAAACAGATTGGCAGCGATGGAACTTTTTAGGAGCAGACCGTCGAAATAGAGCAGTCAAAGTGACGTATCATTTAATGGGAATTGATCCAGCTTACATGATGTTCAACCAGATGTTACGTAAACAAGTCGAAAACAAGAGCTAAACTACTGCAAATATCACCACCGCCACCATTTCCCTCTAGACAACAGAAAATTGATCAGAGAGCTCACGTGCCAGCAGCATAAGTACTGTTTGACTGTAAGTTTTGTGGTATTTGATGTTTCTTCCGATCGATGACGTGGCGTAGCGTAAGTGCAATGCTTGAATTGTCTCCAGGTATTGCTACCCTGAAACTTCCATACCACTAGAAAAAGTTTCATCTATTTGCTGGAATCTCTCTTCTCTCCACTTCAACCACGAAACTAAAATTTGACGGGACAAACTCAACCGAAAAGTTTACAGAAAGGGACAGTATGACATCACTGCAATGAAAACCACTTCACGGCGTATTTTCTTTTCTTTTTTTCCTCAGCCCATTCAAGAAGCAAGCATTTACCAAGTCGAATGTACATCTGCATGCAGACAAACACAAGCATGCATGCATGCGCAAGCACACATCTATACATGACAAGAAGGAAATGGCTTCATATTGATTGATAGCCCAATGAACTGTGCAAACTGCTAAAGATAAAAAGACGGAGCATGGGAAAAAAAGAGAGTGGAAGTGCCTGTCATGCCTATCAGTGTTGCAAATGGACCGATCAATTTGTAGAAAGTAATCTCGGAGTGGAAGCGAAATTTTTTGTGACGAAATGAAATGAAGAAGAAAAGTGAGAGGGAAATATCGCGCCAGACTGTGGCGGAAGGGAAGGAAGGAAGAAGAAGAGGATGTGCTGCCACTGATTCCCTTCCCTCTAAGCCAGCAAATAATAAGAGATGGTGCATTGATTCATTCCTGGAATAGTACTATTTGTAATTAGTTATAGTGTAGAGCAGAGGTCCTAGTCTGGGGACATTTTTGGGCCAGAACCTTGTCAGGTTTAAGGAGCGGCCCGGGTATTTTTAGGCCCAACATTTTTCTCACTCAAGATTGTCCAATATGTTGATAATTCTTCGCCTATGTCACATCTGTGGATACATCCGAACGAAGCTTTACTTCTGACTCTCTGTCTGAACAAAATCTAACCTGAAGCAAAGGTTATCACCAAAGATTATTAAATATCAATGTAACACTGGCATCATGAATAAAAAAGAAATATGTATAACAAATTTCGGGGATTTTCGTTTCTCCGGAATCTTGGAAATGTCATATATTTGAGTCGGAATCTGTTAATATCTCTTGATGCTTGGAAGTATTCGAAAGACACGATGGGTAGTGCCAAACCTTTCGGGAGGTTTGAGCAAATTAGGAAGAAACAACTACTATTAGGTGGAACGTGGAACTAACATGCCGAAAGGAATGTTTTTTATGGCTGACATCATGGGTGTCTTTCCAAAAAACCATTGCGGACGCGTAGAAGCTATGGAACTTGCTGAGAGATACGCTGTACTAAGTGACGGGGGAAGTTGATGCTCGTTTGGAAACGAATTTTTGAAAAGACTGAATTGTAGGAAAACGATGCTGAAGTGTTCCTAGTTACCAGAAATGCTTAAAGGCTTGGAGTTTCATCAGCGCTGGACCGATAAGTTGTTTTAGATGAAATTTTGAATCAGTCCGTATAGGAAGGGAAGATGCACTCAGACAGTGAATTCTCCCGGGGGAGGATCAGAGCAAGGAATGGGAAAACGTGGAATAGCTTCAACGAAGGGACAGGGACCAATCTAGAAGATATTGCTATGTACTTTTCATTCCAAGAATTCATTATAAGAGACTTCAGAAACCTACCGAATGACTTTTCGAAGAGGCGTAAAGATTGGTAGTTATGTCACTCGGTTTTCTCCTTCTCTTTTCGAGATTACGGAGATATACGTCAGCTCGAATCCGTTATTTAAAAGAAAAGCTTGTTGTTGTTTATGTGGACATCTGTGAACATTAAATTTCCTGAAATACGTGCCTAATGCAATTTTGTCTTCTCGGCTCGGATATGAAACTAAGACGATGAAACTGATGAATTATTTTATAATTGTTAAATGGTATTAAGCTAAGGTCAGACAGGAGTAGATAGGATATCACTGTCAAGTCAAAATGCGGTACAAATGAACCAAGCTCATCTGTCTGGTTTCTACAGGAATGTGAATTTTCTCCAAAATTTTCATATTTTTTAAGATTGTTCCATCTAAATTTGTTAAGAAATTCAATACCTTCTTGGAAGTTGAAGATGAAGCTAAAATAATACGGTTTTTAGCATTGGCTGGACTTTAAGCAATGGCTTACCCTTAGCAAAAGTCATGCAGAACTACCGAACGATCTTAGATGACGTTCTATATGATGAAGTATAAAGTTTTGGGTATTTCTCATGTTAAATTTCACTGCGCTGTAATTTAGTGCGAATTGTGCAATGGGCAATGTATTGAGTATGTTACTCTATTTATGAGATGATGGATACAGATAACTACGGCAAACTAGAACTTACTGTTTTAGAGAATCAATAGATTTTCCGGATTCTTATTCGGTTGTTAAGTTTTACATGAATGATAGTGAGACATTTTGGAAAAATACACCAGAGGTAAAACCATTTTTAGCAAGATAGGACCGAATTATAAAATAAATACTGCACTTAATTTGGTGCAGTATTTCTCTATGCTGTTTTAGTTCGTTTTTTTCTAAATAAATGCTTCATTATGACGTAAAATATTGACATATTTCCTTTTAAAAAGGGAAGAAACCGAACTATTTTGCAAGAAGAGAGCTTGAAAGATAGAGATCCATAAAATATCATGAGAAAGCTTCATTGAAGTAGCTTTATCATGAAATAATTTCTAATCAGCTTCTCGATATGATAAAAATTCAGGAAAAGAGCGATATGTTAGAAAAACGCCACTCTGATATCCTAAATTTGCTTCCATTGATCATCCTCAAATTATCGGCTAGAGAAACGATCCTTCAGCTTTTTTAAATTTGTAGGAGCAATTAATTGTTAATTATATGTTGATTAGTCATAACATACATGCGTTTATTAAATTAAAGCTGTATCAGATCTTGCAGTTTTCTTCTTGGCTATCTGAAAAATGTAAAATTGGAAGAACGAATTATAGAATACATACATTTGCTACTGTACTGTTATTAATGTAACAATTTTTAAACTTGAAATAGAAACAAAACTTTTTTGAATAATCCTGAGAAATTTGAAGTAGAACAAGTTGAAAGGCTTATAGAAGAATTAGGACTGCTCGGTTTTGGGATTGTTTTTTTTCTCTTTTTTTTTTTTTTGAAATTTTTAATTTGTTTTTTTGTTTTTTTTTTTTTTTGATTTTTAATTTGTTTCATGATTTTCGAAGTACTCCCTACCATCTGCAAATCTGACAGGTTTGAACTAGGCTTATTTTTCCGGTGAAGATGAGTTTCAGATTACTTCACCATTCTTGTAAATACACCAATTCCATGAGTGAATGAATTTTTTGGTTAGAGAATTTGCTATACAACAAAGCTTGAAAGTTGAAGGCTAACAGTAAAGTGACATTTCCTTCATGGAATGCATTTAGTGCTAAGAAAATGATGATTAGTGAGAGCTGTGAACTCACTAAATTGAAAATTTTCAGATTTAATTATAAAATCATAGTTTTCGGCATATTTGTAGATGTTCGAAAAGATGAAAAATGTTTGCAGTAGTCAGAGAAGCAGCAAAGCAATGACGAATTCAATTAAATAGACTGCAACCATTCTGCAGCATAATGGATAAATAGCCACTGGGATTGAAACAGGCTTAACTAAGTTCGAATAGGCCTGAGGGCATTTAAATAAGTTAGTAAACACATTGTGATTATCAGAATCCACTATCTCTTTGACACTATACAATGTGCCTGACTAACATTACTTTTTTTTTTTTTTTCAAATAACTATATCCTTATTTTCGTTGTTAAAAGTGGAACCATTTCCAGAAGATCTTCAAAACAATCCAATTTCCGATGTAATTAAAATTATGATTAAATCCAATTTGAGTGCCTCTCTCTAATGCGCACCGATCCATTTACTTAGCAATTCATCAATTTGGTAGCAAAACTAAATCAACATTCTAAAGATCATCGGATATCAGAGCGTAATGCTTTATGATAATGAAACTGTAAGGTTCAAATGGCTTCACTCTAAAATTTAGATTTTTATCAAAAGGAGAAACAAATAAAAAGTATTTTGATATATGTTCTTATACATTTCTTTTTAAACTTAATGTTTCTGTTGCTAAACGATTTGAAAATTGGAGTATTTCATTTATTTATTTGCAATGTAGTTCGCGAATAAATAAATAACTTTGCTATCCTGTGTTATTTATTACTGGAATTAAACAGTATTGCCAAGAAGAATCAACTGCTTTGTCCTACAGTGCTAAGTAAACATATCAAAAGAAGGAAAAATACGATTAATTGCTCTTCATTCTTTAGAGATGGATTCATATTGACTCCTTTTTGCTGCTTTTCTCAAAATTCAAACCTTAATACCTTACTCTCTCATATTGTGAGAAACGGCAACTCCCGGATACTACCGAACTATGTCGGTACAAATGTCCATGAAGTTCCGGCCGATTCAAAATGAATCAACCAGCAGCTAAGTCCAGCCGAAGTAAACCATTGCAAGTTAATCACGATAATTTTAAAATAATTTAACAACTATGGGATGCATTCAGATGGTAATGGAACTTGGATTAGTTATGCTGGAGATGTCTCTGGATCTTGACAAAGTCGACATAAAAATGAATTTTTAATAGATTCATCTATAAAAGATTCATTTTTATGGTACTGCATGAATGTACTTGATTATAAGGAAGATGTCAGAAAAGTGCTGATTAGAACAGCGATGTGAATATTTTGCATAATTTGATATTTTTAGAGCCTATTTCATGCAAATCTCGGTGGTATCAAGCCTCAATAGTCAAGACTCGAGAATAAATTTTTGCTGACTAATGCTCTGTTAGGGATTGTTTGCTTATCTTATTCCCATTTAACTCTCTTCTTCTTTTCTAAATCAGATAGTTATTTCATTGCTATGAAATAGGACAAGAGCCAATTGCTGACTTTGCCAGATACACATACTTCACTGGTTAGTTCTCTTATTTCCTCGTAAGAAAAGATAAGGTTACATGCTGGGTACTCGATGGAAGAGAGTGGAAAAGATTGGAAAATCAGAAATTTCAATCTCTTTCCATATATTATGATGCACTTGCATATTTAGCACTTGTTCTAATTCCTGTATCAGGCTTTGCACAGAGATCTCACTAGAATTGCATTCCTATCATTTATCCTAACTTTCTGCACACTACTTTTAAATTGGCTGCATCGATGCTTACTAATTCCATGGATTTTCAGGTTGCAAAGGCTTCGGTAAACCATTAATAATTATTGCCAAGTTTACTTTATTGTCGTGAAGGTCAGGGCAACGTTTCATAATAATTGTTCATTTTAACATCCTTACGATTTTTCAATTTATTGTAAATAACAATTGTTTGATAGGCAAATATGTTGCTCATAACTGACGGATTATTCTCTTATTTGCACAGATTATCGTTAAAATGGTGGCAAGCAGCCAGCATTGTCTGAACTATTCTGCCAATGGCTACATCTCCTGATGGCAGCACGACTATACGATGAGCATGTAAGATGTCTTTCAGTTCTCTCTAAAGAATCCACGAGATCAGTAATTAAATTGATCCGTTTAATAATCCAACATATGGATGGTCTGTCGGCATCAGTAGTCTGATTTCATTCAATTAAGCATCTGGGAATATCGATTTGCCTAAAACTTTCAGAAATATAGGGTCTTCATATTCCAGCACTGACGATTCTCAGTAATTTCAAACCAAATTTTCAATCATATTTTTATCTCAGTCGATATTAAAAACGGGTATCGACTGTGAACTTGGCTCAAAAAACTTGGCCTTTGTACTTGGCCTCAAAATACTATTTCAGAATGGGTAGTTGTAAATTTTCGCCGAACTTCGCAAATATTTGATAGGCTAATTTTTTTGTGCTAATGAATTTCCACCCTTTTCTCCTTTTTTCTTTCGCTTTTCAAGATTTAGTCTTAGCTCGCAGAGTCTGAATTCCTATCTTTTTCTCTACTCTTTTTCTTTACATATTTTACTGACATCATTCGAATCATTATAGCTTTCTTTTTCCTAGAATTCGATAAGCTTTTTTCTTGATTTAGCAGTTCATTTGCATTTGAGAAAAGCAGGATGGCTGCTGCAAACATTAACATTATGTGACAAATTTGCCATCATAATTAGTATTAGTGACCAGCATATGTCACTGCTACTTCTTTCTGTGTTATCACTTTCTAATTCATTTCCTTAACTGTGTTAATCACGACAAAAGTGAAAAGCATGATGAAAATGCGGTTATTCAGTGATAACATCAACCAAGATGAAAATGCCCGTTAGAAGTCAGTTCGAAATTGAGAAAAGATGAGATTACCCAACCATAAGTGAATATAATTTGTGCCCTGAACTCTTTGATACTAATGTTGTCAGAGAAACAACCTGGTTGATATGATTGCGCTGAAGTGATAGAATGATAATGATGAAGCAGCGTCGAAATAAGAATATATTTGCAGAAGCCTTAAGCAAATCAAAAGAAGAATTGCAGAAAAAGAAAATTTAGAAGATGCCAGTGGTCAGTATATATACGGAATGAAATAAGTAATCAGATTGTTCACACTGTTGCTTCTTTCGACAGATCCTTTCTGGCTTACAGTTGCGTCAAGATAAAGATATCCGCTGCTTAACTATACCCGAATGTTCAATATTTAACACTTTTATCTAATTTTGAGTGCATATTGGAACATTTATAATTGTGGAACTTTTGCAACATAGATGAAGAAAGATCATGAGACAGAATCCTTAAATGAAAACGTAAGTTTTAAGAAATGCTTACTTAAGTATGCTTTTACTCATGTTTTGCATGAGTGCTAAAGTTAGCTATATCAATAAATGAATGATCTGCTCAATCTTTAATTATTTCCTATGAAAATATTTTCCTTTATCTCTTCCATTATCGTTACCACCTTCATTCTGCAAAATGTTTCAGTGGATAAACATCACTGTTGTATATATTTCTATTTGATTATAAAAAAAGTTAGGAATCATATGAAAAATATATCATAGAATAGATGTATAATATTAGACTTTCTTCTAGCACCGCCACTTGACTGTGTAGCGAAAAAACCATTTTGAAAAACCGTCTGGTTTAATCCACTTATTGATTAAGGAGTTGATGATCAAGAGGTATTCCACTACTTATCATTATTCTATACAAACTTATTCCTATTTAGAAAAAAATTCTTGATAATTCCAATAAAAATATTAATTTATTCATGGACATATGCTCGTGTAGGACATAGCTTCCAAATATTTTATTCATTTATCCTATTTCAAAATCATTAATTTTATGCTATACATTTAGAAATGTTCAAGTTTTTGTTTTATGGATATGTTCAATGGAATTCGGAAAAAATTTGCGAAAAGAAATGACCATAAAAAAATTCAAAAATAATTGAAGATGTTACGTTTTAGTCACAGAGAGAGGTGCTAAGAAATTGTGCAAATATTTTTCCACCAAAATCAAAATTTAAAATATAAATACCCTTTATAAAAAAGTCACGATATTACGAAAAAACTTCTTTGTTAAAATAGCCAAATTCGGTTTGTACTAAACTAAATATGTTTAAATTACAAGCATACTAATATGTTTAAACTTACATCAAAAAAAAAAAATGTAAATTCTACCTTACTCCTCCATGATCTCCGCAAATTCTCCACCGACTCTTTTCAAATTTTGGCATAACCTTGTATTCGAATAGACGCGTGTCTTTATATAAACATATTTACTTTTTTCCACGTGTCACGTTCGTGACAACTAAAAGTAAGCGAGGAGGCGGAGTTTATTGACTCCGCCTTCCTTTTTTTCTCTCATTTTCCTTCTTCCCCCATCTCTCTCTCTATTGCAATGCTTATTACATCACGTGGATTTATCCAAGGAAAGATCGAAAAAAATGGTAAAAAGATAATGCTTTCTGATATGGCAGATAAATATAAAAATTTTTGCATTTGTAACCAGTCCGAAAAAAATTTCAAATACCTGTTAAAATTTGAATTTGAAATTCCTTCTCTTTAATAAAAATTAGCTTAATTTGTTTGGGAAAAGGCACAAGTTTAATGTAAAGAAATTTTATTACATTAATTCTAAATATTTTTTAGGATCAATCTTTTTGCTCAGTTAATCTTCTCCGACATAGTTTTGATTTAACTTAATTTGTTGTAAATCTAATGTTAAAATATTAACTCATAACTTTATTTTATTTTTCCATAGATATTCAAATCCATCAGAAGTATTGTTGACTTATAATTTCATATAATTGATATTAATTCTTTCTTTTTTAAATTTTATTCATATTATACCTTTATTTGTTTATTTTTATCCATCTACCTATAACTTTCGCTTGCAATTCGCGAACGAAATTCTCAATCAGTTGGGAATGCCATCACCGAATCGATCTGCTGTTGCTTCGCTCGATGTGGAATTGCGTCGCAAACAAAATTAGAACACGACTGATCTTTTGTCATATGTGCAATCAAATATTCTTAAGCTAAAGTTTGAGCAAAAAGGCATTTACGATCAAATAATACAAACTGTCAATAAGAAAATTGGATAAATCTTCTTTTTAGATGTGCCAGAAAGAAAGGGTACAAAGTTCCTACTTAGATTGATTCTGGCAACAATTCCATCCCAAAATGATGTAGCCTTATCTCTTGCATCGTCCGGAATAGCTGCAGCATTGCTACCAGATGGAATAACTGCTCATTCCGCTTTGAAGTTGCCATTGAGCATGCAATTAATTGGAACTCCCCCGCACAACAATTCCAAAACATCCGGTATGGAAAAAGTATTGCAAAATGCAAATTTATTGTTTGGAATGAATGTACAATGAGGCACAAAAAATCGGTCGAGGCTCTTGATCGATCATTACAAGATTTGCGTGGAAATATCAGACCATTTGGAAACGCATTAATACTACTTGCAAAAAATTTCAGGCAAATATTGCCTGTAATTCCTCGATCGACGCCAGCGGAAAAAATAAATGTTTGCCTGAAATAAGTTACTTTGTGACGACACGTAAAAAAATTGATATTAATTACAATAGTCCAGCTGCAAAAATGATCGATCAACTGGGATCTTCTCACATCAGTTCCTGGAAATTGGAACGGAAAGCTACCAGTTGATCTGGTCTCAGGATGAAATTCATTCCTTATAACTTCTGCAATTTAGTTACGTCATAATAAGAGTTGGTTGAAAAAAAATTTCTCGATATTCAAACCAAATTATAAGAACCACAATGAGTGAACGAACTATTCTTGCGGCCGAGAACAAAGACTTCGATGAACTTAATGATATTATACATTCTGACATTCAAAGCGAGACAGTCACACATAAGTCAGTCGGCACTGTTGTGCAAGCAGACGAAGCGGTTAATTATCCAATAGCATTTTTGCTAACATGTATCGATCTGCCAAGGATGCTACCGCACGTACTGCAATTGAAAATCGGCGTGCTAATTATCATGTTGCGAAATATCAACCAGTCAGAACTTTGCAACGGCACGCGGTTTGCAGTAAAAAAATTAATGAGCGATGTCGTAGAGGCAACAGTTTTGACAGGACCTTTCAAAGGTGAAGATATCCTTATTCCTCTCATTCCTATGATTCCAATGGATATGTCATTTCAGTTTAAAAGATTGCAATTCCCAATTCAATTGGCATTTGCATTCATCATCAACAAAACTCACGGCCAATCTTTAAAATTGTGCGGTTTAGATTTAGAGACAAATTGCTTCTCACATGATAATAATATGTTGCTTGTTCTAGAGTCGGTAAACCAGACAATCTCTCTGTCTGCACAGACAATGGAACAACAAAAAATGTTGTATGCCCTCAAGTATTATGAAATTAAACATATTAGATGTGGGCGAGAACTGAAAGATGTCAAATAACCCCATGACAACAAATATAAATAAGAAATACTAAAGATCAAGTGGCGCGACATAGTTTCAAAGAGACGGCAAATATGTTTACCACCAGAACGGTCTAATTCACAGCTAAACGACAAAGATTGACGCAACAACAGCAACAGTTCGAAGTTCCAAGAGTTCTAGTTTGACAGTTCAAAGCGACATAACAGTAGCAATAATCGGACAATTCACTTGAATAGTATTCTTCTCTATTATCGACGAAGGAAAGAATAACCCAGTGATTAATTTGCCTGGATGTTCTCTGATAATTGTTTGTTACGAAGAAACGTTCTTCATTAATCAATAAAATATTTCACAACATCATTCACCTTTGTCACACAAGACACAAAAAAACTCTTCACACTTATTGCTGACCTAGCCCAATCACAATAGCAAGGATCAGTCTCCAAGCCAACCAAACTACAAATCAATTTACAAAGTATCAGTTCTTTTCCCAACACTAGAAACATGCGCTTTCTCTTTTCTTTTTTTCACTTAATCAGACTGAGCTACAGCAACGCGTGTATAAAAACATACGCGTATTCGAATGCAACGTTGTGTCAAAATTTCAAAGCAGTAGGTAAGGACTTTTCATATCTAAGATTTTGAATTAATATAGACAAGACGCGTGTTCAAGAACTTTCTGAGGTTTAAGATTTTGAACAAACGAACATTGATGTTTTTATTTAAATAGATTAGCTGGACCCGGCCACGCTCCGCATGGCCGGGTCCAGCTAGTTAAAATAATAAATAATAATATATTGTGGAAAAAGAGAAGGAACGGCAGATTAAAATAAAAGACAGGAAGTATTTCGCTGAAAGCTACTCATTATCAAACTCGATTTTTGACTTTCAAATTGTTCCATTTTCATTTATTTATCGATTATTTTAACTTCTTACAATTATTTTGCCTGCTCTATTGACAGTTTTTTTGAATATTGATTAGAAAGTGAATTCTTTTTCAAATATTATCTCACTCATTTCAGCCACAGGCGTTATGTCCTTTTCTTATAATAAAAAAGTTTTTTTCGTTATGTCCTTTTCTCATAATAAAAAAGCTTTTTTCAAGTTGTCCCTTTTAAACAGCATCAGTAGCTGAATAACCGGACTGACAATCCCTTTTATAAGTTAAACATTCTATTGATAATCATACCTCTTTTTGCTTCTTAAGGCTTAGAAATATAAGTTGAAATGTGCCACTGCACCATGGTTTGTATATTCCCACACTTCAACTTTTCTTTCTTCTCGAATAATCGCAAACAGTATGCAAACTTTCCACAACAGCATTGCGACAACTAACCATTTAATTCGACGTGATGATACCTTTACTACCAAATGACCTGTTCAACTGCTGTTCCTCTTTCCATCTCAAGATAAAAAAAGCAAAAATGTTGATAGTGCTGGTTGATCGCGCTGAAGAGATTTCTTCTCGCTTCAAAATCAATCTTTGCATCTTTCTTCTTTATAATAATATGAAAAATTTCAAAGTACGCTCAATTCATCGAATAATCACTTCGCGCAGTTTCCCATAATGGCTCTTAATAATGCAACCAGAGTGAATGAAATTCAAAAATAACGGAAATTCAACAAATGGCTGAAGGCTGTCGTGTCAGAAATATTAGTGTCTACGGCGAAAAAAGGCACCTTGCTAGAACTCAAAGGTACTTGAAATTTTCGCTTCATCTTTACATGTTTTTACCCAAAAATTTGAAAAGTTTGTCTCACTAGTTTCCGGCAGTGTATTCTTTATTTATTTGATTAGTTGCTATTTGACCTTTAGCTCAACAATTAAATTATGCTATTAATAAAACTTCAGCAAATTGTTTGATTTTGCCCTTTTTTTGGATTTCTGCAGATGGAGAGATCCTTAAATTCACGGTTTTTCTCTATTTTATATTTAATCTTTTTTATTTTTTGTATTTAATTGATCTATTTTATATGTAATCTTTTTATTTTTGCCTATTAAAATGTAGTTTGCTTTTTTTTTTTTTTTTTTTAATTTAAGAAATGAACGAATGGTTCGTTCATCAAGTAAGGCGAACAATTTTTTCAAATGCATTTCAATTTGAATCAAAGTTAAAATTATTTTAGAAGCAATCAAACGGATTAAAATAGACAAAATAGCTCAAAGAGAAGACTTTAAAAAGTAACAGTTCTGCTTACAATGACACTATTTAATTTTTAAATTCTTACAATGAAAATAATGATATTTATGACAAGCAAAAATTTTGGCTTATCTAACACCACTTATGTATCATTTGAATCGCTCGAAAAACTGACTTGTTAGGCACTATAAATGAAATGATACACATATTTCACAAGGTTGATACGTTTCATTCACTTTCTTTTCTATCTCTTTCTGCAGTTACTGCAATCCTCCTTATATTTGTTCTTTATTCATGGATACTAAATGTCGCTGCAATCACGATATTCAAGTTTCTGTGCGAGAATTGTTTCTGGATCCATTTTATAAATTCATGGAAGGGTGATAACCAGGAATTATTCTGCTCAACGAATAGCTCTAAAACTGAATAAAATATAAGTCTTTCATGATTCAGAAAATTCATACCGAAAAAACGAAACCATGGCGTGGAAATTTCCGATTTTGGATGAAGATGATCTGAAGTTATTGGGATTGAAAGATTAAATTGCAAAAAAGCAACAAATTTTTGAGCAAATGATAAATTGTTTTAATTAGAAATTACACCATATAATTTATTATCTGAAACTGTTACAGAGCGATGACGCTGTCGGTTCCGACATTTCCGGAAGTCAGCAAAACTAGAATGCCCAGAAAAAAACGAAAGATGAGTTTAGGTACGCAACCACTGCTGACTATAAATTCCCTCTGCATACATTCATCATCCATTGCGGGTAAAAATTTCGATAAATTTGCCGGAATTCTTCCACAGTCATCACAAATCGCATCCAGTTAAGCGATGGAAAATTTATGAAGTACTTTATAATAAATTATCGAATTATTTAGATGCGCTTTCTGAAAGTTTCCGCACAGTGGCAGGAATGGCGGGGAAACAGAATTCGATATCGCTGCCTCGAAAAGTGACGAAAAAGTTGAAAAAATCGAGATTAATAGCTAAAAATGGGATTTGCAATGTTTACAATACAAATGTACCGAAAAAGGATCGGCAGTATCTAAGGTTCGTTAAGAGCGATATTTTTGCAACAAAATTTTATCATCTGTTAATTCATGATCTGAATTGATTCTATCCATTTTTTAGTATTTCGTACATTATTATACAAAAATGCCGTGTTGTTCTCAACCTAATTAATGAGATTTCAGGGATATATTCACAACAATGATTGACGTCAAATGGCGGTATATGCTTGTTATATTTGCTATTGTTTTTATAAGTAGGTTAGTATTTAATAAATTTGATTTCCTATTCGATCATTACTAGGGTACCGTGAAAACCAACATCAAGTTCACTATACTTTGGACCATGCAAAGAATTGGTTTTAAAACTTCACAGCTTGTGAGAGGTCTTGATTACGTTTGACTAAGTTTGAAAATGATTACGATCACAAACTGAATGAGAAAGTGATTCGTCGAATCACTTTAAAAAGAACCGCGAATATATTGGTAATAACTTTTTGTTAATAGTAACTTGTAAACTCACAATCAATAGAAAATTTCAGTCAAACATTATCGAATCTTGCAATTACACTTTTCCTTTTAAAATGATGTTGCAGCAGTTGAATTCTTCACTGCGAATATAAAATAATGGCAGCCTGAGATTTAGCTTCTCTTTCTGTAAAAATTTACAGAACTAAGTACTGTAGTCCAGCTGAAGAGTTACTTTACTTTTTTGTATAATCCAAAGTGATTTTGAATAAAGACGACTTTTCTTATTTCTGCTATCTTGATTTAGCAATAATGCGATATATGATATGTAATTCAGACCAAACAAACAATCAGGTTGAAAAGCAAAGAAGATATCGTGTAGAAAATTGAGAATTTCTTCTTTACCAACTTACATTTATAATCGAAAAATCACTATGAAAAATGAAAGTTTAATTATTAAATAGAATCTGAAATGATCTACTGAATGAGGAAGTCAAATAAATGAAGAAAATTTTAGCTGGACAATATTTGCAAGTTTTTATTATGTTATAAGTGTTCTACACGGTGATATACGTAATCACTTGAAGCGTAATATATTGAATCATTCGGTTTGTATCGAGAATATCGACTCCTTCTTCTCATCATTCCTCTTTGCTGTTGAAACACACCATACCATTGGCTATGGACACAGGTTATTTCTTTTTTTAGATTCCATTATCTGCTCTAATAATTCCTCTCCATTCTTATCACTTACGTTCAAATTTCATTTCTGATCTTCGTTTCAAATGGTGCAGTATTTTTTTTTTTTTTTTATATATATATATTCTTTCATTCAAATGCGTAACGTCTATATTATTAGTAGCAAAGATAATGTAACTACAAGCTTCTGAAAAAGGCATGTGTTTTTCCATATAAATTTCAATTATCATGTCATCATTATCTAATCATTTTGATCAGCGCAATTGCATACTAAACGCAATATCCGTTATTAATTAAAGAAGACTTGAGGCGTCACTTTTAGATCAACTTGTAACGCTACGGATCATTTCATCCATCCATCTAATGAATATACATATATATGGTGATATCTTCTCAGATTTCTTGAAATGCAAGAATAAATAAGTTTCGCTCTGCTAGGCAACAATTACTATTTCTAATCTTATGTCAGAAACAAACTCTGTAGTTTTTTTTTTTCTTTTTTTTCTCCGATTTAAACTATGTTTTGTGGATATTGCACAAATAATGATTACACTGTGCTCCTTGATAGATTTTTACCGTATCTTCAATCTGTCCATCTCAAGTCCACTAGGGAAGGCAGTATTGAATTCCTCCTCGAAAATTTCAAATTCAAATGCTGTGATGAAGATCATCATCATCATCTAGGTAATCATCATGATAATCATCAAAGAATTTTACCTTGTATTGAGAATTGGTAAATTCTTAGAATTTGTCCGGAACTGTACAAAATTTATAACAGAAGATTTTTAGGTACATTACGACGGAATGTCCTGTTGCCGGTGCAGTAATATGCCTTCAATGCATCTGTGGTCTTTTAATTCAAAGTTTTATGGTTGGCCTTGTATTTGCGAAAATGGCGCGACCCAAAAAGCGAGCTGAAACCATTATCTTCAGGTTCGTTGTTTCGACTGATCATTTTAATTGTATTCGGAAATCAGTGTATGATAGCAGCATAACATTAAATATCGAATGTCATATCTCACTAACTGGTTTTAATCTATTATTTAAATACTTCGGCGGAATGAATTTTTTTTTTTCGAAATATCCATAATTTCAGCGAAAAAGCAGTAATTTGTTTGCGAGACGGACACTTTTGCTTTTTGTGTCGCGTTGGTGATATGCGTAATACTCATTTGGTGGAAGCTCATGTGCGGCTACAATTCATTACGGATCGTGAAACTGCCGAAGGGGAGGTGAAGTTTCAACTTTATGCTAAATAATTCATTAATCAAATTATCGCTTCAATAAGGATAGGAAGTGATATTTGAAGTCACTTCTGTACATGATGTTTGAATTAAAATTAGTTAAAATCGTAAGAAATAATTAGTCTAATTCCAAGCTTTTGACGAAGTTAACTTGTTTTGCCATAAATTCTTGTTTAGATCGAACCGCTGCATCAGTATGAAATGAAAGTAGGTCCAAGCACAACGGATGATGATCGTATCTTCTTGGTAATTTATTTCATTTTAATGAAATTCCGAAATACTGCTTGTAGAACAATTATTTCGGATGTTTCCAGAAAACACTTTATAGATTCGTAAGGAATAAAGAGCCAAAAGACAGCAATTGAACTGGTAGTGAAATCATCTTATCATGACTAGTTTCAACTATTAATAATAAATACTACTGTTAAATAATACCTAATTGCAACTATTTGATTCGACAAATTAGATAACTTATCAAAACGAATGGACTTCTCAGTCCAAAATTCCTAAGATTTCAACTATTTTTTTGGAGAACAAATTAGGACAGTTATGAATTGTGGAATTTTTGATAACTACTTAATTAAGGTGTGGCCGACTACTTTGTGTCATGTAATTGATCGTGACAGTCCACTGTATGAATATGACTCAAATGTACTGTTGAGTGCTCAGTTCGAAATTATAGTTCTCCTAGAAGGTATTGTTGAATCAACGGGAATGACTGCTCAAGCACGTACATCCTATTTACCAAGCGAAATTCTCTGGGGACACAGGTAACCTTTGACCGAACAGCGAACTTTAAGATTAGCAATGGCTTAAATTTCATCTGGGAAGTAATTTTTTTTAAATAAATTGTATGTGATAATATTTTTTCTAAAGTTAAGGTTCAAAAAGTTGGTAACTTATCAGCGCAGTAATGGGTCATATCAAATCGATTACGGTATATTCCACAGTACTTACGAAGTAAAAACTCCCACATGTAGTGCTAGCCAGTTCCATGAACGTCATCTTGTAAGTTTTTACGTCTTCACTTATCTCAGAAGCTGTCTAAATAACAGTCAGTTTTTTTCAGACTTTATCTATCTATCTGAAATATGTTGAAAGATATACAAAATATTTAACTTTGCATCGAATCAAATTTCTTTTTTATAAGCGCTCAGCGTTGTATCCCGAAATGCTATAAATTTGCTATGAGAAGGGGGATTCTATCGTACGTAAGTGAATCCAATGAGGATCAAGCTTTAACTGATGAATGGAATAAGCACAGCTACATGCCATATAAGTATCGGAAAACACGAAGCAATTGAATATACGTTGCATATGGAAATCACACAGTAACGACGAATGTAACACTCAGAATATTATACAACGGAATAGATGTGACATCATATGCGACAGAAATTAAAAGTGCTGAAGACATTAATTGATGGGATGTTAGAATGATCCATAGTCTGATCATTGAGATTACTTTCTTCTTAATGTCGAGAAAATAATTTTTGATCGTAGCTTTTTTACAGAAAAATTCAGAATTCTTTGTGCATGATGAATGGATCGAGCATCCATTGGAAGATGCGCAGTCAACAGAATCAACGCCAACACCTCTACCATCTCCCTATCTCACTGTAAATGACTGTTCGATAAATCAGTTCAATTTTCAAAATGGCAACAATTATAAAATGCAACTTGTCGTCAGCTTTATTTTGGGCAAAAAATACACAACTTTCCTGCAGATTTAACAAAGTATTTGTAATAACGCTTGTGTCAATTTGCAAATTAAATTGTTGACAGCGATGATGATAATAGTAATGGTGGTCTCTTTTTGCTTTTATTTTCCTTCTTTCTTTTTGTCACTCCCTTCTCTTTATCTTCTATTTTTGTTTATCGTCCAATTGGAAAGTGCCTGACGCATTGGCCCAGTGTAGAAAATGCAAATTTCAAAATTTCTGGCTCGAAACATTAGACAATTTCTTTCAATGGTAATATACTATTTCATAGAATTTCGCTGATTCTGGGTGAAGAACGAGTAAGGCGACTTTCAAAATTTTGAACCTATTCAACTGTTTATTGCTGTAAATGTTGGCTGCATTTTACATAGTTAAAATTACAATGATAATTGTTGCTATAATCATAGCGATGGAATTGCGAATGTTCATATTGGTTTCGAGAAGATGAGGAAATCATGAGCTAAAAAATTGCTGGAAAAAATAACAAAAAGTTAACTTAAATTTGTCATCACTGCTTTTTTGCAGGAACATATGCAGTCATCAGCTCCGACAATTATTGTGCAATGTCCTTCAAGATGTAACTCTCCGAGCCATTTAGATTCAACGTTACACACTAATAAATCTTCATCTGTTTTATCATCTACCATTACAAGCAGGTGAACTGCAAACCAGATGTTATTGCTTCTTTTCATAGTATAAATTTCATCATATAACAGATCAGGCCGATGTGTTATTATGAACATATCCATATCCAAATCATTTCACTTATAAAAGATTGCTGAGCAAATCTAGATTATAATCATTAGTTTTAGTTATCCGGATTTACTAACACGTCCCAGTTCGGCCTTGTTTGGTTCGGAAGAAAAAAGTAGGAGGTGTGATTCGCCGACAACAATTCATTCTCTCAAGTAAACGTATACTTCTCTATTGACCAATTATAAATGCTGTGCTAGAAATAATTTGAAGGTGTCTCTTACTGTGATTCATTTTTATTTCGGTCTCTTTAAAATTAAGCGGAAGAATTGGAATTTTCGAAAAAATATTTCATGTATCGGTAACGCTGATTAGATGATGTATGGATCTGAGAAAAAGAAAATGCTTCCATCTATGTTATTTTATCAGAAATCCAGAATTTTCGCTTCCTGATAAATCTTCCGAGCAGTACTGTGTTTAGAAAAGCCAAATTAGTACGAAGATTACAATTGTATCGATTAAATTTTCAATATCTATCAACTGATAAAGCATAATTTTACTCCATAAGACAATCAGTTAAAAGCCATTGCAGTGCATGAAAGATATCGCAATTATTTTTAACTTCGAACTGATTTAATTTATCTTGCCAGAAAGGCTTTTCAATTTGATAAAGAAAAATTTGAAGCAAGTGTACAAAGCCAAAATAGTGCAGTATATTCTTGCTAAAATTTTTTATGATGAGGTACAAATGATTAACTTTTAATGAAATATGAAGACATAGGATTGAAAAGTTTCGTAAGCAACGTTTTTAATGCTTATTCGTTCAATGTTTTTTATACTTACTAATAAGAATGCTATCAGATAACACGCGAAGTACCAGTTTTCCTCGATTTAGTAAGTTTGAAAACAACCATTTATATTTTGAACTTTGAACATTTTGTGATGAAAGTAAAAACGCTCAATTTCTTGACCGCCCATATATGGAGTCATTTAATTTAGAGATTTTACAAATTTTGATGTTTTTCTCCCATCTTTCTTCTAACAAAATTTGCCAAGATTTTGAATGAACCTACGTTTTTGTTGTACGCATAGAATAGATGATGCATGAAAAGAAATGATGGAGCAAACATCCGCAGATTTGTTTTTTGATTCATTTCGAAAGAGTTCGCGGCATTGCTTGAAATATTAATTCTCCAAAAATAGAAAAAAGCGAGTAAAATAGCTTCCGTCTGTGAAGGAAATTTGATTATCTGGCGACACTCCTAAGACAATATGCCTTTCGCTGTTATCTGGACTGACAGGGGCTGATTTCATTCTTGCACAGACCATCCTTCCAATTAGTCCGCTATTTCCTATATCATAGTTTCACCAAATACTGATTTCAGAAATTTCATTTTTTTTTTTTTTTTTGTTGCAAGACATCCATCTTGCTGTCACGCTACAGGTTAGCAGCAGTAGAAATCGTGGCTGAAATTCGAGACTTCTTAATGGTACCGTGGAAGATTACAATTTGCAAGAATGAAGAAATAACAAATGAGAGGAAGTAAAAACGTTCGACTGACTAATTAACTATACCTGTTGGATGTTTTCAAACCTGCCAATATTGCTATCTTCTCATAATCTATATAAATAAAAATGTAAATGCTACATGTTACTCACGCCCGATCTCCGGTAAATTTTCAACCGACTTTTTTCAAATTTTGACACAACCTTGCACTCCGACAGACTTTCTTAATGAATAAATATGGTTACGTTTTTTGCGTGTCACGTCCGTGACAACTGAAAATAGGTGAGGAGGTGGAGTTTATTGGATTCGCCTACCTTTTTTTCTGTTATTCTCCTTTTTTCTCCCATCTTTCTTCTTGAGGAAAAGATACGGTTAGCCTCCGCCTTTTTCCCCCCATCTCTCTCTCTTCTTCTTGGGTAAAAGATGCGGTTAACAATAATAATAGAAATTAAACTGGGTTCAATGTGATGACTGTCGCACGCCAATAAGTGCGCATCATCATCACGCGCTAACAAGGGCGCCCTTTCTATCACTTTGTATGTTCACGGGAGCGGTTTAATGCTCCGACTCGGGTATTTTTTTGTTTTCTCTCTTTTTTTCTGCCATTCTCCTTTTTTCACCCATCTCTCTCTCTCTCTCTTCTTCTTGGGTAAAAGATGCGGTTGGCAATAATAATAGAAATTAAACTGGGTTCAATGTGATGACCGTCGCGCGCCAATAAGTGCGCATCATCATCACGCGCAAACAAAGGCGCTCTTTCTATCATTTTATATAGAAATGTCAACGGGAGCGATTTAATGCTCCGACTCGGGTTTTTTTTTAGTTTTCTTTTCTTTTTTTTTTATTTTATAAATTTATCATTAGATTTGTTTTACTAATGTTGTTGATTTTTTATTTTTGCGTAATAAATGATAATTAATATTAAATAATGATAAATAATAATTGATAATGATAAATAATGACAAGTAATAAAAAATAATAATGACTAATAATAGATAAAATAATAAAAAAAAATAATGAACAGTGATAAATTATAACAAATAAATAATAATGAACAATAATACAGAATGCTGAATAATAATAAATAATAATAAACAATAAATACTGAATAATAACAAATAATTAGCTAATCCTTTGTAACCCTCAACTAGGGTCAATGTCGATTGCCCTAGAGCGCCAACAAAGGCGCCATTTTCTATCATTTTATATAGGAATTTCAACGATAGTGGTTTAATACACCAACTCGGGTTTTTTCCCTTTTATGTCGTTTTCTTCTTTTTTATTTAATAAATTTATCATTAGATTTGTTTTATTGATATTACTGATTTTTAACTCTTAAGCAATAAATAATTTTTAATCATTTCTTTGTAACCCTCAACTAGGGTCAATGTCGATGACCGTCGCGCGCCAACAAAAACGCATCATCAACATGCGCTAACAAGGCGCCCTTTTCTATCATTTTAAATAGGGATTTCAATAAGAGCAGTTTAATATTTCGACTCAGGTTTTTTTTTCCTTTAGTCGTTTTCTCCTTTTTTATTTTATAAATTTATCATTAGAGTTTAATTGATATTATTGATTTTTTACTGCTGCGCAATAAATAATAATTAATGATAAATAATAATAATGGTAAATAATAATAAATAAAGATAATTAATAATAAATAATAAGGAATTTTTTGACTCCATCCCGTTCCGCGTCTTCATAAGTATTAATAGCGCAAGACAAACTATTGCGGCTTCAAGATGATTATAAATATTTCTCGAGGATTATATATATATATATATATATAATAAGCATATTTATATAAAAATGATGGTCTATTCGAATACAAGGTTGTGTCAGAATTTGAAAGCTATCGGTGGAGAATTTTTTATGATTCCAATGGATACGCTATTTCAATTTAAGAGATTGCAATTTCCAATTTGATAAACGTTTGCATTCACGATCAACATAGCTCAGAGAAAATCCTTACAGTTGTGCGGTTTAGATCAATGGGTAAAATTTACGAAAAGAGGCAATTCAAAGCACAATCTAACAGTAGAAGTCAGAGAGATGATCCTTAAATTGCTTGAACAAAATATTTGATTATACACTATCCTGACCTCGACATTTGTGCAACGCAACTACATTCTCCACAAAGCAAAAAATAGACGAATTACATTTCTCACAAAGCAAAAAACAAACGAAAAGTTTGAATTGCTAGCCTTACTTATTTAAAAGCATTTCCCCCATTGAATGCAACGTGTATAAAAATTTGAAATCAATCGATGAGTATTTAAAAACATGCGCATATTCGACTGCAACTTTGTATCAAAATTTCAAAGCAATAAGTTAAGGGCTTTCCGATATTCAAGATTTCGAATATAGATAATGTGCGTGTTTAAGAACTTGGGAGGTTTAAGATTTTGAACAAACGAACATTGACATTTCTATTTATATAGATTAGCTGGAGCCGGACACGCGAAGCGTGGTCGGCCCCTATAGGTAGCTGGGTCGGCCATGCTCCGCATGGTCGGGCCACATGCAATATGCGGCTATGCGAAGTTGATTAAAAAGATTCACCTTCACATGGCTTCATCATTATTCCTTTGCATTTCTCTTTTTGTATAAAAGTATGAAGAGATCTCTTCGATGTTGATGTTGTCATGATTCATAAATGTATTGATCTGTTCATCGATGAAATCAATCCAAGTTACCGTATCGAATTTCTTTTAATTAATGAGCTAAAACTCTGCTTGATCCAATTTAATGCTTGATCCAGTGACAAGAGTTAAATATTTTTCAAGTTCACATCACAACACAATCACCAATCTCTGATCATTCTTCTTGAAAAAAAAAAAATCCAATTTTTTCTCGAAATTTCTTTTTCAACTAATTTCGCTGTCGTTGTGCATTCATTCTGTTGAGACGCAGCATTGTCGCGCTGAGCTGTTTATCTTATATGTTGGAAAATGTGTGATGAGTATTATACAATGCAACTTTGAAACGCTACTTGCATGTAATGATACATTTCGAGAGTGGAACTCCCGAATGACAGGATCGGATGTATTTTCCAGAATTATCCATTAACTTATCGCCGTACCATTAAATTCAACAGCATACGGCAATTCGATTGTATGAGCTCTCTCAATATCACAGAGCAAACACATGCACTAAAACCTTCACATCAGTTCGTTTTTACTCATACTTCTTTCGTATCACCATCACATTGTCAAGAACAGCGACCGCTAATTGTTGTTTTGATGGTATTGAATTGTATCTTCTGCTCTGCTATCGATGTTTCAATCATTTCAAGTGGCACCAGTACTTCTATTTTGATCTTCTTGACTTTGGGATGATCATTACTTAATATAAATTACATTCATAATATTTTTCAATACTGATAAGCTATGTATCATCAAATTTCTCCAATGAACTTACTGGATCAAGCAATAAAACATGATTATGGACAAGAATTTATAGTAGGACAGTTCGCGTTTTATCATATCCTAACTCTGTGGAATCTCCGAAAAACAGGGATGAATGCATTTCTTCCCGTTCCTCATCCAGGCCAACTAATTAACATTTGGTTCAAAACAACACAATAAACTTATGGCAAATGTCGGTTATCCGTTTTGATGGGAAGTTTTCCTTTTTCTCACCTGAAAAGGAATGCATATTTTTGAAATCATGTTTCTCAATCGCTTATATTTCGTCCGGTAGCTAGAATGGTATAATCATGTGCAGCACCTGCCGAAGTATCGTTTCGACGTGTTCTTGAACTCTCCTTGATGTACGTCCATATTTTTTTGAAACTGGTTTAAATGGGATACTTCTTACTTCCTTTATTGGTTCTTCGTGTAAATTACTCACCGATAATGAAAGCATACCCACTGATAGGAAAACAGTTCCACCCATTCACCCACTGATAAGAAAATCGTGATCCATTCATGCTTGGGAAAGTGTTTTTCAAACTCGATCTCGAAAATTTCAATATATCTATAATGATCAAAATGTGTATGCATGTGTATTTATATGTGTGCATGTGTGTATACTTTCTGATGTGTTTTTTATGCTTGATTGCTTTCTGAAATGTGTCAGTTTCTGTGGATCACAAAAGAGAATTAAACAATCTCACAAAAATTTCAAAAACAAACTTCTTAAATTTGTTCACTATGATGCATATTTTTGCGACCAATACTGAATTTCTAATACGGTAACTTTGATTAAACGAGCTAGTTTTGATTGAATGTTGCTATTATACTGGCCTTCCAATATTTTCATACTTGCCATGTAAGAGATATGATTATGTTATCTCTCAGTGGTCATGTTAATCTCCTAAATTCAATTTAATTATGTAATTTTTTCTATATCGTAATTGTTCGGAAATTCTAAGAATTTTGAAGTAAAATATCAAAATTTGACCACTTTACAGTATAGATTGGCTGTATTGATCTGAATCAGTTCTAATCATATTCTTTCCATTCAAATATTTCTTTCTAAACAACAACGTTTATTCTATGAGGTTTCATCAGAGCTGCATAATATACTCATTCGTCATTATAACTTTGCTATTTTCCACAACCGTTGTGTTCAACACGCAATACAAAGTTTTCTAAAAACTTCCGAAAAATTTAATCAAACTTGACTTCATTGTCTGTGCATCCCTTTCACAGCATGTCACTCAATTTCTTCCTCATTTATCCCCTTTTTACATCATCCAGAAAAATTCCATCGCAAGTGTCCGAAACATAATTGACGTTAATTCAAACTGCAATACAACTATCGCTACGTAACGCCTACAAGATTCCTAATGACCATTCATGAACATTGAATGTCATACTCTGTTCTCATTTTCTTCCTTTTGTAGCAAATGCGTTAATTTCTATGCTCCTCCTGTTGACATAAAATAGTATTTGTCGTTTGTATTTAACAGAAAGCATTTTTTTATAAATGTCCTTCTTCGTTTTCGTTTTCAAATTAATTCTATATTTAAAACTTCTTGGACTCACACTTTTCGAATTTTGTTGCGTGGAAAAATTAATTCCTTGCTTCTTTTTAATAATTTTGAAACTGAAATGTAATTTTTTTTTTCCAAATGATCCCATTAAAAGACCAGCTAGCAAATAATAGATTAAAAAACAAAAATTAAAATGTATCAAATAGCCGTCAATACTATATTAGTAGCAAATAATGGAATTGTAATGATGAGCAGCATAAATCAATCTGAAAGGAAACCATTTCAACTACGATTTAAAATGAATTCAGATTGAAACTTCGGATTTGCCGTTTATTTTTAGTAAATTTCAATTTTGATCTCCGAAAAGATTCCGTATCTAAAACATAGCACATTTAGACTTTGGTTTTCGCATGCGATCAATCAGCAGTCAAAATTTTTCATACTACAAAGTTCAAGAAAATTGCTGAAGTGAAAGATTCCTCATATATCGAAGTATTTTAATATCAATATTACTCCATTATTTCAAAGATAGATTGACCAGTGCGAATGTTATCCGATCAGATCGTATCAAGAGTATTCGCTATACCCGAACTTTATTTAATTAATTTTTATCGAACTTGTTATTAGCAGTAGTATTATGACGCTATTTGATACATTTTCTAATGTTTCAATTTTAATTTATTTTAAATCGCGGTTGAAATGATTTCCTTTCAGACTTATGCCATTCATCATCATAATCCAATTATTCGCTATTACTACTACAATATTGACGGTATTTGTAGCAACTGATGAGGGAAAATTTCAACAATGGAGTTGGAATAAAATTTGCGGCGCTGCTATATGTTCGTTTTCTTTTCGTATTTTTCATTTATCAATCCTAGAGCGGCCACGTTTTAGTCCAAAAGTTCTTGAATACGAACCTTATCTACATAAAAACATGCGCCTCTTTGATTGCAGCGTTACATCAAAATTTTGATTCGATCGGTGAAGAATTTGAAATGCTGTATGGCAAGAAACAACGAACATTTACAATTTTATTAATATAGAAGATAATCAGTACTTCCTACTCATTTACACTAAAAGTTTCTGGGAAAGGCAGATGATGCCAACCATCAAACAATTTGGCTTAATGATTACATCATCAGTCTCCAAAATGTACGATACTACCTCCTCAGGTACCTGAAAAACTCACCACATCTCACAATGCTTCAACTCTAACCATTATACCTCTTGGCAGCAAATCGAATTAATTGTACGAATTAATTTTAGCGAAATTTTAAAAGCAATTGGCTCTAAAGATTTGTTCTTTTAGAGGCAGACTGCATGATTTTTATTTTTGCCCCAAAAACAATCATTCTGCACCAATAAACAGACAGAAAAATTATTCATTTCTTATGGAGTCTTGTAAAGGGAAGATTGAAGTAAAGCTTGCATGAAGATATGAATATCGGAGAGCCGTTTGGAAGATGAAGAATCATATAGCATTTAAGGCTTGGAAGGATAGCACTTCATTACTATAATTGTTTTAGAGCCTTGCATAACGAATGCTGTTTGCATTTGCAAATCTGGCTGTTTGTCGTAATCTGGGAGTTTTAATATCCCACACGATCCCACACGGTCTCACGTGATCCCACGCGTACGATAAGTAGCATCACATCACATTTATTCAATTCTTTAAATCACTTTTTTAAGCATTGTTGACTATGATTCTTTTTATATGGTTGGAGTTACTATTTTTTTCTTTTTTTTTTTTTTTGAGATATGTTCATTTGTTGGGTTTTGTTTTTCAAAAGACAAAAAAACAAAAAAAAAAGGCAAAAAACAAGAAACAAAAAAGACAAAAAACAAAAACAAATACAAAAAAATAAATCTTTTTTTTTTTTGAAAATTTGTTCTCTCTGGTATTGTTAATCCACTAATTAATACATCGGCATTCATCTACTAAAATGCAAGGGTCTTGTGTTTATTGCTTATTGAATTAAATTTTTGTCGAGATTATTAAAGACATCAGTTGCTTTGTTGAAATTAATCCAGAAGATAAGAAGTTCTTGTACATTATCTGAAGTTGTCTTTTAAAGAAAAATCTACATATTGTAACCACACACTAAATCAATAAAGTAGCAAAACAAATTTATAAGCGAAAAATGGAGTAATCTGAGATTAAAACGTAGTGCAGCGAAATAACAATTTTAAATTTCAAAGATTCTCCATCCACCTGATCAGCCAGCAGAGAAAACATAATTTAACGAACATTTCGTAGAAATCGGCATTACAGCACAATGTTCCGGGATATAGTATGAAATGACGTAGGTACAGTACAATAATGATAGTAATAATAATACAAACGGGAACATAGAAAGAAAACATATGTGCAAATGTAATACCCGATGTATTTTTGCAATTACTGACTTGAGAAGTTAAATTGACAGAGTTTTTATGATAAAATATGCCATTTATTGTATGAATAGTACGTGAGGTACCGAATAAACAATGGCCGTATTTGAAAATCCGAATTCATAAGTTTTGTGGATCGATCAGAACAAATACAAAGCAAAAACAGTAAGAAAGAGAAGAAATATTCAGAAAAAAAACTACGATGAAAATTATTATAAAAACATAGATCAAATCTGGTTGAATTATGAATTTGTTCCTTCCGGAAAGGATTTTGCATTACAGAGTAAAGAGCGGTTACAATCAAAAATGTTCATATCTCATAAAGAATTCGGTAAGTTAAGCAAGCACCTTCAAGTCATCCTAAACACAATACCTCTGTCAATCAATGGCAAATGGTTCTGTAGACAAAAAAAAAAAAGAAAAGGAGAAAAAATTAAAAGTAATTCTATTCACTACATATTTCATCGTAAAATTCCAGGATATTGATGAAAATACTACTTGATCTCGAAAATAGAAGCCAAAATAAACAAGGTTTCAGCCAAGAGTCAATTTTTTCACAAAAATTGCATCTGAAGCTCAATGTTGAATATCACCTTCAATATGCTATAACAGTACGATGAAGGCTGTAAGTGGTACCATCAACGTTAATGTTGGTACACTGATAGATGTTCCTTTGGGTTTTGGTTCTGGTTCGGACAAGGAACTTGGCTTATCTTTTGCAATTCCCGATTCTGATTCCGCTTTCAACTGATTTTCATGCTCTTCAGGCTCTGGAATAGATACTACACTGCCATTGTCTATTGGATGCAAACCGATAACTAAGCCGCCATGTCCATCTCCAAAACCTATAAATTGAAAATGAAGCAAGAGAAAGTAATTTCTAGTAAGCAGTGAGATTATGAAAGATATACAGTTACTTTTGATACATTGCGTATTTTTCAAACAACGAATTGTTATCTGTCTTCCTTTTTTTAATAAAAGCTCTCCAATCACTATGAATTTCTCCGCTACCGACCAAGTGAACCCTGGTCATGAAATTATATTCGGGATTCCCGAATTAGCTACCAGTGCCAACTGGTTCACTATTCACTTCAATTCATTCGTTTGTTAAATAATTGTGATTCGTATCGTCTGATCTCAAGATCTCAAACAACTAATAATCTGCAGAATTTGCTAGTGTTTCCCGAAATATCTGCGCTTTTCTCCATATTCAAACTCACCCAATGCATTCTGGCAATGAAACATTCATTTTTGAGGACTAATTTTGAATTTTGTCTGAATCAGTAATTGATTTTTTAATCTATAATTAATTAACCATCGGTCAATATGATAGGCAGAATAAAAGTCAACCCGCAAGGTTGTGGGAGATTTGGAGTAACTTACGCAAATAAGTTATCACTAATCCAAAAAGTCTTTATAAGAAATATTGACTTTTTTCATAAAAGCTATAAAAGAAACCTTACCTGCATCAGCAGGATTCCCGGGAACACAGTTATAAGTACTGCCAATTCTCAAAGTATATAGTCCTTCCTTGCATTCACAGATATCATTTCGACACACTGAATCCAGCAAGCATTCCTTACCATTTGAGCAGTCACCACCTAAGATTTTAATGATTCCAAACTTCAGCTTATCAGATAACACTATAAAATCATGGAAAATACAAACCTGGGAATGCAAATTGAGTCGTACTCAATATTTCAGATAATGAATCCGTATTAGTAGTGCTTTCACGAAGTTTTGGTATTTCGGACCTAAATTTATATAAAATTTTATGATTTTCTATTATTGATTTCTGAGTCCTTAGTTTGGAATGAAACTTCTTGATCTTTAAAAAAGATATTTAGAAAACCATCAAAAGACGAAAGGAAATGATACTCCGCAAATGGTTTTCCAATTCCATCCCATCCAATATAAACGTGTTCCTTGGCGTTCTGTTCCTCAAGCCAACTTATCAGAGGTTGATAATATTCCAACATGGCACTTGCATCAACTTCTCTACTACCTGTTATTTTTTAATTAAGTTTTTTTTTTGGTTTTGTTTTATGTCCAACATTCACTACAATCTATCCATAAGTGAGGATTTCTTGAGGCAGAATTCAGAAAGAGCACACACATTAAATGATAAAAATATCATTTTAAAGCTAGATGAATTCAGGAAAATAACAAGATTTACCATTCCACTTTATTAATTAATCATATTTCTTGATTAATATCTGGTTGCATCAGAATGAAAATTTAACAATTAAAGCTTTACACAAGACTGACACACATAGTGATTCTGATATAAAGTGATGTTAAGTTGTACGATAATCATAATACGCACCGAAGTATTCGTAAGAATCTAGATTACTGTAATTTGTAATCTCACAAATTAATGATTTTATGAATCGAAAAATCATTTTTTAGAAATTGTTTGCTTTGGCACCGATTCAAATGATTTTTCCATTTTTAAAATCCGCTTAATACAAGAAACCTGTAATAATTTCCAGTGCTTCTCGCCAAGTAATTGAGGAACCAAACGCCATCACTTTTTTGATTTTATCAATAACTGGACTGCGTTCTAATATACATCCGTTGCTCTGAAACACTTGCATATCATTATTTTCAAAAACAAAGGCTCTACTTTCATTTAGCATTAACTGCGAAGTGCATTTATTGATCGGTTTTTGGAACCAAATTACAATGCGTTTTTGTAATTCAATATAATTATTCTTGATTCAGTCCAGTTTACTTTGATCCAATTAAATCCAGTTACTTCCCATTGTAACCATTCGACTTAGTTCAAACTGAAAATTTGAACTTTACCAAGTTTGTCGTACCACGACACAGAGCTTTTAGAATTTGAAACTGCATTATGTAGGCGAAAAAATGTTTAATTGCTGGAGCATGCGTTTGAGCAACAGCAGAAAATGCAATGGCGTCGAAATCAGTTGATTTTCGTTCCACAGGCGCTTTGATCCCTTGGAATAATTCGCTGAAAAAAATTGATTTTATTAAGGCCGAATATTCCTCCCAAAATTTACTACCAGTAAAAGGTTGAAATTTTCCAATATTTATCTTAGCTTTTTTATTGTAAATCTAAAAATTATTAAAGTCTTTTTTAACAAGTGGTCGATATTTTATGCACATTTTCTTCCTAATTTTAACAACAAACAGCTTGCCTTAGTTGCCACCAATCAGAGTTCCACGTTGCATTTGTTGAAGTGCCATCAAATATGTGAAATCGCCACATATCAACCGCAAAGTCAAAAGGTAATTTGACGAAATCTTCAAGTGCTTCCAGATATAAACGGTTAATAGTTTTTGAACGGCTAAATCCGGTTTCCGATGTTATTAGTTTCTGCAAAATTCCGAACATTTTGCAAATAAATAAGCTAAATTTTTTGTGTCTATTTAAATTTTTCCCTTTAAATTTGTCATAATCAATGTTCTTATATGGAGAAAAGAAAATGACCAACTGAAGAAGCCAGTTTAAATAATCATTTTAAACTCTTTAAACAATAATTACCATCATTTTCAAGTACTTCATATTTCGAGCATTAATTGCAAAAGCATTTGTCATAGCAGTCAGGAAGCTGGGATTTGTTGCTTCGCGAAACAGAAGTGGCTGATCACGACACAAGTAATAATAATATACGTGGACAAGTAATTTATGAGTTAATTTAAAATCCGGTAAATTAAGATGTGCGCATGCTTTTACCCTGAAAAATGAAAAATCACTGTACTTTCACGAAAAGTTGAACTAATCGGTAGAAGTTCAGCAACTAAAGTAAAAATTCACGGAAAAAAGTCCTTATGATAACTTTTATGCAACCATCCATCTCGCGCAATCACTTCAGAGAAACAAGCTTTCCGAACGACTGGCCTTCTCTTCCTTTTGACTGACAAAAACTATACCTGTAATCATGCTGATCCCTCATATCGTAAGCTGCAGGTGGATGACAAAGCATATCTTTACTCCAAGTTCTCGTAAAAATGGACTTTGTCCAAAAACTTGATGGCAATTTGTCAAAACCAAGCTGCTTGAGAGTTTTATAAGCCTATAAATTGCAGCCTGAACTTCTTTAACTAAGGGATGATCAAGTAATATTCAAATTTATTTCTCATTCTTTTCTCTCTCTGAACTTCAATCGTAAAAACCATTCTGATATTTCAGCACCTGTTTAAACATATTTTTCACAGTGTAATTTAGTTTTTGGAAATTTTCCTGGACTTCTCTTGCAAGGTCATCCTCGTCCTGGAATGGCTTCGTATCCCAATAGAAGGGGATCCAACTGTCACAAGCAATACTCTCTATAATAGTGCTCAAACTGCAGTCGAGTAAAATATTTTGCAAAGCTTTTCATTAGATCAATAGAATGTTTTTAAAAAAATAACTTCTAAAGTCAATCAAGATCTAAAAAGAATTGTAAAGCAAGCATACTGAGCAAATGAGCTGGAATAGGGCCATCTCGCGTCAGACCAGATACATTTCTTAAGCCATATAGAGCGGGTATTTGACGTCTTACATACGCATGTAACTGAAATTCCAGTTAATATTTTACAGTTACTCACAAGTTGTCCATTTACCGCTTTTAAAACATAAACAATTTATTTGTTTATGTTTTCAGGGAAACAAAGTCACTTGTTAAACCTGTTTATAAAATGGATTAATTTGTTGGTATAACTTCTGCAAAAGAGCGACGATGTCACTTTGTTCGGCTTTTTCATGATGTGACACGAACAGTTCGTAAGGACTGCGCCACATGGCTCCTCCATCCGAAAAACCATTTAATTTAGCTCCTGTAAACGACTGAACATGACACAACCAGAGTTTTTCAAAACTTTTAAAAACCCAACATTTAGAAAGCTAAAATCCTTATTAATTAATAAAACTGAACAATACCTTTATTAATCAACTCAATGAGGCGTTTGTAAGAGGTAACGAGTTTTGGTCCCAGTGCATCACGTAATGCTGTCCAAAGGCGAAATGCTTTAGGGCCATCATTTTCATGAGCAATAATTGATACAATGTCGGAAACTCTTGAAACATACAAATATTTCTAAGACTATAATAAAAATTTTGCGAAAATTTCGAAAAATTTTACACTCATTTCAAGTTACAGATGAAATGACCTTAAAGTTAAAAGATAAAGTTGTTTAAAATTAAAAAGCCGTGATTCCTCTAAAATTTTTAAAGCTTTTTGATTATAATCATCTCTAAATTTCAGGTTGACGATTTCGAAATTCTTCAAAATTTTTGACTATCAAAAATATCTTAAACTAATAAACCTGTATGGACATATTGTTGTGTTATCCGTTTCACAAACCGAAGTTTCAGCATATGTTTTTGCTATCTAAAATAGATATGTAAGAGATATTCTAGTGACAAGGACGAAACGAAATAGTTGACTTAAATAGTCTGACCAGCTTTTGAAGTTCACTGTATTCATTGAAGTCATTTTCATCCAAGGCGTTGATGCCTTCGACCAAAAGCAGCTCAAATTGTCGTTTTAGCGATTTATCTTCAATTGCTGCTATGTAAAATTGCTTCGCTTGCTTCGAGCTACTTTTTACAAATTTTCCCAGTATCTAAAATTAAAAATAGTAAAACTGAGTAAATCCGCTGCTCATAACATTTTCTTAGAATTTTTCAACATTGTCACACCGAATTATTTTGATTGGGACAAATTTATATTTTGACCTTTTTATTTCTAATTTTAATTTACAAGTATTTATGCATTAGCATTACTCAATTTTTTACCGTTAAAATTCTAAGTAATTTGAATTATGAGCGAACCTCCTCAGCTTCATCAAGAAGCTGTTTAGTAAGATGCGATACTGATGTTACATAATTCCATCCAGCTAAAGCTACTTCGCGTAACACTTTCTGTGCCTCAACCGTATATCCATTCATCCATTCTTGGGCTTTCTTACTATCTCGTATTGAGCCTTCAGGCTAAAATCTATCAAATGGGATGCGCAACAGTTTATTGATGACATTTAGTTTTGAATGGTATCAAATCAAAGTCTCAAAATTCTAGCTTCGCAGTGGTCAGAAACATTTTGAGACCAAAAAAAAAATTTTTAATTTGGATTTTAGAAATCCAGCGACTGAGCTTCTTCAATAATTCGCCCCGAAAAGGAAAATTCGAAACGAATTAAAAACCTCCAAGTTGTTAACATCCCAGTACTTGCTTGAATTGATCAATTTCAGAGCTTCTTTGTTGAGCTTCTCTTCCTTTCCATCTTCGGCAGTATCACTATTTAAGAAGCGATTAACAAGTTCCTCAATAGCTTCATTATCAATGGCACCTGGTTTCGACTGTAAATTTATACTTATCACTTTTGTATTGAATAATTTTGAATTGTGAAAAAGCCAAGGCAGATTAAAATAGTAGTTTAAGAAGTTTTTTTTGTATACTTTAGATAATATAAGACTCACGGAATCCGCACTACTACTCTCATCTTCTTCGTCGATCCGCTCAATATCATCATCAAACGCATTACTTTGATCTGATGACGCAGGAGTAGCATTGCTTATGTTTGCTGTACTCGGTTCTGGAAATGATTGAGAATCTTCAGTATGGACTGTAAATTGTGAAATTTCAGCTGATTACATAACCAGGTGTGAAGAACTATCAGAAAACTGTCTAACAATTTTCTCAATGGCAGTTAGTATAGACTGATGATAAAATTCTGTCTCAAGAGTAGCTGGATGAAAACTTTGCAATGATATAGTTTCTAATTCAAGTTTTGAATTTGGTTGAGGCAAAAACTCCGTGGATTGACTTGAGGATGATACTGTACCCTAAGAAGCTGGTGTGAATGGTTGCTTAACAATGGAATAAGTTCGAAAAACGTTTTTTGCTTTTGCTGCAGTTATTATCGGTACACTGTTCACCGTACTTTGCACTAATGTAGACCACATTGCAAAATTTTTGGACTCATTTTGTCCAGATGAGTTACCTTCATGTTGAGCATGGACATGAAACAGAACCACTGATGTTATCAAATGCAGACTCATCAATATCCTTCTTATCATCATACTGCAATTAACATTATTATCGACTGTTTATTTTCAAACTTTAGTAGCGAGATGTAGCAAAAAATCGGTGAACGAAGATCAATAGTGGGAATTAGTGGGAGTAAAACTAATGCGTCACATTGTTGGGCACTCCATCATCACACTGCTTATTTTCTAATATATTTCGATCGCTTTTTGAATTAAAAATCGATAACTTCAGAAGAATTGTTTTGATAAATCCTTTTCTCATCACAAAAAATACTGAAGAAATATGTAACTCATGAAGGTTTACACAATATTTTGATTTAATTTTGATCAAATCAAAGTCAAAATACATGCAAAGAAAAAAGTCATAAATTTTTATTTTCAAAGTGGTGACAAATAATTAGCACTGCTGTGTTTTGTAACAATATTTATGAGTGAGTAAAGGAGAAGGGAAAAAAGATGGTGCAGTACCCGAGCATATTAATTAACAATTTAAATAAACTGTTAAGCAAAAGGAACGAAACAGAATAGTTTTAAAGATGTCCTTCAACTGCTTACTTTAATGATGAAAATTTCCAATTCCAAAATTTTATATAAAATGGAGAAACCGAAGATGCTTAACGATTACGAAATCTTAACATAAACTACAATTTTCACGCACAACGAATAATTTGGCTATAATCCAATGTTTGCTAAAAGTAGCAAGCTCAGATATTAAATTCAGTTAAAGCTTCTCAAAGCTCTAAATAAGAACTTCTGTTTATCAAAATCTAACTAGTCTGGAATATTTTACATCTTCTCAATTAGTGAATATTCGAATATTCAGAAATTGAAAAGAAAAAGTGAAACAGTCGGAAAGTATATATTAAGTGGTTAAATAAACCCAATAAATATATAACTTTCTAGTAGTTCTCAATGAAAAGTGCGAATGAATGGAGGAAAATTTCTTTCGATCAAGGATCCAGTCCGCCTTTATTCTTATTGCCTTCAGAACCTGTTTTACAGAATAGCTGTTGTGCTAAACAGAAGGAAGGGGCAAAAATGATGCCAATGAATATCAGGACTAAGGCAGAAAAGGAAAAAACCGAAAAATTAGAGAGAGGATTGGAGGGAAGTGGGAACAGAAAAGAAGGGGAAAATGGTTGATGGTACTCTTCATGTTTCCTCATTTCAGAGTTCCTATCCACTTCGTTATAAACAGAATTATCTGCGCAGAGCAACCTGATACAACTGCTTTGTCATAAATGATAACAGGTTTGGCAAGAATTTCGAAATTACGGTCGCTGATGCTACCAAACGAATGTCATAGATACAGTTTGAACAGATATTTCAAACATAGTTTGAACAAATTAAGATACACTTTGAAGTGAAAATCTTAATATTTTATGGAGAAAGATGATTGACTTTGTTGAAAATGCCGCAGATTACGATTTGTTCAGAGTTGGCACTTTTTTTTTTCTTTTTTTGCTGTTAAAGGCAATAAAAAGAATCAAACTTCAATAGACATAAGGACAACGATAATGGCAACGACGACATCAACAACCGCAGGGATGGGATAAGAACAACGGAAACAAGAGAAGTGGCAGAAGTGTCGCAAATAATGGTCACATGAATGTTTGGAGGAAAGGGAGCAGAAAAATTCTTGAAAATTTACATGTGAAGAAGAAGGAAAATGAACGAGAATTGTGTGGACGGACGGATGAATGGATGGATGGGCGATGTGACGAATGTGGCGGCGATATGTGTCGTGTATATGTGCGGCAAAAGTAATATCAATAAATCATGCCATTAAATGAGATAATGCGGTATAGGTCGCCTACAACCTACCTTTTTCATTCCGCTCCATCTACTCACTCACTGTCCGGGTGATCGGCTTGATTCGAGAATCAACAACCTACGATCAGCTGTATTCCATTGTCATTCAATCGTGTCCATTCTTGTTTCGGTCCCGATCTTCTACCTAGAAAGATTGTTTTATAGCTGTACCGCCAATGACGACCCAAATTTCAACGTATGAAATCACTACGCTCACTGCACTCTCCAGTAATTCACTATAGTCTTTTCAATTTCAATCAGCTCCTTACAAACATGTTTGAAATCAAAAATAGGAAAGACTACTCAGCAGATCTTGCTATTCTAACCTTAATCAACATCATTTATTTCACATTTTTCTAATAAGCTCCGGGATGATCCAAATATAATTCATGGCATGTAGCAAAAATGGAAATCTGAATCCCATATCGATCAATTTTTGTATTATTTAAAAAGAAATGAATCCTTTTTCGATATTTTTCTTCTTGGAGCATGTCCAGAATCTATCCTTGAATATTGTAGTTTCGCCCCATCTTGCAGCATCTTTTTAGGTGATAGATTGAAAACGATAGATGAGAGAAAAGGAGGAACGTTTTTCAAGATGGCGATTACTTGAATACAGACGGATCATTCCAGCTTCCTTCGAGGAAAACCTAATCCTATCGAGTTGAGCGTTTTTTACAGAAAACATACTTCGGATGCAGGGAGCAAGATGATTCTGCAAAATACGAGTGCATACAGACTGCAAACGCGCGGAAAATAAAGCGGATCGATCTATGCTTGCTATTCTAATCCGACTATCTCGTTCATTTGAAGCCTTCATCGAAAACGATTGGCACGCCATTTTAAAAGAATTGAGTAAAGAAATTCATCGATAACGGTTATCAGAGGAACCAACGCAACAGCAGCAATTGAAAGATTGCAAGAATGACAAGTGACAACAGCGAATGGCATCACCTTCGGGCACATTGACGTCGTCCAACTGGTCATTTGTCGTCCATTGGATTGGATCAACAACTATTCTCATTTCCTCCGCTCCGAACAATAGTACATTCTGTTCAGCTTTCCTTGCAAATCAACGATGCACCACTACATTGTTTTACAATTCGCGATGCATTGATTTAGTGGCGTGCGTCGAATCAATCAGATCAGATCATAAGGCTAAGGAGCAAAGCTGTTATTGGAAATGGAAATGTTGAAGGATTCCAAATAAGATTTGAAGTCCTTATACAAATATTTTTCTCTGCTCTAACATGTTTTTGACTGATGCTGCGAAGAGAAAAATCCAAAATATTTTTTCAGTGGTTACAGATTTAAATTGCCACGTGAATGCCAGTATTTCCGAATATTGTTACGAGTGCTCATAAGTTACGAAAGACATACCAGTTATTCTTGAAATTTTATAAAAATCATCTTGAAATCTAATTATTTTTGTTGCATTTTCTAATCATTAATTTTATCTTTCTAAAATTTTTGAAAAAAAAAAAAACGATTGTGTTAATAAATACAAAGATTTATGCCAGAACAGGTATTGCGAGTTTTTGTGGCTCCTCAGTAATTTTAAATATTCAAAAAGACTGATCACTTAGAAGTTTAGAAATATAAGAGTGTTTTCTAAATCCAAAAAATTTAGTAAAAATTTCGAAATTTGTGAAGCTGTCACCATCCTTTTTCACCTTCATTTCAAAGACAAGTTAGAAGAAAGTGATGACAGCCACAAAATCTCAAATTACTTCATACATCTGACAATATGGAAGGCAAACACTAATTTTAAAAACTTAGGGTTACAAATGAATATTAATAGAAAGCAATAAATTTAAAATTATGAAGATGGATGCATTTTTCTTCACATTTCTGAGAAGTTTATAGCTGTTGAATTCCATTTCACTTTCATTTCAATCCAACTGTATTTGGAGATCTTGCCTAAAAAATAGCAATAAAACCAAAATCACTTTTTATTGAGTATAAGTTGTTTTTTTTTAAAAAACTTTTGACATAAGTAATGAAATCTCCACAAAAGTTGTATTTACTTTAAAATAAAAAGTTGAAGTGTTTCTCAAGTCTGAAAGTTTAGAAGTATTGCGTACTTACGTGCCTAAAAATAACCTTATGCTCATGTATATATCCTCATGCCATGTGTTTAACCTACAAAGGCTTTTGGTCAAATATCCGAATATTCATTTGGAATTAATCCGACAAATTCAGAAAATTCTGTTTCATTTCTCCATTTGCGGTAAAAATTACTACGATGAATAAATCAAATAGAATAGATTAGCGATGGTATTGATTGTTCAGCGTGAAATGCGTTAAGTGTGTAACTAAGTTGATTTATCAGAACGAGTGATTCCCGAGTAAAAGAAACATTGTCTGCTATTTGCTATGGCAGTTACCATTGGGACAAGATATTGAATTCTACCTCTTTTGAAATTACATCTTATGATGCGGAATAATTAAGAATGATTTATTAATTTAAATATAATCCAGTAAAAAAAGGTTGCATCCATTATATCTTTTTTTACTCCTACAAATCTTTTGTTTTTTGTCGTTATTCTAGAGTTAATTCAAAATTGTTCCGTTTACCTTCTCTCTCTGATAATAAAATTGCTTGATTTTGACACTTAGCTAAATTTTCATAGAAAAGTTTATAAATGAGGATGAAATTTTGGAAGACGCTCTTACCCGCAGCTACCATTCAGGCAAACATTCCGACTTGAGCATAATACATTGCCGAACAATATCTTTTTGAAAGCAATTCGGAAATCTCTGTTTAAAATCGTATAAATGATTGGATTCGCCGTGGAGTTTGCATAACCTAACCAGGTAACAGCCTAAAATACCAACCATGTTTACCATAACCAATACGGAAATTATGCACAAACTGCTTTCTCTTCAGATCAGAATTCTCAAAATGTCGGCTCAGTACTGCATCAAATTCTGAAGTACAACAAAACGGATACATCAAACTTATTGAAATTTCCTAACAATAAAATGAAAGAAACTAAATTCATCACTTAAATATTGAAAAAGTTGGAAATGAATCAAAAAAAAAATGAGTATCGAATTGTTTACCTTGAACTGCACATCGGATATCAAATCTGGAAGAAAGGAACGAATGACATTTACAATAAAGAATGGCAACCAACATATCAGAAATGTGCCCATTATTACTCCCAGTGTAAGCCTTCAAATTAAAATTTGCTCCGAAAAAGAATTAAAAAATTGATTTTATGTAAAAAAAACTTGGAAATTAAAAAAATATAGATCTAAAAAGTTTAGTAAGGATAGAGAAAATTTCGAATTCTTTCTGGAAATTTAAAAGCGATATTAGCAAATTCGGATGATTTTGGGAAATTTTAGTCAAGACCATAATAAGGTGTGAAATTAGGAAGATTTAATTCACAAAAGAAACATATGTCAAGATGATGCATAGAAGAAAAAAAAGTGTTTTTGAAGTGATATTTCCACGCTTAGGATTGCGAGCTCCAAACTCTTAGCTTACAATGAATAAGATAATTCTGAATTTTTGCCAAAACAAACGTTGGTAAACTTGGATGGAGTTCAAAAGTGAGCTTACAATGAAAAATGATAAACTTTCACGAAAGCGAAGAGAATAATGATAAGAGCAGAGATAGATCGGCGCCAAAGACTAATTATTGGATATACCCAATCTCATTCAAAAAGCAAGTGCAACCTGGCTTTCTGATCAGTAATACAGAGTTGTGACGATGTATTTTTCGGCTTAATTCGTTCCGATACCGCTGGATCACTTTTGTGGCAACAATGACACATTGCAAGTATTCTATCGTAGAATTCAGCATTCGCGTTCTGAAATCTTCGTGTTTACATTGCTATTTCTTTGAAATGTTCGCTATGAATCAAACACAGTTGTGAGTGAAACTGGTTTCTGAGAAAATAGCAAATGTGTATGATATGCAACTGATTAAATATTTCAAATAAATATAAATTTTAGGAGTCAAAAAATCAAAAAAGTCAGATTCATGCAAGATAATTGGCGAAACTTTTTTCTTTGAAAATGAAAAAAGTGATTTGGCATTCACACAATAATTGTTATGCTAAAAGAAAATTAGCTGCAACTTAAATGTGCTTTTTTGCTTCTTTTGAATTTTCAAATTGAAATAGTGAAACGATACAAATAGATTTACAGAAAAGGATAGTTATTAGTTGCAAAAGCTTCTCATATTTCTAATCATCACCTGCAACAACTTTTAGCTAATCTTCAGTTTCTGCATTCTACGTTGACAAATATTTCTATTTCGTCATATTTGTTTTTGATTCTTGCCATTTCGTTTAGACTGTCTCAAGCAGTAAAGCATCAAATCTCAGTTAAGGCATTTTCTTTCAGTCAAAACATTATCAGTCATCCAGAATGCGAAATTTAGCTTCAAATCAGGCAAGAAAAAACGCAATTTGAAAACTAGCTAATATGATGAAGATAAAATGCCTTAAAACCTTTCGATTCGATGCTAACTAAGATAAAAAGGAATTTGCTGAGAAGAAAGGGAGGCAAAAGTGTGTGAATTAATATATGCTTCTAATATCACTAGTACAGCTACCATATGAAATTGAAAAGTAGAAATTTGCTAAGAAATTTAAAAAAGATACATTTCGGATTCCTTCATAAGCATTCGGTGCTACAGCGAAGTTGGCTGTTTGCTGAAGTTGGATACGCATTATTTTGGCATGTTTTCTGGCGAACAGATACAGTCGGGTGTAGAGAAGTACCATCATTGCGGCGGGGATAACAAAACTGCACATGGAACTGCCCAATGCATAAAATGGCTTAAGTCGTAACTCACATCTCGGATAGGAGCTGCAATTGGCCAGAGCTATCAAGGAATGAAGTGACCGCAAAACTTTTGGACGAAATGCTTCTTGCAGTGAACTTAATTTCATCTCACCATCCGATCCGTTCAGAGCATGCGGAGAAAAGTAACTTACTCGTCGTACTCGGTCCCATCAGTCTCATTCCTCTCACCGTTCCCTTCATCTCTTTGTGCTAATTCCAGGATAATTTGTGTGAAACCAATGATGGCGGATATCAGCCAAACAAAAGCTATAACGATGCATATTTTTCGCCTCCTGAAGCCTTCATACATACGGCAAGTGCAGCATAATGCATCATAATTATCATTCAATAGAAACCAGAACTTTGACTGAACAATTGCAAACACTGTATGTCCGATTCCTCCAGTCAATAACGGCTTCACCTTGTATTTCCTAATTTATCACTTTTCACTTTAACAAATTTTTTTCATACTTTCTTCTCGATTACTGTTTTGCTCACCTTTTCTTATGTTTATTGCGTACAGCATTCATCATAAAATATCTTTCTCAACAAATAATTATAGTGCATTATTGATTGTGTCACTAATTACACAACTAATCATCTTAGTAACAACCACTTCAAATTCTTTTAAAATCCTATCTAACTAATGAGTCCACCAAAAGAAACCGCTGTCGGAAAAACTATTTCTTTATTTTTGAGACCTGTCTTAAAAGATTCATCTTTTTAATAAAGAAAAAAGTTGTTTAAAATAAATTGATATCATAAAGGCGAAAATCTCGATTTCTTGTTCGCATTCAAGAAAAGCTTGCGTACTTTTATATTTATATATATTACTTTTATATTATTTTTCTCATACAAGAGGGAACTGAAAATATCTGCCAGAGTCTGTCAGAGATAAGCTATTGCATTCTCTGTTTCCTGGAAATTTATTTTCTCCGCAGAGGAAAAAAGCAGATAACGGTAGCAAGCAATTCGAATATCGATACATCATTTCTCCGTCGTCTCAACAATTAACACCAATACGCTTAAATATAGATTGCGAAAAGCGACACCTGACATAAACAAGTGGGCGACTAATATACAGAAATCTATGCAGGGCAATTGCAGAAAGATTGAGTATCGAAGCTGTGGTGCATGTAATATCGAAACATATCCAAATCTGGCAGTACAGGCGACCAAATGGCCAATATCCAAGAGTATCATTGGCTGCTGCGAATAACATCACCTGGCAAAAACGTCGCTAATAATTAACAATTAATCTCACCTAAAATATCACCAAATCACAACAAGAAAAAAACACTTTAACTATTTTGAATGAAATTAACTTAAACTTACAAGCAAGGATATGAGAAGGTCTGATACAGCAAGCGATACTAAGAACAGATTCTCCTGTTGTCGTCGCAAAATTCGATCGCAAAATACAGCAATACAAACTAGCAAATTCCCACCTAGTGCAACCAAAATAATAGCAGCATAGACAAGTAATAGAATACTAGCAGCTGAGAGTATTTTCAACATTTATTGAACAGTTAATCAGATTGCAATCAATGCTGCCTTATTCCATCTGAAAATCCAGAAATTGACACTCTTCTTTATTCAGTTACAGTCACTTTGTTCTGAGAAAGTTTAGCATATAAAACTGGTTATCATATGGGATATTCCGATTACGGAATACGTACTTGAAAATTTCAAAATCTTCACTTGGTTGAATAAGAGTACAGGCAATAAAGAAAACTGTGTGCATGTACTAGAAAACTTTTGCTTAGAAAATTTACTTGGCTTTTTCCCGAAGCCATGATCTGACAACAAGCTACTTTCCAGAAGTTACACTAAAGTAGGATTAGATAGGTTTTCTTGGCCTTAAAATGTTCTAGATTTTGATGATCGGTAAATAAGAATTGGACAAGCATAAAGCAATTGCAAAAAAAAAAATGGAGATACTCATAAAAGAAAAAATTTGGCCAGGAAAAGGAAGTTAACATAACTTTAAAAAGACGGCTCAGGTCAAAGATTTAATTCTTTATCAGGTGCAATTAGATGAGGATAATCCGAGATTCAAACTGGTCTAATCTAATGTGTAGATAAAGTTATGTCCAAAGACAGACACTGCGAAATATTTGCAAACATAACAATAGTTGATAGAAAAAGATGCATATTTTGCCGGAAACTATTTAAATCATCATTAAGCTGATTAACTACATGCAAAATTTTTACTTCCAGCTTTTTTGCATAAAGTTGAAACTTTTATTAGTCGATTATCTACTGATTCATTCATTTATTTATCTTATATATATCACGAATCGTAAGGTAATGCATACATACGTCCGAGTATTAAAAATTAAAGAAGCAAAAATTGGCTGATCATTTATCTCGGACATTATTTAAAATTACCACCGAGACATATTTTCAAATTTATGCTTGAAGGATCCCTTTGACTGAACCTTTGCCAGATGACGGAGAAATGGAAAGGAATGAATGCAGAAAGTGAGACGATGTTAAAAACATTAATTTTTTCCATCTCTCAACTGAAATTGTAACCATCAATTTGATATGATACCATCGACATGATCAACTGAGTTCAATCGTCTCGATCAATTAAAGAAAGCAGATGTAATATCTATCTTTCCGTAGATCTCGCAAATGACGTAAACGCGTAATGTCCTTGTGAATAAATGAGTAGCTAAAATATACTAACCAGTTGACTAACGTTTAGACAATTTATTCACAGGACTTGCCTTTTTGCTTTTAACTACATATATTTCTATGATGTCTAAAATAAATTCATCAAAATCTTTTTCAAAATCTAAAATAAATTCATCAAAATCTTCAGATCATATTGATCTCTTGTACACTTTTCAACTGGCTGAAAATTTCAAACGAATCTGATCAAAAATTGAATCTGATTTTGCAAGTGTTCAACATAACTGAATGAATACTGCAAACTGATTTGTATTATCTATATATCTGGGCAAAAATAAAAGAACTGATGACAGATTCTGTGCAAATTCATTGATCTTTTAAAGGATATGGCTCAAAATTTAAGTAACTATCAATGTATTTTGTTTTTATATTACGCAAAAAAGTCTAAAGTTTTAGTTGATCGTCTGAAATACAATGTTATATCTGCAAACATTACGCTAATACCAGTCCAGAAATTAACGATCTATAGCAGTTATCATGAAATTTACTTTTTTTTCAAGAAACAATAATTTCGATAAATTCGAAAAAAGCAAAAGTCGTTCAATTGGAAAACTGGAAGTTAATTTTCGCCGCCGACTCATTTTCAAAGCTTTATAAATTGAAGTAAAAATTTTTAGTGTAATAATTTATAGACATTACCTGAGAAATTCAAGTGACTATTTGTTTTTGATCTTTGCTATACAAAATTTGTGCCACATATTGCAAATGACATTTTTACGGTACTGTCCAAAATTAATCATTATTCTAAAATAACAGGCAGTTGTAAGTTGTAGTATTTTTGTAAAAAATTTCGCATATTTATTTTTAAGATCGTCCATCAGAAATCTCATTGAAAAACTTTGTGTAGACAAGCACCGAAATTTTTCAAACATTGCTATTACTTTTTAAAAATGGTAGTAATAACGCTAAATGGTTTAGAGGAGTAAATTTTCATCACGAACTTCCTTAAAACTTTTCATAGCAATGAGAGGATCATGTGAAATGGTTTCAAGAAATGATAATGTGTGAATATCTTGCAAATAAGCGAGTTTACATAAAAACCAGTAAGAATTGTGAAAAAAAAAAATTAAAGTTCATTGAAAATTTGATGATGGATGCAAACTGTAACTACATTTTCATTTAGCTAAATGAATTAAAAAACTGTTCCTAATTCCAACTTTTTAATGAGAAATTACAGTTGCTGAGGAGTGCGTAATATTGTTGATGTGCTACAGGAAGCCAATTAGTTGCCAAAATTTGTTTAAGAAAAAATGAAAAACATACTGAAGCATATGAATGGCGTAATAATTGCTGAAATTCCATGCAAATATAAATATTCGTTCCTGAAACCAGGCCAAGAAAGCTAATAAACAAGTGATGACTTAGGGCAATGAATTTCTCGAGGCGGAATTAAAAGAAATACGAAAATTTGTGAAACAAAAGCTATGAATAGGACATTGAATTAAAGGAAGTCATAGCAGTCAATAGGGAGAAAAAAAACGAAAATTCAGAAAAATTGATTAAGAAATCAATTAGATAGGAAGAACTTTTACTCTGCCATTTAGGCTTTTCATTCTCTCTTTTTTTTCTTTACTTTTATACTGCAAAAAGAGATGAAGATTTTCAGAAAAATTTTTAAAATATCGCTGTAAAAAAAGCAAAATTTGCATTTGCAGTCAGAAAGTGAAGGTAATAAAATGAAAACGAGTATGGCAAGGGTAGGAAGTACGTATGCAGCGAAAAGTTTACGTCCAACTTCGAAACTTTGCTTTCACCAATCGAAAACTTGATTGATAACAAGTCAAATAGCTGCGACTATTTATACATGTTTAATATCAAAATTATATTCTCACTGATTCAGAGAGGTCCGGTAAAACATATAATGTGAATGGAAGAAACCAAAATAAAAGAGTAAGGTTCCAGTTCAAAGAGAACTTTGAAAAAGAGTTTTTGCATCGCATGGCCTTGAAAAAAAATCTTAAATTAAGAAGTGTTGGTAAAAATGGAAAAAAATTGTTTTGGCTTCAAAAGCCAGGTTCCTTTTTTGCTGGCACTCTCCCATACTTGTAATTTAATGTTTATGGAATATTTATTCCAATTTCAAATTTTATTATGGTAATGCAAAGAATATGCATTATTTTTAGGATGGAAATGCGAGCTAAATCGTCAGCCAATTTGCCTGTTGAAGATTCAGGACATGTTTGTAGTAGAATACTTTTTTTCCGGCTGAGAGGTGACAAATCATATTAATTCTCATATTAATTCTATGAATAAACTGACTTGCTGGAGATCAATGGCGAAACAGGTCTATGCTTCAAAACAAATTCATCTGCTAGCTGTTCATTCAAATTTTTAACTGTTCTAGGAACAGACAAATACAATCGACTTACATATTCAGAATAAAAGGAATAACAGGAGGTTCTTAGCCAACAGAGTGAAACGGCTTGAAGAAGGAAAGTAAATTGGAAATGCAAAGTGAATTTCAAGAAATAAGTGGAAGGAGGAAATTGGATTACAAGAGTTAGGTTGTTTATTTGGAAATAAAAATAATCTTTAGACGACATAGCACTGCATAAGTAAGGTGCAACGAAAATGGGATAACAGAAGTTTTATCATCATTTATTAATGTCTTTCAGAATAAAAGAAGCAACAAGAAATAGCTAAGCCGACATGTAAACAAGCTTAAGCAGGCAAAGTAAATTAAAAACCTAAGTGAAAAGGAAAAAATAAATTGCAGGAATTGGGTTGCTTATGCATTCTGACAACCCAGCACTGCACAAGTAAGGTGCAACGAACAAACGAGTAATAGTAAATTGAGAATTGCTGCTTGCCAACATTTAATCATCATTTATTAACAGTCAATCTATCATATAATCAAATCATCCTTCTAAACAGCGTAGAAGAGGGATTCATACGTGATTGATTGCTTCTGGAAAGCAAATTTCGAGCTATACACCAAAGCGCGATTTGCTGAATGATGGAGATTAGAATCATTATCATATTTAACATATTTAAAAAGTCCCAAACGTTGAAATTCATGCGAAAAAATTATGGAGGAACATAATTAGAGGCAATCTAAAAAAAATTGATGACGCGAAAATTTCATCTTAAGTTATTTAGTTGTGCGCTATTGTTAACTAGCAACAATGAGAGAAATTCTTTCAGCACTTTTCAAGTTTATATTAATAAAATAAATATCGTAAGTCTCACATTTTTGGTATTAAACAGCAATAAAAATGTCAACACTCAGTTCAAGCATTTCTTCGGAATTAGCATTCGGCGTATGTCGCAAAATGTTCGGGAAAATTGAATCATAGATGCGGCATTTAAGTGTGATGCATTCTAATCAACGCCATGTTAAAATTGCTATTAAACTGAAGAAAAAAAAGATTTATGTTTCAACCTGTGAAAAAAGTGATTAATAACTTTTGAGATCCACTAATAAAATAATTAGACTGCAAATAAGACTTCGTTAGAAATTTATATGAGACATTTGTTTATGGATCAGAAAACAATACGTATTTTTCATTTGGAAAAAGTTAAGGAAAAGAAAAAATTAACATTCTTTGTCACAGTTTTCGGAAATATTTCCGTTTTCAACAAATTAGCAAATTTTTTCCTGAATTTGTTTGGTGTTAGTTGGTTCCTCTTCCTCAATTAATCAAACAATACTTCGCTGTATTGAATACAGTGAGCATGGAAATGATTTTAAACTGGAATGACTGAAAAAGAAATCTTCTGAAAAAATTTTAGAGTTTTTCTGGAATGATTTGGTACTAGTCAAAACTGATTTTAGATACTTATTTTTTAGCTTGCAAATCACTTGAACTACCTTTACTTAGCAGTATTGTTATCAATTTGGTTCAAAAAATTCAGCAAGGTTTCCCGATGTTACGATTTCATTTGTGTACCAATTACAATTGGTACACAAAATGTGCTATTTTATTTGATTAGCGAAAAATTACGGTAAAATTTCGAAATTAGAGGCATATTTCTTTACATGTTCGACAAATAAATAACTAAATAGATGAGATCGTCGATCGGTCCATTTCTGGGTTGAGCCTTTTCCAAGTTCAAATATTCGACGCAACCATTCAAAATAAAATGTGTGGATAATGATAAATATCGTTGATAAGATAGTGCAAAGGCAATCACTCATTAGTCCTCAATCCCTAAATAAATCTCTGAAAAGTCGAAAAATCTAATTTATTGCTCGGAACTATGCTGGAATTTCAACGATGAGTCATTTCAAAATCAAATAAAGATTTTCACCTGTTTTGTCAATGAGTCGCATAAAAAAGTCCAAGTTCAAAAAGGGAACTGGACATGAGTGATTGATGTTTTCAGGAATATAAAATAGAACAACTATCAACTGCAAACTAAATATAGAATTCATTCATTTAAAAAGGATATGTTTTTTTATGCAAATGATTCAAAATTACAAGAGTTCTAAACTGCTGGCATGAATATTGCATACACGTCTCATATCATTCATAGCTAGATGATTTGAAAAAGGTTTTTTAGATAAAATTAAGTTTTGAAAGTCAAGACTAATTTGAATGATAAAGTATTTTGCAATATTTGAATGTCGAAGTTTTTAATTATAATTGACAAACTAAATCAAAATTTAATTCCTGGATGGCCAGAACTGAGTTAGCCAAATTTAATTTATTAATAACTAACAGACCATTTTATATGTTATGCTATTTGAAATGAAGGATTTTCTAAATCAAAATTTAGCAATAAAAAATTGAAAGAATAAATGAAGTTGCTGGAATTCCCTTGGTAGAAGACAATCATGTTCAGTGAAAAGTTATTAATTTTTTGTTTTCTACGAAAAATAATAAAAACATGATAATTGTTAGCTGGAAATCAGCTCCTTTAAATCGTGTAACATTATATTATAATCTCTTTTAAAATTTTGATGAAAACAGAGCAAGAAATCGCATTATAATAAGATTAATTTTAGTTAGGTAATGTGCGAGTAAAATACTGTCGTATTAGATTAAACGATTTAAACTATCAGAACTCTAGCAACGAAAAGAATTAACAGAAAGGATTTGATTGTCATTCTGAAACACTCCAGATCATTATTATAGTGCCGGTGTCACCACTGCCACTCTGAGGAATAGCAGTACAGAAATAGCGGATACTGTAACAATGACTGAGAGTTTTAAGAAGGGGCAAATTTCGCATTTTTCTACATCAATCTTTTAATCAAGAAGGGAGCACAAAATACTGAAACTGTTAAAACACAATTCAGACGACAGAATTTTTAGAACAAAGGATCACAAAAAAATTTCGATCTCTAGCAAGCCACGAACAAGTACCATCCGTATCAACACCATCATTTGCATAATATCCAGGAGATATCGTATTAGCAACCATAAAATAGCGTTAAGTAGTCAAAATCTTCACTGAAGCTACAATGGAATGATGAAAACTAGGGAAGTATGTACAGGAAGAAATCGAAGGATAGATATTTGAGGAACGAGATGTGAGTGACTTTCTTGAAAATAACGGCTGAATGGTAGTTTGATATGGCTGAATAGCTTTTCAACGAGGCTAACTATCTGAGTCAAGTCTGAAATCTAAAATTTTGCTTAAACTTTCAATTTCCCAAAGAAATATAATAGAAAAATGTTTCGGAATGTTCATCAAATAAAGCTTAAAGGAACTGTTGAAACTTACTTGAAGAATTATAGTGTGCAAGGATTGAGTTTGAATAATTTTGAAATGAGATCCTAAATTTCAGCATATCCTATTACACTAGGTGAAGTGCTGACGAAAAAGCCATTTTTCATGAGAGCATCAATTGATCTCAGTCCAAGATTGTTGTTGAACGAATAACCCTTTTTTTTCTCGCCTTTTTTATGAGCTGCTACTTCTATCCTCTTCTTGCCAATTGCTTACCAATTTAGTTTGCTTATCTTCTCGCAAACTTGTGCATTTATGTAAATATATCTATTTAAGGCGCCTTCTTCCGATATTTGCTCCATCTTCAATCTGATGCAATCTGAATGAGTAATTAAACTAGCATATTCATTATTTCAGTTGTTCGCATAAACATGAATCGCAGTAAATTTTAATTGCCGAAGTGTTTGTGCAAATTTTTAGAACCATTTGGTCATCGATCATCATTCTTCCCAGTGAATTATTGATCTACACATGTCCTTGTGGCAATTTCTCTTCATTTTGCTTAATCTAATGAAGCAACTTGTCGAATCCAAATTCCATCTTTTATTCATAGATAGAATAAATTTCTAGTATGTATGGACTAAAAGTAATGCTCCACTTTAAAATTGTCTTCATTTACTTTCAGATTTTTTCGATTCATCTGAGAAAATATTGCGAAAAAAAAACATCATTTCAGAACTATTTCGTATCCATTTTTTCCTTTTTTTTTTCATTTTTTTTTTTTTTTTTTTTGAATCAACGTGTCCTCAAGAAAAAGTAACCTTTATTGAAGGGGCATATTTCCATAAATTCATGGCTGATAAATGAAAGAGAAAAATAATATTGTGCTGGTACTAATTCAGATAAAAAAAGCATCACTTTTATCATATCAAAAATACAAATTGCTATGTGACAGATATATAACATTAAGTTTTAAGATATTTAAGACTTAATTATGCGTTTCAGCAATTGGCAATACTTTAGATACAGGTTAGATCATAGAGCAAGAAAACTAATGACACTAGGCTTCGATGAAATGAAGTATATTTAATGACAGTGGAACAAAAGCCCAATAATGACTGAAACTTTTGCTGGAAACTTCCACTCCTCCAAATTTTTCAAGTAAACTTTGAGTACAAAAAATTTTTGATTCTGAAATCTGTCTTTCTGCAATTCTTTCTCTCGCAAAAGCAAACAGTGAAGAATGAATTCGAAGATCTTATGCAAAAAAAAAGTGGGAAAATGATAATATGGGACACCGGAAAAAGGTATCTCTGACTGCAACAAAAAAATTTAAAGTATTAAAATATCAGAAAAAATATTCAGAAACAATATGAACTCATATTATGTGCTTTTTATATTTCTTGAAACGATTATAATAAAAGAGGTGTCGCCCGAATCCAGCTTTATGTAAGTTATAAAACATTTTGCAAATGAAATGGAAATATTACAAAATTTCTAAATTTTGTTCAAAAATGGGGAACTTTTTCATTTTGGGCAAATATTCCGCACTGGTAATAATGAATCATGCAAATTTATACTGCACAAGCAATTGGTCAGTAATTTATTATCACGAAAGCATTTTACTTGAACTTGAAAAAAAAAATTTGTCTTTGCTATCTTCTAAATAGAAGATGTGACCAGTGATTATGACTAAGAGATGACAGCAATGTTACAAAATTGTATATATGCCAATTGAGGTAAGATTTTCTAATATTGATTATAAAAATGCTCAAGAAACTTGAATATTTTTTAAAAAAAAATATCAGTCATAGAAATTCGACAATCCAGTTTTTGCCTTTTTTTTGGGGAGGGGGGATTCCTTTTATTTCCTATTTTCGACCTATCATATTTTCAGTTTCATCTTCCATTTGAAGTATTACTTTGGCTCTCTCTTCTATTTTATTGATTTTTTAAGCATTGAACCATTAATAAAAACAGTGTGTGGTACATGCAATACGTAATTCTATTGCTCAACTTTGCTTGAAGCAAAAATTCAGGCCACCTATCAGTCATTTATTACAATCAGCTATTCCGGAATGCAACCGTATGGGAGTGTCGTTAAACAAGCTCACAATGTTAATTATCATGCCATACTTTTGACGGTCAGGCTAGAACTGGATTGGCCTGATCTTGAAAGATTAATAAGTAGCACAGTGCCTTCGTAGATTATTTGAACTTGCAGTTTTCAATTAAGAAAGACCTGACGTAAGATGATGCTTTATCATTCAGATTTTTGTACTTCTGCCCTGATATCTATTACAGAAATAAAAGAATCAAATAAAAAGCAATCGCCAAAGTTAAAGATCATGTATATTATGGGTAAATCCGGACAAAGTGTTCAGGTAAATTTTGCCAATCTCTCTAATCTACAATACTATGTTTCCGTGTACATGTGTTACCTGCTTCATCGGGAAATCGAAGAAGCCATGGATTGTTGAAAGATATCTACAGGAAAAAAGCTGCCAGATCTTTCCTGTTAGTATTCGAAAAAATGCTGCGGGTAAGTCTTACAGGTGCATAGATTCTAAAAAAAAATTCAAGAAGTGCAGAATTTGGATTCCATTAAGTGCGAATAGTTTTAGGGTGATGTGTTGGATCCGTCTAATGAGGATAGATGCCAAACATGCTACCACATGATTGATAGTATGGCTTAGGATGAAACAAAACAATAACATTACAGCAAGATCTCAATAACAGTAATCATATGAACAGGATGACCAAATATTTGGATTCCTTAGAAAAATTCAAAACTTATTAAAATAATAAATCTTGACTTTCTTTTTGAAAAAATAAAAAAAACTATTTACCGCATATTTCACAAAGAATAGAATTAATCATGAAAAGGAATGATAAATATTTGCACTAGGAATGCTTAAATCATACGACAATTGCGTAATGAATATTCGCTTCACCCAATAGGTGCGTTCTGCGCTAATAAATCTCTTATATAAACTTGCAGATGATGAATGCAAATATTTTTTCCTAAAATGCATGCTAATCGTAGTGAAGAAGGAGAAAGGTGGAGAAGAAATCCCTTTTCCATCAAGCTTGGACAGGCGGCATAAAATAAATAATTCTACACCGATTCATCATCAGCGTTCCAAATTGGCCAGTATGGATTAACATAATCAAAATCAGGGAATTCAGAGCCTTCAAGGTTACGCAAAATGTCAATATCGCAAGCACTCATTCTGACGGATAGCTTTCTGAATTGCGAATCGAAATTCTCCGTCGATTCAGGACTCTTCTGCAGGTTCAGTCTTATTAGAAACTCACCAATATCGTTTTTGTAAATTAATATGCAAATTATTATGAATACATTGATTCATGCTTACAATTAATTAATTCACCTATTGATATTTTATATAATAGTCAATTAGCTGTTTAAATGATACCGCTCTATCGCACCATTATCAAAAAGCCCAAGCTAACGTTTTATGTCTCCTTGTATCCACAATAAATTAATCATGGACCTATTTTTTAAACTTTATTTAAAGTTTGATCAATTCTCCAGACGAGATAAGGAATTTCAAACTAGATCAAAATCGATTTACCATATTTTTAAATATTGCTAAGAACACTGTGAAATCCTTTAAATAAGCAAATTACTTACCAATTTTGGTTTGAAAGGGGGCTGAATCTGTCGCCTCTCAATCTTATACCAGTCAATTCGTCGAAAGAACGGATGCTCCTGAAAATGCAGCTTTCACAGCGAAATAACACACTTTTATATTTACAACACGAAAAGTTAGATAAATTTTTGGGACTTTCGAGATTGCTTATTTCGTATTCATATTTTAAAAATGATATTGCTCATCGGGCTAATGTACAATCAATAAGTTGCAGGCACCAAAAAAAAACATTGAAATTTTTGTCTTTCCAGTAATATGTGAAAAAAAAAAGGATCAGATTTTAATATTTTAAACAAGAGAGGCAATCAATATCAACTGTTTTTTCCCAGAATTTGATATTTTCAGAATGCAAGAATTCCATTCTGCGACATTCTTTTAATTCTCGAAGATATGATAAGGAGAAAATAAACACCTGCAGCGGAACTGACACACCTTAATATCTCCAACGGATGTCTGCCGACAACCTAGCCGCTTCTGAGGAGTTTTCTGTAGCAGTGCTTTGCAAATTGATATTGCTTCCTTGGACATTGATTTTGGGTATGATACGTTGTGGTCCGTTATTGCTGCAAATATAATTTCAAGAGCAAAAAAATATTTTATGTTTATTAAATCTTGATAAAATACGCATTATTAATGATAATAAACAAATAATGATTTGACTAAACGCTTCTCAGTATATTTGATGAATTCATTATCGCTTAACTGAGCTACATCTAATTTAACTGCAGTGTACTTTCCTACCAATTCCTGTTTCTGAAAAATTCAGTTAAATTTGATACCTGCGAATAACTCATCTTCGTCTTCGCCGTCGAAAGGCGGTTGACCGGCAAGCATTTCAAACAGCAATACTCCATATGCCCACCAATCAACTGACTTATCGTATGGCTGATATAGTATTATCTGAAAAGATTTTGAATTTCAGTAGGCAATAAAATGATTGACTGTGATCAGAAGAAACAAACCGAAAATGGCGATCTCAACACATCATTTTATTTATTTTCGATCATTTACACAGGAAAAGTTATGTCGCAGAGTCAGTCTTATCAGTGATATTGGAATTCTCACTTCCGGAGCAATGTAGTCAGGTGTACCGCAAAATGTTCTCGTCTTAGCATCACCGATGATGTTTTCTTTGCACATGCCAAAATCCGTAATTTTAATATGGCCATTTGTATCGAGCATAACATTATCTAGCTTGAGATCACGATAAATAATACCTTGCGAATGAAGAAAAAATAAACCAATTGCTATTTCAGCAGCATAAAATCTATAAAAACAGTCTTGCGATTTGTGAAATTTTATTTGGATTAACAAGAAAACAGGCCTCAAATTTCTATTTGAATGACAAAACTATAACAGCGAGAAAATTGCAAATATGTGAGGAATTCACGCCAATTTCTGATCATCGCTTCAGTTCAAATAAAGATACTACTACTCACGCAGCTACTGGCTCTTTGAACTTCCCCACTTGTTGTATTTGATACATAAGATCACCACCACTTACAAATTCCATTACAAAATATAAACGATCCTAAAATAAACTTATCTTGTTCATCCACTAACTTTCAGTCGAAAATGTTTCCAAACCTCATTTCAAAATTCAATAAATTGTGAGTTAAAGGCTGTAGCTGTGGCTTTAAGTATGTTCACACTTTAATGCCAGAAAAGGTGAAAACAGTGAACTGCTTATCGTGAAAGCCACAAATAAGTTCGAAAACTGCCAAAAATATTTAAAATGAAGAGTATTTTAATTTCCAAGTAAATGAACAAAAAGATAGTAAATGCTGAATTATTCGGAAAGATAACTATCTAACTGCTAATCAACTGTTTGGCGTAGAAAAGACAGAAATTTCACCGAAGTTTGGAAACAGGAATGGAACGCAACCAGAAAGGGTGGCTTGTCGCAGAGCGACAGCACTCGCTTTTCAGTCATCGTGCATCCCACATCATCATCCTGAATGATAACATCCTTTTTCAGTATCTTCACTGCGAATAGTTCCTTGCTAACTTTATGCTCACCAAGCAATACCTAGAAAAATAAAACAACTAGGAAAATGCAGTTTACTTTCGAGTATTGCAGAAGCTGAAAAAAAAAAAACCTTTCCAAAAGATCCTTTTCCAAGCACAGATAGAAAAATGAAATCAGTAACTTTGACAGCATCTTGTTGTGACTGTTTCAACTGAGACTGAAGTCGTATCGGCGATTGCTATAAGATAGATACTCATATTCAATTATCTAATACAGAAGCTAAATGTAAGCAATTCATTCACAAACGCAAATGTTCGTCTTTTTCATTCTCTTATCACTTGTCAATTGTCATTGAAAATTGATATCCTGGAATAAATCCCTCCCGCAACCGACAATTCAATCTGACCTGACGATAAAAATCAGGAGTGAATTAAATGAATTGTGGCTTTCGTGAACTGTGTTGCTTCGAAGTTCCCCGTTTTTAGTTTTTTATAACTAAATTTCGATTTGATCAGTTTTTGTCAAACACTTCCAACGTTTTTTTTAAAACATCCCTTTCTTCACAGAATATTCTTCAAATTCCAAAGCCCAAACTTCAAATATTTAAGAATAGTCGTTCAAATCCCAGAGAGCATCAATTTGAAAGTATAGAAAGGTATATTCCGATTTCACCTTTTCTTGATGTATTTCCATTTCATCAATTTTATTTTTGATTTTCTCAATTTCAGCTTCAGATTCAGGAATAACTTTTATGCTGTAGAATTCTCCTTCTTCCTGAAATCTTGCTTTGCCTTTAAGCTATTATGAGTGTTAAATGGAATATAAGATCATATGAATTGTAAAAACTTGATCTAGTAAAATACAGAGAAAAGAATAACAGATGGAAAAGCAATTTATCAGGAAAACTCACTGCGCTTAGCAATTTGTACCAGCCCTCAACAGATTCCTTCATCAGCTCGCTGATACCAAATGAAAGGGAACCCATGAAATCGTTCCTGGAAGTGCGATCCCAGTCCCAAACTTCCACAGATAATCTTTTATCTGCATCTGCTGCTTCCAATTTGCTAACATTTGAATCAAAATTGTATTTAAATGTTGAATGTTTAAGAATTTATGAATTGCTTGAAGTAGACAATTTTAACTTACAACCGTAAATAGCAGATTTACCTACATGATTTGAAACATAATATAAGTGAATAAAGATGCTTACTATTCAAACCATTCATTCCATACAGGATTCAAGGTAGATTTAATTGTTTTACTTTTCTTCTTGGATTTTGATGAGTGGTCATCTGGTATTAATTTTAACTTGCAATAAGGATCGGAAAGACCATTCGGATCCATAGGTATTAAATTACGCGCCTCACGCACTGAAAACAAGCAATTTCCACACATTTTTGTTATTTCATTGGAATTAACTTGGCGTACGGCGCTCATTTCATAGCCGCGCCGTCTTACTATAGTTTCATGAATATTTCTGTGTATTATTTTATTCCAATTACAATGGATTCTATCTGTAGTATTTAAACTTCATAATCAAAATCAATAAACTTTCAATAACTGCAGGGCTCCAGAGCTGAATTTACTCGGTATTTAGAAATATAGCAACACAGGCGCATAAGAACATGATAGTATTAAATGCTGATATCGAACAATAAATGTATACTAACGGAAGTTTTTTTCTATACCTCAAGGAAACAATTTCAAAAAACAAAATCAAAATTGAAAAAAAGAGCTCCTAATCTCATATGCGGCACAATGGGATGCCATCTGTAACCAATAATGCACAACAAATTGGCTCCAGTTTCCGAACCTATTCCATCAAAACTAAAATGCACTCATACCTCATCTGTTTCCACAATGTTGCGATGCGTAGGTGGTTATGCTATCGTTTATTCTTTACTCATTTTCTGTGAGATAATTCGAGCTCTTGTGAGCACAAAACTTACTTAATAATTCAACACTTTGAAAGGTGATGCATGTTCTCACGCCGTCATCTATTATTACTGCACTATAAGTTAACAATACTAATTGATTTTAACCGTTTTAGTTTAGAACTGTGGAAGATCGTAAGCTAAGATTTGTTTGTTTGTTTTCTGCTTTTTTTTTCTCCACCAAAAAATCAAAAATATTGAATGGCTAATCAGCACCTTCAACTCGCAAAATGTCATTTTCAACTTGAATTGAAAGGTGTATTCTACCGCGTCTTTCGATATAATCTGTCCCGCACATATTAGGCACATATTTAACACATTTGTGATGTACATTCACATCGCAAGATTGACATTTTTTGCCCTGAAAATGGTATTAAATTGTCAGTATTTTTTCACTATTATTGATTAAAAATCAAAACAAAATTGTAAAAGTAGCAACCTGATGAATGATACCATAAAGCAGAGATCCACAATGATCGCAAAACGTTGGCGACGAGTATGAATGCACCTTCCATTTATGCTGCTTTCGTGGATCCTTAAAAATTTAAGAACTCACTTATTGAAAATAAGATTTTTTCTTGAAGTTCTGAACCTTAAGATCGCTGCCAAAATTAGATTCAAAGAATTTTTTGTTGGAAATTTCATACTTTCAAACAAATTCATCAGAAGCCTCGAAAAGCATACCGTAGACTTCAACAAACAAATATGAATTCTTTTCTAGTACTTGCCAGCTATGAAGTAGATACAAAAAGTAAAAACATAATATAAAAAATATGGAACTAACATCAGTATCAACACCTTTATCAGCACCAGGACATTGAAAATTGACAAACTGATGACATCTTTTATGTACAACAAGTGCGCATACTGCAACTGATTATATGATTTTAATAATTAAACAGCGATTCGAAAATCTAAAATTTCAATTTGAAATAAATGAAAATCGGCTTCATTTTTTGAACAGATAGTTTTAACGAAAGAGAATGAAAAAGAGAAAAATAGACACTTGCCCTGACACTGGAAGCCCTGCTTATTAAGACCCCAGAGAAATTCCTTGCAGTGTGAGCAAAATGTTGGCTGCTTAAAAAATCGTGCAGTAAATTTATGTAACCTGAAGATTTAATTTTTCAGTTTTCTCAAATATTATTTCTCTTATATTTAATCGCGTATAATGAAAGGGATTAATTCATTTATTTGAGAAAAACAACAAAAGCATACTTGACTTTATGAACATTCTTTTGCCTTAATGCACCTTTTCGAACAATGCCTTTACCTTCGATTCGTTGCACTGAAATAAAAATCTCTTTTTGTCAGTCAAAATTTACTTAACTTATTTCAAAGAATCAAATTTCAATTTTAAAATGTGATTGCTTCTTGGATATTGCTAAAAATTGCAAATTTAATGAGTCAAATCATTACAAATTGACTTTCTATCATCTTTTGTGCAGTTGCTGTAGAGATTGTATTAAAATATCAAATTGTAGTTCAGCCATCAAAACATAATTTATCAAAAAATCTATACATTTTGCAATGCAAGTTGGCAACATTTTCTTGTGTAAAATTTGAATTAATTTGAAAGACTGAGTGAGCGATTTTCGTAAAGTACCATGGTTCTGACAATTTAGAGTGATCTTACGAACTGGAAAATTCTTTATTGCTGAATAATTTCGAAAAAGCATCCCAAGTTACCGTCAAATAGTTTCATCCCTTTCATAAAACAATCAGCTCTTGATTTTCACTATAATGAAAATATTTACAAGCAGCTTCTTTCAAGTTGCAATTCATAAGTAATTAATTCCCCATATCACTGATTTTAAATGAATACATTTAAATTGACGATGATTTCATCGCAATTTGTTTGAACTGTTTTACAATTAACATTGAATTTTACCCGGAATTGCACCGCTGAAAAAATCAGCTTTAAAAACATTGCAAAACATTAATATTACGGAGCGTTTCTAAGAAATATTGAACGAACAAAAGTGTCACCTTTAAGCCAACATTTGGTGAACTAAAAGCTTAAAATACGGCGAACCTGACAATAAGAAAAGCTGAACAAAGAAGCACAACTTAATTGTTAACAAAACAGCTAGTGATAAAAAACACAGCTAATCAAGTCACAAATGCCAGACAGCGACAGTGACACAAGCAGAATCGAAGAAAGATTTGCATGCAGTTTTCAGCGAATAACAGCAATTCTCACATTTTTTCAGCGCTTTACGAGTTGATGAAAACTTTAGGTAAATTTGAGATTTCTTGCGTAATGCATTGCCGAATCGGAGGCAATTAAACGATGTTCTTAATTTTCCGCCATGTACTGCGCTGCCATGTCGATTACGCTCACTGTTGTCACTGCGTTCATCTGGGTCTGCTCCAGAATTTACTTTATCAAAGTTTTGATATATCAGATCGGAGATGCTGGAAGAAGTGATTGGTAGAATGGTCGCATCCAATGGATCAAGAAAATTTGATGATCGGTTGCATAAGCAGCAGTTCGCTGGGTGACAAGATGATGAGCTTGAATTGTTCTTTCCACACAGCGATTTATGAAGCAAAATCTTATCAAAAACAGAAAAAAAGTCATTTGCGGCTAGAATGTCGGAACGGGATATGGACATTTTTGATTTCTTCATTCATTACTGCTGCTCCTGGAATTGTTCGATGTCGGCTGTCAGATGCTTGAAATTACTTCTGCATTATTCAGCCATTTTTGAATTGTCAAGCACTATTGGATGTTTTAAACTGAGAACTATGGTGATTGTTATTGATGCATTTGGATGATAGCAACTGTAACTCGCAGCATTGCAGCAGCAATAGATTGAATGGAAAATCTTTACATATCGAGCATACAAATTTGCAATGAATGAATGAAAATTGTATGTTCTGCTTTTCTGAAACGATGAATGCAATTTTTTTGAAAAAAAAAAAAAAAAAATGATTTTCCTTCTTCTGCTTCTCCTTAACATAGCAACTCAATGATTCAGTAGAAGTCACCTATTGCACCAACTACGCCATCGTGCAACACACCTGTTACTATCCTGAACTATCTCCATGCTTCAACTTTACTCGAAATACAACCTGAAGGCAACCAAACTGCTCATTCATTACTTCATCGAAAAATGATTACATTTTGACTGACTTGTTGTAATAAAGTGAAAATAGGTATATCAGCTGTACCAAATGTGTCTATTCATCGTATTGGTATTGTGCATTTCAATAGAGAAGCACATGTCTCTCAATAATACTGGTTTTAGAGAAATTAATTTGCATAAACTATTCATTCTCTTCATCATCATTTTGAGTTAGTTCAACTTTCCGTTGTAAAATATTGAAAATCTTCCGATCTCATTAGGATTCTCTGCATCGATGGTAAAACAATGACAAAAAGATCAACATAGATATTTATTTTCTTATCGAACTGCTTAAGAAGATGAACTTTTGATGAAAGGATCAGAAACCGAGCAACTAATTTGAAAGCCACTTTTCGCAAAAAAGGCGAAAATTTCTTGCTCCTTAAACAGATTGTTATGGACTTAAAATATGAAAAAAATAGAAACGATCAAATTTTGAAAAGTTTCAGAAAATATTAACTACTTTCAGTCTAGTGCTCTCTCACCAAACAAGCTCCAAAATTTCTATCCCTTACATCATTCTTGTATATATGCATTAATTAGAGAAACATGATGAGATCTCGGAGTAGTTATTGGATCATAAATAATTGAGGCATATCAGAGAGAAAACGAACATACCAAATGCTTCGGAGAGTTGTTGGAGTAATTTCGATGATTCCAGCACCGGATCGGCAGCACCAATGAAACGATTTTGAAAGTCAGTTCGCTTTATTTTTCTATTATTAGACAATTCCTGATCAAAATTATGAGCTTGCAAATTGTATTTTTCAGTATTCAGTGTAGAAGTAGAGCCAGCGAGATTTGCATTACCTCCGATTTCCGGAACATTAATTGAGTCCACATCATTAGTCGAGGACTGTTCAACATCAATCGGAGTTGCAGATTTTATCGACATATCTATGATAATCTCACATAGCATATATTTATTGGTGGAGAAGCGTTTGTATGTTTGCTAGAATGGAAAAAAATGTTGCAGTTGGTGTAATCAAAATACGTAAATCAAATAGGAAATCACGCATTTAAAAAAAAAAAGAAAAGAAAAAACGACACGGAAAAACATAAGTATGCGTACATGTGTTGGAACAAAAATGGATGAAAACAGTAGCAGAAATGACTTGACATAAAATTCGGAAAATTATGAATGAACTAGTGAAATAAGTACGGTAGTTAAAAATTATTAGGAAACAGAAATTGCAACAAAAAACAATCCAGTTCGTTAAAGCTAAACTTTCAGGTGCTGGAAGGAGGTTAGACCTCTTTAAATATCACGTGTATTGTTGTCATTTCTATTTCCAAGATTATTGTTCTTTTCATCTTAAACAGAAAAAGAGGCCGAAAAGCAAATATTTACTCATTAATGGTCAACAAATTTTCATCCCTTACTCCAGTCATGCACATAATATCTTGATTAGAATAACACTACAGAATTAGTTCCTTCTTTTGCCAAATGGAACAATAAAACTGAAATTGTATGTTCAAAAGCCGATTTGACCAATATCAAAAACTTAAACTGGATGTTACTCAGTACTGCATGAAAAAAAAAAAAAAAAAATTGACAAAAAATGAAGACTTTTGATGGCCATCAGAATTCTTTACATTTATAGGTGAAAGTCATTTGGCATGACTAATACTTCAAAAAAGAAATTTCCGAGGAGCAAATGCTCATTCGTTCCCACATTTTGTAACCATTTCTTAAGTTATACATTATTCATCCATTTTATCATATCCATACTTCTCCACCACTAATCGTTACTACAAAATCTTTGTATTAAAATTTTTTAAGTAAACAGAAAGGCGGAAATGGTAATTTTCTTTGTTCTACTGAAATTTTCATGTGGAAAGCAGAGAAAATGCGATTTACAGAAAAGATCGACTCAAAAGGCAGGAAAAGTCTAAAGCACAATTAAAGGATCGAGAAAACAATGTTTTCGAAGTTTTCATTGAAGCGAAAAAAGCCTTTATAGGTGATTCCCAAGAAAATGTCAACTTTTTGCACTTTAATCAGACTTAAATTTCATGCTCCATCTTTTTTTACCCCTCGCACTGCGATGGATGGAGAGTCTATTATTCACTGCTCTACAACATTTTGAAGCACAGTTCATGCCCTTAAGCCTAAGCCAATTTTAGGAAAACGTTGCACTGAACAAGAAGCAAGAGTGAATCGCCGAATAAATGTAATGATTACTGCATTTAAAGTAAACTTTCAAGCCAATTCTGACCAAGAAGAAACTGAAATTCCTATCGGTTTAATTACGAAGAAAAAAGGAAATTTCACGTCTTAGACTCGTAAAAGTTGAAGAAAATTAGGATTAGTATTCAATTCTCGACCTGATAAATCATAAGACAAAATCTCTTCAAATTCCTTTTACCCTAATATTAATATCAGGGAGCAGAAGAGCAATCTCTTAGAACGAATACTTTGTCTTCTCAACTTTCACTTTTCCTTTTTGTTAGTCAGACTTCGAATTCCTTTGTTCCCGTCATAAAAGCAAGGGCATGAAATTTTTCCAAAAAATTGCAAGCAATGTTAATTTGTTAGTTAACAAGAAAAAGGTAAAGATTTGCCAAATAATTAATCTAACAGAACGACTGATAAATGGCTTGTGCAAAATGAATACTTTCCCCAAGGATATTTTGCATCATTGCATAACCAAATATTTCTGACTCATACAGTTTTCTAGCAGCAAAAATATCCATTGTAATTGCCTAGAAAAGTTCGATCATTAAGACTTCAAGAAATAAAATTGATTTAAAATTATTAATACTGCGGTGCTAATGGTTATGAGATTGGAGTTGAGCAGATCGCAATGTAAGCAAGTCTCCTACTGGTTGTTGGCGTTTCTTTTCAATTTTGCTTAGCTAATATCTTCTATATCTTAATCATCATATCAAAAGTTATCCTGAGAGTAAACATGGAGTGTTGAACATTTATATCCAATTTGCTGTAAATTTTGAAATGTACGAAACCTTCCTCGCTGTCCTTTTCCTCTTATTATTTGAATTTACCTTCACAAATCTTACTGATTAACAAAAAGACTAAGATTTCCATCTGAAAACAAAATCCTCAACTTAGGCTGTTAAAAAAATTTGCAAACTATTTTGAAAGTTATTTTTAGTTATTCATGCTTTTGACATTTTTTAAGCTTCTTTGAAATTTCTATACAGTTAAGATTCCAAGAGAATGTTCATGAAAATTTCTCAGGAATTATGTAATACTTCGCAGATGATGTAAAAATCAACAGAATCATGATGTTTGATAAAATAAACTACAGAGAAATTGAATCCTCAATAAAGATGCACTGACTGAGAGCGTCAAAAGAATGTTTGTTCTACGCTGACCTTTTTTTTCTCGCTGATCTCAATAAAGTGTACTAGCGTATATTTCAGGTAATTATAGATACCTCAATCCCAAAATATTTAAGAAACGCTATTGAAGTTTGGAATTTATGAATTAGAAAAACTTGGCAAGAGGACTTTTTTCTTCGATAAATTAATCACTGTTTTTATCGATATCAGTTCATCCTCAGTGAATGTAGAAACTAACCGAAACAATGACAGAAAACAATCTGATTGCACAAATATCAAGTATAACATATTCATTGTTTTATAAGAATACCACGATTTTGCTCTATTTTTAAAGATTAATTTGTTGAAATTTAAGATCATCCCGACATAGCTTTTGTTCTGTTTGTTATTGCAGTGTTAGTAACATTATGCAGCTTATTTCATCAATTTTATTTTTCACTGATTTGATCAGAGTGTGATAATATTTAGATCGATTAGATAGATTAGATTTTTAGAACGATTAGACTCTGATCAATTTTACACTTTTTTGACTGAATTCCGAATCTGTTCGATATTTCTGCTTGTGAATTCATAAAATAAATCAGTTTGTATCTAATAATTCACAAGATTTCTGGAAACCGTAAACAAATAATAAGTCCCCTTGTCAGAATTAGTTTCATTCTTTCAATTTCCGGACTTTTACTTATCGAAGTAAATTTTCAAAATAAATGCTCACACAAAATGTTTGTCGTCAAGAATCATAAAAACCACTCGTTATTCTGGTTGTGATTTGAAAAATGATTAGCAACTAGTCAAGGAATAAAAGCAAATGATTAACTAATAACTTGTTTGATCAGTTTCTCGTCATGTTGAAATGTAACAAAAAAGCAGACATCATTAAAAGTTCCCATTCTTGCCTACGTGTTTTCGAACTTCGGAGTATTGTAGAACCATTTCTACGAAGTATGAATTAGTTTTTAAGTAATTTTTTGTTTGACTGTGTAATTTGTCAGATAGCGATTCAAATTAGCAATATTACTGAGCAGAAATTTTTGCATATATCATTGCCAGTTAATGGAAGAAAAAGTGCTTATCTACTTCATGCATTATCGCTGTTATTTGAACTACAATATAATGTTTACAAATTTTAAACGCTAAAATGGTCTCTTTTAACATTCAGCAGTTATTTCTTCCATCGATCGCTGTTACAGCAGTTTTAAAGAAATCAATGAGTGGTTTGCGGAGAGCAAATTTTCGATAGGCTTAATATTCCATAAAAAGAAGTCTGACGAAGAAGCAAATCAAATAAAGGAAAATCATTTTTTGATGCAAATGAGCATTATAAAGGTTTATAATAAAATTATTTTATTTCACAAAAACGTTAAATTAAAAAAAAAAAAAAAAAAAAAAACTTATCGTGTAATTTTTTTCAGATATGCTTAATGAAAGACAAGTATTAATATCCGTTAATGTGAAATCTTTCAACTTTATCAATTTTAAAATGGCAATAAATCTCGCATGGTAACATTTTATTTACTTACTTTCACTTTGAATTGTAGCAAGTCTCCCTACTTCTACCAATAAAAAGTTGGTAATGACCACATTGTCATGCTGCTAAAACAATTATTTTTTGAGGAAATCGATGTTATTATTTCCCACTATCGGGAACATTCAGAAATATATTTCAACCACACAAAAAACTGTTATTTATTAAAATACCAATTTTAAAAATTTATTAATCAAAAATCCAAGTCTTTTAAAAAATGCAACGATTTCAAAAATTTATATAGTCATCGTTTTGGATTATGATTTGATGAAAATCATTGAATTTTGAAATGTTATATATTGAAATTATGCATCACTTACATCTTCCAAGATCGTATTACTTCAAGGAGAGCTGCCTACTGCTTTGCTTTTCATATTATTTATTTCAGTTTAAAGAAACAGCTGCTCATAGCAATAAAAAGACTTAGCAAAGGTTAATTATCTTTGTAATTAGAATTGTTTCTAATCAATGAAGCAGGAATAGTCCTGACTTTTTAATATAAATGGTTTTTTAAAATTGAACATATTAATATTGGAATGAATACAAAAAATTTGCTCTCTGACACTTTTTATTTTAATCGGCTTTTTGATGATTTCTGAATTATTAGAGATCAAAGTTGGCTATTTCTTCTCATTAACTCTGGCGACACATCTGCCGCTTGAATAAAAAGAATATGAATTGAATTCGACTGAGTTTCTGGAAATACTCACAGAAAAAGATCAAAAGATGGCCTAAACTTAATCAATTAAATGATGTAACTCGAATTATCTAGCAAGTAAATAAACAGGGAATCATTTTAACCCTACTACCGACCTATTCAAAATTTGTTTATTAAGCATAATTACCGATTAAACGATCAGAAAAAAGTACAAAGTAGAAAAAGATTTAGCTTTTTTTTTTAAAAAAAATAGACATTTAACGAAGGTTCATACCTATTATTTTAAACAAAAGACAAATGTTTATGGCATATTTATTTTTTTAAACAAACGCGAAGTCTTTGTTTAGAAAAATAAAATGTTTGAATTGACAGGTGTGCTAAATTTCGCTAAAATTCTCTCCATTACTATTTGATTTGAGAATAAAGGAATAAATATTCAAATTAATTTTTCCAGATGCAAATTGAACGAAGAATCTAAAGTTACATCGGGACCTGAAAAAGAATCAGCAACGTTATAGCTTTATAGCTGCAATCGTAAAAAAAAGCTATGAAGGAAATCAGTTCAGGAATTTTCAAGTTCTTAGTGTAAAGTGCCCAAAAGGGATTCTCGCTACCGTAATTTGTCTTTCTGTATAGTTTTTAGTTTCAATTCGAAGTTAATTTGAAACAAAATCCAACTTTAATCATGAACGGTTGTATAGATTTGCCTCTAGCAAAATGTAGCATACTTCTCAATTCCTGAATCTCTCAAACATATTTATGGATTTTTAAACAAAAGCTGTCGCAATTTCTTGCGACATCTTAATGCATTATCATAACCAGCAATTTTTTGCTTTTTGTGGAGATAAAGCGCAATATATATTTACTGATTATATATTCGAAGTTATCAATATTTTCTCTTACTTTATTCCTTATTTTATTATCAATGCAACATTCCTTCAAATATTTGAAAATTTTTAACATTAAAAAGAAAATACATTAAAAAAAACTACGATAAAGTAAACAAAAGATATTAAAAACATTGAAGGTCGCTAAAGATTTAAAACTTTAGGTCAGGAAGCCGTTTCAAATATGTAAGCAAAGTTTTTCATTTCTTTAAAAGTCAAAAAGTGTTCAAATTTGGAATTAAAATTCTAGACTAAGTTGAAATAAGTTTTAAATTTTAAGAACTATAGAATTTTTGTAGGATGAAGATATTTTATTCAAATGCAAATGAGACGATTTGTATTGATCGCCAAAAGTTTCTCGCTTCGCTACTTTATTTGTCGTTATTTTTGCTTATGAAGCATGCAAAAAAAAAAAAAAAAAAGAAAAGAAAATCGAGCATTTCAATAATATAAACGAAAGAAAATGGGACAACTGCGTGGAATACAATAAAGTAGAAAGAAATAATAAGAATTATTATGAAATGCCAATTAGCTCAGGAATTTTTGCCCTGAGCTGATTGGCATTTTATAATAATTTTTATCCCCTTATAAACCAACAGTTTGCTTGTCTTGTCATTTCAGCCAGTGATTAGCAATTTAAATATTTCAAAACCCGTGGATGTAATTCAATTAATCCTACTACTGGATGAAATTTCTCGGATTTACAAATCTCCACCTTTTTGAACACGATTTTCTTTCATGTACAAGAATGCTTTCTTGAAATTAAAGTTTTCAGAATCAATATATCAGGAAATAAAATTATGCATTGTCATCATTCGTGTAACTCTACTGATGAAGTAGGTGAGTTAAGCACTCTATCCGTCCTGTCAACTTGATTGTGTCTGTGACACTAAACATCAAAGAAATGAACTGTGATTTTCGGAACGAACTATATGAAACATGATGAAAATAAATGCATTTGCAATGGAAAACGCTGGAAATGTGCTAGATGTGTTCAAAGAACATCGATGGAATGGCTTGCTGAGAAGGAAGACGGAGCAGGGAAGAGTAAGGATTTCAATGGATATCGTAGATTAATCGTTAGATTAATGTGAATCAATCAATCAATCAATCAAGGAAGGAAGGAAAGAAACAAGAAACATCAATGTCAGGAGCAAAACAGATGAATGGATTTCAGAACAGTCCATTGAAATGAATTATTATCGTGTTCAGCTGCCTACCGTCCATCATTTTATCGCCTTCACCTGCTTGACGTTGAAAAAATAAATTTAGCATTAAAATGTTGGGCACTCTCACAAACATACACATGGAAATGCAAACACGCAGACATACATACTTCAAATTATATTGAAAGCAAGCATCATGCTAACCTGCTTGAAAGCATTCATTGTTATTCATGAGTTGTAGAAGTTGAGGCTGGGCTTATTACGAGAGTTCGAGCTATCTCCTATGTCTTACTAGTTGTTGACGTAAGCAGGTTGCGAAGAAGCAGGTCGAAGTTACCATCTTAACTCTTTCATAATCGCAACGAGAATCTGATGGCTTGACGACGCAATGATACTATTCTTCTCAACCTCTCAGAATGCTATTTTAGTATGCATTTTCAAAGCAGATTATCATTTCAAAACATTTCTTAACAATTACTCAAAAAGAACTATACCTCAGCCAGTGAAATTTGCCTCGTTACTGCAGAACAATTTATCCGCAATAATTCATTTCTTAGCATGCTGATGCTAAGCAAAAACGACCTGAAAAACATTGAACAGAGATGAGTAGGAAAATAAAAGAAGTCGGAAACGACAGAAGGATCGTCTAAAAAGCTTCATAGCACTTTCCATCAATCAAAATTGAGCTATAAATTAGCTATAAGTGAAGAAATATAAGTTAATCTGGTGATTTGTATATTCAACTCGAGAAACAAACTTAATTAATTAATTTCTAAAACAAATAATCGGGACTATCTTTTCTTCCAATGAGATTTGTAATGCCTAGGCTTTTTTTCTGTAATCGTAAAACTGTAAAGTGTTGAGAACATGCGCGTATATATATATATATATAGAGTCAGATGTTTTCAAGAATCCATAGAGGAGGTGTAGTGTATTGGCTTCTCTCGAAATACTCTGAAATTATTTGCGAATTGGAAAGCAAAATTCGGAAAATTCATGTCTACCTGGTCGATGAAGGGAGAAAAAAAGAAGGTGATTAACACCTCGATTCATGCTACTGACACCTGTGTATTTGATTTTGCTTGTGGAAGCATTAAATTATCTGGAAATTTTTTTCCCTCGGCTCATTAGGCCACCCTAAAATATAAGAAAAGTAAATGCACTGATAACAGGAAGAAGTAAACTGATAAACATATGTGGAATCGAAGGGGATAGCTTTGACCTTAGGCCCGTTTATACAGTAAAGAATAAGAGATGATTTAATGCAATGAAATTGAATATTAACAATCAAAAATAACGAAACCGGAAACTACAGAAGAAGAAATCTCCGTTAGATTTAGAATTTTTCAGTGCGTGATGCACAATTACCTTCTACATATGTCAGCTGAGCACAATATTTCGAAGTTCAGTGGTCATGAAATTGTTATGGAATGCTTGATACACCGCTAGGTATATGATGGACACATCTTCCTAAGGACTCCCTTCATTTTTGCCAATGTCTTGGCTTTTTTGTTTAACAATTAAACAAACATCCGCATGTACCAAAAAACTTCTCAAGGAATTGCCATTAAATAAAATTAGAAAGAAGCGGAAGTAATAGCAATGGACCGAAAGCTGCCATTCCTCTCTTTCACAGCTATTCTATTTATTGCTGAATGATTTCTTTAATTATTTAGTATTCAAGAGCACTTCAAAATAGAAACTTGAAATATTTGAAATTATTTTTAGCATTGAAATGCTGCAATATTTTTGCATGAAATATGCTGAACTGGAGAAAGAATACAGCATGCAACATTCGAATATGTCGAGTGAATAGAAGAAGGAATAATTTCTCTTATCCGGTTATTTCAAATTCGCTCTGTGCAATATTAGTCCGTATAGGTATATTTAACCTAGTTATTTGTCAAATAAACAAGATATTGCCTTAGGAGAAAACACTTGAGGTTAGCAGAAAGCACCAAAGATGATAAGCGATAAAAGACATTTTGATTTGTCGTTTTTCCAGTAACATTATTTTAGAGATAATTACAGCAAATCTTCAAGACGAAGCATTGTTTAACTCAAAACTGTTGGATTCGATTTTCAAGATCACCTTAGAAATTCATGTTGTGTTATGCACTTGTCATTGTTTCTACATTATGAACAAGAAGCAGTACTGAAAATTAAACAGTTTTCAAGTTAGTACCTTCGATATGTGTTTAAAAACGACTAATGCCTTAAATGCCTTAAGTCACAGTTACTCTTCCAATATTTTTTTGTCAAGAGAAGGAACGCGTCAGGTATTGATCAATGGTTGGGACAAATGAAAGTGAGGGAAATTTAAGCATGATTGTTCATGATGGTAATAAATTGTTAGATGAAAGTTGACTTCAGGGGATTATTTCTTATAATTACGACTCGTTTAATTCAAGTGTCTCTTATAGAAATAGTGAAATAAACATGGGAGATCAATCGATGGATAGATAGGACAATGATGTTGTACGGAGTCTAGTAAGGTGGTGTCAAGTATGGAGCTAAATCGCCGTAATTGTGACGTACACATTAAGCGAATAAAGCCGCTAAATTGAAAATTTAAAATCATGAAAATTTAACCGCTATGTTAAGCGGTCTGTATCGCTATCGTATTGATTCTATAAAGTATTGCGTTAGTTTAACTGGCGATAAGCTCAACTTTTTTTTTTGGGTTTGGAACATAATTTAGATTTTAATTAAAGACCTAACTTTCCATTCCCTACTCTCTGAGCTTAAAAAAATCTACAAGTTTATCTTTCTGGCCTACATAGAATTATCATTTGAAAGTTCGGGAAAACTCAAGGCACAGATTTTCAAATAACAATTGCCCTCTACATCGGTGAACTAAGTATCTTCCTAAAAATCCCATGACTTGCTCTACAATCAGAGTTTCGGATCAAAACTAAAGAACTGAAAGAATAACCAGGTTTTGTCGGCAAAGTGTATCAGTGAAGTTTCGGGAATAAAAAAGAAAAAGAAAGCAGTGCCTTCTTATTTTCCCAACAGATTGAGGAGGAGCCCAAACAAGCCAAATAGCCATTTTGTTCACACTTCCTTCATTTAATTTCTCCACATTATCACAGTCGCAAGGGAAAGTTAAGTTGAATTAAGCAAATTCAATGAAGCAAAAAATGAAGGAAGCAATTACTATGCCGCCTATATAAATGCCGGATTGTTTAGATTTCTTCTTGCCCGGAAACGAAAGGGTAAGATGAAAATTAATGATTATGGAGTGAGGCTTAGAATTTTCTCGATGACTTCTTACGATGAATGCTATCTATATCTAAACAGGCGATGTTTTTCGACCTCTTTCCAAGCCTTTCAGGATTTACTTTCAATAATATCAACAGTTTGCATCCATCCCTATCTGCTGCATCATCATCATCATCGTCTCATCTTCATGCGTCCCTTTGCTCAGAAGACAGCCACATGCAACAACTGAAAGTGAAAAAACTTGGAAAAGGAAAGAGTCACAGGAAATGGCTATGATGCAATTTTTGTTGTAGATTACTTCTAATTTGCATTTAACTGCAAATAAACATGCAAATAGTGAAGCATGTTATGTCTGTGGAATATTACAATGAAAACTACATGCAGTAAATAAGAAGAAAGTGATTTCAATGCAACTTCGGCAGTGAAAAATCGCAAGAAATAGTGAATATAGATAAAACATCATAAAGCATTCAGTTGATTTTTATAAATTATGACATCAGTCAAAAAATTCATATTGATAGCTAATAAAATTTGGTAGTAAAAAACAAACTTAACGGTCCAACCTTTTTTCCTTCTTTTTTTTTGCATATCAAAAAGACAAAGTCTCTACTAATGACAAAAGTTGAATTAATAAATTTAATTGAATTTTTCTACGACATTTTACTTAACTTCCATATCTTTTTTTTTCAAGACTGATCCCTACGTTTACGAGAGTTATGTGCAATGATTTGTCGCATGTTTTTAACTGGAAAGATTAATGCTTCCTAAAAAGTTTCCCATAACCTAAATTACGTTTGGGCTATTAGCACGCATACATACGCATACACACATACAAAAATCATAGCATCAACAATTAACGCATTGGAAGAAATTCCATGAACGTTATGACAATATTACTCTCAGAAACAAAAATTAATGTATCTTCACGCTTAAGGATGATTGCCAAGGGCAGATAAGATCCTTAGATCAAACTTTGCCTCTCTGCATGTAAATATATTTGTCATGAATTTCGTGTTGACAAGAAATCAATGCATTGCTTAGCTATATGAATTCAAATTCTAGCAAACATTTATTTGTGGTGGATTGTTGAAACTGTTTGGAATAACGGCTGCTTAGATGGATTCGCTTGATTTAATGGTGTCATAAAATATTACTGAGATCATCATCACATATATCGCCGTTATCCGATTAATTATCTCAAATCATTACGATCTAATGTGCGTACCTTTCGTCCAGAACTATGCATTTGTATTAAGAATGAAAAAAAAAAAAAAAAAAAATAGCAAGAAGAAAAAGAATTTGGTAAACCACAATTTTTTTCAAGCAAAACCATTTGTAATTATTTGATAAGCTTCAATAACTAAACTCCACAATTAGGTTAAAATCCGTTTCTTCAATTATGGGATTAAAGTTTTTAAAAAGAATATACGATTGAATGAAATCGAATTGAAAATTTATTGAAATTGAAATATTAATTTCTCATGTCACTTCTATATTTTATATTCTATTGTTTTCGTTTCCATGTTAATCACAGTTAGTATAATGAGGCCCAGCATTAATCAGTGCAATCAGTTCAAGCTCTCATCTTTTCTCTATCGATATTTTTCTGCTCGGAACACATCTTTAGTAGTTTCACTTTGCTTTTTATTTTAAAACTGATAATTCATTCTGATCTGTGAATTATTCCATTTCGTGATAGGCATATGTTCCTTATACTTCGAGGTTTTTAGAAATTCCATTGGAATTTAATTGGATTTCAACTTTAAATTCTTTGAAAGGAAAAATAAAAAGTGTAGAAGGAATTGCTTGCTTAAAATATTTTCGTAAAATAAGTATTGGGATGACAGGGACAAGGACTGGATGCATAGTTTAAATGAAACCTATTAAATTGTGGAGGATATTTGAGAAGACAGAATTATCAAACTCAATCACACTTAACTACTTCCGATTCAAGTCATGACAATGACGTAATCAAATTCACTTATTCCATGAGTTTGTTTAAAGTAGCAATTTTGAAAAGAGCGACAACATTTGCAAAAGCGAAAGAGCAAAGCAATTTGCAGAATTGGAACAGCATGTGCCCCTGAAGATGGAATAATATATAAATTTAACACATTAAAATTTACCTCTTTTTGATTCCATAAGTCACATAGGCTTAATTTGGTTTTAAAATTTTAACTGAATTTAATGAATGATCGTATCAAAAAAAAAAGAAAAAACACCAATTTTAAATCTGCTTCTTGAACAAGAACAAAATTTATTTTTCGTTTTTTTGAAAATCAAATTTTGCCTAAATTTCTTCAACTGAAGTAAACACTTTCCACGAGAATTTTCTAGAAATTGAACGAAATCAAATTTATTTTATAATTGATTCTGGATCATTTATTCAGTTATATTTCGTTCTTATTGATTTATCACAGAGGTCTCAAATCGTATACAATCTTACATGTAAACTTGATTTTTGATACTCTTTCTAGCGTAAAATATATTTTATTAAATCTCTGTTCTTATGAATAGTAAAATATGCAGAGGCGGAAGAAGTGCTAAGAGGCACAAATTAGATTAATTAGGAAAATTTGTGATTTTTTCCTTTTAACTCTGTGAGCCTAGCCAAGAATGAACAGAAAAGAAACTCAGCAACTGAATAAATTTCTCTGTCGAAAAATCAACAGCCGTAAGTAATGCAAATTTTTTTGTCTAATCAAAATTCGCGCTACGAATCATGCAGATATCTGACAAATAAATTTTTGAAGCTTGTGTTCTAAAAATTTGTTCATTTCTGACTAAGGATCGATTTGCAATGAGGAATATTTAATCCATATTTTTCTTTTTTTTTTTTTTTTTTTTTAAATTGGCGGTTCTAATTTATCCAATCAAAAATGACAAGAACTATTGCTTTTATTATCTTATTAGTCGAAATTTTGAAATTTTAAACACTCATTGCTGAAAAATTTCAAAGCAAAACAGGTATTGAATTGTTAGTTATGAATTGCTTCACAAAAAGATAACAAGATCTGTACTAATTTAGTGTTTCTCACATTTCATAGTTTCAAGGAAGTATTTATTTATATATTGTTTTGCATAAAAAGGCAATCTTTTTTTTAATAAATAAATTCGAATTGTCACTTTAAAAGAAACTACCGATAACAGTACTCGATTTTTGCAATAGTGGTTATTCGTTTTTCAACTACAGAATGTTTGATAATAGATTTGAATAATTTAGAACTTCTTTTTCAATGATTGGTATTTTCAAGATATTGAAGTAAAATTTAAAATTTTGGCGCTTATTTGTAACAGAAGAAACTATGCTAAAGTCTTAAATCAAAAAATTAAGCTCCAGTAGCTGATATTTGTCAATTAATCGATCATTATTAAACCAATCTAATTTTTCAAGGAAAAAATTGACGAATAGGTGGGCGAATGGGATAAAAGCTGCTTTGTTACTAGTATTTATATTTAAAGACCTTTGTGAACAATAAAAAAAAAGTATGTTGCTTAAAAGTAAATCCGCTGTGCAGCTTATTTTATTGGCATTATCAACTCTTCATGTCCACACCAAGTTTAAAGAAATCTGTCGAATGGACAATAAAGGAGTTGATGAAATTCACAGTGCTTATCAATATCAATAGAATAATGTACTCATTCACCTAATATCATCCAATTATACAGAATTTCTACATTTAACATTCTGCGATTATTCAGGATAAGAAAATTCATTCAATAAAAATAAGAAATACTTGGATAGTCCGATTCACTTCACTTTTTTGTCAAGTTGAAAAAATACTCTTTTCACAGTTAGAACAACATTCTTCATTTCTCGAAATGGATTTCTTCCTCTAAAAAGTAGAGTGAAATGCTGCGTGAAATTTAGTTGATTGGTAGGCGAACGATGCAAGGTAAATATAGGAGAATAGAAAAGTAGAACTGAATGCTAAAAGAGTTTAAGTGCGTATTTAAAAGGATAGCAAGGAAAGATAAAATGATGCATTTAGAAAGATAAAAGTGAATGCTTTGGAAAAATGCAAACGAAGCAGACAATTTTCAACAAAATCTAAGCAAATGAAGTCACCAAGAAAATTCTCCGAGCAGTTCATTTTCTAGACTAAGCTGGAAATTTTTCAAAAATTATCAAAAAAACAGAAAACGCAAATGTTTCGAAATTCAGCTATGATATGTGACATATTTGATTTCCTTTTTAAATATTGAAAGTAATGCTGTGAAGCATTTTTTTCAAACATTTCCAAACAGATTCTAATAAATCAAAAAGGTCTTCGAGTTAAAATTAGTATATATATTTCTTTGAAAAATTGTGCTAACAATTATCAGTGAAGAAATTGCAAATCAATTTAAATTATTACAAAATTTAATTGAACGACGAAAATTTAATTGATAGATAGGCTTCTTGAGATTGACTTATTAATAAGGTGAACTCATGCGTAATATGGAACCAATATTTTTGTATCATAAAAACATGTCTGAAAACAAGTATTCGTTTTATAATAAGAGTGAAGCAAAAGAGTTAATTTTTGTCGTAAAAGTGAGAATGACGATGAAAGGTGTCGAACAACAAATCGTTGCAAAGTAAAAGTGACTATCTATCGGCTGCGTGCTCCATATTTTTGCGAGCGCAGAGATGGATTTTGGTGCAGAAAATTGGATCATCCGGTCGCAATACGTAATTCTTTGTTGTTTTCATTAGGCTCTGTGCATTCAGTTTGGAGTTGGCAAGGAAATATGTTTGGAAATAAGAAATCAGCCGCATATATCAGCAACAAGCATCGGAATCACGAAACAAATAGCGAAAAGGTGAAACCATGTGGATTTATGCTGTCTGTAATCATACCTTCAATGAGCATAACATCTTATTCCAACTCGTTTCTTTACTCATCAAGTATATCCTGAAAAGTCTGATAGAAGAGGACTTATCCAAACAGACTTCATCTCAAAGTCTTTTATTCGAAAGTTTCCTTTCAACTATTTTCCCTTTCAAACCACAATTCTCTAGGAACCCATCGATATTGTGAAATAGTTATGAGACAGCATCGGAAGTTTGGTATTAAATTAAAACGAGCTGTTGACATTCAAAAACATGTACTTGTCTCGCTGCCCAGCATTTGCATTCGACTTAATAATGCACAGTTGAGTAATTAGCTAATATTACCGAGCATGTTGTGGATCCTTTCTAGCTGCCGGCAAAATGTGACCGAAACCTTCTTTTCATTGGACTGAGATGAACTAAATTCACCTAAATTCATCGCGGTTCTTTAATTTTTTCGGAACAATAATGAATTCATCTACTATCCTGTTATGAGGGAAGAAAAAAGGAAGATGTCGCGCACTTACTTTTATATATTTACTGAATACTATTACCTAACTGTCAGGATTTACTGTCCCAAGATAATAATCCCAAAATAATGCTTCTGCACTTGTTTGAAGATCTTTTGCAACTTAAAATATATTTATTGAGATTTAAGTGATCAATGGCGTTTCAGAGAAAATTCTTAGCCTTTGAAGAAAACATCACAAACTGTTATATGAATGGCCCATATAATAAAGTTCAGTGAGATGAATGGATGCTTTCTATTTACAAACAATAGGGTCCCTCAAAAATTCTGATCTACAGTTGCACGATAATTCATTTAAATTTCGTAAAGTAATCAGAAATTACGAGAAAAGACATTTTTTTTTTTTTTTCTTTCGAAATGATTCATTTCTACGATAAACTTGCATATACGAATAGCGATTTCCAGAATTATTTATGAACTTTTGCATGGAGAAATGAATGTCAACTGAGAATGTTTCCTAGTACAAACAGCATTTTAGTCGATGGAAAATGAAGGAGGAACGTTAGAAGAAATGAGATCAAGCTCAGGATGATTGCGAAAAAGAAGATAAACATTAGCAGCGAGTTTGCTTTATCTTGGTCATGGAATGGATATGTGCATCATTTCAGATAAGAGAAATCAATCAAAAAGGCTGCCGAATTCATCTGTGGCATGTCTCACAATTTTTTCAGTGTCCCAAAAGTATGAAAAATTGAAAACAACAAAAATTGAGCCCGTGAAATTTTTAACTTCGGAGAAGACAGATCTTTCACTGCTTCTTTACTGAGAATAACGCGCAGTTTCAAATGTGACCAACGTGAAAGACTGAGAAAACGATGGAAGGAAGCAAGATTGGGATATATCTTTGTGAAATATTTATCATAAAATAAAATCTGCATAAAAATAATGCGCATGCAATAAACATCATCACAATCAAGATTGCTCTATTGACAATATGCGAAAGTTGTACATTAGCACCTTACTGAAAGAATGCGAGTTTCTGGTAATTTTTTATGGAATGATTCTGTATAGCCAGACCGATCAGGTGGGGAAAACAAGGGCGGAGTACGAGGACTGATTAGAATATGGCAATAGCAGCGATCGCACCGATCTTAGGCATTGTTTTGAACGTCCATAAAGAATAATTGAAGGTTTTTTGAATATTTTTCGATGGATAGTCACTTTCAGAGAAGACGTTTTAGTTTTGTTTCATTTCTGCCTTCCAATAACCGATCTCCTTTAGTTTCACTCATCAAATTCACTCATCTGCCGGTTGTCTTTCGACAACACGAGAATATGGAATTTAAAACATATCCTTTAGAAAAATCTATTTGAAAAACAATCATATTTTGCAAAAATAAAACTGCTGAAAGAACTTCAAGTTATTTATCATTTTCCCTCAATACGTTTTTTAAGTCTGAGACATGCAGAAATATGCTCTTCTTGAATTGTTTCCCATACTTTTGCACCTTCGTCCTCTTTTTTCTTTTATTTCTTTGTTAGTATCTTCTTTCTACTCGTTGCTCTCATGAACAAGCATCACAAAGTTTTCGCAATCAAAAGAAGACACCATGTCACCTGCGCATGGCATCATTATATGCGGAACGATTCCTGTTTTGATGATATGCCCAATAAGATATTGCACTGAGTTACGGTGGTTCGTTTGATGACGGATTTGAAACTCCTCATTGTTCTTCGAAAGTCATAATATCGATGCAAATGACACAGGAAAAATGATACATCAACAATGAGCTATCTTAGGCAGTAATCAAATTATTCAAAAGCTTTGCTAACGTATTATTGAGTTAGTGGAAAATCGTTTACTATTTTCAAATCTCTTTACTTGAAAAGTGTCAATCATTTTGTCAAATATGCAGAAAGAAGATGAAGATAAGACGGCTTGGATAATTTAATTCGTTTTCTAAATGAAATGTTAACTCCTCAGGATGATGAATAAATATTGGATCAGCAACTAAATAAGCATCAGCCTATTTTCAACATGAATGAGAGAAAGAAATTCCATTATTCAACGTTTTTTCACTCTTTCCAATTTTATCATTCCTCTTTTTCTCGTGATTTGTTTACGTCTTTCAAAAAACGGCCGCATGTATTGGAAAAATAAACATTGCTTCATTCAGTGCAGATAGATATATTTGCATAGAAAAAAAAAGAAATTCGAAAATGAGCCAAGTGATTCACAGTTAAGCCAAGCTTACGTGACTTTTCTTTTTGATTAGTCAGACAATTCATGATCAAGCTTACTAATAAACAAAATATTCATGGTTTTTCTTTTTGGATTGCCAAATTGTCCATGATTAAACTTGTTGATAAGATAAATATAAGTTGGATGGATGAAACAAATCTTTATTTCCTTCTTTTCGAAAAAGTAGCTTTGCTGGAATAGGCGAAGCAAAAAGTTTAGCAAAAAAAATCGTTTAATGCCAAAGCCAAGTAACAGTAAACGAAAATTGCGGCAATGTTATTTTTACCTATAAATCACTATTTCCATGCAGAATGATCAAATCCCCATAAATCCAGAAATTAGGATGCTCCAATGCTTGCTATCATTACCATTTGACAAAATCTGGAAATTTTGAGAGACATTCGTAGAAATTGCTGAAACTTCAATCTGATCAGTATTGCACTTCGTACTACTTTTCATAAGCACATTACAATAAACTTCAAGTTAATTTTATCTTCCTATTTAAAAAGCATTTTTTTTAACATTCTGTGATCCTTAAAATTTGTTCTGCTTTCTCACTTTATTTTATTTGTAGTAATTACAGCAAATTTATAGAAATTAAAATTTAAAAATTTTTATTTAAATGCATCAAACATTTAGTTTGACTTGAAAACATCCCGAAAAAATCACGAATAGTATTTATATCATTTAGAGGCAAACGAGCTTTTCGTAAAATATTCTGCCCCAAAATCCACTAATGAAGAAGTATGTTTGACAAAATTTATTCTTCTGAATGTAATTCATACGTTTACAGGTGAATAATTTGAAATAAATCAAATCGGAAAATTTTCAGATCTTGAGCATGAAGAATGTTAGGAAAAAGTGATCTGACAATTTTAGCAATATTTCTTATGAAAATGGGTTAAAAGCTGTGTAAATTTGGGTATGAATTCTGTAATTTTTAGAAATATTGGAGATTCGAACTAAAATATTGCTGTAATCGAAGAGAAGAGAGAGCACCGTTGCAATGCAATAAATTAACTTTCTAAAATCTCTCAACATAGTAAGTGAAAGAAATAAATGAAAAAAGAGAATTGGAACAAATGTACTAGAATGGGTGAAATTCGGAATTGAAAAAGTAGAATGTAATAAGGTAGCATAAAAGGAGAGGCAATAAAATGCTTAGTCAAAAAGGAGCTGAGTGAACCTACATGTCTGATATGCACTTCAGCTTTGAATAATTCAAACTTCAATCAGGCATGTTTTTAATTATGAGTGGTCGAGAAAAGAACTTGCATGTTGCTTCGTATTTATCCACTCAAACAAAGTATGCATCATTAAATTCCTTAAAAATGACGGTGCTTAACAATCTTACTACTTGTTAAACAGATATTTTTCCGATGTATTTAACAGTCTGTTCAACTATATTTCTTCCCGATTTTTCTATCCGGACATCTCATGATGCTAACCTGTAAAAATAAAATAATCAAGATGAATAATGAAAAAGAAAGAGAAGCACAGCTGAATATCTTATTATAATTTTAAAATTCAAGAACAAGATGATTGGTGGGAAATTCTTCTAGCAAAGTTACGAAATGGCAATATGACTTCGCTTAACGGCGATGACTGTCAATTTCTCTAAAGTTTGGTTCGAGTAAAATGATCCAGGCTCATTTTTCGCGAAGTTCTTAATCATTACAGATGGATTTTTTTAATGTCCCTACATACTGAACTCTACTTTTGCTACGATGCAAGTGATGTCATCTTGTGTACTTCCACTTATATATGATATGGATCATTTTTCGGCAAATCGGTTCATTAGGCATCTAGACTGATCTCAGTTTTCCACATACCATTTTCCAACATAATTGAAATTTGAATGTGATTTTCATACAGGATATGAACGAAGCGTTTTGAACTTACTTAACTCATCTTCCTTTAAAAATTGTTTAAAACACCTTAGCTGGATTGACCTTACACCACTAAGTATGAAGTAGACTGGACTTAAACAACAATTCAGTCCTTGACTATCAAAACTTAATAGTAATAATGGACAACAAATGGTAAGATATCTGAACTACACGTAATGACTGCAAAGCACTAAAACATCCAATCGATCTAATCAAAAATAACAAAAATATTCCTTTGTTCTAAATAGAAACATTCAAATGAATGTCAGTATATCTTTCTTCTACGAAATCAAACGAATTAAGAAAAATTAAACCACTGCTGAAAGACATTTCAGAGAATTGCATACGAAGATAGAAACAATTTTCGTGATAAATTTAGATAAAACTTGGAGGAAATGATAGAAAAATTATAAGACTGTTATACCGGTATTGGTACCTGGGTCCCTTTTATCCTGAACTTAAAAACGAATTATAGGAATCTTTCAAGAAATTGGAAAGGTGAGAATCAATTTGACAAACAGTTTAGCACTTTTTTACTTCTACATTATACTCCAACTGGCAGATTTGATAAAACTGTCTAATTTCAAAATTTCCAGTTCACTCGCGGAGGCGATACAAAAATCGACAAGGATAAAACTAATGACAAAAAATAAAAAAATTATGAGAACTTTTCTGTTAACCGGAATTGAAATGCATTGAACTTATAAAATTCTAAACTGATATACTATGCATTATATGCGCTTACAAAATGTTTTAATTTTCCTAATTATATAAAATGACTCAATATGTAACATATTAAGTGAATACTAAGTGACTCAGTGCCAGACAAAATTTCAAATGCCATAGTTATCACTTAAATGTACCATTCAGTTTACACAGAATCGGATGAATTAGAGGTAAAGAAAGAAAGCAAAATTTAGATTTTATGTACAGATTTTGTACAAAATTATGGCATGAAGACAATGGGTAGTGTATTTGTGTTGCATTGGCCGATAAAACTGATTGAAAACTTCAAGTTGGCATTTAATGACTGTTTCACAACCACTTCACATTAATGCCTTTGTATAGTCCAATTCTCAAACATATTTTGCAAAGAATGACATCTCATCTGAAACATTGGTTTTACTATAAGTTCTACGCTATGACAATTATCTTTTACGAGAACTACTAAGCAGCCCCGAAAAGAATAATTCAATTCACAACAGCAATACACAAGCGCTAAGCGCAGTTATAATTTCCTAATAGTAATCAACAACAGATGTTAATTTTCATAATAAATCTTTAAATATTGTACCCTTGATAATTATATCAAACAAATTTCTCCTATTCGACAACAACTTAATATTAATTTCGATTTGTGCTCCTATTTCGTTCTATAGCATTGCTTTCCTTCTTCTTGAACCATTATTTAAAGAATAGTAATTACTTCAATTTACATAATGACTAAATTTACATCAGCTTCACAATTATATAACAAAATAACAAACCAACAAAACATTCGCAGGAAACTCGTACATTAAGATTGAATTTTTGCCATATTTGACAATCATCTGTACCGACGTTCTTCAACACAACGAAATTCATATGTTTCTGTGTACATTTTCCATGAGCTGAAATGCCGATTCATTATTTTAATATGAGAAACTCAATTCAATAGCAACTCTGTTACTCAGAAAAAGCCTTGGGAATTACATGACAGAAAAGAAGATAATACGGTATGGATCTGAATTTCAAAATAACCATAGATCAATTTTATCAGATCTTCATAACTGCACAGAAATAAATACATCGTTCAATGCACACAATCTCTAGACAATTTGAGAAGGAATACAAACGCACGAAAATCATAAAAATAAAGACAAGCTTTGTCGTCATCACACATCACTTCGTTGATAAAAGGTGGAAAAAATGTGTCCGGTAATCGACGTATCGCCTGACAAGCACCGCATAACCTTAGGTAACCGTCTTCCTCACCACCTCGCTTATCACATCCAAACGGTATTACATGAACATCCCCTAAAATTTTTAACAGCTTGATACACAATTACAAAACAAATAAATAAAATGATGAATAATTAAAAAACAACAATAAGTAATTGAAAAACACCACATGAGTTTTCAAAATAATATTCCGAGAGACTTTAACAAAACTAATTTATTGAAAGTTTTCAAATTTAATAAAAGACCTATTAGAGAAAATTTTTTGAAATTCTGAGACGAAGTGGTAAGTCTTGAATTCTTCGCTTAAAAAAAGCAAACCGAAAAATAACCAATAAGTTTCTGGCGTTTACGCATTATTAGATCTCCTCTGGCATGAGCATCAACGGCTCCAGATGCTATCAGGGAATCGATGACACTTTCAGCAGTTCCACGCTTATTTCGCTCTAGTTCGGAATCCATCATACGTATGGATGGCGATATAACTGTTCGTCGACTTTCCGTCCTACATACATTTATTTTCCAAAAGCAAACTTATCATTTCGAAGATTAAAAAAAAAAAAACAGCCTATCCCAAAAATATTCTAGAATCTCAATCATTGTTGTACTGAAGGAATTTGGATTCTTATAAGCGTAGTAAAATTAATTATAAGACATTTTTAGGTACAATACAATTTACAAATTATTATCCTACTGTTAACTTCTTCTTTTGGAGGTAAAAAGATTCCATTGCTCTTTATTAATGATAATAGATTCGAATTTGAACTTGACTTATACGTTGCTGAATCTGATTGATTTGTTTTTTACATATCAGACATGCTGTCATTGCTAACAGATATTCCATTAAGTAGAAGATACGATATTCATTTACACGAAACTTTTAGAAAAAAGGTGTTGGAGATGGAAATTATTAAAAAAATGGCGATGATAGTGGATGTGTGAGATATGTTGCGAACTCTCACGATGTCAGATTTTGCAGCCGCGAAATCACCGAAGGCGAACGTACATCACATTCAATATTCAATTCTGACAATATCCGTTCCAGTGCTTCCACATTACGCTCCATTGTTTCTTCGATACTTAGACGAGTTTTCGATTGTCTCTACAACATTATCATTCTTTACATATTTCAAAAATTTTCTAATTGATTTGAAAATCTTTTAAGTTTGGCAAACATTTTTCTGTCTAATTCTGCATATAATACACTTACTTCATACTGGTCACCAATAGAGCGATCTAAGAAACGAATGATTCCAGATGCATCCCAAGCCATCAAATCTGGGTTATATGTTCCTTTCTGCTTCAGTTCAGTAACCAATTCCTGTTGGGATAATTGACGACATTCTTCAGCTGTATTGTTTTTCTGAAATGACAACGACGGACATTTGAAAATGCTAGAATAGTTTTATGATTAAGAATTTCTGACTTTTTTAATATTAACATTTTTATACCGCAAAACATTACCCTCGGAACAAATGGTCTACGCCGTTTCTCTAAGATTTCTCCATCATTAGCTTCATTAAGTGTACGATTCAGCTCTTCTTCATGTGCCAGACGTATCGCCTTGAGACGATCCAAGAAAAATGCCGATTCATGATTGGGTAGTGATGCTGACACAGGAGAAAAGGGTTTCTGACGTGATACTCGAGCCAGTTCGCCATTCACCTTCTGTAGTAAGGAGCGATAATGACGTCTGCAGTTTAACAATTCACTCTCTGAAAAAAGGACTTAAAATTTCATTTCATTAATTGGAGACTGGAATTCTATCGACTGAAACTCTGGAAAAATTTGTAAGTATACAGCCGCATATAACAACTGAGGGCGATATTTTCGAACACTTATGTTGAAAGATTGAATATTTGAAATAACCTGATGCTGATGAGAGATCAGCTTGTGTACAGGCGGCAATCTCGTCCTGTTGTTGTTGATCGGTTGTTAGCATTATACTATGAACAGTAGATGCGGTGGACAGTAGCATGGCGACGAAATAAATGCGGAATGCTGTCGAGATACGAAATACTGACAAAAGAGTGGTTTCCTTAGGAGTAAGTAAAACTACTACTGAGGTCTTCGCGCACTTCCAATTGTTCATTACGCGGCGATTGTTCCACACGAACACTTCCTCACTTCTATCGTGGTCGTTTAGCATAAATCCAACAGTGCCACCGGGTACTGGTACACATCTGATGTCTGTAAATTATGAAAACAAGTCATCATCAGATTTACCGAAATCTAGCAATATAACTTTCTGTTTGCAAGTCTTCTGGGAGAGAACAGTGACAGAGTGGACATCAGTTTTTCAAAAAATGGGATAGAATGGGATTGCTGCTAGCCAACTTTCTACTTTCCTTTTGTTCAATTTATTGGTTGACTCTTTCATGCTGCTCCCACCAGAATGGTCTTAATTGTTCTTCAATTATCCCTGAACGTATTTCAACTCACGATAGCATCTTTTTCGTTCATTCCTCATTACAACTCAAATCATTCTACTCATCATTCAGAATCTTAAAAAAAGCGAATCAACCATGTAGAAGGGGGCTAAATTTCAAGTGATGGTGACATGTGATACAGTACAGAGCATACCAGCATCAGTCGCAAAAAAGGGAAAGGAGAAAGCAGGACAATGGATCAACGAGAACCGATCATATCACATCACCGTGACAATGTTACCTATGACAATAATTACCAGTAATGGATACTATCAAATCTAATTGCAATGATACGACTACAAAACTCGATAACAAAAAAAAAATGCTTGAAATTTATGCAAAGAAATTACGGGAAAATGTGTTGGGGAAAAGCATAAAAATTTAGCAAAAGGAGATAACGATAAAGATCAACATTAAAAAGAGATTCATCCGTCGCCTGTTACTGCAATAGAATGGATGATAGATCGGATAGAAGCGATCAGCTCGCGAGGGAACACCATCGTAGAGAGAGGGCGATCGCATCTCATCATCTCCATTGCGATCGTCGCTCTCGTCGCTGATAGCAGCACCAACATCATCACTGTCACCATCACCATCACATCACCACCACCACTATCAGTTGCAACAGCAGTGAGAGTAGAATTACAGACTTCCACGCAGATGAAAAGGCGATCACAATGATGTTTGGCTGTATCATTTTGATCGCATTTTCAAGAAATAATGTTACTCACTTCTCGCACCAATACCTGTCCCGTGATAATAGACCCGTTCTTAATCCATCCATTTTCCAGCAGCTCCATAGGTATATGTCACAAACATTCAACTAAATTCATCTTCGTCCGTATCCTCCTTGTCCATCCATTCCTTCTGCCCATCTTATCTGTTCCATCCATCTTATCTGTTTCTTACTCCTTCCGTTCTTGTTTTTTTTTTTTTTCTTATTTCTTTTTTTTTTTTTTCAATCAAACTGAGGAAAATTCGATTTTCATGATGATTCTGTCTTCGCGCTTATTTTTCCGCATAAAAATTTAATCATCCCACTAAGTGAACATGTGCGAACCGAACAAAAACTGATAAGGAATTTTGTATCCGAGGTGAATCCGGATGATACCAACTATGCTTTACAGCCGCAATTCTTGATGATTATCCTTTCGAAGCCCAGAAAATGAACAAACCGACACAGCCTTTACTAAATAAAACATAGCCACTAAAAATTTGTTAAATATGTTGTTCGAATAATTGTAACGAAATATTTAGTGTCAAGTTGAAAGTATACTCAGAGAGAACAAGAATATTATATTCCGTACTGACATTACTTGCTTTTGGATTCCATTATGAAAAAGTAATTATTAAAGAATTTTAAAGTCTTGACTAATTTGAAATGCGAATATTTTACAATATAAGGGCTAGTTTAAAATATAAACAAAAAAACTGAAACTTTATAATACCTGAAGCTTTGTTTTCCAATGCAATATTTGAAGCACTAATTATGCCAGATTCCAAAATTCTGAAAGTCATATAATTATGTGTTGATTAATTAGACCCTATAATATTTGATTATTATTCGAAACATTTACAAAAGTTTCTTCGAGCGTTTCGCAGTTCCCATCTCATCCTGTTTTTGCGTAGTTCTGAATTAAAAGCAAGCTATCATTAAAGAAATAAAAGGGCGAATGAAAGGAAAGGGAAGAACGAATTTGTACCGCCTCATATCCATCACCAATTCCCATGAAATTTACTTATTTCTTCCACACTCAGGTAACGAAGGAGTAGGTTGTATTCAACTATTATGTTTCTTTGCTTTAAAATACGAGAAAAACCAGAACGCAATTGCCTTTCAGCAGCAATGTATGCATTGAATTAAAAGATTTGATGTATTGATTATGCTAATTTGATCGTGACGTTTGAAATTCAAATTAAAAACATTAGCAGTTCAGGAACATTTCCGCTGCCAGGATTCGAAGCTATGCAGAATTTATTAGAATTTCAAGTTTTCTAGTTCACAAACTTTCGAAACTTTTTTTATGCCGGTTTTTTCATGACTGTTTTTTTCTTTGATTTTTTATGATTTGCTTTTTTGTTTTTTTCAAATCTTGGAATGCTGCAACGAGAAAGATGAAAAGTTGGCAGGAATCAGCGAATTTCAAGATTGGAGAGAGCGAAACAAGGAAAAATAGGCAAACATATTACTTAAATATGTTTTTCGACATCTCCATGTACTATGCTTACCATGTCGAGCATTTCAACATTCTTCTGTTGACAAACTAAAGTAGATATCGTTCACCCTTTTATCGCACGTTACTTTATATTACACTGAAATTGATCAAATTAACGATAATAGGGTATTAATTGTAAAGATAACATCAATGTTAATAACGAAATAATATCATCAGATTTTTAATTGCTTCTATCAGATGTAAAAATGAAGGCTACTTAATTAGTAGCATCAACTATTCGCCTTTTTGTTTATTGCGAAAAGAAATACAAAGCGATGTTTCATTTTTCTTCACTCTTCATCTCTACCGACAAATTAATTTGATAAAACAATTCCATCGTTTTTTGATATACATTTTTCAGTGCAAATCGCCAATTTTTATTAGCTAAATGATTCAAAGACTATTTATAGTTTCGTCAAAATCTACTCATTAATAATGCTTGCACTGTGCAATTTTCAGCAATGCTGAAAAAAAAAAAATAATTCTGAGTTTGTCATTCAGTATGGTCACCAGTAGATAAAGCTATAAAATTTCATTTAAACATATAATGAAAAATGAACTGGTCGATGACAATCAAGACATTTAATCCCGAAAAAGTGAAAGATGCTGAACTACAGATCAACTGTGCGAGAGTTTGACTGTTTAAATCTTATAAGATTTGAAAGTAATATGGGGCGTAAAAAAATTAAAGACGACTAAAATTTTATGATGTGAAACTAATATTGAACATTGTTAGTTTTAATGTTTTAAATTTCTTTGATACTATCGATCAAAAATGTTATGCATGAATTTCTAAATAAAAACTTTGGTGTCAGTCACTGAATTGCTTTTACACTTGCTGCTTAGATTTCTCACGTTTCGGATCATTAAATAATTTTTGCCTAATAGCACCTTCCAAGTTTCTATAGTGATTTTAGAATTTTTATGTTTCGAAACTCTCAATTAACATCATTTCTATGTTACGATGAAAACAAAGCCAGAAAAGTAGAATTTAATTTTGAAAGCTTTCAAGAACTTTGCAGGCTAAATACGAAATATCTGAAACTGTTATGTAGCCTATTCATCGGACTTGTCATTTTTCTGCACACTTTTTGCACAGTGAAATTAAAATCGACCAATGCTTTGAGATAGATTAAGCATGATGTATTTCAAACATTCAAATTTTTTTCGAATCTTCGAACACTAATTGAAGAGATACCTTGAAGTTGTTCTGTTCAAATCGGCATTCCAAAATCTTCAGAACCTCCAAAGATTGAAAGGTGGCATATGACGATCTTTTTTCCGCATTCTAACATTGAAATTGCTTTCAACAAGAACTACGCGAGCTTTAGTACTTTGCGTCACTTCGCACTATCAACTGCAAAGTCATTTTCTTCTGGTACTTTGCAATTTATTTCAAACAGCACTGAAATTTCTTTAAGTCTTCGACATTTTTCCAGGTCCAATTTAAAGCAACAATTATTTCCATCTTTTAAAGAAATTTTATTTTCGGCATATAACTTTTTGCTACAATCTATAAAACTATGAATCCGAATTCATTCGAAGTATGACTGTATCAAATACATTGTTTCTTGCTTTGACAGAAAACAATTTGGCATTTCATTTGATTTGCGAATTCTTTCACTCTGCTTGTCATTTTCATGGGTGTAATGTACCGCTTACTGACTAATATTTCTGAAGCAAAATTTGGCAGTTATTATGCGTGGGAATTATTACTGTGATAGCAAGCTGCTAAGACAATGCCAATAAAAACAATACATCAATTTGATGTATGCTCGTCAATAAATTAATCAATGATTCGTTTAATAAATTATCAGTGATTATAGAAGTAGGGTCGTGAGTATTAGGAAACTATCAATATTGCAATAACTTAGTTGTTTGATGAAGAATAATACCGTTGAAATGATGATATTCAGGGTCATTGTGCACATCGATACATATTGCAGCAAAAAAAAACTATAACATGGGTAAAAAATTTATAAGGAACGTGGCAGATCAACCACAGTCAACCAAGAGAGACCATCAACAATTATATATGTACAATATCAATAAAATACTACATCTCTAGTTCATTTCCCCTACTACTAGATTGCCAGAGTCTTAACTTTAGGATCCTTTCAAATTTAGATATTTTGTCATTTGGCGACAATAGTTCAACCTCCCATCATGTTGTTTTCATGACCTTTCTGTGCTAATCAAGTGCTTCTTTTCAGCTTCCAGTCAGTGTTGCAATATGTGAAATCTAAAGTTTGGTAATGAGATGGCCACATGTTATCCTCGAAAAATCCTGTTACTATTTGATGATGTTCAAGTGCAAATATCCATGATTTTTAGTAATTGCATTTTCGCTTTTTCAGCTTTGTCAGTCACTTCTTAATGCGACGGAGAGCTAAGGCTTCGTTCAATTCAAACGGCTGCTATTAGATGAAGTTAATTAAAACGATAATGTTTGAACTAATTAATTGCATGAAGAACTGGCAGGTAAATCTTTCTATTTTTCAAGCGTATAATATTTTAAAATATCCATAGATTCACTTTCATAAAGTAACATGTTACATTTTTGCATATGGTCTAAAAAAGTAAGGCAAAGAAATTGTAGATAAAATCACAGCCTAGGGATTTTTCGATATATCACTCAGTTTTGTTAAATATTTTTCAATTTTGGTTCTTAAAATTTTAAAATTATTCTTGAGTGGTTGAGAATTCGAATAATGTTTTCGGAAATAATGTTAATAGCAAACTATTTTTAAATTCTGTCATTAAATTCAGTCCTGTCTTTTTTTTAGATTTCATTGTAGACAGCTGACACATAGGTTCGCAATGCATACCCTTTCATTAGTTCTTTCTTTTTTCATTTCCCAAATCATTCTCGACAACAGCAAATCACTTTTGGTTTAATAGAAATGGAAACAGCAAATTTCAACTTAATCATCATAAATTTTGACGAAATTATACTGAGAAGTAGTTATATTTGAACTACTGCTTTCTTGATACCGATCCGTATCCACACTTTTGTACAGTATTTTGTGATTACGCATGTTTTTGTAATCTCATCCCGTCTCTAAATTATTATCAGTACTTTTCTGTTTTAGTAAATTTAAGTACGGCACCGATAGATTATTTTCTTTGAAGTTGCCGTTGAAAATTTAATTTTGGATCTTTTATATATATTTATATGTACATATTTCGAATCTTTTATATGAGAGGCAACATTCAACATACTAATCAAATCACAGCTCTTGACTTTTTTAAACTTTTAGTTTATATGGTTTCAAAGTGGCGCCCTTAGAGATAAAATTTTACGGCCAACTATCTTTTTGCCAGTAATTAATAATGTATTTCACAGATAAAAAGAAAGGGAAGGTGAGAACTATGTAGAATGAAGCAACAAAAATATCCTGCTTGGAACACTGGCAGTTTGCAAGGCCTGAAGCAGGATGAAGGCTTGCTTGCAATATCGGAAAAACATTTTCATGGTACTGAGGGATGGAAAAAGAAAAAGAAACGAATTTATACGAAGATGAAAGCAATTGGACGGATGAATTGGACACTGCGTAAGGCGAGAATGCTTGTAAGTTCATTTGATGAAGATATTCTCTTAACTGATAAATTCGAATTTCATTGAAAATGATTCTAATTTTTCAAAGTTTCTCATGAGACTTTAATTTCCTTAATGTTATTAACAACCGTTTTTGATCAAAGCATTAATAATATCAAAGACAAAAATGGATAACTCTACCTATTCATCATAGATCCTAGTAATGATTAGTTATTTCACAGCAGTTAGCGACAAATTCATGCCATATAAAAATCAATTACATATTACCTCCGTCGCCTAGACTGTCTGCCTATCTAATAGAATAATGCAGTATGAGTTGTCATATTATACCTGCTCAGTCTGTTCGATGATTTAAGCTATCGATGATCCAGGCTACCTCATTTAATGGACCAGTAATACATGGCAGTGTTTTTTGACGGACTTAAAAAATCCAGAAATATTCCCACTATTCTTCCATGATATCTGGTCCTAATCACTTCTACATCGAGATGCAATGCACAAATTAAATTTCACAGAGAAGGATACGGAAGAAAATTGCCATTTGTATATTCCTAGTTCTTGAAGCAGTCTGTTATCGGAACTTTCTCGAAATAATTTTTCTAGCAAATTTAGTGTTTAAGCGCGACAATTTTTTACTAACTTAAGCATTGTTCAAAACTGAAATTAGAAATGGATAAGTAATGAACATCGGTTGCTCTTTCTTTCATTGCGAAAGAAATTAACGAAATTTAAACTTATCAAATTGCTAGCTGGAAAGAATGGTTTGGATGTAATAATGTCGCATTAGTAAGCTAAGTTTTCTCGTTGCTCAGATCTGACATCTATAAAGTTTAAATTAGCTATGATTATTCTCACGAATATTTGAAATTCATTTGATCGTTAATTTTATCAGAGTCAACTAATTATCTATTCAGCACTTACGTACTTGAGCTATTAAGCCATTTCACAACGGTTGCATTCCCTTCGTTTACATTTTTCTACGATTTTTTGCAATCCACATAGATGCAGAGCAGATTTCCGGAATAAAAGAAATAAAGAGATTTGCACCATCACGGCTGAATAATCATACCCACTTAACCTTGCTTCTTCCGAAAAATTCCTGTTCTCACTATTCAATCTATTTTAAACTGTCCTCGAGTAATAAGATATATCTTTGTATGTATGTATGTATGTGTGTGTGTGTGTGTGTGTGTGTGTGTGTGTGTGTGTGTGTGTGTGTGTGTGTGTGTGTATCTGTGTCTGTGTCTGTGTCTGTAAACTCAGTATCAAAGGGTGTTACACAGTTGATGATGTATCAGCTCAAGAGCATTAAGAAAGAGAAAAAACTCTAAACGAATTCAAACTTCATCTTTTCACTTGCGGACCACTGATCTCAGACTATGGATTGCTAATGTCTATTTATCTCCCACCAGTTCATTTACAGATATTTCGATCCATACTGCGTCATCGCAGTTCTTGGCTTGTTTCATTAGACACACAAACCAGCAAGCAGCATAGACCAATTTCAATATTCTTTAATTTTACTACTTGTCGGCAGTATTTCTTTCTTCCCGTCCTCCTTTTTCCTCTTTAACGCAACGAACAGTCAACTGTTTGTCAGTCGGATAAGACCGTTCGTTTCAATTTTTCTGAAATTATTCCATTTCCAGTCAAATATCCACAAATTTTGACTATTTCACTGCATTTATCATTTACGAAATTGCATAATTTAAATTCCATATTCCGAAAGAAAATTGCATTTGAAATGGCTTCTACTACCAGAATTCAGCAATTCAATTGCTGATTAAATGATTGTTGCCAAACGAAAAATCCAACATTTTTTCGCCTCTTCATCCTTTCGCCCACTTCCAAGCAGTAATATCCCAAGTGCTTCGTACTTCTGCAATGAATCGACGAAATGTGGCATCTAATATTACTGTAATGACAGTTCCACAAATTGTAAGTTACAATTTCATACTTACAATTAAAGATCTAGAAAATGCATCGAAATAAAAATGTTGTACTAGGATTGAGGGTTTTAATAGTTTCCTCGTCGATTTTTTGACTGACAGCAAAAGTCATTTGAAATTTCAGAAACTTTTTAAAAATGCGTAAGTTTGAAATTGCAATCACTGAAGCTCTTTCATAATGCAGAAGTTTCGAAACATAAGTGCTGTGCAACCATGAAAAAATAAAGTGAAAGAAAGAATTATTTACAACATTAATATTTCTTTATCTGAAGGAAGTTAATTTAAGTTTTACACCAAGTATGGAGGGAAAATAGATAATTCCTGCGTTGCAATTCATAAATAAACGAATAAAATGGATTAATAAATATCTAATTAAGTTCCAAAATACATCTAATTCTCAACCATCAACAGGCGGATTGTTATTGCAAAATTATCGGTTCTTTTCTTTTTTTTTTTTTTTTTTTTATTACTGTTCAAAGAATGAATGTAACTCAAAATTCAAAAAAAACCCAATGTACTAATAATTTCCATATTATTCATTTATATATTCCACTGTTTTCGCTTGTCTCATTTGAAAGCTGGCATACGAATATAATTTGTTAAGAATTTCTAAATATTTGTTGTTAAATTTGTTTAGACCAATATTTTTAACAGATCTCCCTTGACATTTATGGCTGACTTTCCATCATATTCAGATGTTCGCAAAGAAATCTGCTTCCCAAAATTTTCAATTTCATCTTTTTTCAAGAAATGTCCGATTTGTTAAACAACGAAACGGCAAATTTTTTGAAAGCAGAAAATGCTAAGACCTGTTTTTTTTTGCAGTCACTAAAACTACTCATCAAGTTGGTCAGCTATCTCGCTAATTTCATATTTGCTTACCATCTTGACTTTCACTAGTCGCTACTGATTGATATCCCTAAAGAGATATTTTTTTTCCTCTTTTTTTTTTTTTTCTTTTCAAGCGAATTTCATGAATCAGTCACGAATCTCAAACTACGATAGAGAGTATGATCGCTGCGTTTATGCCAATGAACAAAAAACAATGATCTGTTAAAAGGGCAGCATTTCTTTCTCTTCATCGTGAACTTTAATTATTTCTCATTTGCATGAATAAGTTGAAGAATTCGACGGAAATTTCAGAATAGCATTCTGAATTGATGGATAGTGTACCGTGCCAGCATGCTCATCGAAAGTTTAAGATGCTTTCCAAATAAGAAATCTAGTTAATTTTCGAATCGAATATTTGTAATATGCGAAGAAATCTCTTGAGGAATTATTATTTGTAGTACGAGATGCAAATGTTACAGCAATTATATATTGTCCCAAACGACGACAATGAATAAACGATCAGCAGCAGCAGCAACAGCACCAACAGCAAATAATGTTTAAAATATAAATTAACACCAAGTGGCTGCTGTTTGTAGCCTGAGCGTGAATGACGAACGTTCGATTCGCTTGTCAGAGGACAAGGAATGTGATAATATGACGTGACATGATCTGATATGTAGAGGAAGGAAGAGAAATGCGAAGATTTGAAATTCAGAGTTGTTTTGCTAAGGGAAAGAAGTACATGAGGAGAAGGTGCATCAGCAACTACAAATGGTCGGTTGGTTACTTCCCAGACTGCTGCTTTCAACTGTTTGATGTTTTTCAGCTTAGTTTGTTGCTTCGCAAACCTGCCATCATCCATCCTATCATCATCATTATCCTATCAGTGTATATGTGTGTGTGTGTGTGTACTGCACATCGTTCATTATTCCTGGCGTCTGGCATTCAGTATTTATTATACTTTCATTTATTCCGTAATGAATCTTCTCTCTCTAGGTTTTTATACTTCAAAGTCACTCTATTAGAAATTAATAAAAATTTTATTAAAGTCTTCACCACCGGGATAGAATAATAATCAGTTTCGAATTAACAGTTTGTGTCGCAAACCAAATAACGGTTGAAGCATTATCCTTCCTTATCGCAAATCTTTCTATTCCTTCAATCCTTTGTTTTCATTTCCATCTTTGATTATTTTCCGTTCAATCACTTATTCTTATTTATTATAAGCATTGTTAAGAACCAAAAATATGAAAAAATATTGGTAGAAATCAATTAAATGTTGAAATAAATTTTTCACGAAATAATCTCGAGTTATAGCTTTCTCTATGTCAGAATGAACGCTGAAAAACTATTTTATTGAGTATGGATGGCGGAAATCAATTACTATAAATTATTTGCCTTGGATACTATCTCGGCATAATTTTTATCAGATCGTTTCACATATTTATTGCCTGCATATCTTTTGTGTTTAACCTGTTTACTTCTTTCTGAACTTTTTTTAGCAGAATATTTGGTGAAGAAGTATATAAAGTAAATGTGACATGAATTCACCTGAGTAATTTTATAATTAGACCGCGATGCCATTATTCTGGCTGATGCCAAGATATATTTTTGTTAAAATGTATCGCTCAAAGTTGCCGGTTGATTAAATACAATACATGATTTTATGGCACCACTAAAATCGAAACAGTGAAAAATGGCAGCCCTCTACGATATGACTCGTCGCTTAACAAAACATCAAATTGATAACTTTACCAAAAAGCTGGAGGAAGATGAACTGCCGACAGTTTCATTAGGCACTGCCGTTGTTAGTCATTACTGTGCCATCACATTTATCAATATTTAGTTTTCATTTTTTCTTGTTCAAATTGAAATTCATGTGTCAACAAGCATGAGAAAAACTGAAATCTCTGTTATTATCGTCATTTAATGTACCGGAATCTTTTGCATCCCTTTCAGTTTGTTTTTTGACAACGAAAATTATTCTGATAGCTTTATGAGTACAGGTAGCTACTGCTCTCAGTCGAGATAAAATAAGGTGATAAGAACATTATAGCAATTAAATGAATAAGGACAGATTTTGCTGACAGCAGTCATACGACTATTTTTTTTTATTTGTAAACACTCATTTGAACTTTTAATTGAAAAAATGAAATTGAATTTTTTGCTTCAAAATTACATCTTCGGATCTTTTACAGACAGTAGAAAAATTACCGGACAAAATGCTCCTCGCAATATTTTCATATTTATCACCTTATCAAGTGCTCATTGTTGGACAAGTTTGTAAGCGGTGGAAAGAAATTGCTCAGAACCCATCGTTATGGCATCTTGTCTCTTTCCGTCCATCATATGGTGGTTTACAGGTTCGAATTTTATATTCTGAGCGTTTCATAGCCAAGCTATCTTAATTTGGGGATTTATTCTTCTGTTTTTCTGCTTATTTATTTACTTATTTTGCTTGTTTACGGTAAAAGACTGAAAATTCAAATTGTATAATTTTGTAAAAACAATAATGTAAGCGATTCTTCTGAAATTTGATACAAAGTCAAAATTTGGTGCGGCAATTTTTCAGGTGACAAATCAAGATTATTTCCTGTATTTGATTGGAATGCGTTTTACAGAGTTACGAGTGATTGAACTAGCAACTGATTTGATAACGCCTAATGTGCTTCACGAATTAGCTGCTCGATGTCCCCAGCTTTGGTCTATGACATTAGGTAAAACTTCTTTTGGTTTATTATGATTTGATACATCAGTTTCTTTCAAGTGGTAAAAATAAAGTAAATTTTTGGGAAATTTAGTCAAATACAATCAATATCAAGTTAACTAGATTCATCTGATCATTCAGCATGGAACTTCTTGATGATAGGAAAATTCAGTACTGACAAATCGTTTCCTATGATTGCTCTAATAATAAAAAAAATATCGATCACTCGATATTCACTATATAACCCTGTATAGCAAATTCCTCTTGTCTTATTTAAAACTTCTAAGGCATACGATTCACGTACAAATTCAGCACTATTTATTAGTAGCTATTTTTTTGAAAATGAAGAGTGTATTTCTTCAAATTTTAATTTCATAAATGATAGCTTTTTATCCATGCAGATTTCTCAACAGCTATGCAGCTACACGATTTCTCTGATTTGCAAAGTTTTCCGAGCAGATTACGCTCACTAACAATATGTTTGAGTGGGAATATTTTTCTGGAAGGGTTTTTGAGGAAGGTTTACACGTTCATCTCTTCGATGGAAGTGCTCCAGATCATTGGTAATCAACACATTTCATTTTAACAACTTTAATAATAATAATATCACTATTCTAACCTTTTTCATTGATTTGAAAATTTCTGTATCAAATTAGGTAAATAGTTAAAGCAATGCCTAAATCCCACTTTCTTCTAATAATTTTAATCAGTTCAGGATTTTAATAACGTTTACAGGAACATATGAAAAAATAGAAGACGAAGAAGAAGAAGTATATGAGACAGTGAATGTACATAAATTAAAACAGTACATACCGAATCTTCGTGTTGTTAACTTTTGGGGCGTTAGTTTCATCTATGTTTGCATATTGCTTTAATAATTTTCATGACTTTAATTCTAATTTTTTCAAATAAGTGCGCCATCCAAAACTGCTAAATAAATGATAGTAATGCAGAAAATGTCAGGGACAAATCTTTCAATTAACTAAATGAAATTTTAATTAAACAAAATTTCAGTTTTTTTTTCTCTGCTCCTTTTTCTTGAAAATAAAGCCTTTCTCACCTGATAATTGTTACGTATGAATTTCAAATTTCTTTCTACTTCATTTTTTGTGATATTATTTTAGCTTCTTATATGAAGTGAATTGAAATTTCAGGTGCCTTTCATAACAGATGAGCATGTCGAATCGATATCATCCAATTGCGCCCATTTAGAGTGCCTCTGTATCAATTATTGCACGAAAGTTACCGGATCGTGTCTTCGACTTGTATTACAACGCTGCAAGAAACTTAGGAGTCTTCTTCTAGCTCATGCAAGTATGTATTTTTTTTTCTGACCCCATTTTTTTGTATTTGTTCGTTCCATACAACACTTCAAAATTATGCCGTACAGTCTGAATGGGGAGATTCTGAATGATTCACTATGCTAATCATCAAAGGATTTAGTCAGGAATAATTAATTCATCTCATTTGACAGCTTTCTCGTTTTAGATCCCAACCATTTGACTTTAGATGGCCAATATGCGTGAGTGGATCCTTGACTTGTATGAAGCTTTCGGAAATGTATTTCGACATACCGCTATATTATTATACCATAGCTCTTGTAATAGCGTGTCTTTTTTAGAAGTTATTTTATGTGAAATAAGCTCGCCATGAGTAAGTACTCTCGAAACATTGCAAAACTAATTGGTTGGGATGTTACTGCAGAGTAACACCGACTTGAATGTGTGCAATTCATGAAATGAAATGAACTTTAGCACTTGACAATGAAATTATGAAATCTGTCGAATGGGAAAAAACGTATATCGAAGAGCTAAATATCTGTGGTACTGAACTATCATCCGATGCATTAATTAGTATTTTAACTCGACTAAAATATCTCATGTGGCTTGACGCATCTTGGCTGGAAAATATGAATGACCAGGTGAGATCATAAAATAACATTTCATACAATATTTGTCGTCAAAAAAGGAAATAGGTCATGGTCAGGACTGACACATCTTCGAAACATTTATAAACTTATTTTCAGGTTCTAGAAGCCTGGCTGAGTTCAGATTCCATAGTAAATCTACACTACCTTAACTTAGATACTTGCGATTCATTGAATGAAGCATCATTAACCGACCTTATATCCAGGATGGGCAATCAGTTACTGGGTTTAAACTTGGGGGGACATCATAAATTATTGGAATATTTCTGGACAAATATGATCCCAAAGCTTAAAAACATAAAGTAAGTTATTTCTTTTTCTTTGATTTGATTTAGTTGTCTGCATCAATTTATAATTCGCTTTTTTATTGCAAGTTAATTTGAGTTGTACTTGAAAATGAGTCTTATCGCAACTTACAATTTTTCGAAATTCCATGCTATCAATTTCTGTACATGTATCTGCGCCCGAAAAAAATGAGTATTCTCTTTGAAATTCTCAACGCGAAAGTATTTTCCACTGAGATTTTCAACATGCCTTGAAACTCACATACATCGAGAAATTTTGGAGAATACTTGTCATGGGTACGGCAGAAGACTGTTGCTCAAAAGTACTCGCGAAAATTCATATTGATCAATTTATTGATAGTATCGCGCAAAATTGCCCAAAGTTATGTCGTCTTGAAATTCGCTGGGATGATGGAACTCTGAGATTTAGTGACAAATCGAGGTAAGATGAAATATCCATATTATTCAGTACTTCTATTGCCTGGTACATTCGCCCACCTAGAATTTCAATGACTTTTTGAACTTGAATATACAACGAAATTTTCATCTACAAGATGTACTTTTACTTTGCTTTAGTAAATTCATCGATACTCTCCGACTGAAGTGCCTAAAACTGCGTTCGGTAGTACTATCTGATGGTCAGTATTATGAATTGGTACGTGCTAATTTCGAAAGAGCTGATCGACTATGCGTTGTCAGGTAAAACACTCATTTCATCTATAAATGTAAATCATGTATCTTTGTTTTAGTAGTTGTCAAGAGAAATCCCTAAGAGTTCAAATATCATCCAAAGTAACGAATACGTGCAAAAAATCATTATTATTCCATTCTTTGGAATAATAATCATTTCTGATTTTTGATGTTTCAAAGTAGCACACACCTTCATTCTTATAGCCCCTAAAACTGATGAAGTCACGAAGTCAAAAATATATGCCACTCCATTCTCAGCCTAACAGATTTACAACACATGTAACGTTGACGATAGCGTCAGGAACATCACCACGAATTATGTTTAATAAGCCAATGCTGGAACTAGGTGCAAATTAATCTTCACAACGATAATTTACAGGACGCTGGAAATGTGCCGTACAGGATTAATGCATTGTTCAAAATATTACAATCAGTTACTATTCAATTGAAATATTCAGTTAGCCATTGAAAACATGACAATCTCTTACCTATATAAATCTTAAAAAAAGATCTTCCTTTAAATCATCAATCATTTACCATGCAACCCCTGTATTTGTGTCAATTTACAAGTATATATATATATATATATATATCCTTAGTAATGATACGCAAACATCCAGATTTCTGTGCACCCGTATATTTGTCCAATTATTTATGTGTGCGATGAAATATAACGAAACTACAAGTATATGAGTAGACTTGCAAGATTACCACTTCTTTTTCTTACACCTTGAGTTAGCAGTATCATTATGATTTAACTTCGGATGTGCTTCATGTTCTTTGGAAGACAAAACCTCAAAATACGAAGTGTAACCTCGGATGGGACCGATCTCATTTAACCACATTATATTCTTTCATTCAAGTCGAACAGAATTAATTTTATCATCTTTAGTAACGCGTATCAAAAATACAATGATTTTCTTAACTTTGTCTTTTCTCAAAACAATTAAATTAAATCGCTGTAAAGAGATCTGTAAAATCCCAAATGCAAATATTACTGATAGGATATGACATAAATTTCTAGCAAAAAAATGTAAAAAGCATACAGAAAAGTTCAAAACAAAAAGCAAGAATATTGGAATAAACAATAGCAATAGAAATATCCCTCAAATCACTGTCGCTACATTTAGCCATCACAGTAAATATCACCAGCTGAAATAAAACCACACAAATAATAAAATATCTTTAGAAATAACGATGGATGACAATGAGCAAGCCGACTGAACTTTCCTAAAGAGAACAAACTAAAATACGAATAAAGAGGTGTGATAGACACTATGCTACGTTTTCGTACTTTTCAAACTGAAGAGAATAAAAGTCCCTTAAACTAAAATGATTGCTGAAGAAAAACAGGAAGCTGGGGGTAAGGCTAAATATAAAAATAACAAAGCACATCAAATAACAGGTGATTGGCGACTACCATACCATATTCTGATAAATCTGAAAAAGTTCATAAACAGATGTAAAAACAATCCTCAGTACATTACGTTGCACTGCTGAACAAGACACTACTAATAAGGTACACCCGATGAGAAGTTGCACTTCGAAAATGAATTTAAAAAGTTGAGAAAAAAGCAGTCTTTCCGTTTCAAATATTTTGCAACGTATTTCCTTTGCATTTATACCATTTTTAGAATTTTCATAATAAATTTCTAACTAGAAAAATAAATCTGAATATTAACTACTAATAAAATGATCCACAAATTAGCAGATTTATCACGAAAAAAAAAACTGAGGTATAATAATTGGCCATTATTACATATTTTATAGAACCAATGATTGAAACAATAAATAAAGAAAGGGTAATGAACATTGTTCATCTGAAAGGTAATATAAAACCGTGTACACTGTCGTTCATGAAAGAGCGAGATTCAACTCGAACGTAAAGTCAAAACGGAGAAAATATCACGAAATATAAAAAAGAAAAAAAAATAATGAGATTAACGAATAAGCAATTGTGATTATATGTGAATCTCAAATGGTAAGACGTTTACGAAGCCTGATGAGATAATTTGAACAAAAATATTTAAAGGCAGATGTCACGCTTTTCAATAATTCTTAAATCCCGTAGGAATAAAGCGGCTATGCCTCAAGCTACTATTGTATATGACAACTGCTAAATTAATTACGAAAGCACAAATAATAAAATTTAAAAAGAGGTCTCTTACAAAAAAAAGGGAGAAAATATTAGCTACTCTTGCAACTATGCAGAGCAGGAAATGTAGCTATATAAAACTGCCATAACAAATCAAAATTTCTGGTATGTGTGAATCCGTTTCCAATATAATATTATCAGCAGCAAGAGAACCAAGTAGAAGATAAAATCACTGAAAAAAATACTGTGTAGAATTTTTTATAGAAACAGAATGCAGGATGCTGTAAAGAATGACATGTTTTCAGAAAAGCTATTTCAGTGTTTCAAATATCAAAAAAAAAAAAAAAAAGAAAAAAAAAAGAAAAAAGAAAAAAAAAAGATGAAATAAATAGCTATGCATCCTGAACTTGAACTTACTTTCAATTTTTGTTTATTTTCTTAATCTTCTTTTTATCAGTTTTAACTAGTGGGGTCTTTTTATCATGCTTATCATTCGTATCTTTTTTATTCCCTGCTTCCTTGACGGACTTTGCATTTGCATTCTCCTTTTCTGTTTTGGGCAATTTGATAATTTTTTTATTTTCTACGCTGCCTTTCATTTTCTGAGTAGCATTAGTATCGCAAGAAGTGCTAGCATTTTCCGCTTCGGCGAAATTCAAACCGTTCGCGAAATCACTCTCGAGAGTTTTTATGGAGCCATTATCAGGCGTTTCTTGACCACTAACACTAGCAGAATCAACTTGTTCGTCAACCGTCTCTGAATCATTACCATCATACGTATCACTCCGCTGATAGATGGAATGTTCAATTGGGTTGCGCTATAAAACAATAAGTTCATTTTCCTATGAAATCAAAAAAAATTGACAAGTAATATCCAATTCATATCACATCAGTTTTAACTATTATTATAAGAAGAAAAACGTCTCCCAGTCTTTTAAAAAAATTCCAACAAATGAAACTCAAAAATTATCAACAGCAAAGCAGAGAAATATTTTATAAATAATCATAGATAAAATTGAACTTACAGTAATTTCACATTTTTGGCCATTGATTACATGAATTTTCCCATGTTCCAAACACTTATCTGCTGAAGACTTGTTTTCGAAAACAACAAAACCAAGTCCTCTAGGATTTCCCAAAATTTCAACTTGCTCAACAGTTCCGAAATTATCAAAATATTGCCGTAAATCATCAACTGTGTGCCAGGCCCAATGTATTCCTTGAAAAAAAAAAAAAAAAAAAAAAAAAAAAAAAAAAAAAAAAAAAAAAAAAAAAAAAAAAAGAAAAAAGAAAAAATGAAATGAATACTTCAAAAACTGGAAAGACATAATCATTTGTCATATGAAAAAAACCACACAATTTACATCTCTTAAAAGAAAAAAAAAAAAGATTTTACCTGATAAGGATAACTTGCATCCCGGATCAGGTTCAATTTCCAGGAATGATGGGGGATGGTTTGGGAGGAGGGGTGACATCTGTTCACGAGGTATAGCGCGCTTTGGATCAACCACCTAAAGAAAAAGTATCATCAAACACAAACATAAAGCCCGACAAACGATAAACGCACAGAAAATAATCTGACAGCAAATAGATACACACCTTGTTGTTTATAGTATGAGGTCGGTTGGCCATAGCAGCTTCAGCCATTTGTATAGTTGCGAATGTAACAAATCCAAATCCACGAGAATACTTCGTTTGTGGATCCCTAATAACTATACAGTCCACCACAGTACCCCATTGCGAATAATACTGTCGTAACTTCAATATACGAACTCTTACATTAACAAATATAAGCATAAAGACTTTGTTCATCGTAAATGATCGAAAATCCAACAACTCCCAGAAAAAATTATCCGCTTATTTAAGATTTAAAACTAGAAATTTCAAAAAACCTTATAATGAGATTCTGATTCATACCGAGAATATTATTCTTAATGATGAATTATAATTAGGCTGCAATTCTTCTGCATGAAATAATACCTGATCGTCGGTAGTTTCGTGACTCAAACCACCAATAAATAACTTTCGAGGCTGAGGGGGGCATTCACTATTGTAATGTCCTACCAAAACTCCATTTCGATGCAATGGTGGAAAAGTGCTCGGCGTGAAAGAAGGGAAAGGAAAAGGATGAAGTGCAGGAATATAAGACATGCGTGGAGCATTAGGAACACCCTGGAGCGACATAAACATCGGATGTGGTACATGCACTCCTCCTAAAATTTGTCTGCTGTAATAAAATTCAAATTGATGATGAGTGCTAAATAGAAACTGAATGATGATACAATATCGAAATAAATATTCAAATGTCTCTTATGATTTCTAGAAAAATCGGTTTAATAAATGAAATAAAAGAGAGATCCCATCAATTCTACAAATACTAACACCAACCAGAAGAATATACAGGTGAAAACATTTTGACTCGTTCCAATCACTCGATTAGTAGATACTTTTGAGACCAACACTGAAATTAAATTATATCTATACATGCTTGTGAAATGAAATTTTACGAACATACAGAGACATGGTTTTATGGATTCTGGGAGTTTTCGGAATCACGAGTAGAAGAATTTCGTCCCATTAGCTTACAATATCTTATCGTAAATAATAGATGAAGCTAAGACACCAACCGCTTCAAGTTCGATCGAAATGATGAAGTGAGATGGAAAAAGAAAATGAGTCTCAAATTGAGAAAGTCTTAAAATCGCTCAAAAACGAAAGCATATGTGCGACAACATCTAAATGTGCAAATAAAATGCTGTGTAGCAGACTAATATTAAAGTGAAGTGTAATACATGGTATGGAACTTTTACATACCGAATTCAGGGCTTCATCACACTACGTTTTCGAATTCAAGAATGATTCCCATCTCAATTAACATAAACGTTTAACGATGCAGTAAAGGCGATTGAAATAAACGGAATCCAATATCATATATTATCATAAAGGAAGATAACGGACAACCCGAAACATGCTCACTCTGTTTAACCAAGAATGACCGAATATAAGCTAACCTCAAAACAACTATTTTAGCCCGGTAGTTAAGATTTCATCGGTTTGCTATCGTACCCAATCAAACGCTGCGAGACATTCAACACAGTACTCCATTGCAGCTCAAACAAAAGCCGGGTTGGGAAAATGCGAAGAGTAAGTGAAGGGAATTCTTTATGATTACTTCTTGGGAACAATGGAATTTTCTTAGGAAATCCCTTGAATCGTTGGTGTCCGTACAGGGTATGTCGATGAAGGAGGAATTTCCCGTTTGATATGATTATGGATTTATCGAACATGAACAGAAAACAAAATCCGGACGATACTTTTGAAATTGATTGTTAAAAAATTAGCGGTTAGCGGTCGTGAATGTTGCAAACTTTTTCAAAATTTATTTTCAAGATGTGCTGAATTTGCGCAGTTGCAAAACTTTATTACATTATATCCAATCATACAAAAAGTAAGGCCATTCGTTTACCTTGTTGCAACTGTATTCTGAAAACATTCCGGATTCCGCAATTCTAAAAGCTTATGGAAGTTAATTGGTGTTGCTTATGAGTTAAGGGGACTTTTCGAAAATAATCAGCGCTGCTCTCAAAAGTTTAAGGGAAAATTGAGAAGATGATAAAGCATATGGGCTGTCGGGATAACGACTTAACCTTGTTCAAGAAGCATCCATTATACCTAGATCAACAGTCCATATGAGAATAATGTGTTTTCCAATTATACTGTACGCGATTAATCCAGGATAAAATGTTGGTCAGAAATGCTAATTTTGTTTTTCCAAGCAAAGCTTCAGTAATTTTCCAATTCAGAAAAAGTTTCTGGTGAATTAGGAAAGTTTCATATTCTAAAATTCGTTCTGCATATGATCTGCAATATTTTCTTGCAAAAACTGAAAGGATGGAAAAGTCTTCCAGGTACAACAACTCCACCTACTAATGAGAATTTTAATTCAGTCTAGAAGTCTAATGTTAACGAAGAAACGCATAATAATGAAATATGCTAAATAATAAGGGAATCCGCTGACTCTAGATAGCTATAAATAGGAACTTTCTAGCATCGTTGAGAAATGAATCCATCTTCACCGACTTAAAAAAAAAAAAAAAAAAAAGGAAAACCTTGTTTTACTTTTTGCATACTTATCTATTGTATTATCGACAGTTCAATGTTTTGCCTTTCTTCCTGCCTTGGTACAGCTGTATAAATATGTCGCAGTAGGTCTTCTATTTGCATCACAGGTTCTCGAAAACAGAAAAGGAGAAACATCATTTGCATTTCGTCTTACAATTATTCCTTCTTTCTGAGACATTTTATTCCAGCAGACTTCTTATTTTGGTCCTGGTGTAACACTACGATAAATTTTTGTATTGTTCTTATGGAAAACATTCTCCATCCAAATTTGTCGGAACAAAACAAAGTTTGTGAAAGTGCATTATTGAGAGCAGCACCGCTATTACGAGTAAAAAATGAGTCGTTAATGATGTAAAAAGGAGAACAGCGATGATCCTTCTTCTTACTTTCATGAAAAACACGACGGGCAATATGCGAAACCATCAACCCCAACTTATTTATATTTACTACATGTGTGGAGTCATTCCATTCCAGCCCGTCGTCATCTTGATGAATAATTAATTTCGATCTACGAAAATCTTTACCTCGCCCTAAGGAGAACGCTTATTTCCCTTACAAAAGTGCTCCAAAAGCTATTTTGTTGAAGCAACAAACAAATGAAGCATTTTGAAGCATAGATTTTTGGCAAGAAGAGTGAACAGGATAGTATACTTTACTTTCATATTGTACGTACGAAAAAAAAATCACTTGGATATCTTAGTGATGCTGGCTATTCAAGGCACCTTGTGAAAGATCAACGATCATTTTACAAATTAATCAGTTTACATGAAACATAAACTGGAACTGAAGAAAAGTCTTCAATGCATTTATTATCATGTATTGTTAGGTTTTTTATATTGTGGCACAGACAAATCCTGGTGAGGAGGGTTTTATTGAATGACGGATTAATAATTCGTCTACGCTATAAGAGAGAATAAAGTTAGATAATAACACGATTGCAATTCATCGTTTGATTGTACTGAAGATGGATTGGATATAGGTGAGTTGGATTGAATTCGATAGTATTGATTGTTGAATGAGTTGAGTGACTTTTGGGTTAACTGCATAACCACTATGTACTGAATAATTATTGACGCGATGACCGCTAGAAGCTTCGTTTTATATCGATAATCCTTGGTCTTGTAGTAGGCTGTGACTTACAGTATGTTATGCAAAAGATTTCGTTTTCAGGACAAAGGATAAGAGATGAACAATTCTTAAAATTTTAAACATCACACGAGTTTTGATCCCTACAATATTTTAGACAATTAACATGATTTACAACATTTCAGATAATGCACACAAGCTTAAGCAAATCGGAAGAAAACGAAGGCTTCTATATCAGATTAAAGTCGAAATATGCGTAAATGATTTATATGACTGGGAAATATTACAAATTTCTACCATACAAAATAACTTTAATTACTTTATTATACTTATATTATGAAATATCTCTATCTTAGCGACACATATTGATGAAATGGACAGATGATCATTATCGGGAATAGGAAGGGACGCGAAAAAAAAAAAAAGAAAAAATGCATCAAGCCTTTTCTTTCTCTTCCTCTTTACAATTGCAGGAGGTTAAGAGTCATTCGTGCTTTGAATATTAACATATCACAACTCCAGTAATGTTGACTATTCCATCTTTGATTATTCGATGATTTCGTCGTCGCTTTTTTGTTATTCCACTTCACATGTAACTATATGGCACCAAAAATTCTTTCGTACCGATTCTATGCAACTATTCAACCATCAATTCTCATGAAAACAAATGAACGCATCAAGATGCATAGATGATCACTATCATCGGCAGAAATTCCACCATAATGCAGAATGATAAATTTGCTCCTCTCTTCCCAAGGCCAATTTAAGACACAAAAAGGCCCTATAAACATACAGCAAAAGCGAGCAGTGAATAACGTACAAATCATACGTAAGACGCTAAGCGTCTAGTAGCACTGAAATTATACAGACATTCACAAAAAGTGACGAAAATTCCAATTAGCAATACTTCTGACGCTGTTCTTGATGAATATAAAAAAGGCAAATCAATTTAACTGTTTAATGCGCAATCTTTGTTACAATTTATTCTTACTATATCGTCGCCAATACAAAAGAAAACTTTATAATCAGCATATGTACCACAACATTAAATATGAAAAGGGGCTTGACATCTCAAACTGGTATCATTCATCACTAAACAAAAATTAATGCAATAAAAGGCACCCTGTAAACGTACTAGAGATAACGAAATGTTATACTTGAATCTATTACTTTCTCTTTTAATCAAATAAAAGTAGATATAGCTAACAGAATGGAAAAGTTCAATAATGAAATAATTCCATATTTTCCGGAAGATTGAAAATGGCTACACTGCTACAAAATCAGATTTATCGGATGGTTCAAAAGATAATAAAGATGAAGCACAACTATCAGAATCCTATATTCAGAAATTAAACTACCTAATTATTTCGCAGATTCCTCTTCTATATATTTGATCAAGTCTGCACGCTCTTGAGGTTTCTTCAGGCCCGCAAAAACCATTTTCGTTCCCGGAATATATTTTTTCGGATCTAATAAATATTCAAATAACGTTTCACGTGTCCAAACAACGCCCTAAAATATATGCGTCAAAAATGAACACAAAACCAAAATTAAGAATAGATGATATTAACTTCTAAATAATTAATAATTAACTCTTCTAATCATGACTTAAAAACAGCATACTATAATTAATAAACAAATGGACAAAAGAATAACAAAATATAAAGATTGTCTTTCATCCAAGACAGATTCTGTTTAGTCTTTGTTAAATAGGAACAAAGATAAGTAAATTAGAAATGCCGAAGACGGTAGAAAACGTAGAACAAGAGCACATAGTGAGCAATTTGAACAATTTTGTTATTAGATTTGAAATACTGAAAAAAAAAATGCAAATTTTATGCTAAAATTTCCTTCGAAGGATTATGCAATTAAAGTGCTGGATAAAGCAAATTAGATGATAACCGTTAACCGAAATTACAATCGACTAGATGTTAAAAAATAAAGATACGGATTTAACTTGAGATCTTAACAGCAAAAAATTATCACAACTGTTATCACAATAATAGTTCAAATTTATACATCAGAAATAAGCTGAATAATTAAAACTATCTCACAGTAACGACAAATATTAGAAGCTATACAATGACCTTACCATTCCAATCTTACCTCACAGCAAACACTTTTCTAATTACTTCTAGTTAAACATTGCAAATTTTGTTCGATTAGAATGAAACCTTATTCTTATTGGCAGTAGAATATGGATAGCCGTCGACAGTACCCGACTTACGTCCAATCACACCTTTCAAGGTCGGGCCATTTTTATTCGCATCCGAATCAATTACATGGCATTGCAGGCATCGCATTTTGAACAATTTCTTGCCCCTCTCGTAGTCACCTTCCGGAACTGACATAACGATATGTAAGTTCTGCAAATACATATCACAATCACCGGATCTATCACGAGTAAGCAAAAGAAGGAAAATAACTAGTTGTACATAATTAGTATGTTTATCTCTATTTCGATGATAAATGCTTCATCGAAATAGAGCACAGTTTCATGTCGGAACATAATTCAATGTAGGAACTGACAAATTATACAGAACAGATATATGTTTATCATCGAAACAGCATGATTTCATGTCGAAAACATAATTTCAGGAAAAGTTAACAAATCACACGGAATAGATTTCAGACCTCCCTCTCCTCCTCCCCCAGCAAATAATCTAGTAGTCCCAAACAAACAATAAAAACATACCAAACTGGTTGCTAAAACCTGTCAAACTAAACGCTAACACAACCGACGAGATGCAAGCCAACCATTAATAGCCCACTAATCAATGCACTAAATCTGTTTCAGTATTTAATGCGGTTCATCAAATGAAGATGATATCGTTTCACGGTAAAATTCTCTTTATCGCAAATGCAATTTGTGTTTGCTGAACCTTGTACTCAAAGTGGTAATTTATCCATTAGTCAGGAAGAGTCGGATCCTGATATGGTCGAAGTCGTTACAACATATCAAACATTTCAATATTGAAATTTCGGTAAGGATTAGATGAAGAAATTTAGCTGTTTCAGTATGAAGAAAAATAATTTTATTCTCATTTATGATAAATGATAAAATAGCTGAGTGAAATAGGAATCAAGGATCAGAAATAATCAGACAAAATGAAAAGCATTATATTTATCGCGGTGATATTCTTTTTCGTGGTTCCGAACAATGTTTGGTTCGATGATTAATGCGCATATGTTGCACCAAATCGGCTGTTAATCGAAACATGCTACCGCATACAGCGCAACAATTTTGATTTGGCACATTAAATGGTGTAAAATTCGGATTCAACATTGTATTCGTCAAATAATCTAAAATAGCTCAGGGATTATTATGGTTAAACTAGTGGATTATCTCCTAGTCTGTTGATTGATTTAAGTTAGATTTAACATTTGATAGTTCAATTAATCGGATTTTTGAGAGAACTTTCGAATTTATAACACTCATTTTTTTTCTTTTCTTTTTTTTTTTTTTTTTAAGAATAATTGGCCCTCTATAAAATTAATTTTTTCTTAATGTGAAAAAATAAATAAAAATTTTTTTAAGGTAATTTAATCTATAAATGATTGGAATAAATAGAGAAGGAAGATATGCACAATTTACTGGGTAATAGCATAATATTCAACCGAAAACTCATTTCCGTATTATGATGTTGTATTCCTTTTGAATAATCAGACTGCATAATAGTAGAATTATATGGTTGCATCAAGTCTGGGTAATTCTGCAACCGTATATAATTATTATTTATGATAATAATTGTAATAATCATCGCTTTTATTTACTTTGCTAGCTTTACAAATAAGAACTTAGCATTTATTCAGGTATTATTTGGTTTCAAATTTCAGTTTCAAATATAGTTTCCAATGGATTTAAACTTCATTGCAGAAGATTGGAAACATGTATATTGTTAATGTTAGCATTCACTCCCTAATTATGTTCATGGATTTATTTTCTATTATCAATTCATTAAATAAATATTAAGATTTATAACAAATTCAGGATACTTGCATGAAAGTGGTGATAAATTTTAAAATTAATGAAATTCTATAAAGCTCAAATAATTGGACTCAAAATAAAAATCTGACATTGTACAAAAAGAAAAACGTAAATTTATTTCTTCTTTTTAAAGCTTTTTCCTGATTTACACATAAATCATCATAAAACTTGAAATTGAATTTTTATTTAAAAAGATAAGTGATAAAGGGATATTTTTTTCGAAACCTGAGAAGCATGGCCATTTTGAAAATCAACTGAAATTGTTTCCTTATCATTACTGGTCACATTACAGCAATCATCCAGCGCGGGATTCCATATGCGACTCTTTTTCGTCATCATCTCATTTTTATTTGCCATAACGATACTGGAATTGATATCAGAATTTTTTCTGAAATATTACAATTTTTCTTAAAAAAATATCTCCTGAAGTGTGGTCATCCAATTTTTGTAAGAACATTTAATCGATTCAACAATTTTACTGAATACTCTTAATTGATTTGAATGATCGCAAAGACGATTTTATCGAGAGAATTATTTTTTATCTTACATTTATAAAAATTCTGAATTTTCTTCACAGATGGTTACTTGATATGAGTCTTCAAAATGTAAGTTAGAATGCATATAATTTAAAAAGAAATTATGAATACTAATAAATTATTTTTCATTTCTATGCATTAAACTTCGAAAATAAAATTATGAAAATGGCTTTAGTTTGTAGCAATTAAAAATCTAATTTAGGATTTCGTTGGTTCCTAAAAAATTCAAAATGCTGATGCGAAACGACGAAAGTTAGGTGACAAATTTTGTCCGTGAAACTTGAAAAAAAAAAAAGTGAAATGAGAGCGGTCCATGAAACCGGTGAATTGCTAAATATGCAGAAGAAGAACTGAGTTAGCCTTTATCTAAGGAGGTGCCGTATCATCAAATTATGAGAACTAGTAGTGGATATCCAGAAAATTATGCAAATGAAGAGGAGGCTTATTAATAGATGGCAAAAACAGGCAGAGCAAACATGATCGAGAAAGCGTTAATATTCATGAGCCAAGATGATTTAATTTTATCACATCCTTCCCTGTTTGGAATAATGGCAAGCAATGAAGCATATGAAATCAAATATTTATGAAGATACAATCATGCCAGCAATATTACTTTATGTTTTTAGCAAATGAACAATTGAATCTAATCGGCTAATGTACCTTATAGTACTTCTTTACGGAGAAATTCCTCAATTTCCGACTCTTATCGATGAGGAAGTTTAACTCATACGGTTGTTTATTAAGACAAATTCCAACATAGATCATCGTTAATTAATAATTTAAGAATCAAAAACATATATAATTTGTAACATATTTTCAAAATTTTAGCTAAATACCTAACTTATTATTTGCATCCAAGTAATTAAGGTAGCAGCAGTTCTGATGCAATGAGTATTTATATCGGAAAATTAGCCTAATAAGCGAAGGAAATGTATGACAAGTGAAAATATCATTAAATAATACGAGGGAGCATCACCTCTTCCCTCTGTGGAATAATATCAAAGGCAAATAACCGCAAGTAAATGCGATCCATATTTGGTTATCATTCAATTTGTCAATCAGTTCAAGCAGCAACAATTCTGCTTTGAAATTTTCGATTTTTTTATAAATTAAAAAGAAATATTAAAACTGATGAAACAGAAATTGTACGAGGACTTGCATGGATAATTGTATGCAACAAACTTATGTCCGCGTCCACATTATCATTTTCCCCATGTTGCGAACAAGAATATTCTAATTCAAATCATACCCAACCCTCAACAAACTGTCCGTATCTGTCAATCCATTTACATCTACTGCTCTATATCCAAATTCATTCCGAAATTTTGCACACAAATACAAACCACAAGGGAACATCAGGAAGCATTCATCCACTTCGACCGATATGTCGTGTGCTTGATTATTTCTAGCTTCAGTGATTTTAAAAATCATTTCAAAAGATTTGCAATTTTTATAACTCATTTCCTTTCAGCTTACGCTGCATGAGTAGCTAAGGTGGGGCATCATTATCTGCGTAATAACTGAAGCGCACGCTGCACGTCAAAGCAATACAGATAACTCTATTTTATAAATGCATGTGAGCATATCTGATTCAATAATTCTATTTATTTACAAAAAAGAGCAAATTTTACAAAATGTGAATTTCCAAAAATATGAAATTCTGAATATGCTGCAATGTCACTGTATGTAAGAATATCAGATGTATCAAACATGATTCCCTTTTTTGCCACCACATTTCAATGTTTAAACCACATTGATTATCAAGATCCACTTGTAATAAGTAAGAATATTAAAACATGATTAAGATAATGAAAATAAGAATGAAAAATTCCTTAAATGCCCATTCCATATAGTATATTTGCTCTCGATTAAATAAGTGGTCGGAAAAGTGAACCGAAGAAGAAATACACGTAATTTTTGAACTTTTACCACTTTTGAAAAAATTTTCGAAAAGAAAGGAAATGTCACATAAATCAATAAATTCGTCAGGCCTGTCAAAAAAACCAATAACCACATCAGTCCACAGACTTTCAACGTGAAATAAACAGAGTCTAAGGTCAAAGAACTTTAAAAACTCTCAGTGACGCAGGAACAGCATTGTAAATCTTTCGATGACCTGAAAGGTTTTTGATAAATTGACTTTTTTTTATTGATTGCTGAGATACATATAAATGTGAACCAATATTTAATGCCATTTGGCTTTTTTATTATGAAACAAAACTCCACAATTTATCCAACAATCCATGAGACTTCTCTGGTTCTACTTCTTCATCAACCTGCAAAGTGTGCTCACATTTAGACATATATATTTGACAAAATGTTTCAATAATCCCATCTAGGTTCCAATCCACAATGGCCCTTCCATCTAACCACTCTCCAAATGAAGTAATACAGCGGCATAAAAACACATCGCTAAATGAAATAGTAGGGTTATATGGCGAATAAGACCGAAAATGACAACGAAGTGAAAGTTTCGACTGCAAATATGAATATTTGATAAATAATGGAAACAAAGAGTTAAAAACAAATCTAAACCTTCAAGATCAAACAATGAAATATGATTTAAGGTAATTTACCCGATAATAATTATCTATTGCATTGAAAGATGCACGCAGAGAACGAATTCCTGGGCGAGCGGATGACGAGATTAATGAAGAATTAAAACTTGTTTCCAGAGGACGTGAGATCGTATTTGGCGAAGTTAACGGGGCAATTCCAGATAACAAGGAATTTTCTGACAAAGTGGATCTATTGTGAACGAACTGGACGGTGTTTTCATTATTTGTGTGTGAAAATGAATTGAGATACGCGTCATCCTCCAAATTCATTAACTCCTGCAAACAGCGTAAAGTAATGGTAATAGGAATACTTCAAATTGATCTAGAGCAAGATTACGATAGAAAAGATTAACCTCGTTTAAGATTTAAATCTATTATGCAATAAAAATATTCAAAGCTGAAAACGAAAGATAAATTTCTTACCTCATTATCAACTGGAAGTACTCCTAGGCGCAACCGACCATCTATAATTTGACCATTTCGAGAAAGAGCTTGCTGCGCATGAATGGGTGAAGAATAACGTAAATGCATCCAATTGCCTTCTTTTGGAAACTAGAACAAGAAATTTTATGATGACATAAAAGTCAAGATCTAAAGACCGAAATATACTTATGACGTTGAAAATAAGAAAATAAAAATAGAAACAAAAACGAAAAGTACCCGATGAGCAACAACTGTTCCATGCCGTGCAAATAATTTAAGGATATTTGTTGCATCTTCACGAGAAAAACCAAATACAGTAATCCAATGTGCAGCAATTTCTTCTCTAAAGCAATCGATGAATAAATTGAATGTTTGATATCATTATCATCAGATTTTAATTCTTACCATTTAGTCAGAATTTGACTTGGCACTTAAAGAACAACGTGCTACTTACTGTGTATGAATGTCCAATATACTTGATATGTTCCCAGATATGGAACCTGAATCTTTGCACACCATCTCTGGAGACAGCAATTCCTCTCTCATAGAACGAAGAGGAGGATCTGGAAAAAAATAAAGCACATGGCTGAGATTTAAAATCAAAAAGGAATGAGACAAAACACATTGTGTTAATGAAGATGTTATATAAGAATGGTGACACCTATCAAAACGATGCATAATTCAGTGATTATTTCTTAGAAAAATTCGAATTAACAAAGAATCCTTCCTTGAGCAAAACTAATTAAATAACAAACACTTTCCAGTTTTTGAAGCGAAAATTATAAAAATGAAAAAAGATACCGATAGAAACCTCTGATCCTTTTGAAGATGACTTATTCAAATCAGTATCCAAGTAAAAATTTTCACGCACATTGTCTGAATAGATATGTTTCGTTTGCGTCAGTGCTGGTGACCAGTGAACACTTTTGCTTGTTTGAGTACCTACAACATCATTTACGTCAATTTCAATTTCTTCTGTCAAGTATGGAATTTTGCCTCAATGTAGCTTGCAAAACATGGAAAAGTTGCACTTACAATAAAGAGCTAGAATATCCTAATCTGTTACTGTTACTGCACAAAAAAGTTTTCTATGTCTTGCAAGTTACACTATTTCCTACAAATGTTCATATATTTCATTCCTGCAATAGCTGTAAGCCAGACATGCTCCTGCAACTGCGCGATGGGACAGTGAATATAAAACTGCGGCAAGTAATTACAATCTCAGTTGTCGAATAGTTTGACTGAATTTAACCGCTAATGTGGAAAGAAGTTTAAAACGCTTCAAAATATATCATTCTTCGACAAAACAGGCTAGAAAAATAGCAATGTAAATAAAAAGGAAATACAAATTTGGCTGGAAATGATTACTACTCTTCGAGGTCATGGATGATCTTAGTATATCTGATTGATCTGTTGACCGCTTCTCTGGAGTATCACTGTCTGCAATTAAAAAAGAATTACTGAGATCTCGAATGTAATTATTCCGAACTTGAAAATATTTCCGGAAATCATATCTTTAAAGTAAATTCTGGACAACACAGAAAGATTTTCAGAACACAATTAATGCAAATTTCGAATATATAATTCTTATCAACAGACTGAAAAATACTGCATTCAGAAAGAGCAAAATGAACCATACCGAAAGATGCAATTAAGCTTCGACGCCTATTACGAGAACCAAAGAGAAAATTGGGTGTTGCATGCTGCGCTGTGAATGATCCGGTATTACTATTCGATAATCGACTGGAATCCGAAAACATTGAATTCTCAGTTCCCGAAATCATTGTAGATCTGGAAATCAAATTTCTGTATATTCGAAGAAGGACATTCCACACTGAAATCAATATTTACGAGCTTTCTTTTTCTTCATTAAAACTTGACCATGTATAATCCAAGATTCGAGTACATATTACCAAATGAGCGGAAAACAGGACAAGTACAGAAAACAACGAGCGCTCAGGAATGGAAATCTGGAAAATCCTCCAATCCTAAATTGCGAGACTCCAGGACGGACTACCAACCGCCTAACCAGCATACCAAACTAAAACTAGGTAAAGCGTTGCAACTCAAATATGAACCGACTGGAAGAGTCTTCAAAAAACTTGATGGTTACACATGTGATATAGGTACTTCTGTACGTCTTTCTTCTTCATTTCTCTCACTATAGTATCCAACACTAGAGCTACGTACTGTTTCACAATTTTCGGCGATCTCCAGCTCTTTCTTCATACATCACCATCTTTTGTGTTGCTCGCAATCACTATTCCTGTCACATAGCATTGTATTCTTTACATACTCCCCACTCTTTCACTCTCGACAATTTCTTTTTTCTTTTTTATCATCATTGTTTTTACAAGTCTTTAACGCTTTTCCGTTTGGGACTTTCTCTGATGACTTCGCTACCTGACAAAATGATGTTCTGGAGAATCGTGACAATTTTATGATTGCAATATCGCAATATTGCATCTTCAGTTGATGATCTGGAAGGGAAGATAGCCGTTGGTAGTGCTTTATGATTTTTTCCGATCAATCGATATTAATTTGGCAGCAAAACCGGAAACTGTCCGAATTTACTTCGTATCAGCTAACACGTTCTTGCTACATTTCCATTTCCATGACACATTAACATCCCATTCAAAAAAAAAATCTTCATTATTATTGATCAAATAATTCCAGCACTATTAACATTAGCTGTACAATTAGACACTGTACTCTAATTGTGGAGATGTATATCGTCAGAATGTGATTAGACCCGGCAATAATTTTTATACTGAATAATGCACTTTTCTTGCTAGTGCTATGTTAGAAATAAGATATTTCGACAAAGTACATACCAGTGAAACTTGATTAATGAATATCGAAATCAAAATTACTATTTATAGTTTTTGTTGCATTAATAATTATTTGCTTTTTATTAATCGAATGTTACATCTCTTGCGAATGTAAGACTGGAAAAGCCAGAGACGAGCAGGATCCACTTATAGGCCTATATCATTCATGACCAAATTAGCCAGGTTGAATAGGAAGAAGCAGTATTTATTCATTCTGGTTGCATAAAAACTGTTTGCATTCTTCCGTTTTTTCCGCTTTACAAGGACGCGTACAAAAAAAAAAAAAAAGAAAGAAAAATGGCTTAATAGAAAGAAATACCAAAAAAAAAAGTTACATTTCAATTTTTTCTTATTTATCTATAAAACATCTGTGATAATTCCCGTAATAATAGCTATTAGTGACTGTTATCAACATCTCTTTCATATAAATTTACCATATGTTAAGAGAAGATAACATTGAAAATAAATAAGAAAAAAAAAAGGCTTCAAATAAAAGTCTTGTAAATAACACATTGATAACTTGAAGCAAATAACTAATTTGAAATCTTTTACATTTAAAATTGTTTCTTTTTTGGATTTTCAAAATTAACAAACTAATCTCTTTTTTTTCGTTCTATTCAAAATGAAATTTCAACGAGCTGGGAATTAAGAGATCTAATGCGTATGCAATCAATAATATTTTCCATCAAAATAGCAATCATTGAACGGAAATTTATGTGGACCAATTACAGAATTGTTGTAAAAATAATTTTCCTTCTTTCATATATTTTGTCTGAATTGATTTAATTTTGATAATGATTCAAAGATTGCAGTACAAAAAATTACAAGCTGTTGTTATGATGGATAGGATTGTATTATCAAATTTATAAATCATATCTTTCATGCGAATTTTCCAAATCATCTGTATCATGCGAACTTTCTATTGTTGTTGTTGTTATATTCGTTCCCGATATTCCCATTTTACTTTCCAACATAGCAACTTCTGCTTCCATTTCTGATTGCTCTGCAACTAACAATAAGCCAGTAATTTATCATTTGTTACTTCAAATACTTTTTATGATCGTTTAAAAGTCTTAATTATAAATTCCAGAGTTTTTCTGAACTTGAAAGCACGATATTGTGAAAAGAAAGCTCGTAACTATAAAGAGCACAATTTAATGTTGATATTTACATTGATTGGTATTGTAACTCACGCTTTAAAAGTTCGATTTCACGATATTGTCTACGTATTTTTGTTTTTAAGCTTGCATTTTCATCACGTAATGATTCCAATTCAGCAAGTGCCATCCGATATTGATGTTCCCATGTTTCTCCGTAAATACCTTGTGACTTGCTGATATTTTCAAGATGATTAATCTGCAGAAATGTTGATTGATTATTTGTGTAATTGCGTCATATAGTACAAAGAAGAAAATTGCAATTAAATTTAAAAAATTTTTCAGATTAAGTAGTGTTTTATACAAATTATCAACCCTATCGTTAAGTTGCCCGCGGACTTATCTACCAAAAGTTATACAAGATTTGACTGATTTTTGAAAACATTTAATTTTACTTGTGCCAAAGCTCGGTTGAGTTGTGACGTTCTAAGATTAAGTTCTTTTTGCAGCTCTTCGATAGCTTGTTCTTCTTTGATATTTCGTTTTTTGATTTCATTTGCCCGTGATAAAGCATCCATTTTCAATCTCATTTTTCTTCTATAATAGAATTTGTTGACAATATAAAAAGGTGAAAGAGAACTATTTGATTAGCAATGCATAAAATTTTAACCGTTCTTCTAGTATTTCTGTTTGTCCATCTTTTATTGCCTTTTCATACTTGTTCCGTACGTTTTCTAGTTCATTTTGAATTCTCTTCAAGCGTAATTCATATTCATGATTTTTCCGTACTTCTTCCGACAATGATTGCTCCAACTGTTTTACCGAAATATCCAACGTACGAACCTTTTGTGATAGCATATCTCGTTCCTCAAATACTTCTAGATAAATCATGGAAGAGAAAAAAAAAAAAGTCTGCCCAATAATGAAGTGTCAAGGGTCACTGATTATCATCAAAATATTGGGAAGGATAGATTGAAAAGCTATGATAATATTGATAATACAAAAAGCATTTGAATATTTATATAAATTGTCGATAAGATTATTATTTGTTAATCTATCAAAAATATACCGGATAAATCGGAAAACAGCAAATGGTTACAAACAATGTGAAGCATAGAGAATCAATAATCATTTGTTCAAATTTGTTGCTTCAGAAGGATCTGATTGATAGTCTGAGAGAAGAAAACTCTATAATATGATGATGAACTCACTTTTTCATTTTCTGTTAAAGTTGACTTATACACTTCAATTTCTCGTCTCATCATTTGTGTATCGGTGTGTGCAGAAATAATTTGTCTTTCCAGCTGTGAAATCTTTCGTTCGTTAGCAAATTGACTTTGTGAAGAACTTCTGGAGAGATTGTATGGATCACCCTGAAAACATTCAATTCTCACTTTTAGTTTTGAATTTTAAGAAATGAAATATAGAAATTCAAAAATTTTCTATTTTATTAGCCATGATTATGACCGATGCAACTGAAATATTGTGTTCATCAAAAAAAAAAGAATAAAAAAGAGGAAAATGCTCACCGAATGATAACTCAATGAAAATGTAGAAGGACTGCGAAATCCAGAAGAAAATTTATTTTCCGGCTCAACCGTTCGTCTGCTCAACGTACGGATCGACCCAAGTGATCCAATTGAACTAGAAGAATATTGTCGACTACCCAGACGGCTTTGCCTACCACCAGATACTAAAATTAAAATAATCTAGAAATAATACATTTAATAGAAAAATATGCAAATAATTAAAGATCATTATAAAGCATTAGAAATATTGTTCACTTTTCAAAGTAATTATTGATAAAATATCAAATTTGTTTCGTTTATTTGCCAATGACTGCTAATTTGACCACTTTACAGAGTAATAGGGCCAATCGCCAGTTAAGAATTGCCGAATAATTATCACAGTTTTCTGCATTATCGATACTTTCGACCAGTCGATGTCGTGTACTTGGTGATAGTCTCAACCTGGCAGAAATGTGTATTAATCTGGAAGATGTTTAAAATGCTAAACTGTCAAATCGTCATTTGTAATAAATGAATCTATTACCATAATCTGACTCGATGGAAGATTCTCGTTCCTTTTCGGAAATTTCAAGTTTCATCTTTTGCGTTTTATTTTCTGCTTCTAATCTGAAAATTCGCATGCAAATTACGATCTTCTTACATTAAATTGGCAATTGACAAGTTCTTTCATCTGATAATGTCTTTGGGAGCGTATAATTCGAAATGTTGGTAATGTAATAAATAATAGCATTCGGTATACGACCATAGCATCATGCTATCAATCCTGATAATCATAATGATCAATTCTAATCATCCGTTTTGAAAAATTCTGACGAGATTTACTTTTGATAAGCTTTTTTCAATTCATCTAAACGATTCTGTAATTCATCCTTCGATCGCTTGTGAATCTTTTTCATCTCAGCTATATTTGTTTCGGATTCCTCATTCGTTTGATCCAATTTCTTTTGCAGTCTTCGAATTTCTTTATCTTTCTCACGACAACTTTCCTTCTAAAATTCGATCATGTGTACAATCAGGTCAAATTTTAACGCATTCAAATTTATGGTAAACTCTCTGTGTGATTTTAGTACATAACAATTTAACAGTTCAGTACATGATAATAAAAAAATATTATCTGATCGATTGGTCCAAATGTCAATTCGGACAAACTTGTTTATCGTAATTTGCTTGCGTAATTAATAAATTTACCAATGTTTCGATCTTTGCCATTGTTTTTTGCACATTTTCCTTCACTTTTTCCAGCTCAAATTCCTGGTCAGCTCGTTCATTTTCCAATTTTTTCCTTACTTTTTTCTCCGTTGTCATTATGTCATCAAATTTATTGTTTTTTTCCTGTAATTAACTATGGATAAACAAAATGTAACGTTGTCTTTAGTGTTGTTCTACTATTGTTGCCATCAAAAAGATCACCAGAATCGTTCTATCATGATTCAATATGGCTCATGTCACAATGTATCGCAACTTTATGATGTATCACGATCTGCAAGGTCGTACATGAACTCGCTAAAAGACCTTTACTGGTTTGATTCCAAGTGCTTCGGCTCACCTGATTCTCTCCTAATTCGTCAATATATTGCAATATTTTGAAGATCAGAAAATATCCCCTCGTTTTTCAATGCTATTTAATTGCTTCTCTTAATGAAACAAAACTACTTGAATTGAATTTTCGGATGAAAGGTTAGCGTCGTTGCATCTAATGGATCATAATATCAAGAATCCTTTATCAATTGATTTATCAGTATTATTATTAAAAAGATTTTACCAAACATAATTTTGTATTAGTAAAACAATTACATGTTACGAACATTTAGTTCCGTAACACAATGCTGTAAATCCATGATTACATCCGCTTGTTGATTATTCTGCTCAGTTAACTTTTTTACTTGTTCCTTCAACCTGAAATTTTTGTAATATGTTCTAAAATACTTTTATTACTAATGCATAGGAAACATGGTTTAAGCTTCTGCTTCTCCTTCCGATTTTCAGGAGGATCCCATGATAGTGACATGTTTTCTGATTACTAAAAAAAGATAGAGTCGAAAGCATTTCGTAATTTCAAACGTATCACTTCAAATTATTCTTTGTTTATAAAAAACGATTCGACTTTCACTTGCACTTATGTCTGACATTGAAACAAGTGAAACGGAAGCAAATTTAGCAAAGCAAAAAAAAATATCTGGATTTTCTTTTTTTTTTTTTCTTCAAACAGACAACAACAGTTGGAAATAATTGCATCCATTGCGTAGAAAAAAAGAGGAAAAGTTTTGAGTTTGAAAGTGCATCATTTTGAAATGCTTCTTAAAACTACACATAAATTTCAAATTGTACAAATTGTACTTTGATATATAAGTTAGACAGACAATCGTTCAACTTCGTAAAAAAGAACTTTGTTATAGAATTGATTAATAGAATATATAGATATTAAGTGCAGATTTTACGTTCATTTAATCTTGACCAGCTACTATAGCATCTATATTTACAGATATAAAATTCAATTCAAAAATAAAGAGGGGAAAAAAATGAAATTTTTTCAAGCATACTCTTGCGTTATATTCGATTCTTCACTTCGTTCTTTATCCATTAATTCCATCTTTAATTCCATTTCTTTTTTCGTCCTCTCGTATATTTCCAAATCATTCTCAACTTTTCGTCGGAGTTCATATTCTCGTTCACAGTTACGCTTGCACTGTAACTTATCCATCGTTGGTAGCATATTTATCAATGCTTCATGCTTTTAAACAATACCTTTTTTACTTTTTTAAAATCCTTTTTACCACTTTATTATGTCTTTTTTCCCACAGTCCTTTCTTTTATCTTAAATCGTTCAAGGAATTATTCATATTGTTATTTTTAAATTTCCGGAAATATGTTGTAAAAATGATGCTTCATTATAATATCATTTCTATATGATATACTATTATCTTTAAATCAATCAATCAATCATTTCCAATTCACTTCAAATTAATTAATGAATAAATTTCGTTAATTTATAAAATTCTCGAATCATTCTCATCGAGAAATTCTGCAAAAGCATTCAAATAAATCACCAGTTATTTCTTTGCAAATAATTATTCAAAAATTAAAAAAAAAAAGGAAACTGCTGAAGAAAAAAAAGCATGCAAAGATAGATTAAATTTTAGGTATATATGTTTAAGGAGATTTGATTGAAGAAAATATTTAATTTTTGATTTAATAATTCTAATGAACAAGGCAATTAAAATCATTTTGAAAAATCATACTGAACATTCATTATTACTTCAATTTTCGACAATGCATTGTTTGATCCAGTGCATGTATTTCATTTCCTATTAGTTATTTCTAATTTAGCATTTTTTTTTTCTTTTTAATTTCAATTTTTTGCAAATAATTTTTCGTTATTTAATCAATTGTACAAAAAAATATAACTTAATTTCTTTTTGATTTCTTGAGTTAATACAATCAATGTTTGTGCCAATTATTGTTTGATCAGAAATGATACATCAGTGTCAAAATTGAACCTTATATTTCAATATGCTGCTATTCTTAATTTTCACTTAAAAATTTTTTTCTCCGTTAGAAACGCATAACAAATAAATTAAAATTTCAACAAAAAAAAAAAAAAAAAAAAAAAAAAAGGAAAAAAGAAAAAGTGAAGTCCCTACAATAAATCTTAAAAAATTGAATAATTAATCCAATTTTAACTGTAAGATGTGAAATTTAAGCGAAAGTTCTATGTTCATCTTATTGATGATTTTTCAAGCAACTTTCATTTAAATCAGCTTGTGAAATGATCTGCCAAAAGGCTGCAAGCAAAACAATTAATCATTCGCCATTACTACTTCGATTACTAATTGTGCAACTTTCTTTACACTTTCCTACCTTACACAGCTGGCCCTCGAGATTCTTTTTTTCGCTCTCAATAAGTTCAATCTTCCTTTCATTCTCTTGCAGACAACTGTGTATTTTCTGAAAATAAAACTAAAAATTTCTAAACTCTTGAATTCTAAAGAAAATTTATTGTAACATTTTTGATTTTACTTTCTCCAAAAGAAACAAAAAACTCGTTGTGCTATGTTTTCTTGCTTTTTTAAAAAATGAAAAAACTTTGAAGCTTTCTATACACTTAGAAAAGATCGTTTCATTTTTATAAATGAGAACAAAAAAAAGGACGAGAAAAATCCTTCTTAACTTATTTCAGGCAAATAATAATTATTGCTGTTGAATAATATAATCTTTCAGTAACTTTTATTGTCTACACAAAATTCACTTTCATTTTCATTCAATAATATCTGAAGGAGGACTAATAATGCTATTTCAGACATGGATCAAAAGACAATACCGCAAGAATAAATTTCAAAATGGCATGGTACATGTCCTGAAATTAATTAGATCGGCACTTTCTGATAAATCAAGTCAAAAGTATCCAAGGTGATTTATTATCATCAGAGTTCTTTCAAGTTGTTAATGCATTTATAGATTAAGAACAGAAAAAAAATTTTAACTTCACTCATTTAAATTGAAATTCTGTTTTACCATAACTTTGACATGTTGTTCATCAAATCTTTTCTCCATCATTTCCATCAGTTCTTCATGTCGCTTCAATTCTCCCTTCATTTCAGTATTCTGCCAGATATGGGATTCTTTTTCATCTTCAAGCTAGAAAAAGCAAAATAATTTAAACCACTTAAAACTATTAATTTGGAGAATATTACATAGTAAATGCTTCATATTACTTTCCGGAGAATTTAGATATAAATCTAATTGTAAAAAATAAATAAATAAATTTATTTGAGGCAAAAACATACACTTTTGATTTTAATATATGCTTCATCCAGTAACTTTTGAAGCTCTTCATATTTATTTCGGAAATTGCTCAATTCCTGAATTGAAACAAAATCGAATACTGTTAATATAATGAAACACACTGATATTATCATGATCTTATAATTCGAGACAGTAATGCAGCATTTTACTGGTTGATAAATCACCCATTTTGGAGATATCAATTCGAACTCAATTTTCTAGAATTGATGAAATGAAATTGATATTGAGGTATAAAATTCAATGCTATTAATACCTTTGTTAACTCATCATTATTTTTCAGCATTTCTTCCAACTTTAATTTATCTTTATTCAGCGGGATAAGTTCCTTTACTATCAATAATAATCGATACCAATGCCATGTGGACGTTTCAGTGAAATATCGAATGTTATTCTGAATAATTAGAATAGCTTCGCTGAAAATAAATTCATTTAGATTTATGAAAAAAAGGCAAGTTGTACCTTGTAGGTATTGTAACAGAATGAAGCAATTTTTGGGCAAATTTCAGAACATATTTGAAAGCGAAAAAGAAAGGTGAAATTCATAAAATACTTTTTCTTAAGTAATTGTTTATAGTGTTGTTGTTCCAAATACCATCGAATTGAAGCTTGTATTCCACATATCAGCAAATTCAAATGATTTTTGCGACGATTTTCTAACTGGAAAATACAGCGTTTTTTTTTTTTTTTTTTTTTTTTTTTTTTTAACGTAAAATTTTAATTTAGTGTTGGAAATTCAAAAACCAATTTTAATCTTATTATTATTCGTTTTAATATTATTTAAAATCAAAAATATACCTCTGAAATTACGCCAACTTTACAGTAAACTTTTGTTTTTCCAATTTGTATAAGTGCTGGATCAAGATCAATAGTATCACAAATACGTTGAACAGCAATTCGTCCATATCCAAGATCAGTATCAGATATTAGGATGTGATATCTTTCAATAAATTCATCAAATCGCATTCGATTAGGATATCCTTGACGACATATTCTGATACCTTCTAACACACCATTACATCTGAAATTGATAAATGCAGCAAATTCTGCTACTTTAAAATCATATTCAATACATTCTTCAAAATAGTAATTCCTTCAAAATTCAGAAACAAATTGCTCACAAAAATATTCTATTATTGTATTAAAAGTTCTGATTTTTTATAAAAAAAGATGATACCAACCTCAATTGATGGATTACAAGATGAGGATCAATAACACCAGGTAATCTTTTCTGGTTTGGTGCTATGCAACGAATGAAATGTGCCATTGTTGAATTAAGTGTTTCTAGTAAATTTAACAATTGCTCCTGAAAAATTCATTCCTTCATGGAATTCTCATTACTTGATTATTCCTTAAAAGATTAAATTAAGAAATTAGATCTAACTTGCGTAATAAAGTTTGTTTATTACCTTGTATAAGTATGTTACGGTATTTGATGACATCGATTGTCGTTTGGATCGTGATTTTTCCTCGTCTACTGTAATTTTAATAATCAGCTAAAGAAAAAATACTTCGTTCATATTTTTAACGGAGAAAAACGGGCGTTTTGGAAAATAAATTAAATTTAAATGTTTGTTGGAACTTGCAAAATATTATAGCAGCGGAATTTTAGAAACCTATTCATAATCTATGAATGAACAAAAGAATCTGAAACTCTTTGATGTTTTGTCCAGGAATACATACCAGTTTAGCTCCTAACTTATAAATTAATTGATAGAATAAAACTAATATACGAATGAACAAAACTTATGATAAAACAGAAACACTAGTAGGATCATATAATAATAATGCTATAAATTGGCAAATGAATAGAATTTAATAAAATCTATTTTTAAGAAAAATTTGAGAGAAATCATGGCGAAACTAAAAACTAATTTCTAAATTTAATTAGTACTTTTATCGCTTGAGCTGATGAAGTTAATTTGGAGATAACTTAATAAAACAAACAAAACAAATACTTTTCTGTTTAAAATTTTTCGGTTCAGGAATACTTGCATACTTTTTTAAATTTACTCGAAAACATTTCATGCTGATAACTTACATAAAGGGAAAAGAGTTTGCAGAAGAGGTTTGGTACTTGCAGCAAGCACTTCTAATCCATTCCTTTCCACCGCATCCTTGTTCTTCTCAACCCAGCCATCGATATTGTATGCTACATTTCCCGCATAATGAACTATTGAAAAATGTGATATTGTAGTATGTCTGAAAAAATTTTTAATTTAAAAAGAAAAAAAAAAGCAAAGGAAAATAAGAAAATTTTTTTTTAATTTGAAGAAATTCAAGAATTTCACATATGATATCTTCAGATTGCAAATTTCAATTGTACTTTTTAAAATTAATTTTTGAAAATTTCAACGTTCTGTTGAAGGATAAAATTTAATTTATTTCGAATTTTAACATATCTTGCCGATTGTCGTGAACGACTGAAAACAGGATTATTGGAATTTGCTGCCAAAAGTTTTTCAAGCAATGATTGGTCGTTACCATTTGGTACAAGGCATTCTTCTTGCAAAAGTGACAATAATCCTAATGGCTGAAACAAAATAAACTTTTTGAAAAAACAAATTTATATAAATTTTACAAATATACAAAATTATTAAAAGCATCATAATACTGTTCTCTATTGTAACTCCTTCATGAAATGATTGCATAAATTCAAAAAAGGAAAACATTTTGGATTCATTTGATAAGAAACTAAACGAACTGTAAATTGTGTAAACTGAAAAAAAAATGAATATAAAATATAATTATAAATTGAAACTAATTGAACAAATTCGAATATTAACATTGACTCAGTGAAGTACTGAATAGATAAATGGATACCTTTTCAATAAGTTCGATTGTATTTTGCATATCAGTACCATAATCAATATATTTCCATTCGATTCCTTCATTCAAATATTCTTGTTGTTCTCGTACGAACATGAAATCATTGAAAAATTGTTGTAATTTTTCATTCGTATAATTGATGCAAAATTGTTCGAAGCTATTCATCTACAAGAAATAATATTTCAAAATACAAAAATAATTAACGAATAACTTCAATCGATAGCCAAACTAATGGATAGATCAAACAGAACAGCTTAAAACTTGGGTCATGAACTTCCTCCGGAAAAGCTATGTCCCGTCATATATATCAAGCACACCGTAATCTGACTATTAGAAAGCTCTCATAATTACAACAAATTAACTAATTAATCTATTTTTTAAGTTAAAAACTGATAGTTTCTATTAATTGAGACAAAAAAGATTATATGGGATTAAGAAAAAAATTCCCAAAATTTTGTAAAAAATCCGAAGTAATTTAATGCACTTCTCGAGAGATATCAAAGATTTGATAATGCTTACTTTGATGATTTCAAAGCCAGCAATATCAAGCACACCGATGTAATAAGTTCGCGTTGATTTATTGGCTGAACAATTTTAGTACAATAACATTTTAAGAAAATTTACTGTCACAAAAGATATATGAAACTTGAGAAATACCAACATCTACTATTTTTTTTTATCTCAAATTTCTCCAACCTTCAGATATTCCCGGATTTAATATCCGGAGTTTTTCTTATCAATGATTTTCTGTACTCGCCTAATAGAATCGCTTACGATGAAAAGTTTCACTCAGTGCCGAATTGCATCGTGATAGAATCCAATTAAATAGACGCTCGTAGATACATTTACACAAACCCGACAGTGAGCTTAAGGTCTGGAAAAGTAGACCTTATAATTTTCAAATTTCAAATTTTTAAATTAAAAAAAGAAACAGTTCAATGTCGATTTGTTTATTTTTTCAATGAATTTATTGAAAAAAGCCTCTATTTGTTCCAATTTCTAAACAAATCCAATTGTGACGAATAAATGGTTTTCTTCGGTAAATTCATTGAATAATTTTGGAAGAAAGATAAGAAATTGAAGACATTAGCGCAAATTACGAAACCTTGATAAGATTTTGACTCTTTCGAATGACTACATCATTCACTTTTATCGATGGTTGAGTTATAGCATCAATGAGGGTGTTGGTTTTGACACCAAGAGTGCGACATGCAGCTTCAACTTCTGCAATACATCTATTCCTTGCAAATTTAGCTATATGAATAGACAAATTAATGAATGAATAAGAAATGGAATAAATTTCAAGTAATTAAATTAGAAATAACAATAATAATGCAACAAAACGCAAAAAAGTTGCATAATGCAATGCAGAAGTATTAGTTGACCTTTAGCACCATCAACATAAGTGATATCGAGACCGGTTCTTTCGGAGAATTTAACTTCACCAAGAAGGATACAAGCGGCTACTACTTCGAAAATTTCTTCTATTTCATGCTTGGTAAATTTGATAATGTCCATTGCATGCTATAATTTCAAAATTTTAATTTGCTTGAAACTTTACTGTTATATATAAAATGCAGAAATTAATCTTACACAATACTATTTACAAATGTTTGAAATATATTAAAATTCTTCCTTCAAAAATGAACAGATGTAGGAAACAAAATCTCATAAAACAATAAACTAGCCAGAAAAGAATGATAAAACATCTCGAAACGGGAATGTCATAATCATATTTGGTCGTTGCTTACCAAAGTATCAGCAGCACCTTGAGCATCATCGATTTCTGGATCCGTAACTTTGCCACCTTGATTTAGAAACTTATATGCATTAGCTCTCTGTCCAAGACCAAATGAATAACGTAAATCCTTATCGAAACCATCCGATAACAACTGATAAAAGATATGGAAATTTCGGTCATCATTATTTTGCTTTACAACGCGTGATTTTTCGAGCAAATCTACAAAAAGAAAGAAACCAAGAATTTAAAGTTTTCAAAAAAAAAAAAAAAATGATAATTGATTCTTTGGATTCTTTGTGGAATGTAAGCATTTCTGGAATGAATAATGAAAAAATTCGTCGGTTGTTTTCATCAAGGATAAACTTTTAAATAGGGTCAAAAACCAAACTTAGTGATTTAGTATGCAAGTGTCATTGCAAATTATGAAGCATAAATAATAGAAAATAACGTACATGTTTGAATTTGAGCCCCTTTCATCATCATGTCATCACCGTAATCTATTCGGATAAATTTCCCCTGTAAGTAAAGCAAAGCACTGCAGCGACGGTTAATAATTGGGATGTTCTTCGGAAAAAATTTTATGATTACATTCATGAATTTATCTTTATATTCCGGATTAAGCATTCTAATTTCGGGATTCTTTTTTCTTTTTTTTGAGACTTGAATAAGTTTAATTCGGTCAAATAAATGAACATTTGCTCCATGTTATTTTTTCATCAAAAAGTTATAGCTAAATATGTAATACCAGTCGAGAGCTGTTACTGTTATGAATTGTGGATGCATTAGCAAATGCTTCAATGACAATTCCGGCAGCTGTAAGCCGTTTATCGATGCTGTTGGATATTCCAAATTCACCCCGATATTCGGATACTGCTCCGAGATATTCAATAATCCGTTTTGTGTTCACAGTCTTACCTGCCCCACTTTCACCTCTGAAATGATTTTCAATCGTACTTTACACAAAAAATAATATTGTTCTTGTAATTAAATTTTTCCTTCACTTTTCATTATTTCTATGAAAGATCTCTGCATTTCGTTAGTCTGAAAATGTTCGAAAAATTTGAATTTCAAATCTTCTTTAAATCTTTTAAATCAAATCTTTTAAATTTTATCAAAACTGTTCATTGAATTTCAGAATAAAATTCAATGGTGAAGTTTCTTTTTCGCGAAATTCAATTTTTCTTGCAACAATTTTTGCATAATTTAAATCGAGTGATAGCGAAATTTGCTTCTTTTTATGTGATCAATTTTAACGCTCATTCAAAGTGTGATTGTCCTCAATAATCCTTCATAAAAAAGTTCTGTAGGAATCTGAAATTTTGCTTTTTTAATTAGCATAGGCTTGCAGTAGAATGATAATTGAGAGAAAGGAAACATCTATTGCAACTTATATCAAAGTTTAATTCTCATCCTTTTTTTCCATATAATCGATCTGTTTGAGATTGATTACTTTTTATAAGACTTAGTGCTAGGTTTTTAATTTGATCCAAGTGAACATAACGGCTGGCTTCAACGAATGAGAAGCTTAATGCTGAAAGTTTGTCATAAATTGCCAAACTTAGATGAGCGAGTGCTGAAATCCGATACGATATTGTTCCAAACAACGATAGTTATTATTCGTTATGATGACTGAAATCAAAAAAGTTACGTTATCAGGATGGACTGATTGCTTCCACTTAGAAGACCATCATAGGCAGATTGCGCGATGGCATATACGTGAGGTGGTAAATTGCAATTCTTATCAATGGTGCGCATATATGCTTCCATTATTTCTTTCGTGTAAATTGGTATATTCCTCCATGGATTAACAACAAGACAAAAAAGACCAGAATAAGTCTGTAAATCACGCAGATTTTTATAGCTAAAATTGATAGGTGATAAGCTAAAGGAAGGGAAAAAGTCACGTAAGAATGAATTAAATTACGCAATAAACTGACGGTAAGAAAAGGTTGGAAAAATCGTTAATATGTTAAAAATACAAGAAAAGAATGATTTTTCCTTTTTTTTTTTTTTATAAATAAACTAAATTATTTTCCGAAATTTCAATAATTTTCAAAGATTTAAGCAATATAATCAATTTTTGATGAAAAATGAAATTTGTAGGAAAAACAAAGAAACATGGATAAGTTGCGCTTTGTATCGCGAACGGACAGCTTCAAGAACAGATGCATCGTTTAGTTCGCTTAGATTACACATATCTTCCACAAAATACGATATACTTGGTAATTTTATCTCGGATTTTGGTATAGTGCGCTGAAATTCTTCATTAAATTTTGAAATTCGCAAAAGAAATTGCATATTGTGAAAGTTCAAGTTTCAAATTACTAACTTTACTTTTCATTAATTTATTTAAAAAGAAGGTTTAATCAATATAATTTAAAATAGTCATCTACCTTTTCAAAATGACCATTTTCATCACGAAAACCAACAATAACATTATCATTATGCTCATCGAGAATAGTTGCACGGCGAAATTCAATATCTGGATCTGTTATCCAGACAGTTGTATCGAAATCATTTGGTGGTACACGATGTGCTGCTGATACTTCAAGGAATCTATAAAAACTTGGACAGAAAGATTTTTTCCAAAAATTTTACCAAAGCTAATTTTCTCAAAGTTTTTTTTAGAAATTTTCGCCAAAGTTTGTCTGGAAATTTTCTTTAAAATTTCTTCGAAAAATTCTCTAAAGCTTTTTAATTTTTTCCAAAGCAAATTTTTCCCGAAGTTTTTTTTTTTAGACACTTTAGCTAAAGATAAAGAAAAAAAATGCTAATGTGGAATGATTTAAAACAGTTGTCATCTTTTTAGTCAATATAGCAAATGGTATTTGATAATCTCTCACAAAAAAAAGATTGGAAAATAGTTACTAAACGGAACCAGGAGAAAAATGAATTGAAATGAAGTTTCTATTTTGAATAATTATTTTCATTTAAAAAAAAAAAAATTAGTAATATTCTTTCATTTCTGAAAGGAAAAGAAGAAAACAGAAATGAAACTAACCTAAATGCCGCTGATTGCATCCTGGATATGATAATATGATATGATATGAGATGAAATAAAATTAAATGACAATATATTTAATATACAATGAAATATTTACTATGTACTGAAAGTTTGGCGTAACGGATAGAACCCTAAAAAATTTCGAAGTTACAATCGTTTCTTTTCTTTTTCAGTATTCTTCAGGAAAATTTACTATTATAAACAATTTATCCGTCAAAAACTTCAAATTAATAACATTTAACCTAATTTTTGAAATATTTGATTTCTGATATTTAACACTTCCTCAAGATAGCTTATAGGAAAGGTTGGTTAATAGATATGTACACATGCTTCAAATCAGGGTTATGATTAGACATTTCTTGAAAGAAATAATAATTACATGTTTCTCTGAATAAAAGAATATTCATTTAAAAAAAATGAATAGCCATATTTCAGCCAAAAAAAAAAAACCGCAGATACTAAAATTTTCAAAAAATTGAATAAACATGGAATTTTTCTCGTTGAAAGGGAAAAAAATTTTTGAAAATAAAAAGTTGATAGACGGATAATTTTAGAAGGATTTTTTTAATCGAATAAAACTAATAGATTTTGTTTATTTTGTTCAAATTGCGCGAAAAAAATCCATAATAAATTAAAACTTGAGTGGAAAAAAATGAAATATCTATAAATTACTCGAAAATAAGCTATTCTTTTTTTGATGCTTGTTTAAATTAAATTCTGAACTATTCTATCAAAATACTGGAACCATTCCAATATTTACCACCAAACATTTTCTATCGTTTAATAAAAGTTTTTGTCTAACAAATATAGTAAATATCAGTGACTGGAAAGAAAGCTTATTATACTATTTTTCTAGACACATAGTAATTTAATTGACTCAGTAATTAAGATATTGTCGGCAATAAATTCTAAGAATAAGAAAAAGAGAAAGCAAAATACGTCGAACAAAATTATATAAAATAGGATTTGCATTAACTTAATTTATATTTTAATTAATTATTATTATAAAAAAGATTCCCTGCAGAATAATTTATAAATGAATAACACCCTTGCGAAATGGTTCGTTCCTTAATTTTAAAAGTAGCAATGATAAGCAACTGCTCAAATCGCGGATATAGATTTGCTTAAAAGCAAGGTGGAAAAGAATCTTGCAGTTCCTCCTTTTCCTTTTTTTCTCCTCTTTCTGTTTTTTCCTTCTTTTCCGAATTTAAAATCTGTTTAAAATGAAATGAACAGACCATGAGAGGACGAAAAAAAAAAAAGACTCATCTAAGTCTAACAACAAGTGACGCTTTTTTATGAAAGAATTGCCATCTTTCTCTTTTTTCATTATTCCAAAAGATATGTCAAATTTGCACTCAAAGAAGTGAGGAAAAATCTTTTTCTTTCAAACATTTTGCAAGTGCAAGTTTACAGACTGATAAGTTTGCTAATCAATTAATCCTTCCCATCCTCATTTTTCAACGCCGTATAAACACATACATCTACATGTTTATATCAATACATCAGTACACAAACAAAACGAATTTTTATGATTGTTGTTGCTGGAAGGATTTGAATTTTCTCTGTGAAACCTCTCGTCCTCCTTCTTTTTCTCCTCTCTCTCTCTCTCTCTCTCTCTCTCTCTCTCTCTCTCTTTACTTTCACTTCTTAAAAATAGTGTAAATTTTTGTTTACAATTAATTTGTAAAGTGAATTATTTGTTGTTAACAAAGAAGAAATAAACACATATACACAGCAAACATTAAAACAGTAATTTTAAGTGAATAAACTTTGTTGTTATATGTTTAAAAAAAAATTTAGCATTTTTCGTTTTCTTTCTCCCTCATCTCACACTCTTCTTTTTATTTCTAAAATTGAACTTTGTTTGACCGAAATTTGAAACAAGCAATAGTATTGGAAAGAAAAGGAAAATTTGATACTACGATATTGATTTTATTGCGATTTTTTCATTCAATGTGACAGAATGATCAAAATATCCGTTCAGTCAGTTTATCACATCGTCTTTTGGATATGATAAGAGCGTAAGGGATACGTATAGAATAAGGGATGCAAGAGGGAGGCAAGAAAATTAGGAAAAATTGGTTCAATATATTACAGAAAAGATTCATATGATCGCTTGGCATCAAAATGATTTATCTGTCTGTCAGGTCAAGATTATCAGTTTATTTTCTCTAAAATTTCGAAAAATTAATTCTACCATAGCTTTTTGTGATATATTCAAATTGGAGTTAATTTGGATAAGGTTTTTGAAAAAGGTAATAAATTCAATTCAGAAATAGAATATTTCTAGAATTTTTCAATACATTTGAAAATTTATGTGATGTAATTATATGTTTGAATATGTATTAAATGTTTTCGTTTGTAATTATTTTCAATATATAATGCATTTGATTGAACATTTTTACATTATTCAGGACTACTTGAACGATGAAGAAAGATAGATATATTCAAAATGTTGGTGATAATGAATGATGATGGTGATAATAATAGTAATAGTAATAATAATAATAATAATAATAATAATAATAATAATAATAATAATAATAATAATAATAAATTAATAATAATAATAAATTAATAATAATAATAAATTAATAATAATAATAAATTAATAATAATAATAAATTAATAATAATAATAAATTAATAATAATAATAAATTAATAATAATAATAAAGTAATAGTAATAATAAATTAATAATAATAATAAATTAATAATAATAATAAATAGTAATAATAATAAAGAAATTAAATCATTTGTTGATCATTTATTCATGAATAATCCACGCTATGTCACAGGGAACAAAATTCTTTTCAGATCTGTTCTCGTTTTGAAAAGAAGAACAGATGGTGTATAATATGGGATAGCGGAAGATTTCGACACAACAGGAAAACAAGTTAGCGTGATCTTAGAATGTTTGAAAAGTTTTCGGAGATGACCACCAGCAAAATTACTGAAGGTAATACTCGATATCAGGATAACAACGACAAATGATAATAACGATGACAATGCGACGACGACGACAACGACGGATGATCGTGGCAGGCAAAATTTCTCACATGCCTTGTCAGTATCTATCGTTACATTCATCAAGAATAAAACCAATTCAATTCATTCTATTCCATTTTTTATTTCTCTCCCTTTCCTCCTCCAATCTTTTTTAAAAAAAATAAAAAATAAGGCTGTTCTGCAAGGAAATTATCGAAATAGACGTATTCAATCCCAATCATTTGAGTGGTCATTCAAGGCGAAAATCCAAGAAAAAAGAGCCATTATTTGACTTATGATTTATCATCATTCATCTATAATCCTTCAGTTAGTAGAATTTCTGCTTCTACTAATAACAGAGGGTCGTATTGTCTTCGAAAAGCCATCAAATTGGAATAATGCACCAGGTGATTTTTCATTTTTTTCTTTTTTAAAGTATGTTTTTAAATCAAAATAATGATGATATGAAGAAAAAACAAAAAATTCTTGCAAAATTTTGGTAATCTAAATATCCATTCATTTTATTTTTCGTTCTATGACAATACTCACCAATATTTAAGATGTAAAATGATTAAGAGGAATAAATTATCTGATCAAATCTAATAACATTTGTAAAAACTATAATCATTTTCTAACTTACTGTTGTATTTTTAAAAGTTTACTTGCTCTTATTTCCTTCATATGATATATTTATTTCCTTAACTAAATTTCTATTTTCAAATTTTAATGAGAAGATCTGCATAAATAGTCAAAAATCAAAAAGTATAAGTCTGAGAATAGTCACAGTGAAATCAAATTTTTCTAGAATTCAATTTTTGATTCCTGTTAAATTTTATTCCCAAGGATCAATTTTCGATTGTTTTCTGCTAAAATTTTACAAAATCAGCACTTTTTTGGCTTTAAATTCAATTTAACCTTACTTAATGACGTAAAATTAATCAAGTGGATTTAAAAATAAATAAGTCAATGTAGTGGAAATATAATTTTCTGTCAGTGAATTCGTAAAAGTGGTATGAAACGATCATTTTTTTCGTCGTTGAATCATTTCACGGTGCAAGATTTAACCTCCTTTTTTTTCTTTTTAATTAAATCAAGCTCTTCATTCTTCAATGGATTTTATTATTTTTCAATCTTTAAAAAATTGTCAAATTAAAATTTAGGTTGGCCAGCGGTAAAAATTCGATTAACAAAGCGTGGTGCAGAACATGTAAAACAGGTCGGGGTGAAAATTTTGAATGAAGAAATTTCACAGTTAAGTGGATTCCAAACGCTACATTCCTTCTCTGAGCAAGGTTAAAGTTTCTTGTTTTCATCAATTTTTTAAATTATCAAATTCACGTTTTTCCTTTTTTTTCCAGTTTTTTTCTTCCTTTTAAAAACATTCCTTTGTTGAATTTAAATTTACCAAAATGATTAATATTTAATTAATACTCGCTTTATTACATCAAAAATAAAATTTAGGTGTAGCAGGACGAGTTCAACTATATGATATCAATGTGTTACGTTATTCACCACCCCGGTATACATCAGTGGAATTTGTTCCACCATCTTACATTGTGTTCCAAATGGATCGGATGGATATCGCGTAAGATTTTTTACAGTTTAATTTACTGAAAGATGAATGATATAACAGGTAATTCTATTTATATGATTGTATTATTGATTTTGATTAAATTTTATAATTGCTTAGTGAAGATGTCCATGAAGGCTTGCCACATTAGTTTACAATTCGATAATCTCACAAACCTTCAAATGATTGGGCAATCCTTATGAATATTTAGTGATGGGTAAAATTTCCAGGTAAAATTCTCCATACCACTGCTAGCTAGTTTTTCACCATCTATTGCAGAATTATAACTATTTAAAACAAAATAAATAAAATAAAAAATGCATTATTTATATAGATGTGGAATAATTTCAGTTTAGCTGGCCGATTTGCTGGAACAGTAGCACTGATACCAGTAACCGGTTCCGTAACTGGTGATTTACGTCAAATGAGCATTCGGCTGCAAACAAAATTCATCAGGGCTATGAATGGCTACATAGAAGTAAAGGTAATTTGACGATTTTTAAAATTACAAAAATGGAAAATGTGAACGAACAAAGCGATAAATACATAGTGAATACATAAATACATATAATACGAATACATATTTTATCATACTACATCCTTTTCTCCATTTCTATTTATGGCTTCATTTCAGGTTGTCGGCTGTTCTACCGTTGTCTATTACAGTCATTTTTCCATAAGTGCTAATGGTGCATTAAATGGTTTCGTAAAAATGATTGAGGTATGATAATTTATTCATTACGTAATCTTACGATTGATCACATGCCAAATTTGATTATTACTGGATATGTATTTTAAAAGAACATTTTATTTCTCTAATTTCAAAGTTGAAATTTATTTAATTAAAAAAAAAAAAAAAAAAAAAAAAAAACGGAACATTTCGTTCATAAATTGATAAAATTTTTGCATTTCTATTTGTTGCTTTTGTTAAAAAATCAATCCAAAGTATTTTTTTCTGACAATGCTTTTTTTGAATGATATGATTATTTGGTAAATGATATCTTTAATTTTTAAATATTACACTTCTAATATTAAAATATTTTCCCAATATAATCATCTTCTGGAAGATATAACTGAATTCATTAATAAAACTAATCATTGATAGATCTAATTTTTTCTTATATTATTTCCATAATAATTATCAGTTGTAGGCAAGAATAAATGAAGTAATAAGACGAAAAATTCCGAATGTTTTTTGCAATAGTTTACAAAGAATTATCGAAGATAGTTCACCACGTCTTTTCCGGGTAATATTTTGTAAATTATTTTGCAATATTTTTCGTTTTTTCCATAATGAGACGATGACAATTTGAGTTTGGAATGACAAATAGTAATAATTTTATTCAAAATGAACATTTTAATGGATGAAAATATAAATGTTTTTTTTAAAATACCCCGTATTTCATAAAGACTGATTATAAAATTTTTTGCAAACTATATTAAAAATCTTGGAGATTTTTAATATAGTTTGCAAAAAAAAACAAAATTTTTTTTCGGAAGCTAAATTTTAGAGAATATTTTGGAAATTCGATGAGGGAAGAAAATTTGCAAAAAAAAAGATAAAATGTTGATACTTTTTATAAAAACTTGTAATATGACGAATTATGATGATATGGCAATAATTTGAATTTAAAAATAAGAAGCTAAGATATTAAATGTTAACATCTTTTACTCCGTTTTTTTTGCAGCGTTTAGCATTTACAAACTTGACCGATCAGTTTCATTCTATTAATTTGATTGATAATATGATTATAAACAAACTTTTTCGTCGTCTCACAAAAGGTTTATACATCGACAATCGTAACATTGCCAATCCAATTATTACAACGGATTATTTTGAAACACAACAAAAAGGTTGTTCAATTTTCTAATCCAATAAATTAATTTTAAAATTTGCCCAGATAAGCTTGCTTCGTGAATTTTGGAAGTAAAATAAATAAGCTTATAACATAAAATTTGAAAGTGGGCTAAATTTTTAAGATGATTGGACGAGCTAATTATCAATTTCTTTTATAATTAGCATTATTCTATCCGACACAAAAAATTATCATTGAAAAAAGAAAAAATATTCTGAAGTCTTTATTACTTTCGAATAAGTTTTTGAATTTTGCTTCTGAAAAGAATTTAGCATCGAATTATGTTTATACTATTTTGGAGGAAAATTTGAGGTGAAATCAGATATGAAAATGATTATCGTCCAACGCCGTTCAATCCCCCCGCAATGCATACTGGAAACGATTCATCCCGAATGTTGTACTTCTATGGCTCAGAATATCTATTCAATTCGCTTCTTTATCATGCTTATGAAGGAGACCGTATGATTGTTGAGGTAAAAAGTAGAAAAGAAAGAAAAAAATTAAATCATTTTTGTTTGTCCTATCGAATCACTTTTGAACTAAATTCATATTTGATCATTAATTCGGTTATTTTATAATAAATAGATTGACGAAACAAATTTGCCACCTCAATATCAGTCAATCGTTCGGACGAGTTGTGATAATTCACAAAGTAGTAGCCGAAGTTTTGTATCATCTCTTTGTTTGGGTATGCTGATACCGGAAGTAGCTGTTCGTTATCCCAATCTATCATCATCATTCGTGCTATTACCACATCAAATTCCAGAATTCCGCTTTTCTAAAGATACAGGCTCTATCGATCTAAAAAGTTGGTTTATTTCCTTTTTTTGCCATTTAATTCTTAAATTTTTGCTTTTCTTTATCAACTTTATTTTTGTATGTTTAGCACAACTTACTAAACATTTTCCTAAAAATTTAATTTAGTTTCAAATTAGTAGAAAGGTGAAATGTTAATTGGAATATTTGGCTTCAAATTGAAGTTTTGAATGGAATTAGCTAGAATGAATTTATAAATTATGTTTACGAAGTTAATTTGATTACTCCAGGTCGTGTGCTAACATATATAAACGAAAACGAACGAAGAAAACAAATCATGGTGAGTACAGCAGATCTTCAAGCGGATTTTCGCTTACTTGTTGAAGATCAAAAATTTGCTGCAGCTTTGAAAATTAATAAATTTGATATAAGGTAATAAAAATTACCTTTTTTTAAAAGAATTTTGAATAAGCCATGAAGGAAATTCATAAGTATTTTTTAACTTTAGTTCTATATTTCGATCAAAAATTTCAACAGATAATAACACTAATAACTTATTTCAGTGGGGCAATATTTCGTAGAATATTTAGCAGTTACATCTATTTTAAGCATAAATAGAAAATGTTAAAAACGAAAATAGCAAAATATTCTATTGCTAAAAAAAGAAAATATTTCATTTCAGGTTACATCGAAGTGCCATTAAAGGACTTAACAGTAATTCAATTACGCAACTTGCTCCACTTGCTAAGACATTTCTTGGACCTCAACTTGTTAAAGCATTGAGAAAAGGTATCCCATTTCCACTAAAGGTCAGTTTATATTGATGAAAAATTCTAAATTTTTAATTCTTTATTCAATGATACTTGGTTGCATAAATTTATTCAAGATGACAGTAACTTTGTTTTTAAAGGAAGATTTATTTAGAATAGAATTTTTGATTAATATTAATTGTTGATTAATATTTGAACTTGTTGATTAAAATTTCTAAATGGAAGTTTTTTCCATGGTTCACTATTAGTGAATTACATCGTATCATTCACAAAAAGTTCCATATTACATTTACACCTAAAATAAATCATCCATTTCAAATGTTATCGAAGTAATAAAGTTTAAATTTGTTATTAATTTAAAATGTTTCAATACCATCAAAAAAAGGCAAAGGAAAACTTACAATGGATCATTAATTCTTTGAGAATGTGATTTACTGAAGTATCCCTTTTTTTTTTTTCACATAATTCATCTTTCCTTCTAGGATTCAATTGAATTCATCAATCCAGAATTAATTATTCGTGATAAATTCGTAGAAATTGCTACAGATTTCCGCTTAGGCGAACAGAAATTACGCGAGGAAGTTCAAAAAGCATTTTCTTCAGTGTTTCAGAACTGAATACATAGATGATTTTATATATATATATATATATATATATATTAATTTTGACGACAGTTCGTGATCTATCTTGATATTTTCAATTGGATATCCCGTTTTTCTCATAATTTTTTCCTGTTTGAAAATAAAAAATTGAGGATTTTACATCAAATTGGATTTACTTGTAGATATTTCAAAACTAGTTTCATAGTATCACAATATTTTTGAATGTAAAAATCAAAGGTTGCAGAAATTAATAAGTCATTTGAGATTTTGAAAGATTCAATTTTTTTTCCTAATGTCTTCTTTTTTCTTTCTTTGTAATTAAAAAGTAATGAGTCAAATATTTCAAATATTTTCCAGGAAATTTTGGAAACAATGTTAAAACTTAGTCATCATTAAATATATCTAATATATAAAATCCGCATTTAAATGTAACACGAATAATTCAAAATTTAGAAACTTTTAAAGTTTATCATATAAATGAAGTAATATAAATTATTGGTCGTTTATGTTTGAATTTGCTTGAATTTATTTGTTATGGTTCGTATTGCATCCAAATATATTACAATAATTGTTAAATTAACATTTTATATTACTTGCTCATTTTAATAAAATTGAAAACAATTCACGATATGTTCACATTATAGTATGTAAGAATAAACTGTCAAATTCGGCCAATATTGTATTATTTCAAACAAATATACTTTAAATGGCTCCATCATATTTTTATTACGGATTTTTTTCTTTTTATTCTCTCAGCTATTATAGATAATAAATGCTGGAATTTCAATTTATGAATTTATTTTTAAATTTCAGGACAAATGATTGATTAATGAGATTTATGCAACATATTTTTAAAGGTTCTCTAGATTTAATGTGAAACTACTCTTTTGCAACAGTTTATTTACTTTTAAATCTTATGAATTTTTTTCTGCATCCAAAAAACGATTGAAAGATCATATTAAAGATTAGAATTTTAGAAAAAATCTAAATATTGGTTGAAAATGAAAATTTTCCCAAACATTATCTGAAGAAATTAAATGTTTTATGATAGTCTTATTAGGCTAATTTGTATTAAATAATAATGCCATAATATATTTGCATTTATGTATAAGTGTAAATTATGTGAAGTGTTAGGGTTATAGATTGAATCGAAATGCCGTGAAATACATTTCTGTCAAAAATATCGTAAATAGATTAACTTAAAAGCAAAACAAGACGATCGTAAACTATGGGTGGCTTTAAAATTACTTTAACATTTTCAGGCCATATAATTTCCTAACGAAACTATGCCATTGTCTTTATATGACAATGATCGGGTTATCTAATTAGTTTCCTTTGTTTAGAAGTATAATCTTTCATCATTATTGCAGTGAATAACAAATAAAATTGGTAATTGAAAATTTTTTGAAAAGAAAATTCTGTGAAATATCTCTTGGATTAAATGAGAAATTTTCGATCAATTTCCTTAAGTAGCAAAAGATAATATTATGGAGAGCAATTACTTATGTCATATAAACTGAAGCAAAGTTCTTTATAAATTCTGTGTAAAAGGAACAGCATTAAAATTAAAAACTTTCTTTTTTCTTAAATGAAGTTAAAACTATCATACATTGAAACCATTCATCACGTAATTCTCTCATTGACAGCATGAGATTGAAATTGATATCATAAGAAGCAGAAGAAAACTTAATATTCAGTACAATTATTACCATTACCACTGTGCAAAACAGGTTCAAGAGATTGTTAACTCTTTTATCACCAGCTGAAACATTTGTTAATAAATTCCTCCTTATAAATTTTGCGAATTAAAGCCCACCTCTTGAGGACTTTCTTTATTCGACAATGCCTTGTGTAATTAACTTTCATCAAACAAGTTTCAGAGTGGAGTCGAAATATATGACGAAATCCTCTCGTCCTGCATTGAAATGTCACATTAAACTATCGAAATTTATCCATAAGTTCCAAACATAAATATTATTTATAAAAGCAACATAAATCATAGAACATATTTAGGGACGTTAAGTAATGTGAATAAGAATACGCGGAGATTCATAAATTCTATCAAAATATTATACTTCATTTCAACGCCCTTTTTTTTTTTGAAAAAAAGTGTTTGAAACTTCACTGAATACTTTGTTTACTAAAAATATGGAATTAGATGAAAGTAGAACGGCCTACAGTCTAACAAACAAAAAATGCATTATGTTGTTATATGTAGCCAAATTTCATATATTAATATTAAAAATATACAAAAAGAGTTATCAATTAAGAGAAATTATAGAAACCAAAAGCAACTAATATACACAATAAAACTTTCCATGCATCCTGGCTTATGTATATACTGAATTAGTAGATAAATAATGTTAGAAAAAAAACCACATTTGTCAAGTATAATAATATTGTCATAATGGGATTAGTTTTGTCATTTCTTCTGCCACAGTTGGTAAGTAATCATAAATTACATCTGGATCCAATACATTGCTTCGTACCTAAATATTGAAAGATTGAAGCAGCAATAAAATTCGGTGCAAAAAACAGTACAGGAGAAAAAAGAATAATAAAAAAGTCTGTCATGAATCAATGTTATCTCTTCAGCCGATGTTTCTTTACAACAGAAGGTAATGCTTTTCCTTTTTAAAGAGCGATCAAAAATGTTAATCTCAATAGCAAAAAGTCTCATTAGTTTTCAAAACTTCATTTTTCCGAAATTGTTTCACTTGAGAAAAAATACCACAGGTGATGAGTTGGCTAATTTCACTTCTCGACGTGTCCACTGCCTCAAAAATGTGTCTGAATTCAATTCCTTATAAAGTCTTGTATCGCAAATACGCACCAAAACGCCATCGATTCGAAGATAGAAACGACATAGAAGAAATAAGCAAGTTGGCATGGCTCGTAAACGTATGCTCATCTGGAAGATCCATTATTTAAGAAATACTGCTTAAATCTATTAAAACATGAAATTAACAAATGGAAACAAAAAAGCATTTGTGTTGATTTCCCAGACGAGGTCGAAAATTAAGGATTCTAGCCAAAATAATTCGCTTGCTTTTTCTTTTTTTTTTTTTGTAACTTGGGACAATTGAATAAATGACATATTTTCATCTTTCAGGAAAAAACAAATTTTCAGTTGACATACCTCGGAACAACCGTGATCAGCTAATTCATCTTCGTAAAGTGTCAACTGTGAATAAAAACTAATCGGATCACGACGTTTCAGTTTTTCAACCGAAATCGCTTCATCAGTTGGTACTACCTGAAACAAATTTATGAATTTTTTCAGTTCTTAAAACATCAAATTTATTAAGTCGACTTGAAAAATATGTTGGAAACTTTTTTGATCATTTCAGATGAAAAGTGGAAAAGTGGTTATAATAATAAAAAGGAAAATACCGTGTAACCTTCTACAGTCCCTTTGTAATCACTTGTGTAAGTCCAGTCGAACGGTCGCTGACTGCCTCGTCGAAAACGATTCACATCATTTCTCGACTGTTGCCATTTCTCGCTCGGTTCAATCTTTTAACGGAAACCGATAAGTGTGACACGTCACAAATTGGAAATTTTTTTCATGTTAATTACATTTTCAATACTTATTATATGCTCAGATGCAAATCACAATTCACCATTGGTAACCTGATTAGATGGATTAAATAAAGTGATGACAGTCAATAACTTAGTCCAAATTCAGCAAAATCATGCCCAAAATTATTTGGGTATGTAAGATCAACGAGAAAAGCACTGAACTGAATGATCGCACACCGAATGATCCGCTGAAATCCACTACAAGAAAAACATATGAATCCGAAAAGAAAATCGATATTTCAGACATGACTTCAAGCTTACCTCCACATCGGGATATGAGGTGACATCAACTGATTTCAAGGCATCCAAAGCATTAAAACTGATTCGCAATTCAGGCTCATTCGAATACGTAATAACCACCGAATTATTCGGAAATATCATTTCCGGCAAGTGTGGTAATTTTAACATGTGAGTATATTCGCAAACCTGAACAAAGAAAAAGTCTTTTTTCCTTCCCTCTGCACTCTATAAATGGTAAGTAAAATAATACAACCTGACATTTTTCCCAGTTGTTGCTCACTGTTTCCGGATGATGGCACTGTGATGAAAGAATGTGATCGCGTGTAACAATAATAGAAACGTCACCGAAAATGAATTCCTCCTGCAAGCAAACCATTCTTGGAATATTATTCATCGAGCACAAATATAATCTTTTTTTTCCCAAATGATAAACAAACCTTAACTTCAGTGCCTTCCATTGCTTTGATTAATTTATCAGCCACATCAGATCCCCCACGTATATGAATTCGTTGTCCTTGTTTAGAATCCATAATGCGAGTAACTGAAGTAGTGTTAGGATTCTCTTGCAATAATCATATCAACTGACTTACACACGAACGTGAATGGTCTAGGTTCAATATCATAGGAGCAAATTTGCTGCACTTTTGCAACTATTTCAAAAGATTGCAGAAAAATATCCGTCACATATCTATAAACTATTTGTCCAAATTCCTTATCTACTCAAACAGATTATTGTAATTTATTACTGTGATATAAATGATGGAAGCTGAGACACCAGTACTTATCCCCAATACTTATTTCAACAAGACGTAATAAAGTTCAAGCTAAACTCACTGAAAGATCACAAAAGTTGCAAAGGTGTAAATATGAAATTGCTATAAAGATATTTTAGATAATTTCGCGCTGTAACGATTGCTTCATTACTCCTGTTTTTGAATCCTGATGTGTACACATGGAAGCATAATCTTTTATCATCATTCCTTCATTCTCATGATCACCAAGCAAAAGAAAATGGTAGCATTAATGCGCATAAATGATTAGTGAGAAAGTATAATTGAGGCATTCCTCTCACGAAAGAAATAAATCAGTAAAATGAAATCGATATATTTTTGAAGAAATAGAAATATCACCAATTATGACAAATTGAGCTTAGCACACAGAACAAGACTGAATAGGACTCAACGATGGTGAATGCATTTCTTCTGTTCCCTATAATTTTCTGAATCCCATTTTTGTTTCTTTAATATATCATTCTTTTTTTTTTCTTCTTTTCATTTCCTAAATTAATCATATTTCTTCCATTTCCTAAATAAATCATGTTCATATCAAGCACAGATGGTGGACAAAAGAGAGAGTATAGATAGGAAGAACTTGTTACAGGCAAGTAAAATGTATCAGACAAAAGTGCATGAAAACAGAAAAGTGATAAGCGCCCTGCCATTTTCGCTGACTAGGAATCTCTCTTTTTTAGAAATTTATTCAATTCCGGATATTTCTCAGGATCGAATTTCTCATCCTGTGCTACTCGCTGTCGTACCAAATCATCGAACTCATTCTGCAGCACATTTGTTGCTTCAGCCGAAGTGGGGATCTAAAATATGCAGAGTATATCGGTCGTATTGTTATTCAGCCAAGTTGCAATGCTCCCTCATCTCATTACTCCTTTGAATGAAGTTTCGTTCGGTATTTGTGAAAAAAGATGTAATTTAATCAATCTCAAAAAAATTCGAATGATTTTTTAAAAATACGAATTGGACACACATTTGAAGGTGCAAAACCAGAACAAGATACAGCTTCTTCCAAAGATCTTTTAACAGCAGAAGAGACCATACCATCACAAGAGCCTTCAGTGATCACTTTCATTCCCTTAAGCAAAATTACACAATGTTTACAACTTTGCTAACTTTTAACAAGATCAAGTATATAGTTGAAAAAACAGCAAATTCAGAGCAAAAAGATTTGTCTACGACTAAAATAGCCTGAATCAGCTATACCCTGTATTCGTAAGACTTTGAGTAACGTCGAAAATAAAAAATTGAAGCCAAACGGTTTCTGTATTACCAAGATATCTGGATAATCTTGGAGAAAAAAAAGAAAAAAACATTATTATTGTCTGTAATTTAACGAACCTTTCTCTTTGTTGAACAACCTCCTAAATAAGCATCACTAAATGATTTTACATTCCTAGATATCGAAAGATTCTTGTCATCTTGAATTACTGATATCCAATCCTGAAAATATTGATACCCACTTTTCTTTTAATAAGAACAGTAATTGGTAAATCACAATTTATTACTTTTAAAACCTGTATTCAACAAAAATTCATTCGTATAAATCGACTTCATCTTTCAGATAATCGAATTTCCGACTAATTTGGAATTTTACTTTTCTTAGTTCAATGACTGAACTTTTTTGTCGTGCAAAAGTTTTAAGAATATCGCTTCTAATCTAAATACTCCTTAGTAGATTCTAAAAAGTAGATTTTTAGAGTTATAAAATATTCAATAGATGATTCCAAATCCACTATTAAAAACAGAAAAAAGATACCTTTGGTAAAATAGACATCCAAGTGCCATCTGCCACAGAAGTCTGCGTATCCTGCATCTCTATATCATCTGATTTCTTATCTTTATCACTTTTTCCTTTATCCGACTAAAATAATGATATTACACAACCTAAAATAATTATTTAGGAAAAAAACGCTTAAAATGCTGTTCTTTGAAATTTTGTCAAACCAACCTCTTTGTCGCATTTAGAAGTGGAATTCGTCAACACATATTCAGACTCACTGCTTGCAGGCAAACTGTTCGATTCAATAGATTGATCATCTAAGCTTTTGCATATTAGTTTAAACTTTTAAGTCTTTTTTGCATTATAAAATCTAACTTCTAAAGAAATGAAGAAATTAAAATCTAACTTCCAAAAAAATTAATACAATTGAAAGATTAGCAGTTAGGAATGTCGAAAAAAGATGGGCATATTTTCAAAAGCTTCAAGCTAGCCATAACACTTGTTCCACCAATAAATTAACTTAAATTCTGAATAGCCTAATTAAGATTGATGGAATGAAAAATTATGTCAGTTACACCGCATACTTTTTTTCATGATGTTAACGCACAACCGTGTATATTCCGTACTGAGCTTCAACTATGATCTGGAAACTCCCAACGAATAGAAAAAAAAAAAAAAAAAAAGGGGGAAAAAAGCAGTGGTAAGAACTTACGTTCATTTGCAAGAACAATATCTTCCATCATGTCATGAACCGTGAAAGGAGTTTCCCGACGTAATAAAAGCCTTATATGAGACATACTCATCTGTGCCATTGAAACTGACAGGTGCTGTTCAGTGACTCTTGCAGGTCTTTCCTGAATATTTTGCAACTAAGAGGGTATAACAAAAATTATTTAACAGAGCTTTAGCAGCATTAAAATAGAAATAGTTTAAAATTTTTAGAAATAACCATGAAACGAAGCAGAAGGCTCTCGTAATCGTATGGTTGGCCCTTCATTGACAAATTTGTTAGCAGAACAGCTCGATAAACATATGCTGTGAACAAATCAACAATGGTTTTCGAGTATTCTTCCGGCGTCAGATCTATTGATAAATTATTGTATATAAACGTGACAATGTTCCACAATTTCAACATTAAATAGTGAAAATAATGAGTTGTTATAAATATTTACCATCATCAGTACGCATCAAGTGTCGCAGGAATTCTTCCACAATTCGCTTTTCCAAGCGTAATACGCTAGCAACTAAGTCAACTCGACCAACACCATCAACATCCGCATAACGATGAACATCGCTATATGCAAGAAAACGGTCCAGTTTCTCTTCCGCTAGCGCTACACGTTCAGCGGCATTTTTAAGATCTACAAAATTCCATTTTCCAAAAGAAAAAAAAAATGGATTTATCATGAAAATCGACTCTGCTACTGTCTTAAAATGTCAAGGTAAGTCTAAGAACATACCCTCCAAACAAGAAGAAAACAACTAAGGCACATGCTGACTAAAATAAATCATTATCCACTTAGTCATTGGGACCTAACTCTCATTTAATTAAATTACAGACAGATTCGACATAGATGAATATGAAACAGCTACACTCGTTGAGTAATTGTACATCGTCAAACACATGTTGCATCATTTCTAACAGCAGTGAAATAATTTATAACACAAAAATACCTTCATCAGATGGCCGGCAGTTATCATTGAATACATTCTGAATTAGAAAACGGCGCATTTGGTGCCGATTCTTGCTTAAAGACGAGAAATTCCCATTCAGTATTTGCACAACTTCAGGGATTTGCAAAATTTCGTACGCCAATACCATAATCAAGTTTACAAAGCCTAAAAAACTACACAAAGTGCTTAATCCTGAAGTTCTAAATCCAATCAACAAGGAAAAGCCTGAAGCATCAATTTGTGGACATGTGAAGCTGATTATAAGCAACAAAAATAACTGAACCTGTATCAAGGCGCGTAACTGGTTGTCCTATCTCACGCATTACTTGCGCAAGTGTTGTTGAACGTCCCGATTGCATCAAATCCGACAAAGTTCTTATCATTTCAATGATATTCAAATCACTTTCATTCGCATTATCTGCAAATGAAACAACGAACTAAGCATAAAATGATATGTGGACCAAAAATGTCACTAAGGCTTGTCTAAACCTTAATACTGAAAAAACTGGTTCCTTCCAAGAATTCAACTCGACCATTCCAATGAGAAGTATCCAAACACGATAAGAGTTCAAGCACATAAAAATTCCTACTGTACGGGCTCAGTAAAGTGTGTCAATATCATGAATTTGTTTACGAAAACTTGTATAGATTAAGCTAGGTCGATCACCAAGAGAGATGAATATCATACTAGATATGCGGATAGTGATGGTGATTTTGGAAATGAGAATATTTTTAAATTACAATTCACAAAATTATTAAAGATAGTAACACATCATTGAACTTCTATTAAATATTAAAAAGAAAAAATCACCTTCAACAGTAGGTTCAACAGTACTAGATGCCTGAGTTTCCGATGAAATACTTTCTTGAGTGGTGTCATTATGGCTGGTTTGTGTATCCTCCCCCAAACTCTCATCTCTCATTTGCACTTCCTGCGAAGGATCAAAAGCTTCCTATAAAATTTAGCATATTTTCTCAAATACTGTGTCATCAAAACATGATTTCCAATCAAAATAATCAAACCAATTGGAGATATTAAACATACAACATTTTTCAACAAAATAAGAGGTTCTATCAAGAGAAAAAAAGAAGCTTATACAAATCTTAAATATATGTTCACCTTATTTTCTATTTATTTAGAGCTGCTAAGGTTGAAACAAAGAAAACCTTACTTTACATTGATAAAGCACAAAAAGCTTACAATGTCCACAGCATCTAATTCAATTGAGCCTATTGGTGGACCCGGAATTTCGAATCCGTGTAATGGTGTACTAATTACCGGTACCATACCATAATCTATAAATGCGGAATTTCAAAAGGATTCATCACAAAATAGTCAAATTGGCGTCTTTTTATACCTGAAGTCATCAGATAAAAAAACGAATGTTAAAATCCAAACTTAAAAAATTTATACATTCAAAAACAATTTCGGATAACATACTAGAAATATCATATTCGCCCTGTGAAGCACTCAAACGATGAGCAATATCAGCATCCGCATCAGCAAGGTTTGCAACTGCTCGTCTTAACATCGCCATCAGAACGTTTTTGAAATGTTCTGGGCGTTCGAAGAGTGCTTCGCCTCGCTGATTCAAGGCAACATGAGCATCTGAATCGTATAAACCTCTGACTCGATCCTGCAACAAAAAGCTGCTGGAGAAAACCAATTATTGAATTCTGGATGCAGCCCGAAAAGCTAGCATACTATGAAAGTTAACTTCACTTTCAATCACTGCGAAAAAATCGCAATTCTAAAAAATAAAACAAAATTACAGCATCTGTGAAAAGTCCTACTTGAAATGTTTTATAAAGATTGCGCAACGAGGGCTATCCTGACTAGTTATGTACTTGTAGCTAGGAAACAAAAAAACCTATTATTTGAAGGAAAAAAAAAAAGAGTAAAAACTTCCTAATCCATACACCTAGCTTATTAAAATATGAAACGGGGAGTGGCACCTCAATCCACACCACTTTACATCAAATGAAACTACTGATAGATCAATAATTCCGAAATCTTGTACATACCAAACCAACAACTGTATAATGCATTGTAAAAACCAACCCAACGACGTATTAAAGCTTCTACATCAGCAACTTCAGATGATTGAGGATCGAGATTTTCTTTATATCTTAATGTTGCCTAAAATGAGAAAAATAATTATATATTTCCATACGGCTGAAAATTTTCACTCCAAACATAAAAAAAATCCAAAATTTCTGTATTTCTCTAAAACTGAATCCTTTTAGGAGTGAAAACAACAGCATTAGTCAACAAAACTTAGCCATTTACAATTATCATTCAAAAAAAGCTAAAGTTACCAAAACTGATTACTGATGATACGCAAATTTATGTATCATAAGATGGAGTGAAAGTACCGATCAATATGGTAACTTATCTAATGTCAGCTTAATTAGTTAGGAACATTACCTGATATAGATCACTTATAAGTGTTTCATAAGCTGCCGAATTGTGAATATTTGCTCGAGGATTACATAAATTGCTTTGACAGTTCAAATGTGGGTCATTCGTATAAATTGTTGAATCATTTGGATAATGTGGCCCAATGAACATGTCATTTGGATGCTACAAAAAAAAAAAGAAAAAAAAACAATATTCATCTAATAATTCATTTGATCTCTATCATAACCACATTTCTCATGAGAAAATTAGCAATTTAAACCAGCAAATTCATTTTAATCCAACTTTTAATACATTACGAGTTTTTTTTTTTTTTTTTTTTTTTTTGGAATAATGTGGTCATTGAAATTCGGCGCACGCAGCAGACGATCATTATATGAGTAGCCTGCTAGTGCCGCTCTTTAACACGTAGAATTTCCCTAAATCCAAAAATTTTATATTGTATGCAAAGGGAATATTACAAAATAAATATACCTCTGGACCTCCTTCTCTATCTCCTCGATTAGTGTAAGTTCGTCGTGCCCACATAACATTACTTCTTAAAATATCAAAATCTATTTTGGATAAATATGCGAATCCAAACATTTGCAAAGTGGATAAGAATATCAGAGAGATGCAAATTTCGAGTGGAATCTATTGTTTTCATAAAAATTAAATCAAAAAAAATAATATGAGCTTGTTAGACATTCAACTGCATACAACAATATACGAAAGCGAGATCGGAATTCTCAGAATGTCGAGATTCTTTCAAAAAAAAAAAATCTTTTGAAATCAAAACAAATTATTTAAATTTCTGAAAACTAACCTGCTTCTGCTCATGGACGGTATAAACCGTGGCATTCCGTTGATCTGCACATGCACACCATTTTCACCCACTGCAGCAGTCGCAGCTTGCATTGCAGCATCGAGAGCACGACTGGCTGCCTGAACCGCAATGTAATGAAAAATAAGAATGTTTAATGAGATGATTAGTCCTACCAGCTTTAATTTCTTAATGAAGTAATGATATTCTACACCAAACTAGAAATATCATAATCACTTCAGCATTTGCCGGTCCATTTGTACGCACAATCACTTGGCCAACAATTCCTGGACCATGGAATGTAGGAGCTGACGGAGCTAGGAATGCACGTGCCGAAGACTGCATTTGATTCGATTGTCCAGAGTGCTGACGATTATGCAAATTGATTAATGGATGTCGTCGACGACCAAGATTTACACTAGCTTGCGTACTAGATGTTGCTGTAACAACACATTTCAATATTTTGAACAGATTCTAATTTATGATGAACACTGCATTATTTCTTGTAAAGACGACTTTTCTGCAATCCAAGGTTGCCCTACTTACGGTAGCAAAAAAAGCACTGGAGTAATAGGCAATAGTTGAGGTGAAATCAAGCTTGATATCCTAGTGTTATCAATATAATAATATTGATAACATCAGGATATCAAGCTGGTACTAATCGATATCACTAATTTCAAGTGTGTCGCTGATGAAATTTTAAAAATGATGAAATAAGAAAAAAATAAAGAAAAAAAGAAAAAGAACTTTCACTTCTCAAAACCTAACATGATTCACGACAACAAAATGAACAGAAAAAGAAAATGTGACAAATACTATTGATTGTAACAAATATTTTCATGTTCGATTAATAATGATGTATGCTATTTACCAGTTTGACTAGTTTGCATGGCCGTCATGTTCCCGAAAGCACTCGGCAATATACTCCGGATAAAATTCTGGATACCACCACGCACAGCAGTATTCACTACACCGCCTATATTTGAAAGGAAAATTAAAATAAATAATGTTACAAAGAACATGAATTTTATTTCATAAGCAAGTTCTTACGAAAACAAAGATAAAAAAAGTCATGATAAACGGTGATCAAATCTATCTTTGCTTTTAAGTGAGCAAGCAAATTTTGAAATATGCTGAAGAGAAAAAAGAAACAGAAATTTACAGAAAAACTAGATTCATATACAATTAACAGGAAGTTGAGAATGTATAAACGGGCGAGAAAAAGGTAGAGGGAATAAGTGATTTACCAAGAACTATTTTCTGAAGATTTACATTTACAAAAACTACTTTTCTAAGATTTCCAAAAATTACTCACCAAACTGCGTTTGGTTGCCCGTAGAATCAGAAGAAGCAGATTGGCCACTAGGATTTCCCCCTTCTGCTTGATTGGCATTTAAACCGAATGTTCTAGATGTTTCCATATGCACTTCGGAGGGTGTACTAGGGGCCACATGTAATCGAGCGCTTTGTACATGAAGTGGACCTGAGGGACAATTCTTTATCTTCTTTTTATCATACTTCTATTAAATGACGAAAAAATATCAATTTCATGAATTCAAGGAAAAAATAATGAAAATATCGACTTACCTGAAGAAGATACGAATGGCATACGATTTCCCGTGGTACTAACATCTGGAACTGTGATAACCGTTGGTGCTCGAATTGTTGAATTTAAAACGGGATATGTTCGTAATCCACTTCTCATGGAGTGGGACAAACGAAAAGCTCGTGAATGACCTATATTTTAAATTTCACAGTGCAAAATGTACAAATTTATCTATGTCAGTTTATATCGGGAGAACAAATCAGTGTTGAGTTTCATCCACTAATTAAATTATATAGGATTTCAATTCATTATGGCACCTCCTTTCTACTTCAAGTCAAATACTTGCTGTCCTATAGAAAAAAAAAGTTTTTGAGAGTTGAGATGTGAATAAAGCTATATTCAAAATCAAGTTTAAGAATAATTATTCATGCGACAAATATAAAAGATACCATCAGCTGGTTGTTGACTTCCTTCGGAGATTGGTCTGTCTCGAGAATCCCGTTCACTTTGTGCCACAAATATTAGAGTAAGAGCAACCTGTAAATTAATATTTTCCTTAATATACAAATAACAAATGACTTGAAGAAAAACAACACTAATTATTGTATTTTCAGAAATGCCATAACTTGCAAGGTACTCAATTTATCTAAGCATCGGACTAGAATAACTCTTATATTAATTACTAATAACCCAGCAGTAGATGGAATGAAGGAATGGTTTGACGACTACTAAACCTCTTTCTGAAGTTCACAGACAACCATACTTGATGTGTGCGATTTTCGCATCATGGGGAAATACAAAATACTGAATGATTGGTCTTTTACTAACAACTTCCAGAACTAGATGTCTCATTTGCATATCAATATGTGATGCTTAATTTGAAATAAATAACTGAAATAGTTACGCATGCAGAATAGAATATATATCTCAACAGTCTCAAACATGAAGTCACTACATTACTAAATTCAGATATGCAATCAATTCAATATAGACGTAGAAAACTCCGCCATATGCGCTTGAAGAAACCAAGATCAGCTGCATTTGGCATTCGATTACATTTCATTAATATCTAACATCTGGGTTCATTTGAATGCCTGAATGATCATAATGTATTTTACTTCAGTAGTTGGCTCGTCATGATGCTCTGCAGAACTTGGTTCTAAAGGCGAGTCAGGATCCGAGAAATTGACGAGAATATCGGAGATTGAATGATAGGCATGCGAAAGACGATGCAAGACACGCCGAAAATTTTCTTCAAAACATAATGCGATACATCTGGCGCGCTAAAAATATATTAGAAATAATTATTGCTTACATGTTTTGAACATAAGGGTATTAAAAATTTCCAGGAAAGTGCAACGAAAGATTTTCAATTTCTTTCGAATTGGTCTCACTGACATATGCTGAGAAAAAAGAAAAAGGAGCGCATAGAAAATTTTAATCAGAGCTCAGCATCAAAAATTATGCTTAAAGGTTACGTTATTTGGCATATTGTTCCGCTTTTGAATGATATCCTGATAACGCTTTAGATGATAATTAGCCAGATTTTGTACGCTCAGTATTTTTTGAAGTAATTCAATATAATTTTCCGTTGTGGCGTTTCTAAAAAATTTTTAATGAAAATTATGTGAAAACATTCAACAGACATTCTAGCTTGAAGTTAAAAAAAATGGCAAGAACCCAAGTAATCAATAGAAACTATAGCAATAGTGTAGCATGACACATATTGCAAAAAATTTGTAAGATTTAAATTAAGATATCAGTATTACAAATAGGTTTTTTGAGTAATAGTTTCGAAAAAATAGTCTTATGTACAATTGTATTCGGATGCCGCTGCGCTGAAATCGCTATTTTATAAAAATTAGTCAAACGTTCTAGTGCATTTGGAGTCTTAAGTTATTAATCAAAGTAAACCTTAAAACCACATTTTGCTGCTGCGAATTACTATCTTGAGTTGAACTTGTTGTTTGAGATTCATCTAAAAAAATCTGTAGTCAAGGTGGCAAAGAAAAGTAAAAAAAGATAACTGAGCAAAATAATGAAACATATACAGTTGGCACAATCGGTTATTTTTGCTAATAAATCACGGTCACTGAAAGTGCTTAATCACTCGAAGCAGAACAACAACCAGTAGGAATAAAATTCACATCAATGAAGTCATGCAGGAGATAGTTTATAATAGGTTTAAAACGCCAAATCATACCCATTTAAAACAGCTTTCAAACATATCTCTTTCAAATAAAGTAAAAAATTACCTCCTTCATTTTTCAGTCCCGTATTTTCTGCTTCACATGACAATTCTGCAACATTGAGTATGGATAAATAACGACTGTTCGTAATTCTAATCTTGGATAAAACTAAAAACTGCTCAGTGGATTTAGTTGCGTAGTAAATTAATGGAATAATTGATCTTAAAATAGTTGGATCGGATAATTCTACATCTATGAATTCAAATAGTACCTCGATATAATTCATTGTGAAGTTCATTCATTATCAGATATCTAATATATTATATTCACATTCATCTTTTTGGAGTTAAGATGAGTTTTGATCTCCAATTTTTTAAATAGTAAATACCTGCACGGTGAATATGGAGCACTTCCTCCAATTCCAAAACTATTTCACCAAATTTAGCACGTTCGAAATCATTTCTTAAAGGAGGCATAACTCGTTCATAACCCTCAACCGTTATCGACGAAAATGGCTCCTTCTGGAATGTTTATTTTTGTTTAAAAATTTAGTTGACGACTCAATGCTACTTTCCTATATTTCAGAAGGAAGTGCAAGTTCAAGAATTTCGAGAAAATCACAGAATCACCTAAATCATTCAATTATTCAAAAATGTATGTCTATTAGTTGTAACAAACTGCTCTCAGACAAAGACAGTATATAAGTTAACTAGGAAAAAATCTTACAACGGTGTACAAAGGATTCCCTAAATTTATCTTATGAATAAATCATTTATACAATGATTCTTCGCAAGAAAAATCTTCACCTCAAGAAGTTGTAAAGTACGCTCGCTCCTGTTTAATCCATCAGATATGAAATTAATTCGACTGAGTGCTCCAGAATCAATATAACGTATAGCAGCACCCCGAATATGTACTCGCAGTGTCAGATCACCATTTCGCGGCGTGTTTTCCTGAGTTTCCACATCAACCGAAGTGCGATCAAACACAGCACCTAGCACATTCGAAAGCGCCTCCCTTACAAACTCCTAAAAGCAAACAGTGCCATAACCGAATATAATCATACTGATTATATAACTAGTTTTGATCGTATTCATTTTAAAATCAAATACAATCATACTGATCATAAGATCGAGCAGGTCAAAATTCCTTCTATTTCGGAAATTACAAATATTTCATAAGAACTTACTGTCGTGTTACCCGCATCCTGAAATATGGAATTGCGTATGATAACCATTTCACCATTTATTACATTGACTCGCGTGCTTTCAACATGTTCATCACTGTTACTATGTCCAAGATCAGAGTGTTGCGAACTCAATCCCGGTGGAGGGCCACTATAAAAAAAAAAACTTTCGACCACTTTATTTTCCACATACATACATGTATCCGGATGTACTCCATTGCATCCGCAATATCGTTTCTTTATGATGAAAAAAAGTTGGTGTACAATAGGAAAAAACTTACGCATTAGCCGGACGCTCCACCATATGAAGAGTTAAACCATCTGCAATACCATAATCCTTGAGAAGTCGATCATTATTCAAAAGTGGATGTCCTTGGAAAATCAATCGTTGTCTCGATTCCAAAATACCCATCTTCTCCTCTATTACTTTCCGTAAAATTCCAAGACTTGCCTTAAATTCAGCAGAGATGTTAAAGATTAAAATAAAACTTCAAAAACGAAAATGTAAAGCACATATTATTAAGATGAGCAATAAACTTACATCGTCGGCAATGTCCAGTTCTTCATCTTTTCGGTCCAATGTCTTCACTCTGATTCTCATGACTGAAATTTAAGTTTACTTAAAAGTATGAGGAAAAAGGTGAAAAAAACATGTACAGGGCATACATATCACCCACATGTCATTTTTATTCATGCAATCTACATCATTATGATGAATAACTGGCATCACACCGAACGGAATTGTTTTTGAAGAAAATCACTTAGCATAACTCTTGAAAGTAAGTCATGCATTTTCTTTTCATACTAAATAAATGCATTTCACAACCATAACTGAATGTAAATTGATACAAGAAATTTCAACTTTAAATTAAAATTTCTTGTATCAGTTTAAATTCAGATATGGTTCTGAAATGCATTTATTTAATTTAAATTTAATTCGTCACAAAAACTTCTTTACAGACATCAATTATTACCAAACATATATGCAAAGCAAATAAATGTATGCCAACTGTCATTTAACTTAAATAAAGTACGTTAAACAATGAATCTGGATGAGGTGTACCAGAGAACAATCAATCTGGATAGACAATCAATAATCTCCAAAGTTCCAAACACATACACACACACACATCCTCATTTCAAACTTCACAACGCATGAGCAATAAATCGACCTATCAAAAAATGAACTAGAAATATTATGAGCAATTTTTCAGAAGAAATCGATTTATAAAATATTTATTTCAAATCCCAGCTAGAAATTTTAACAGAATTTGCATAACTTAAAACCTGACATTTTCTCTCATATCAACTTTTTCTATTTTCATATTTTGTGTCTGGATATTTTCTGACACTACGATGTAATATCCAAAATCCAACAGTCATTGAGGAGATTATAAATGCTTCTACAGTTCAGGTATGGCAGGAAAATGTCGCAACTCCTAACTTCAGTATTAGTGGAAAATTACACTATTAGATACTCAAAATCCGTTCAATAATTTTTGGCATAAAGTTAGTCAGGCATCCAAAAATTAAAGTATCCATCGGTTAATCAGACTCACATCACAATTAAATCTAAACCTAAGTTTTATAGAATTCACATCTCAGCCCCAAATACCACTCTCCACGTATTCCCTAGACATCTGCACGACCATTCCATTCGCCATTTCGCGGCTGGACGATGTGCCGCTTTATAGTTTCGTCTGAGTAGAGTTAGGAACTGAAGATAAATGAGGGGCTGGAAGAGCGGAGGAGCGGGGGGATGGGGAGGGCTTGTTAGATTACTGAAGGGATCATCGACCATTCCAATGATATTGTCTACATCAATTTTTGTATGAAAAGTTCTCATTATCAGTCATATTACTTCATAATTTTCGTTTATTTCTGTCTGTTGGATACACAGAAAATATTATGACCTAATGGTTTTTAGGCTAACCTTTATAAGGTATGCCTTGAAATTCCAGCTCCATGTCTTAGAAGTGGTCTAGTGTATCATTTTCTGAATTATTTTATCCTCTTATTAATTATGTTTTTGCTGCTTTTAACCGCCTCTCTTACACACTGAACACATTATAACATCTTGATTTAATTTAATTGAAGCCTCCAAAATCTGCGACATTTCGACATTGCTTTATGTACACTCTTTGGTAGAATAAGGATGTCAGGATTATGCATTATCCAATCTAAGTTGTACGACAAACTGGTAACTATTAGATAATGAATGAAATGAATAAAACTAAATCTTGTTACAATTAACATAATAAAAATGGTCTAAAATCTGATACCTTGCTGTGTGATGCATGATATTAATGCTGTCAACAATCGACAACGATAATTGTTCTCGATCGGGACACATATATGATCGAGAATGGTTGTATTACTTCAATGAAATTTCAGCAAGATATCAGACTTTTGATTATATTGATTACTATTAGAAATTCTTGATAAAAATATTAAATAATTATCATTATTGTTAAACCAAAAAAGTTATAGGACCAAATCTGAAGCGACATTAAGTGAATGGAACAGTCGTTAGTGTGATGCTGATTACAAGCAAGCAAAATAAGAAATAGCATTGGGTAAAGCTGAATGTACCGATTTACTTGTAAAAAGCTGCCTTAGACCGTTATTTCATATTCTATGAGGAATATGTTGTGTAGCTGGTTAACGGATTTATTAAGAAATGGTTTCTTTGATAAGCAAAATTCTCCGATTCCAATTTCAAATATTTTTTGGTTAGAATCGGGAAAAATTTAACAAGTTTTCGTATCGCTGTTCTTGTTCTCATTCATATACTATTGCCAAGCTTCACCTTCTGTTCCTTATTACAATGAAGTATCTTTTATTATTGACCAGTAACAAAAAGTCAAAATTTTCAGCATACTTATATACATTTAAAATGTTGTGCAGTAAATTTAAAAAGCATCTGATAGAAACACACTGCTCTACAGCGAATAGTAGAATAGGAGTTGAAAGACGATTTATTCAATGAGTGTTTAAACTTAATTGTATAAAGCTTTTTTTCTAACTTAATTCAGTTCATCTTCGTTTGTAACAAAATCGATTGCTCGGAAGATTTCAACTTTCCGTGAACCTTCTAATCATTTCTTGTTTATTGTCGGTATTTTGACTCAGTTCGACATTTTCAAAATTCCTTTGTTGCTGTATACAGTGCTATAAAAATCAACTTAAATTTAAGTTATTATATTCATTCATTGATTCAGTAAATTGCTTATTATATTCATCAAATCTGTAAAATCATTTTTTTTATTCAGATGTCTTAAACAGAGATCTTTCCGAAAAAGAGAAAAGAGAAAAATCGAAAAGTAAATTGTAATTTTATATTAGCTGGTAAAAATTTGCTATATTCTACTCGAAAAAATAGTACCTGAACAATAGTATATGCGATAGCAAAGATAACAATCAGCACGAAAGCCTGAAGACACAGCGCCAAGAAAACGATTAAACATTTCACATCTTCCGTAATACATACCAGCTGATTTATTGTGGCGGATTTTCCTTCTACCTACAAGTCCGGCCAATTTTAAAACTGTTTAACAGATAATTTTAGAATAATATTCGAAAAATCTAATTTAAACTCCTTTATTACTTCCAATGCTCGCAAAAATCTAGCGTATATAAACTTACGTTATTACTGACATCTGTTAATGATTCTTCGTAAATCATCATCACTGACTTCGTTCGCAAACCATTACTTCCTAAAAAATTTGCTCAGATATCGAACAAACTTTAATAAAATAATAGAAGTAAAATTGGGAGGAGAATAAGAATGAATTAAGATAAGAGTGAAACATGAAGTTTGACGACTATAATTGCTTAGGCTAATCAGTAAGAGTGAGTTATACCTGCTTCTGTTTTCCGTAACTTCTGTCTAAGTTTGAGTTTGTTCGATGATTTTACAGCGTATATATCTCCAGAAAGTTGAAACAGACGTGATTCATATGTTGTCATCATTGACCGCCTCTTACGCATTCTGTCTTTAATTCTGCAATCAAAATTTTGTAAAAAATTTCAGAATATTGGAACTTATTTGGTGTAAAATTAAAGCATGTAAAATATTTTTGCAACAAATTATTGAAGTTATACTTGATTTGTTGGCTTTTTGTGGAATTCACTTGATTACAGCTATTTGGATCGCAAAATTCATCGCATGGTATAACGTATGCCTCGTAGATAATATCGACCTGAAAATATATTGGAGAAAATATTAATTGCGCAAAAGAAATACACTCCATTCTCTATTCCAGAATCTCCAGACCTATTAAAGTTCACCAAACTCATTAAAAATTCAGAAGTTCGACATAATCCAACAGAATTTTCAAATATGCCAATTAGGGAATTAATATCACCTCATCCGGGAAACCATCAAAGACGATGGTCAATTGCAAATGATTTTTGTCGAATCGATAAATGTCTTTCAGTATTCCATTTGGAACAGCGCAACTGCAAGGAAAAATCAAGCAAATACAATGAGAATAATTCTAGGTAAGCGTCCTAGATGGAAAAAGGATAAATTTAGCAAATTTAAGAAATTTTCTTACCCGTCGGAATCGATAATTATAAAAGTTTTGCCACTTTTTGTATCACGCGCAAGCAAATCAATTACCGAAAATTTGATCGGATTCTAAAATAATGCATAATGAAATTGATAAACTTGTTGGAGTCATTTTTACTTTGTAATTATTTTTGAAACAATTCCAATTCTTCAGTTTAAACACAGAAGAATCCACGTGAACGAAGCGTATTCAATATTTTAGATATGATTCTATAGTAGCAATTTAGATAAAAGCAAGTGCATACTTCATGTAAAGTTAATAAAAGGTAGCCTTCATCACCGATTTGTACCACTTCTACAGGATTTTTGTTTGCATCCATTACTTCCATTGTATACCGTGGTTGAATTACATAATTCCGTAATTGTGACGCTATTTGTAAATTTTTCGCTCTATAAATTTGTATCTAATTCCTTTTTTTGCCAAATATTAGTGGAATTATCATTTGAATTACGAAATTATATACAGAATCTGAATGAATATTAAATTCAAAACTTGTTTCGTAAGTAATAAATAATGAAGTGAATTTATAACATCTGTTTAGTAGCATTTTCATCTTCAATGTGAAAGCGAAATGACAACTGTTGATCTACTGGTGAAATTTCCAAATCACTATGTATATGACAAATGATCTGAAATTAAGAAATTAAGCGAGGCAATGAACATTGTCAAAAAAAAAAAAGAAAAAAAACATAAATACTTTTGTATGCCTCTAAAATCTAAGATAAGTTTTTTTATTTTTTTGCAAGTACTTTCGTCCAGAATTGATGAAAATTTATAATTATAAGAAAAAATTTTCAGACGAGGCCATTGGAAAAAATGGATAGGTGTTGCTCCTATTTCCATTTTTTAGTACTGAAAAGTAAATATTGCCTTGGCTAACCTTTAACAATTTGTCCTTCACAGTAATAAGCTCAGTGCTACCTTCTTTCAACATTACCAAGTTTGAAAAAGTCAAATAAGAAGAAAGCTGAAAGAAATCGTAATATACTATTTATTCCTTCAATCTTTTTATTTATTTATTCTTTTGTTTACTTTTTTTTTTAGGACAAGAATTATCGAAAGATGAATGGAGAAAAAGATAGCAAAGTGTTGGAAGATTTTAAAAAATCAATTCTAAAATTAAACTATTGTTATTTGAATGAAAACTTCAAGAAACAGTAAATACGAACAGATTTTTGCATTCCGCATTCATTATACAACATTTCAGTATCGAATTCGTATACATGCAAGAATTTTCTTTCGCAATAAACTATTTTATCGTTTTTCGTCATAAGTGTTCCGGAAAACATTTTCATCGATGCACCACGTATATGCATCCGATTTGGTTTACAGTTTACTTTGACTGCAATGAAAATTTCCTAAATTATTTCCTGATTAGGTCATTTTTATGATCAGTATCATGTATTCGTTTATTATTATTACTTAAATCTTTTTTTTCTTATCTACATGAAAAATTAAAGTTTAAGTTATAAAACTGACACTGTACACAGTCTTCCAGATCACCAGACGACAAATCTGAATCGTAATTCTGTACGGGATTCTTGTTTAATGTTCGAGGCGACGTATGACTCAGATAACACATGCGTGTTCGTCGATCAAATGTAAAATAGCGACAGTTACCATGATCCCATGTGAGACATACTTGCTCGCATTTAGTGGCGCTACTTATATCCGCAACACGCTCATCAAAAAAATCGGTGAAACCGGATGACTGCATCCGGATGAATTGACACTGCGCGTCATTCATGATAATATCTAAAATGAAAAGTATTAGTTTTGAATTGCTGACAAAGAAGCATTTTCTTAGTGCTTACTATGAGTTAATAATAAACATAGATAATGAAAACAAAAAGTAAGTTTACGATAGAGTTGTTAAAAACAGTCATATCGTGTCACTGCAATATGAATGTAACATGCTTATGTTAAAATTCAAACTAACTTTCCGGAAAACAATTATTTTCATATAAATCTACGTCCTCACTACGTCCAAAGAATTTTTTTGCATTATGAACGTTTTGAATTGAGACATTCAAATAACGGCACTGTGCTAACTTTTCATTGTACAAAACTGCCCTACATTGCTTCCTGAAATGTGGCATAAGTTAAAATGATTGAAATAACCCATAGCTTTCTTATTCTTTGCCGATTTTATAAGAAATGATTTTTGATGTCACAAAACTTCGAGATAACTACCCTCCCTGTTCAAATCTGCATGCCATATTTGGCAGCATTAGTGCATGTTGAACAACGTCATGCAGCTTCCATCTCGGATGATAGCAGTGATTAGGCTGTTACGTTTAATCATCAACCAATCAGACTGTCATAATATTTCGAATAGCCTAATTCAAGTTTGTCAACGAAGTAAAGTCTTTTTGATTCGTTTGAAGCTTCTGATGTATGTGTCCCGTCATGCTTCAATACTTTTATTCCCAAATCATTATGAATTGTCCATTTCAAATTTGGTAGTAATACGTAGTTTCGATGGGAGTTGATTTTTTATGAGTGAAGGAATTTCTGTTCAAATATTTCACAGCATTTTAATTCTTGAATAAGTATAAAGAAATTGATATGAATCAGATAGTTAAAATTAAAAAAAAAGAACCCTTCTAAACAAGAAGTCAAGCATTTTTCAAGCGAAATTGCCCTTTCAGCGATGTATGCAAAGCTGTCGTCAATGAGATCCTTGTTTGGAAATCTTTCAAATGACCACATGGTATTATTAGTACAATGCGATGATAATCCTTTAAATGAAGATGAGATCAATTTGTTGGACCAAATTCGTCATTTTATTTTCTTATCACTACGAATTTTTTTATCAGTTTAAAGTGTAAAATGCAATAATTTACTTTTACTAAGGCAGAAAGATGTTGCGCTATAAATTACACTTTCCGGAACGGGCATCTCCGATTCGTTCTCTCCTGTCCTTCGATCCATAAGCAAGCATATCGGATCATCTTGGACACCTATCAGGAAATTCACTGCTGTACATTTCTTCTGCTGAAAATTTCCAGTAAATATTAAGTCATAATATACAATGCAATAAATGTTAAAAGTCATTATGCAATGCATAATCTTTAAGCACTAGAGGAAAACTTCTTTTTTAAAATAACTGGAAGGACACAATTGTTTACAATACAAAAAAAAAGTCGGCCAAAAAAGCAAACTTTAGAGCATTGATGAAGACAATCCTGAAAAGCGCTCGTTTGCAATTTTCCGATTATTTGACCCTGCATCAGATGACCTCGTTCGATGATGTATGAAATAAACGCGCAGTCTAAAACGAGTCTCCTCAGTATACATTGTTTTCACTCATTCAATTTGATTCATAATCCGAATCAAACAAAGAGTTAGAGTCATATATCAAATGTTTGCTTCTGACCTATTTGTAGGGCCAATTTCAGACCAACCTAAACTCTACAATTTACTTGGCAAAAACTTTTAAATATTAAGCGTTTTTTTCCTCTTTTTGATCTTCCATGTCCAAAGAATTCATTTTGCTATCCAATTTTCAACTTTCTTAAAATTTCGCAACTTTCATCACAGTCCATTTTCCAACAGTACATCTGATTTGTTTTGTTTCGAGAAATGCACTTTGTATGCAATCATCAAATTTCTCCTTCTTTATTAATTATGCACCAAATTAAAAAGCGCAAATCTTTTGACCTGTTTTCGTCTACAACATGAAAAATCTTATACACACTAAAAACTGATCAAATAAATTGAAAAGTGCTCTAATTTACACATAATTTCCAATTTTCCCAACTGACATTGTAATTAGGTATTGATCCTGCAATATTTCCATTTAATGCTTTAGAAATTTTGTGTATGTCACTTTTAAGGTAAGCCAGAAAAAAATAAGAATCTACCGTCAGTGGAGTCAAATACTGTCATCACTTGTTTGGTGCAAATAATTGACGATGCAAGGAACAATAATCGTTCCATTGAAGCGGCCCGCTGAAAAATCGTTAGAACGAATTTTTGATTAAGCGTTAATTTTTTTTTTCTCAAGAAATCAGAAGGAATTCCCGAGGTGCAATATATTTGTAATAGGATGTTTTTTATCAAACAAATGGATTAATCGATTACTAAAATGATATATATATATATATATCATTTTTTTTTTCAAAAAAAGGAAAAAATCTATATATATATATATATATATATATATATATATATATATATATATATATATATATATATATGTTGAATGCATGAAGCAAGCTAAATATCTAAGTGATTTTTTGCTTCTCCATAAATTATTTAAATTAACAAATGTGAAAACTTTTTCACAAACTTATGGTAATTAGATATTAAATAAGTAAATGAATCGATGGTTTCCAGGTAAATCATGAGCGAACAAACTTTGTTCTACTTTCGATAACTCGTTGGTTTTAACAAATTGTCAATTAAGTATTTTTAAATTTAGAATGTTTAATTGATTTTCACTAAAAGTGCATGGAGCATTTCATCAATAAGTGTCATTGTATCCTATTAACTAAATTTTTTTTTGCAAAATTCTGATATTTGATCAAATTTTATGGAACTATGCATCTAACTAATAACATCACTATCAATCTTCTGCAGCATTTGCAAAATTTTCCATGACTTCAATAGTTTAAATATGACAGCATAATTTGAGGTCGGTGTAAAATTTTTGAACATCACGCAATGTATTTATAAGCAACTGGTGGAGAATGAACAGTTATGTATTTTCAATATGTTTACATATTTATCACCAAGTTTGAGCTTACTAAATCTTCTCAGTTCCAAGTTCATCATTTTTGCAGTTCAACTATTTATTTCAATCCATTTTTTGTCAAGTTTCGGTATAAAATTGATAGATAAAGGAAGTAATGAAAGGTTGAATAGATTTATTGATTCGTAAGGTCAAAAATAAGAAAAACTGGTAGATGCTGAGAATGAATGAAAGGCAAAGTTGAAAATAGTAAAAGTTTTGCTTCTTCACAGATCGATTTTTTCATTATCTATAAAAGTACGAGAGAGAGATTTGACACACATAAGAAGAAGGCCTAACAGACGTCTTCGCAAGCTGAAAATACAGGCAGAATGCAGATTTTGAATGAAATATCTAAAAAGGTACGATAGTAGGGGCATTGTAAGCAGCAGCGATGCAATATGTTTCCAATGATCATCGATGAGCAATTGGAAAATCGAGGAATGAGCAGTGAAGAGGCGGTTTAATTCATCCGTCATATATTTCAATCCCTCAGCTCAGTCAGTCAATTCCGCGATGCAAATTGGGTCATGGCCCGTATTAGTTTCCCTTTTTCCTATCCCTCCGGATTTCCACTATTCGGATGTGTCATCGTCGTATTCACTAACCGTGATCACCTATTACTCGCATATATTTAGGACAATTATTCGACAAAAAATAAAATCAAAACAAATCGAATTGAAATGTAAACGCAAATAGGTTTTTATATACGCATTGATCATCCTTGGTCTGCTAAATAGATAAATTTCTTTTTTTTTTCATGAATTTTTGAAAACTATTATAGCTCTTAAATTTTTTAAGAGATTTGAACCAAATATCTTTGCAAAATTTATTTGACTTATTAAGAAAGAGGATAAAGCAGTAAAATTTGGAAATAGCACTGATTTAAGCGCTGTTCAGTTTTTCTTTCTTTCTCTTAATTAAAGCAATGAATAACATTCTATACTCTTTATTTTTATTGATAAGAAATCACTGGAAATCACTGATAATAAAACAATATCACTGGTATCGCTATTTCCGAATAGATAACAGCATATGTTTAAAGTCAAATCTTTGATATGGCATAGATTGGTAATAGTAAGTATCAATTACCAAATTAAAGTTATCAGTGTTACTGTTATCAGCATGAGAAGGATAAAAGTAAAGAGAATTTATGATCGAAAAATTATATTGAAAAATTTATGTAAATAACTTTGGCGAACTTACTCAAAAAATAAATCTGCAGGTAATCAAGTAAATTAAATCAAATAAAGTGAATCAAAAAACTCTTATTTGTATTTAAATTTGCTTGAGCTATTTGTTGACTTGATTTACTTCGTATTTAATTGAAGTAAATCATATCAAACAATTAATCAAGTAAACTTCAAGGAACAAAAATCCTTCCATTGCGTGAATTTTATAAGGAATTGAATTCATTAAAAAACTCATCAAACACAACCCATTGACAAAATTGTAAACTGAAGTTTGTCTTTTATGTCATTGTGCCATGCACTATTTCTTTTTTTCTGGCTGCTGAAAGAAATCAGTAGGCTCCGAAGCAAATTACTTTTAAGGTGTAAGGAGACGCAATCCAAAAATAATCCCAAAAATGAGGACCCATTTCGGATATGGTCATATCGAACCCCTCCTTTAAAAGGAAGACATAAATCGGTCAAGGACATATCCGGAGCAATTTCATGATTGATTGCTTTGTGAATTCCTTTTTTCTTATTTGTGGATAGGAAGTTCGAGTTGTACTAATTGCATCAATTGCACAACACTTTTCCTGACACATTACCAGATTCGGTGCTCTATTCTTTGAAGAGCTTAATCCAAATCCTCGCATTTCATGGAAAACTTGCCGTTAAGAAATACATGAACAATTCAAAAAAACATATCACCGAAAAATATAGTGTAACTTTTAGCTTCATCACTCAATTTATCACTTCCCCACTGATTTTTGGCAATATTGTCTGTTGTTTACTGTACCGCTGATATCTGCAGACAAATATATATATATATATATATATATATATATATATATATATATATATGCATATACTCTGGATTTCGAAAACCAGATCCACGTAAATGCGAGACCTCCTAAGGAAGGCTAGCGCTTGCCCTGATCCCATCTGATAACAGGGAATAAACTAATCAACCTGAGCCATAAGTTTATGGAACGGTTAAAACAGATTCCTGTATCTCTTCCAAAATCAGTTGCAGAATAGAAAACCAAGAATTTTGGAATTTCGTTGCCATGTTATTATGATACTTCATAGTATAACTTAATAATACTGGTAAAACATTAAAAGTGAAGATAAAACAGAAAAGAAAAGCTATCACATTCGTATGAGTAGAGAAGAATGTGTAAATCTCAGTAGAAAGAATTGCAAAGATATTCAGAAAGGTAAATATTATGTCATATTAAGACAGAAAACAAATAATAGAATAGATATCTTAAATAATGGAAATTATTCATTTCCTTCATCATTTTGCTAAAACAGACCCCAAAATGAAATGTGAAATTGAAAAAAACTTTGCAGGAATAACTACAAAAGGTGAAATATTTGCTCACAAAACAAGAACAGAAAGACTCGATTTTTAAGATAAAAACAACAGAAAGACTCAACTTTTAAGAACATAAAATTAATTTTTGCATTGGCACAATTCCAATATACATTCAAACGCTATGAAAATGAGGATTCATACTCGAACTTTCACAACTAGATTCTTGACGAATAATTCTACATATTTGTGCAAAATGTGATCAAGAAAAAGAAAAAGGTCATTTACCTTACCATACCTCGTACTACAGTAGTAGAAAACTTGATAGGAAATGATAAAGAAAAGAATAAGAAGTATTTTCTAATATAATAAAGCAGAATATATATCTGAATAAGCAAAACAACGTATGATTCACTCGAATTATACAATAACGAAGACTATCTAAATAACCGTAAAAGAGTAATTTGTGCAAAGTAACATTTCGTTTCATTAATTAAAATCATAATGCAACGCTTTTGCCACACCGAGCTTCTCGAATATCTTCAATAAGACCTATTCTTGAGCTTCGTTTTTCTTCACGAGCAATATCACGATAACTTGCTTCCATGTGACGATCATCAATCATCCGTTCTCTTAATTTCCAACGATTTTTGTCATAGCGTGGATTTATTAATCTTAAAAAAAAAAAAAAGAAAATTGAGAAAAAACACATTTAAAGACAAGTAAAATTAAAAGCTTTAAAATATAATTGAAAATACAATGCTAGCATTAAAAAAATACCGCAATGTTTCCTCCAAGTCGCCGCGTTTCAGATGTTCATCAAATTCGCTGTCATCAATGAAATCATCCATTTCACTGTCATACTCTTCATCATCTATATCCTCATCCAAATCATCATCTCTTAGTTGACGCAGCCTAAATATAGACAATATTTGCTGCAGAGCAAGTTGTTCCTAATGCATCAAGTCGTAATGAAAAGAAAGATACTTTTCCAAACGATGTTGCTCTTCCAGACGCATACGTTCATGGGCTTTGAAACGATTAACTGCTTCTTCTCGTGACATCATCCGTTTCGATGGGTCCTGTCGCTGATTGTGAGCTCTTGCACGATTTTCTTCATTAATTCTTCTAGGTCCTCTGGAAGATAAACACTATAAAGTATAAATTAATCGAATATAATTCTCTACACGTTTTTTTTTTTTTTTTTCAAAAATATGCCATTTGTAATCTCAAAAATTCCAGACAAGAAAAAGACAATAATTCCAGGATACTGGATTCAATCTGTTCATTAATATATTTTTTTCCTTTACTTCAAATTACGCATAATATCCAGTCAGAGAAAAAATCGTTTCAAATGAAATTTAAACAGTTATTCCATATTTTTCACCTTGCTTGTGAATCTTTATTATTGGATCCCTTCATGTTACTGTTAGCTGTAGACAATAAATTGCTATCTGTTCTAATACTTTTCTGAGACCGTACTGGAGGAAGTCCTTGATATCTGAAACAATTAACTTGAATTGACTCGTATCATCATAACGTCAGGAAATATCCAATATTCTCAAGATTAATATTGATCGAAAACACTTCAACACTTAGTTGAAATGAATATAATCCATAAAAACTTCAGAGTCCAAGATATCGAATATGACGCAGAATTTATTCAAACAGACCTGATATCACCTGGAAGATATCGCCGCGATGGAAGTGTCACGGAAAATCCAGACGATACAGATGGTGGAACTTTTTCTTCTTTGGCATGACCAGCTTGAATATTATCCATCTTCTTTACAGCATTAAAACTAAAAATTAATTCTTCATTATTTCATATATTTTGTGCATTTTTTCTTCAATTTTATTTACAAATTTATTTACAATTCAATAGTAAAACAAAACCTTCGTTGTGCAATAACTGCCTTTTTATTGCTCTCACTTGCTGACTTTGATTTGCTTTCGCGATCATATTTATTTTCGCTAATGTCTCGCCGAACTAATCCATTTTGTGGATTTTTCTTTTTTGAAGGAGGTGGAACAAGAAGTGGTGGTGGACTAGGAGATGCCTTACCACTTTGAATTGCTTCTGCCTGAAATAAAACTCCCCATTTCTGAACAGATCTGCGTTAACCTATAAACGATAGCATTTTGAACTTGTCAATATTGGAGTCCGTATTTTTCATCACTATATGCTCATCTCATTCGGAAAAGTAATCACTCTCAAGAAATAAATGGAATTTGAGGATTTAATCTAAAAAAACTCATGGAATACAAAACATTTTATTGAATATTGAAGTATGAAGCTAGCTGTACTGCATGAAAAATAAATGCCACGCACTTTTTTCATCAAAGAGAAGAAATTTGATTCCGCTGGAGGTAAACGACGCTTAATTACAACCTTTGTATCAATTTTTCTCGATTTACTCTCGGAGATACATGATGTGGAAGGCCCTGGAGAATCTTCTTTCCTGAAACACGAAATCATTTGAGACTTCCTAATAGATTTAGGAATTAATATTGAATAAGTTCATTAAAATAAGCAAGTATTTTCTAAATGACGGCCATTTGTTTCGGTATTTAATATATATGCAGGTAGAATGAACTTACATCAAATGTCTCAAACTATTCTTTTTATTAATGGCGACTCTATAAGGACCATTTCTGAAAGATTTTGCACCTGCTATTTTTTCAACCACCTTCTTCCGCTCCAGAGCCTTCACGACACCTCCACGTAACTCACTGTTGAGAAGATCAGCTTCTTCCTACCGAACAAAGAACAGTATGTTTAAAAGAATATATTATAATGAGAGGGACTGATTTCATCAATCATATAAATCAATAAATTAATAATGTAATGTTTAATTATACATAGAGAAAAGTTTTGAATCCTTATAGCATCATTTTTCAATTTCAAAGACGTTCATGTCTAAATCATATCACAACATTGATTCCTCACTTTTTTGACTCCTTATTTGAAAAAATGATGAATATGTACCGTGCAATTAACAAATACTGCATTCATCAATAACTTACACTTCAAAACCACAAAAAACTTAGCAAGCGAATTAAATGATGTGATGACAGGTATGAAAGATGTGATCCGGAAACCGACGCATAAGTTGTGTATGATGTTGGTAGTACCATCATTCAATGATATTTTGGAGTGAATATCCCGATAGCTCTCTTACGTGCAACATACGTTTTTGTCTACCATACAATAATGCATGAAACTGACCTCCTCTCTAATTTGTTGTTTTTTTAGGTGTTCTTCATGTTCGCGATTATTACCAAACTTTTGTTGTAGCTCAATTGGAGTGCTACCGAATTGTTTAGCAAGCTTTTTATTTGCCTAAAAAAACAAGAGAGGAAAAAAAATCAATTTGACTTTAAAAGAAAAGAATAAGAATCCCTTCTATCGAGATATGGAAGTTAATTAGCAAAATGTAAACCGTTAGACTGAAGGAATTCCCGGGAAGGTTTTCAAGATCGAAGAAAATTCTTACCTTTCCACCATAACTTTGCAATCTTAATTTTATAAGCTCCTCCTTTTGCTTCTTTTTCTCAGATAACGCTTTCCATTTTTCCTCCTCTTTTTTCTTGAGAAATAATGCTATACTGCTTTTATCTACGGCCGATTGTTCCTTAGTTTTTTTCTTTGGAATGACAAACTGAAAATTTCATTTGTCTAGTATAAACTCACTTACTTTTACACAATTATATTTAATACCTACTTATTCGAACAAAGTAACCCAGGAGTACAACTTTGAAATTAATGTATATATGTTGGCAATAACATTAATTGATCAAATTTAAAAAAAAAAAAAAAAAGAAGGAAAGTAATACTTGGGAAACTTGATCAGATAGACAAACTAATATTTCTCTGAAACAAAAGAAAACAACCAGGATAATGAAATTCTTTGAACGTATTATTTGTTAAAGATTGTTAAGATCAACTATATAACCTATTCTAACCACTTTAAAAAGCTATGTGAATAGGTTTCGGCAGTGACAGATCATGACTAAGCATTAACTTCGAAGCTTTGATCAGCAGGAAAGAACTATTAGCTGCTGGCTAGGCTTAAAACACAGAAAAAAAATCTAACTAAAGGGTGGATTAGGATGTCCCACATCGTGCAGATGGAAGTGGAATGAGACTACTTGGGGTGTATTTGTGATACCAGATAGGAATGCATTGCATGGAATCAATGAAGAGTTCTAGAAAAGAAGATTCGAGTGAATGCAGATTCATTCAATTTGCAGATTCATTCTATTTATATGGTCTTCTACTCCCATCAATATGTCATTTCTTCAACGTAAAAATCTTAAAAAACTATGAAAGTAAAGAGTGAAAAAGACCTGGTGAAGTACAATGACACTATTACTTCCTCTATCAAAACTATATGATCCACAGAAAAGTTATGAAATTAAACTAAAAAAAAAAAGACCTCGTAACTACTATTCCACTCTATTTCCAAACATCATTCTGTCCGGAAGAAAATGTAAGAAAAATTAAAAACTGGAAAACAAGTGGACAAATGAAGAATAAATTCGAGTACTTTCGGCTTATCGGGAGGGGGTTTCACAATTTTCGACTGCTTCCGTTCCATAGCTAATCGTACATTCGTCGATTTTTCGATCTTCTGACGTGCTTCATCGATCTTCTTGATTTCTTTACTCGCATTTTTAGTATTGCTACTTGCTTGTTTTAATATGTCGTTGAACAAATCCATAAAACCCTATTATTGCACCATTACTGACTAATCTGAAAGTATACGTAAGTTTAACGTCTCCTACTCTTTTTTCCCAGCCCATCTTGTCATAGAAACATAGCCATACTTTCTTACGAGAAGAGCTCGATAAGCGAAGTCAAAACTTTAGAAGCTGAGAAAGAAAAACCCACCCAGTACATCCAAAGTCCGCCAAACCGGAGCTGGTGAACCCTCACTGAACACGAAACCACAAACAACGGAACCAACCACGCCAAACTGCCACAATAATAACATTATCATCACATTTTACAATTTACTAGTTCTTTGCTGTCTTGTTGATGAAGCGCAATGCAACAACTCTCTTCTCAACAATTATTTGTTTGAAACTGAAATTTAAAAAGAAGGAAGGAGATTTCTTTGTGAACTCATTTTAGCTGTTAAATGGGAATTAAGTCGAAAGAGGAACAAGACTGAACCAGAAGAAGTTGAACCAAGAAGAATTCTGGGAAATGGAAGGAGATAAAAACTAAGAGGAGTTCTGGAAAACCACACATCCCAACATTTTTTCTGTCGTCTTTTCTTCCGTTAATATTCATGCAATATCTCAGATTATATCCAGAACAAATTGAAGGTACGCATTGAATATCCATATTCAATGCACTTTGCTTGTCTCAATGATGAATAGTTATAATTGAGAGAATTCTTATAATTCTCTCAGTGGAAGAAAATGCTTGCTTACGAAAAGTGCAAATGACATATTTTGGTCCGGGATTTATCGATCGAGAGTAGTTCTGCTTAGATTACGTTACTGTCAATATGACGTAGCGTATGATGGTTTATGATTCGGATGATGCATTGGTTTAAATATCTTTGTTACCAACAGCATATTAATAAATTTCGTTTTCTTCGGTAATTTAATTCGAATTACGTTCTCGCTGACAGTCGCTCTTCTCGTATTTTTCCTTGTGATTAAGCAAAAATGAAGCAAAACGCTTTACTACGATGTAAAAAAAAAATATACCGGAAAAACAATGTCGAAATCCATACATATTCCAAACAGTGACCAAGTTTCTGTGCAAGTATTGTAAAATATCCAGAAATTTTATCCAAGAAAACAATCCTTGCATCAGGTACTTAATTAAGCCAAAGTCCGAATCCTTCTATTCAGAGCTTATTGGTTTAATTATGCGATCAATTCACTAAATTTAGTGAAATTTGGTTGTTTAGAAAATAAAAAAATCTAAAATGAAAACTAAATGCAAAGCGAATTGTTTCGATCATTAATGTAAGATGTGGCACTGATAATTTTGAATTCAAATCCTAGAAAAATCGAATTCATGATCTTGCTTTAATCGAAATTTAGTAAAGCGAAATTTAGTGAAATGGTGCATTTTCAACTAATTTATTTTCGATTCGTTTATTTTTAATTAATGTGTTTTTAATATGATATTTCGTGCGAATCTCATTAAAGTCAAACATACATGATCAAATGATCATTACGTTATCAACTTACCTTTTTTTTCCAGCTATTACAATTCTAAAGACGATTCAAAATAGAGGCATGGTAATATATTATAAAATTTTACAGGAACTGGAAACAGAACAAAATTCTAATATTGTAAGTATTGCAAGTAAACCATCAGTTATAAAAATGGATGACTTTGTTCTCGAGGGAGATCGGAATAACGATAAGCCTGACTCTATCAGCTAATAAGGAAGATGAAATGAAACATTCTTCTGCGATGTTTTTGTTACTCCATCTCGAATCAATCCTTAATAAAGCCTTTATGATTTCTAACTTTTCATTTCGATGTTTTGAAAAAAAAAAAAAAAAACGCTGGCATCATGTGAATAATATGTCATTCAATAACAAATATCAGATAGGAAATAAATATGCTGACGCATTATTTGCACAAATTTAAGTATCAATCTTCGATACAAACAACCTTTGTGGAAAGAGATTGCGAATTTTACAACTCGAAGAGAAATTCATGCAAATAAAAACCGGAAATACTTGATGTTGAACCCGAAAAAAGCTTTTCCAGAGAAATTGAAAGCACATAAAATGTCTTGGGATGATCTTCTAATTAGAGGTTTAATAATTTTTTGGGGAGGTTGAAGAACCAGTAAGGGTTGCCATAAACCAACATTTGCTTTATGGTCAGTCATTAAGAAAATTGATTGATCTATTTCGGTAATACATCCAAATGAAAAACTTTGATGGATTTTCTAGAAAATATCTAGGTATTATTCTAGGGTCAGATGTAATCTTTTATATTTCTATGCGCAAAATTTTTCGAAATTGAAGTTTCTTCAGGTAGTGGCAAAGTTTCTTGTCAGGAGAAATGTCAGACTTTTTTTACAGTAACTAAAAACTTCGAACGACGGATTCTATTAAATCTGTCAACGATGTCATTGATCAATTTTTTGTAAGATTTGATAGTTTCATGATATTTCATGATTCTGGAAATTAGTTTGTAATTATTAATCGTATGACTCTAGAAAAGTGAAGCATCAGGAAGTGCTGAGCAGATGGGCAGGAATGAAATCAGGGGCAAATTTGCCAAAGCAATGAAAGAATCGTTTCAGTATGTGATAAGTGATATTCGCGATGAATGGCACACTGAAATTACACCAGAAAAGTACGCCACAGGTACAAATAAATATAAATTAATCAATCGGAACTTTTCTGATTGAAGATTGTCCTTCTTTGATACTCAATAAACTATAGAATAAAAAATGAGAGTGGATGAAGCTGGAATAGTGAATTTAAGATTTAGCTGCAACTATTCTATCTTACTCCAAGTTATCTATTGATCCTCTTCTTTTCGTTTCCAGATGATTTACTCTTTGAAGGACGCTACAGTTCCGTTGTGACAGCAATATCCTATCCAACCTATAATGGTTATGCGTACATGGAACCTCGGCCATGTGTCATCAAAACGAAACATATTGGTGCTATTTTGGATGACATGTTACATGATTTGCATGACGTTAAGGAGAAGTTTCAACAAAGAATTTCCCAACTCGTGCGACGAATAGTCATGGAAATATACATTCTGAATAGGTAAAAGTTTTAAAAATTATAGAATTATGGATCAGTCAGTTTTATCTCCAGAACAAGATTCACCACAGGAATATTCCAAGAATTAGTCAAATTCGGAGCCTCAACCAGACGATCAGAATAAGTGATGTCTTTGTTATTTTGCATATCAATTCCAACTAACTGTTTAAGATTGCACATTAATTTCAATTGGCAAAGCTAATTTGAAACAAATTACAGAGTTCGTCATTCGAACATAATGCATGCTCATGCGACAGTGGTCACCGAAAATTCACTCTGCATACAGATGGTTCTTCCTCGATTGTACCAATTAGAACAACTAATTGATAAATACCGTCGTGATAAGGAAGGGAAGGTTGTATATGTTATTTTGGAAGGCTATTTGGTATTCATATGATATCCTACATATAAACTGTTGATAAGAATACCATTTCATGAAATCATTTTTCGCAAGAATGCATCATACAATGATGAATTTCTGTTAAAATTTTGTCAGTCATCACCGATAATTGGATTACATCGAAAATTCAAAATTTGCAAACAAAATTTCATTTTTTTAGCCGATCAATATTCGCATCATTGCAATGATTATTCGGCAGCTTTGTCGAGCATCATCCGATCTTCACGATGCAAAAATCATTCATAAGTTTGTCTCCATCTCTTCATTGCACCAGCAAATTTTCATGATGTTTCAGCAAATTGCGGAAGGTTTTTCTTTTTTTTCAAATCAAATTTTTTTCAGTGATATTCAGCCAGGAAATATTTATTTAACACGCGGCGGTACTGTCAAATTGAGCAATTTTATCAATTCACGAATGATCGCAAGCGAACGAATGGCTGAAGAGTGTCGCACTCCTGATGGAGTTCCTGATTATATGTGTGCTGAAAAAGTTCGCCATCTATTACAATAAAATTTTGTTTGACCTTTGCGAGTGGGATCGAAAACTTTTTTGCACTTAAATTAATCTTTTCATTTCTGTGATAAAGAAATTGTCAATTTTGTTTGTCGCCAAGCAAAAGTGAAACGCAATAAATCTACATAATGCTCACATATTGACACGTTTTGGAATTTAGCGATATTGCGTTAAGAACTTGCTAATTTGCTTTATCATACAGCAGAGTTTTGCTTATTTACTGCAATGTGAAAAGCTCGATATATTTTTACTATCGCTGAAACTCAAAATGTGGTTTAATAGTTCCATTATGGCAATGTTGCACTAATAGAGAAAGTATTTCTTGTCGAAAATTTTTAGAAGTTTTCAAAATTCTAGAAATACAGGAAGAATTCCAGAAAATTCTAGAATTGAATATGTGGTGCTTTTATTTCAGCAGTACAATTTGAAACGTGTGACAAACATAACAGATTATAAGAACTATTCGACATCAGCGGATATCTGGTCGTTAGGAGTACTGATACTTCACATGGTCAGCTATTATCCCAACGAAAGATGGCATCGTTTACCTCAAATGTTCGCACTTCAAATGAACGAAAGCAGAATGTCATTTCGGTGGATGATTAATGATATGATGGTGATCCCTCAACTTTTACTTCATTCCATTTGTTAGTAAAACTAATTTGAGACTAATCCTTCTCTAAAATACAATAAACTCATTGTTCTTCAGATCAAACAGACATGTCTTAGACATTATGCAGAAATTCATCAAATTTTGGGAAATTTTCAGCAACTTTGTGTACGAATGACACAAAGCGGTGATAGATATTTGAAGCACTATTTGAATGATACGGTACTCAATTTAGATCCATTAGCACGCCCGACAGCTAAACAAATTTTGGAATCATATTTAATTACAAAATGGTGCAATAAATGCCTCGAGCAGGTTATTTTACGAAATAATAAATACAAATTTGGTTGGTTAAGCTTATAAGAAATTTCAAATTTTAACATATTTCAATTCCTTTCCGTCAAGAATTGAACTTTTATAGGATAAGAACCATCTAGTGAAGCGTTTCATTTACGAATTAGATTGGCAAAATCGCACCAAATTAGATGCTGATGGATACAATTACAATGCATGCGAAGAAGTTTGCATTTTCTATTTTTAGAACATTTTTTTTTCGGGCAATAACATTTTGTGATTAAATTTCCAAAAATGTTTTCATTCCATTTTGATCTTATCACTGAATTCACTTTTCCAGGCTCTCTTTTTACTAATCCTAAATCCATTTTGTAATTCCAACTCTTATCAGCGCAAAAATTAAGTTTTTAGGAATAGATAGGGAAGGGAGCAATTTTTGAACAAAAGTCTGTGTTGTTTATGTTTGAGTTAATTTACTGCATTATACAATTGCACAATAATTATAGACAGGCTGTAAATGAAAAAAAAATTTTTTTTTCTTTTTGCTATTCAAAATGAACCTTAATTCGATGATATGATAGATATTATCACTGAAATTTGCAATTTTATTCGTTAGAAAACCTGATTGCTTATTATCTCGTGAAAATGTATTATAGAAAGACATTCCGGCGGATTTTTATTGGGATAATACATGGCGAAGACTTGAACAGCTATCATTTGCTTATCAGCTGTATGTTTACGATCACGATAATTTGCGGATAGGAAGCGAAATTGAGTATGTTTATCTTATACCACTGTCAATTTCATAAAAAATTGATTTTCAATCGTTATTAGAAATCTTTTTCCATGCAAATGTTATCTGATAACTTTAAGTTTTTTTTAGGTGAAGCTTTCCTAAATTTCAATCAAAATTTTAGGCGATATTTCACTCATGCTGACAACTCACTGTTCCAAACATTAATGCTTGCTGTTGATACTGGCCAACTTGAAATGTTTGATGTGATACCTGTCGATCAAAATATTCGAAATCTTTGTTTCTCACTGATGAGAATTGCGAAGTATCATCGATATGATCTTTCCAAATGTGAAGCTAAAGGTGTGTGCATGTGTGTGGTTTAGAATAATTCATTCTGTTCCTTTTTTTTCTTTGAATTTTGCTTATTAAAATTAAAAAATATTTTTAGTTTCATTTTAAAATCAAAAAATATTTTTATTTTTCTTTGCATTTTCAGCTTTTTAATTAAATGCTTAATGTTAGTGAGCCTATTTAGATGACAGATTAATTTAAACTAGTTGTCTCTTTTTTCGATACTTATCTGAAAATTTTCTTGTTACAGCAACTTTATTTCAAGTCTATCAAAAATCGTGCTTTCAGAGGTGCTATTTGATTTGCCACCATCTTTCCAGTGCGATGTGCGTTCAGCAAAAGTAGTTGTCTATTTTAAAGATTAATTCCTAGCTCATTTTAACATTTGATCATAAAGTCTGAAAAAGCATTTAATTCTGTGGAATAGTTAACTTCTTCCGGTTATACCATAATGCATATAACAATGTAAATTCGCTAAATTTTTTGCAAATATACTTAAATCTGCTTTTGTAGTTTACGTCATTATGACACAAATCATCTCTTTCATCTTGTTTACATTATATAAATTCATGCAAATAAATCTAATGCATCTAAGTTATTGTCATATCTCTGTTAACAATCATTTTTGTCATTTTTAGATGAGTGACAAACCTTTGATGCATATAGCAAGAGCACTTAAATTTGGGGAAGAATTCATGCATGTAGAAGATAATTTGTACTTCATGTAGTACGAGTAAAGTTATTTTGTTTATGTGAAGCAAAACAAATACGCTGAAATAAACTTTGTCGCTTATCAATCAGAATTCATTTATACTGTATGAACTATATGTATAAATTTCAACTTTCATTCATCTCGTAATTTTGTACGAATAAAGCTTACGAATAAACTGTGTCGCATTTTCCTTCTTCCATAGCTAAGTTAGTTGGCAAATTAGAAATAAGTTTATTTCCACGAGAAAAAAAAAATTGAGGAGAAGACGCATAAATGTAATAAAATGAACAAAATTGGAAATAAATAAAGTATGCTTGATATGAGTAAGCAAATTTAATATGTATGAGGCATATCATTAGCTCAAATTTAGTTACTGACAAAGTATTTATCGGTTTTATTTTGCGAGATTGGACTGATAAGTTTTCATTGAGTAATGTATCGATAGAAATTTTTGATCATGGAGGGAGTAAGGTGAAAGTTCCTGTATTGTTATTCCTGGAAAAATTCTTTTTCTGGTTTTTTCTAACCCACTAATCTGGTGGATCAGGTTTACCGTTTAATAATTGATTATTAATATTTTGATCAAAGCAACAATTATTTTCCTTTTTTTCTTGCAAATTTCCTATCTATTAAAAAAATGAAATGAAGCTTTTTCAGAGGCAACATGAACACTGAAAGCATTAAATCAAATAGTTCATTTCCGATTTACGGCTTTTCTGAGAGCAAGTCATGCACACTTCTTGCTCTCACCTCCGTCTAAGCCTGCATGCATTGCCTTCTCCACATCAATTCAAGAAAGTTTAAAGTAATTCTCAGATTTATATGTCTTAAGCGTTCTTGTCAGATAATTCTTAATTCATGAGTGAGAAGAAAAAGTTTTTAAAAAAAGTTCCATACATTCCCTTAATTCTCTGCTTCTTCAGTACATACTTACTCTGCAGTTACCAAACATTTAGCCATTCTCTCATTGCAATTATCCAAAGGCAAAAATACTGCAAGTCATTTCTCTAATTTTGCAAAATATAATATCAGTGGTGCCTGGAGAACAACGTTCTCGACTTCTGATGTTCGGGAGAGTGGAGACAAGTTTCTAAGGCTCATTTGTTGTTCAATAGTTGTCTCTCCCGCACACTTTTTCTTACCATTACAATTAATTACACAGATTGAATAACTCAGACCGGAGCTGTGCTGTAATTTGCAATCTGTTCATTCAACTGCTAAAGGTGGATTGGAGAATCGATTTGCATCCATAAGTTCTCGCAAACAGTACGTTAGAACTGTGTTCTTTGTCTGTGCAATACCACGACACATTTTTCTGTGGCCGCTAACAATCCAAAGTAAATTAAGCTCCCCTAATTTTATAATCAAGCGATTCGGCGGCCATACGGTATAAGAAAATTGCATCATTGCGTGACCTCCACATGTATTTCATTTTCATTGCTTCTTGTCTTCCGTCATCATCGAACATTGTCACCATCGCTCATTCTTTCATTAGGGGCACATATTCCTTCAGTCAGTGAACGTTTAATACCTGTTCGAGTTCACTGACGTACGCTAGAATTCCTCTTCTGATGATTAAATTCAGATCACATGAAAGGAACATGACAGGTATCCATAAAAAATTTCTTAGGATGTATTCTGTCATAGAAAAGCTTGCTATCTTTTGTCAACTTTTTTATTTCTTTTACCAGTGGATAAAAAAATAAGTTGAGGCAGCTGAAATGGCATAAAATGCGAAAAAAAGAGAAATATGAAGTAGTTTTGCAAGTGCTAAGTAAACGATGCACGACTGATCCAGTTGGCTGAAAGAGAAGGTATGTATACGATTAGATGCCATATTATAAAAAGTTCGTCTAACCAAAATATTGGTTCGAAAGTGAAATTCGTATTTGTGTATGCTGAGCCTAACTGTCGCAAAATAATGTTGTAAAGGATTGTTAAAGTATTCATAAAATTCTCTTCATCAACCTTAGAAAGATTCCTAATGAATGCATTCAAATGGATGGTTCCATTTAGTTTTAATTTGGAATGAATTTCATTCAAAAACTTACACAATCTATTGAATATGATTTGCGAATGTAATACAGCAAATTCTAGAATTCTTCAAAATTTCATATCATTCTCATTTTTCTTCATTTCTTATTCGATGCTACACTTGAAAGTTTAATTTGATAAATCAAGAATATGAATTCCAGTAAATGTATTGCTTACTACAACTGATTTCTCAACGACGATGAATAGCTAACTCGAGTAGCTAATTTTATCCAAGTTTTTGTAACAAGAATTAGTTTTCATGAAAGAAAAATAAGAAAAGAATAGTTTTAAATTAATTAAGATTCAAGTTTCTTTATTTCTAAAATTTCGATATAAAATTAACAATATAATTGTTTTGATTCGATCCATAAAGTCTAGTTTATTGACAACAAGAATCGATAAAAGTTTGCTTAATTAAAATTTCTCAATCAAATATATGTCTCTCAAATTAAATTGTACAAATGCAGTAACAACGAAACAAAAATAGTTAGTAAGAAGACGAATGTGGTCGGTAATATGAGAGTTTTGTTTACTCATGGGCTAGATAATCATCGGTCTAAGATAACTGACACTAAAAGAATGCAAACTTTTGGAAGAGCACCATCATCATCATTTTCATCATCATCTGGGTGGTGCATTTCGATCTGTAGCGTTGTTTGGAAATTTCATGATTGTCTCCTGGCTTCTTCTATTTGACGTTTCCTGGACTGTTCTCATTCCTCCGAAATATTTATTCTACTTCTTGTACAACTTTCCTTTTTCAGAATGGTAGATATCTCTTTTTCCTTCTCTGGCTACCATATGTCAATCGTCCTACAACTGACATTCTCCTTCAATTAAACTGCTTATCTTATTTACAAAATATCTTGACGTAAGCAACGAGCATTGCTATATCTATTATTCTTATTTTTATCTATAATTTTTGTAATTTTTCCATTCATAATTTTTCAAAGTTTTTCAGGAAACGCGTATCATTTTCTTTTTAAGTTTTTACTGGTAAATTTATCACTAAACATCGTATTTGACGGTAAAAGTATTTTGAAGTTAGCAACATATGCCGAACACTGATAGAATCATTAATGGTTATTGGAAATTGCAACAGAATTATAACTGATAACAACTGTATCGAATATGTGACATGTCAAAGTTTGTTTTCATGGCCAATCATATAGAGATTCTTTGTTTATTCATATACTCTTTTGTTCTAATATCATTCTGATTTTCATTCTGGTGGTGCATTATACAATATTGTAAATCATACAGTACTATTAAAGTTGAAAATTGTAATGCGTTCGATTAAATTAATTGTTACTACTAATTGCTGTGTAGTGATTTCTAGTAATGAATACGCATTTTGTCGTTAAACAAATGATTTACTGTGTTTCATGCGTAAACTTGAAGTGATCCTATATCAAATTAAGAAAGAATGAGATATACTTCCCAGAAACTTGGCGACTTTTGGGGATGATCTGCTAGGCAGATAAATGGAAAAGATCGGATCCAGATAATCAGAAGAGCTTTGCTTTTAACATTTTTATATTACATCGCGATAACAGATTACTTTATTTCCTAGAATTACTTTAAGGTGAAGCTCGATAATCGGATTTTATTTAATCTTTGTAAGATTTTCGTGAATTCACTTTTAAATTTTCACTTTTTTTTTTGTAATACTTTCACAAATAACGAGGTGATGAATTATTCAATGACCTTTTCGATGAATCTGGAGCATTACTAACATTACAGTAAAATTTAAGGTTAGCCTGAAAAGAAAAAGTAAAGTTTCGTAGATTTTTGTGCTTTCTTATTCACACGTTTTTTTCGAAAAAACAAGCATTGCACATAATGATTTAATCTCTATTCATTCTAGTCTTTACTACTTTAATTTTTTGATTAAAGATGTTCTAACTAATCCCATTTAATTTTATTGCGCACCATTTCGAGTTCTATTTTTATTTAAGATTTTTTTTTAATTAGCTTATTTATGTTATAAGTATGAAAAATCACTATCAGTTTCAGTGTATCACTTGCGAATAGATCTAACAGTGTTATGCACGATCAGACATATAAATGTTCCAAGAAATAAGCAAAGGAATTAGAAATTACAAAGTTGTTCTCGAAATGCAATGGTTCATTCTTTAAATCAGAGTTTATGATTGGAATGTTCAAATTTTGATGTTAAAATTAAATTTTTTATAAACGAATCTTAAAATTTGCTTAACTTTCTATTATCCTATTAGAAGACATTTAAAATAAGCGGGATTTCATTTTAAAAAAAGACAAATCATTTATATTTGATTACTAAATTAATGAGACAGAAAAAAAAATTAATGTATTCGGAATGTTTTAGAAACAGTTAACATACTTCTGGATACTATCTTCAAATGACTGAGTAATTCACTAATTTGGCATAAAATATATGTTAAAATGTAATCCTTTCGAAGGATTAGATTCCAACAAAATCTTCATTTTTAATAATTTTTATATGCAGTACGAGGAATCGAACTGTCATTGCTTTATAAATCTTGATTGCATCAAATTTCTACTGCAATAAATGCGATAGGAAAAAAAGGTTTTTCGAGTGTGGGAAAAATTTTCGATTAAGATTTCGGCAAATAAGGAAACGAACAGGAAACGGATGAAGTCTACTTTACATTGCTCCTACGATGGCATGTTCGATCCTAAGTAATTTTCGCATTCAATTTACTCGAACTTCTTTTTTGACTCCTAAATTAAGCCAGAATTTGTTGCAAAATATGTCGCATAATTCACAAGTTGTTATACCGTATTAACCGTACTCTGTCTTACATTTCTACCATTTCAAATGAGCCTTACCAACTATTATTATTTTTTAATCAGAAAAAAAAAAGAATGAAATGGACATAAACTATGCTAATAAAGTTCATTAATTAGTCGATCACTGTTTCGCATGATGTACATGTATGACGGAGAGATTATCCCGAAATGTAAGTACTAAAATTTTGCATTGTATCATCATTAAGTGATAGTAAACTTGACCATGGCATTACTTCCGTTAAAAAATTGCATTACGTGATATCAATTAGTAAATCGATCCATACAAATCGAGCTATACGAGCTATTTTTGGATAGTTAAAATTAAACAAAAAGAAAAAAAAAACTTGGGATGATAATTAACTCTAACTTGATCTTTCATCTTTCTAAAAGTTTAAATTATCGGAGAACGCAATCACCAGAACAGAAGACGGAAAAATCACTATATTTGAACATTATATATCGGGAGTAGCAACAGTGGAGAAGCAGTATAATTGATTTGTAGAATAAGAAAAAGTGGATGGATAACATTAAGCGAAATTCGGAATTTGATCTTTTTCTTACCGATTTTTTCCACTCTCAACAATTACTCTTTGGAATTTCTCTGTCTTTTTTCGGCAGTTACTCTTTAGAACATTCGTAAAATTTCTCAGACTTTTCTGTTCTGCCACGAGCGTAAATTTTGAACAATGAATGATGCCTGAGCTCACTTTGACAAATTTTCTTCGGGAGTAACCAAGAAATTGAACTAATTGGTAGTCATCAGGATTATAGTTACTAGAAATATGCAGACTAGGAACTCGTTCTAGGATTATCAACTTTCAAATGCTAGCCAGTTTGTTTCAATCGACTAATCTTCTTCATTTATCTTCAACCAATGAATAAATATATAGCATATATTTCAGTCTTCCGTTTAGACTGCCTAAACTGCAACTGACATGGAATTTGTAAAAATCTTTCTCTTTGCTTCATTTTAATTTTTGTCTAGCCTACTTTTTGGCTGTTTTTATTCAAAAAAATCTTCGTATTTTTTGCTTCACTTTACCTCGCCAAATTGGCCTTTATTTATCTCTCTCTTTAGTTTCCTCATTTGTTCACATTCCTCTTCAGTTGTTTTCATGTTTTTCAACCATAAATAATTTGCTTTTTTTTCCTCTTGTACTGACACAATGAAGTGTCATTATTAAGGTTTTCTTGAAACGTCCCAAATATCTCTTTGATTTGATCTGCATAAAATTTCAAAATTTTTTATAAGTTGCAAATGTGAACTTCGATGGTATGGGAAAAAGGGAAAAAGTTCGGAAAAAAAAGGTGAAAAAAATTAAGAAATTACCATAACAATATGAAAAATAATTGTTGGAAGTGTGATGTTGTTTTTTCTCACACAACTGAATAATAAATTATTGCAATTTTTCATTCAATCGATTAGACCCTCTAGTAATTTCTATAACTCATGCAAAATATATATTTGTTTTATTTTTAGATTCGCTTCTGGAAAAATAAAAAAGAAGTAAATTTTTACAAAAATATTAAAAAACTTCTCTAAAAATGTCTGTTTTTCCTTAATCAAATTTCGGCAAAATGTATGCAGTATAAACACTTATTTCATTCTTTTATTTTGGAACTTTTGAAGATTAGCATCAATTAATTGGATTAAGCTACTTCGTCAAAGGACCGAAATTTCGTAAAGTTTTTTATCGCCCCTTGCAATATTTCATTTTTATGATTCTCAAAGTTTAATGGTTAATAGTTGCAATTTTTGCAAGGAAGATTCGAAGCATAATAAAGACTGTTGCAAGTCCCGAGATCAGACAAATGTGATGGAATTTTTGCAAATCGCAGCTGATGCATGAAAATGACAGATGATTAAATATTTATTTATGTCTCAATAGGATTCACTTTTAGATGTAAAAGCCTACTGATATAAAAATATCGGGAAAAAAAATTTTTTTTCTGAACTGAAAAGGCTTTTCGATCAATTAGCTGAAGTCATGCCATCAATTTGCGGCAAACAGACGTGAATTTTCATAAATGATGAATGATCTCTCACTTCCATTTCAATTTTTAACGAACCATCCATTCCACAGATTTGTTCAGTTTATTTTTTGTTTGTCGCAACAGCTGCATTAATTAATCATTGTTACATCTCAAAAGATTCGACGTGTAATTTGATTCAACGATCTGCGTGACTGTAGTAGCCAACACCTCCAACGTATCCATAGATGTGGTATCTAAAAATTACGTACAGTAGACTTTACAAGAGTACGGAAAAAATTGCGCTAATTGTTTATATAAATATTATTGTTCGAATTATGATTGAACGAATCAACTATCACAAGTGTGAATGCATGATATATCACTAGCGATGTGACATCTCTGTTCTTCATTTCTCAAAAAGTTTTATGAACGAAAAAGATGGCATAATGACTTTTTTTTTTTTTTTGAACTTTTTGAACTAATTTGTGTATACTTAAGTAAATCTACCATACTTCTCTTCCGAGAAAACGAAAATATTTTGCGGAGAAAAAAACTGGAAAATATTCAATTCCTTAATTATTCTCGTAATTTATATGACAGAAATTTCAAGTTTTTCACGAACTCGAACAATTCTGTTCGTATTAAGTACTCGAAAAGTTCACCATTCTTACCTATGCAAAATTTGCATATTAGAGCTTCCAATTAGAACAATAAAATAACCACTGTTGAAAAAGAAAGTTAGCTGTTTAACAGTGAATAGCTTATTCATTCTTTTTTTTTTTTTTTTTTCTTTTTTATTGTCAGCTATGAAGAAAAAATTAAACAGATGAAATAATTGGAATGGCATATCTCTTTACTTGTACAATTTGAACTGAATTTGATATGTGACTGATAAAGGCTGTTTGAACAGATATACTCCCTGGAAACTTTTTGAAAACTCAGATGGCATATTGATCATCCGACAAACAACCGAAAAACATCATCAACAAAGAATTGAATTAAACGAACAAATTTAAGAACTATCAGTCTAATCTTTATTTTATCAGATTTGTTTCTGACTAGTTGTTTCATGAATATGAATACATATATGTATATAATTGCTCCTGCGTTTTAGTTGTAAAGTAGTGATGAAAAGTCAGCGGGTAACGAATAACACTATTAACACTATTGGATGAGTATTGTTGTTGTTTTTTGGAAGATGTGGGGTGATCAGATCAAAGATCAAATTTTTTTTTCTCTATTTCTATATTTCCATATATGTATAGAAATTTAGAAACACCGAGAAAAAAATTATATATATATATAAAATATAGCATGACTTATCCAAATGTGATGTTGAAGAGAGCCGTTGGGTTTAGGTTAAGCCGAGCGACATTCAAGACATAGTCGCTTAAAAAACTTTGAGTTCGCATACTTCCTGATCGCCTTTGTACCTTCCGAAGCAACATACTTGGCCAATCCGCCAGAAGGGATAACTCTCACAGCCATCTGAATTTCCCGAGAAGAAATAGTATAACGCTTATTATAGTTGGCCAAGAGACTTGCTTGAGCGGTAGTACGTTCCAAGACATCGTTCACGAAGAAATTCATGACTGACATAGCCTTCGAGGAGATGCTCATATTAGGATGCACCTACTTCAGGACTCGATAAATGTAAGGACTCCTTTCGTCAGCTTCGTACTTCTTGCCACCATTATTTCCAGACGAATCAGGCAAATTCATGTATGTTTATAATGTTGTGATGAATGTTTTTGGCTTATAAAAAGGAACATCACAATTTCTTCCATAAATTTCTGAAACAAAAAAAAATCTTTTCAAATTTCATGGTAGGAAAATATTTGATGTTATGCTAAGCGAATAAGATTAGTTCCTAGAAAAATTTATTATTTAAAAAAAAAACACCAAATAAATCTATGAAAAATTGAATACGTGAGAAAAAAATTATTTTATTATTTCTCAAATAAGATTTAATTAAAAAATAGGAATGAATTTTTCGACCAATTTATAATTATTCAAGAAGAATAGTTCAGATGATCGATGAGACTATTCGACCATTCAAGTTGATATATTTCCCAATTAAGATTTAATGAATGTGCCATACAATCATAAATCACCATTTAGAAATTAACTCACAAGCTTTTTTTATATATAGCACTAAAGAATGTTGGATATTTCATGATTTGCTTTGATAAGAATGTTGTTGCAAGCTCTGTGAAAAGCAGTTATGATACGTCAGTCAACACGGCCAAGCGTATTCAAAATTTTCCGTGGAACTTACAAACTGGAAATCATTATCTTTGCAATTATCATTGCTGCACGATTATCCAACTCGTAAAATCCTGCAGTTGCAATTTATTTTGCAGAAGTACGAAAATATTTTAGAAAACAACTAACCATTTCCTGTAATAACAAAATAGGTAACTGGATGATATAGTACTTCTCTAAAAGGATGAATCATAGATACTGTTTTTTTTTTTTTTTTTTTTTTTTATCATCATCACAGATAATGATTTCATTATAAGAATGACATCAATGATATCGTCACACTTATTTACAGCTTTTCGGATTGGTCCTCAGAAACTTTATGGTGAGGAGGAATTTCTGTCTTGATGATATAACGAAACAATCAAATTCCTAATATTGTTGATGAGAAATTCAGTATGTAACTAGCATTCAGAGAGATAAAAAAAGGAACGAACTTGCCCAAGTTTTTTGTAATAACATCAGTTGAAAATTTACTGATTTTTTATTTTTTTTTTTGAATACTCTCTTTAAAACTTGAGTGTATAAATTGTCATAAGTACAAATAATTGATTACTAGACAGTTATGAAAAGAGTGATAGGGTTAAAAATATCAGGACAACGCCCAAGATTTTTAAGGAGGTCAAGAATAAGAGTTAATCTTATTCAGGAAAATTGAGAATTAAAAAAATTTTTTGAGTTCCTATTTTTCTGTATAAAGATGTAAATTTTTTTATCAAAGAATGAATGAATTAGCAATTTTATAAACATTCAATGATTAATACCGTAGTCAATGTATTTTATATTTTCATTCGTCAACTTTTTGCAACATTTACTCTTTTTTTTTTTTTTACAGGTCACTTTAATTTCTTCGCATTGTTATTTAAGTTTTCATTTCATTTCGTTTCAGTGAATACTTGATTTTGTCTTTGTTAACGAAACTTCCCTTCATAAAATCGAAACCGAAGCAAGTAGTAATAATGTAAGAATGAATGAATTAATTTGACATTGTTGAAACAATGGCGATATATTTCATTTCTATTACTTTCCAGTAATAATGATGAATTTGATAATCTCCCTTATTTCGTTTTATCGATTCTATTTTTGATAAAATTTAAAATCGAATTTCAGTGGATTCGAAAGATTGAGTTAGCCGGAGATTATTGTCTTTCGGCATTCTGATGCTGGGGACTTCGTGTCTCAAAGATAAGCAACTCTTACTGACAAATAGCAATTTGGATGATTTCTTGCAACACTATGTATTTCCCATACAATTCATATTTGGTGTTGCCGGTAATTCCATCAACCTTATCGTATTACTCAGCAAAGGGATGCGTTCAAAGGTTTATTCATATAGCTTTTATTTGCTTGTTTGTTTATTTCCGGACTATTTGTATGAATTTTAAAGTCTTTTCAATTATATATCTTTATCGATTTTCCCAATATTTGATATGAATCGAAAGATTTATGCTTACCTCATTTTTATTTAGAATATGCGACAATATTTTTTAGACAAATTCATTATTGTCAGCAATGGCATTTGCGGATTTAGCCTTATTACTTTGTATGCTACCACATTCGTTGGCTTCTTTTGAAATCGCATATCGCAGTTATACATTTCGCTATTTTTACTACGTTAGCAAACGACAGTTAAATGCATTCGCAAATTTCTTCTCCACAGCAGCAACTTGGCTCGTTCTTCATTTTTCATCAATTTTTCATCTTTTTTTTTTTTCTTCTATCTATTGAACCATTAAACTATGAGATATATAAATAAGTCGAAATCATTACTATTTTATGTAATTTATAATCATGCTATATTATTCTTATATACTATACAAATATTATTTGTTTTCTGTTTGATGAAAAATTATTTGAGAAGTAACTATTTGCCTAAAGAAAGCTTTTTATTTTTAATTCATATTAGTATCAATTTGTTTCATTTCAATAATTATGCAAACATCAAAGATTTGATTGATTGCTAAAATGATTAAATATAATATAACCATAATAATGTTTATTTTCGTTGTTCTTATTTGTTCACTATATTCTTCAACATTTTTATTTGAATTTAATTGTTGCTTGAATTTTTACTTGAATTACTCCTACATTACTTTTATGAATAATGTATCTTTTATAATCTTCAGAAATTAGTCACAGTAATGTAAAATCAGATAGTAAACACTGAATATTTATGTAATACTTTGATCCTGTCAACATTGACAACATTTGATTCTTAGGTTAGTGCTTACGGTATCCGTGGAACGATTCATCGGTATTCGATCACCGGTTCGTGCTCATTTTAAATGGAAAGAAAAAGGTGTCCTATTGATTATTGTGCCGATATTTATTGGTGCATTCGTGATTACATTTTATCATCACATCGCTTACAAATACAGCATATACACTGTATGTAATGGTACTCAACTAAAGGGTAACGTCAGGCCGGTTTGTTCTTTGTCATTTTCTATCTCAATCGATTAATTGATAGCTGATAAATGAAATCGGATTTGGAAGTCAAATATTTCGACGACTTCTCGATTATTTTCAATGCTACGTGTCTCCCAGATGATAGTTGGTAACGAAGATGCACACTGAAATGGCCATTTACCGGCTTTTTGACATATCTCATAGTGATATAAGTCGAATCGCTTTGTTTAATCCACCACTTGATTGAAGTATTTTGACATTGAAATTAAAATATAATTGTTGGAAAATTTCGTTATCTCTCACCTATCATAAACATTCCCAACATTTCACTTGAAATTATCAAAAAATCCTAATTCTGAAAGGATAGAATGCTAAAAGATTTTAAAATAAATTCGGTTAAAGTGGTAAATTTAGAAAATTTTATTTCTGTTATCCTAATCTCCCCGTTTACATCTTTTCAGTCGCATATTTAGCAAATTTAATTTTCTAACATGATGAAATACGATTTAAATTGCAGATAAATTATAACTGGACTGGAAATAAGCTGTATGGTAATCTGTTGTCAAAGTATATTCATTATGGGAAATATTTACAACTGATAACAGTTATCTTAGTACCCATTGTTGCCGTTGCATTCCTTAACGTGTCACTCATTTGTTTGATGCGTAATCGTGTCGTAATACAACGAAATCGTAGTACCAGTAATAACAGTGATTATAGGTTTATTTTCTTATTATATTTTTAGATGAAGAGTAGAATGAACAGAAGAAGAGAGAAGGAAAAACTTGTTTTTGATAAGTATAATGACAGATGAAGGGAAATGGAGTAAAAAAAAATTATCTCCAGAGTTTTATTTTTGTTTTTGAATTAAAAAAAAAATTCAAACATGCATATTTATCACTGCAGTATGCTACGAAATTGTAATGATACTGGAATAATGCAACGACAAGAAAAGAAAGTAACTGTTACCGTACTAGCGATTGTAACCTGTTTTACTATAACCCATGTAAGCTTTCCAAACTTTTGTCTATTCCCTTCATCTTAATTTGTTGATTTCTCGCTCGCTTGTACCAGTTATTCGATTTATTCTTTCAACAGTTTTGTACGCTAAATCAGTTTGGAAAAATTCTTTTGGATTTTATCCCATTGGTAGGTAAAGAATTCCAAGCATAGAACATTCTTAATTATCAAAATGCAATAAATGAATGTAATTATCAAGAAAACAATTCAAAAAATAAATTTAATTTAATTACCAAAGATTGCGTGAATTTTAGGCACCATCATTGATACCTTTCGTTTGGGAAACATTTGGCATATCTAAGGAGAATCCACGGCCTTTTTTAGCAACAGTTAGTATTGCTAACTCATTGCTTATCACTGGAAAAGTTCTTAATTTTATATTATTTTGCTCAAGTTCCGTGCATTTTCGCCGTCGCCTCATGCACATATTACTTTCTCATTTTGTAAGTTTTTCCTTGCACTAAATGGCATTTTTCGCTTTTTTTGTATTCAGTTTTTGCTTAATTCGCATGCATCTCAAATGCTTCTTCGATTAATAAATGATGAAATCTTTCCATGTTTTGAAAATTCGAAAATATATGCTCGGGATTTTCTCAAATTTTTTGTAAAAATTTAGATGAGGCGATCGGAAAGCAGAAAATCGAAAAAAGTGTCGATATCACAATTCAAAAATTCCGCACCTGTACTTCCATTGCGAAAACTGAGCACATCCCTTAATCGACGTTCAATTCAATGGCAAGATTCAGTGGTAGGAAGTAAATTTTTGGTTGAAGAAAACAACTGAAACATATCATCATTTTTTTTTTTCAATTAAGCCTTTTTCCTCCTTTATCCATCAGGAGTGTGGATAAAAATGGAATTTTTTTCAAAATTTTTTAAACGACGAAATTGAAAACTCCTCTGGGGCATATTTAAATAAGGTTATTATTTTCTACAAAAGTTTCAATAATCATAAGAATCATAATGAAATTGTAATAAAAGTATGGACTTGAAAATGAACCTTTTTTTTTTTTCCTTACTTTTTTCCTGTACGGCGTTATTAAGTTAAATCAAATCGAATTAAATTGAACTGAATTACTTTCCATATTTGTATGTTTATCTGTTCACAGTATTATGTTGATGTTTGATCTCATTTACATTCATTTTTATATAAGATTTGCACAAAATACATTAAACATGATAACATAAATAATATCCAAAACAAAGGAATACTGTTTATTGAAGAAAAAGACAGAAAAATTTTTACATCTTTGTCTTTCCACTGATCTAAATCCAAAATTCCAATAAACGTCCAATCATTTTTAATAATATTGCGCTAAACTAGCCTCCAAGTCAGGCTCAGTAGAATCCATTTGCTGGGAAGTTTTAAAATTCATTGGAGGTGGTACATACGGTGCTTGTTTCGGTGTTTCAACCATGAAAAATTTATGTTGCAAAGCTGCTTCTGCTGAATAACGTTCCTCAGCTGAGTAAACGATCAACTTCCGCAATAATGAAAGACATGTTTCGGGAGCTAATGGCACTGAAAATTAATTCTATTGAAGTAGGATATTCAAATTTTAAGCATAAAATAAATCAAAAGAACAAGCGAGATTCGATGTAATTAAAGTGAACATTTATGCATAAAAGTACGAAAAAAATAAAAATAAAAATACGAATGCTATATAAAGATCGTGTGATTTTAATTAAAGGTTATACGTAGGATAAATGTTCACCCTCTTTTATTCAAACATTTTTAACTTGATTATGTTAACTTACAAGAAGAACTGAGAACGAAAAGGGAATTACCTATTTCTTTCCAATTATCCACCGGTTTATTATCCTCAAAAACAATTTTACCATAATCCGGCATAATATTCCAGCTTTTCCAATTTCGTTCACAAGGTGAACCAAGCACGGATATCAGTTTCCCTATCTGTTCAATATCATTTCTGCCCTGTAATGAATAAATTACTTCAATAAACACACTTTTAAATTATAAATTTCAAAATTTATAAGAGGACAATATTAATGTTTAATTACAAGATGAATCTTAACAAATCAGTAGGAAATGCTGTTCTCTTAGCAAGACAGAATCTGTTCTTTTTATCATTCTCGTGCTACTACCGCATTTATACGGTACTACAGCAAAGATTACCGATGCAGCGTGCAAGTTTTTAGGTAAACAAATCCCATTTGAAATCAAGTCCAGTACCTGAACAATGCTTAACATAAGAATATCACTGCTCTATCACTCCGTACAGAAGACATTACAATCCCACGTACATGTCATTTTTTTTTTTTCCATTGATTTATTACAATTAAAAAGTACCATAAATAGTGGTGCACCATTATAAAATTCAGTAAATATACAGCCACAAGCCCATTCATCTACTTTAGGAACATAAGTTGTCGAACCGAACAATAATTCAGGTGCCCGGTACCATCTGGATGCTATCTGAAACAATTACCTGATTTGAGATACAATTAATACAGTACAATGTTGAATTGTTAATTCCTTAGTGTCCAATAATTTTGAATTTTTCAGGAATCAGGCCAATTAAACAAAAAAAGATGAACAGTAATAGAAGTTTCGCTTTCTCTTATTTCATTCATTATTCTTACCTGGCAATCGTAATTTCGATTGGGATCATCCGATACATAAATACAACACTGTCCAAAATCCGTAATTTTTAGTAGCCCTGTCGATGTAATCAATATATTATCCGGCTTTAAATCCTCCAAACATCATATATATTGATATAACCGTATCAAACAGAGAACTACAATTAACTGGTTCATTTTTTTTTTTTTTTTCTTATGAGACAATTCCTCGTTGGATCTAATAGCTTACCCGATGCATGATATTCAGGCTGTGCAGATAATCAATACCGATAAATAATTGATGCATGTAATATCGAGGAATTTCATCATTTAATGGACGATTGAAATCCTCAATTGCCAATTTCAAACTGGATCCGACATATTCCATCACAAGGGAAACCGCATCCGTGTTCAGGATTACATCGAATAATCTTACAATCTTAATTAAAAATGATGTAATTCAATAAAATTATCTTTTTAAGCTAGGAGATATGATCTAAGAATGAAATAAATATTATGTTTGCTTGTTTAACAATAAAAAAATTCTTTAAAAAAATGAAAGAGAATTTCTAGTTTGTGAATGATCGAAAAACTAAATGATATACTGCGAACTATTCATGTTGATGAATAAATATTAAGAAACATTTTTGTGGTACGCATTTCTCAGAGCGAATACTTCCCGAATCAGTGAAATTTCATTCCGTTTGTTCCGTTTCAGCGGTATTCGTTTAATAGCCACTTCCTCATGGCTCTGTAAAAAAATGCTTCAGATATCAATCCGGATAATTAACTTAGAAGTCTAAAAATATTTATTTTAACAGTTATTTTGTTGCTATTATCCCAGTAATCTAAATCAGATTATTCTGAAAGTGGCCAAGAAAAGAACCAGTCGAAAAGTCTTCCTAAAAAACCTACAAGAATTCAACCATCCATATAAAAAGAATTTTTAAAATCATTACATTTGTTAACAAATCATAAATGATTGAAATATATTAAAAATTATGGACTTCAGAATTTGATCAACTCAACTTTGCTTTGATAATTTCGACATATTCTCTGGCTAACAACCTACCTGGAAATGAGTTGCTTTTAAAACGACACCGAATGCACCTCGACCAATAACAGAGATGATATGATAGGAATCATCGTAACCCTCCGATGTGTACAGTCTTGACCTTGACATCATTTCCTGTTTCTGCAAGATGTACATGCAACTGCTATATTACAATCTACAGCATTTAATATAATCCGCGGATCCTAAGATGACGTTTACACGAAAAACCATAATACCAATTTGATTGATAAATAATGTCTATTGATAAAACTGGTCGCCAAATATAAAGAACTTCCAGAATTATTGAAATCATTTTTTCGAAAAAATTGCACATCTGTCCGAAGGAAACGTTGAAATAAGTCCTTCATTCTTCTTTCCAAATCGATAATATACTAACTTTCTGATAAAAAGAACTACTAAGAGCCCAAAACTTCCTACAATTACTAAGAACCTCAAATCTCACACTATTCCGTACTTTATCCGAATAAAGTATGATGACATGCGCTCCCCAGACTTGGAACAAAAAAAAAGGAAAAAAAAAATAAAATAAAGTAAAACAAAACCATAACGCACTCAAAAATTTGTTTCCATAAAACGTCCATTTCCTACTCAGTGCCGTAGCCATGGAAACGCAGGGCAACGAATAATGCCAGTTTAAAGAAAATCGACTTGAACCTAATATCCTCTCCAGATTCTTACGACTGCATTCAATTAACAGTGTGAAACAGCAGAATTTTGAAAAATTGTGACAGTGCTGGTGGATTAAATTCCCAACTATACGTATGTAATGCTGGATGATATATCATACAACTGATAGACATCCGTGAAGCAATTACTATAATGATTGCTTCGAAAAATGCAGCTTTAATATCTCCGCTGTGTTACGTATTGAAAATTCGTCATATATCGAAATTTTATGTACCAAATGTAAACAGAAACAAATCTGAACATTTAAAGTGAGAATATGGAACAATTAATTGGAAACATTACAATAAATATAAATTTCATAAGAATAGCAACAGATGGAACTAATTCGAGTAAAAAAATATTAAAATTTGAAAATTCGGTTAAAAATTAAGTAGAGAAATCTAACGAATGCTATAAGGAACTAAAAAATGATGGCAATAGTTGTAGAATGATGCTTAGATTTCAAAATTTTCTTCAATGATTTTATAATAACTTCGATGATCTAACAACATATCAAAGTTTTTAGAAACGAACAACAGCTTCTGTGAAGTAGTGAGCGAGAAAAAAAAAACCTGACAAATAATACAGGCACATTTTGTGAATATATTGATCAATTGTATATTTCAGTGACATGACTCAATCTAAATTTCACAGCAAATAGCTAATACTAATAGCAGTGTCCATTGATAGCATTTGACTTAATACAAAAATTAATCATCCAAGCGACCTTTTCGCAGGATCCGACCAATCCTTGAGTTTTCTTCAAAAAGACTACGCACCATGTAGACCTGAAAGTGAATTCATTCAATAGATTGAACATATCACCAATTCTACACCATCGCAAATACTTATAAATCCGATTAACCTGCACAGAGAGGGCAAAGAGCATGACGAACAAGTGCAACACACTCCAGAAATTTATCATTTCATAACTACGTTCAATCGCAGTTCGATCAGCCAGTTCTATACTTGCATATTGTCTTTGCAACCTTTCAATGGTATTCAAATTATTTTTAACGTTCGTCGTTACATTCTGAAAATAGGAAAACACTTCTGGAACAGCTATCCAAAAGCATTGAAAAAAAAAAAAACCAATTCAGATTAGAGGGGAATACTAGCTTAATTGAGCCTAGGTACCTGAAAATGGTCAACACGTGTGTCCAGTGTATGTAAAAGTTCTGCTCCAACATTGATTTGCTGATCAAAACCTCCAAGAAAATGACCTTGCGCATCCAAAAGAAATAATTCGAAAAAAACCCGTTTATCAGACTGAATGCTGAATGTATTATCAAAACAAAATAAATAGTCACCATAACCAGCACCAACCATATTCAAATCAACCCTGAAATACTAACAAGTTCTTAAAACACTCCAAAAATCAAACTATTTTTTGACAATAAGTACACCTCTTACATTGATAATTTACCGATGCAAGCTGAATAATTTTTCTGCCAACTCATTTTTTTTCCTCTCAGGCAAAAAACGAAAGTTCTATAAATCTTCAGTCCATGAAATCTGAGTAAGAGTGCTCGAAAATATGCTAGGAAGTTGATTTACCCACTTGAAACTTGGTTAAGTGCTAATTCAACATTTAGAAAAAAAGCGAAAACTTTAAGCAGGGCAAAAGATTTTTGATAAAATCAAAAATTTTTGACAAACTTGTGCGTCCCATCAGTATGCTTCAGATCATTGATCAAACGTAATCCTGTCGGTGATGTGATATAGAATGTAATATCGAGTCCACCACCCGCAATGACCTGCAATTAAGATACTGACTAGTATAGACGTATGTGTACCATTAATTAAAATATATTAATTTCTATTCAAAAAATAGTGAAAACACTACCTGAAAATCGACTTCAAATGATCGATATTTTCCATTGACAATCGTAAAACCGTAACATTCCGTTTTCCCCGCCGGTACAATTACTGTATAAGCAAACTCATCTGCTACTACCAAATACGTTGACAGTACAAGAAATACGAGATGATGTAGGGCCATTATCACGGCATACCTATTTCTCAGCAAGAAAATTACTTTTATTTCTTACAAAATTCCTCATCCATTTTCGCCTAATACTGAAAATTTTCTGGATAAAAGTTATGGTAAGATGGCGAAAAGTGCATCATTTGGTGACACGCGGCAGTCACTGCGAAATAACCATACTTCCAGTAAGTAGAAACGCGCTAGAAATATAAATCATAATGTGCAAACAAAGACCAGAACTTGTCATCATAAATTAAAAGTTCAATTTGCAACATGCGATATGAAATAAGATAACACAGTCAGAAAGACAATATTTGATTTCAATTAGAGGTTGACTTATCAGTTTGCGCATAATTTTAATATTTCTGCTGATCGCTACTAACTCAATATATTACTTAGCCCAAGATCCAGTCCTCTCATATAAAAAATATATATATAAAAAATATAAAAACTCCTACTTGATCACATAACATTTTTTACAATCACAATTCTGATTTGAAATGGTACCTAATTACAATTTTATAGAAAAAAAACCCCTCTACAGAGAATGTAAAAACCAACAAACTAGTTCCAGACTCATTTAACGTGTTAATGTCTCGCTTTTGAAAAGTACACTTGTCATAAAAACCAGTTATAAATCAATCACGAAACTAAATGCTTAATTCATACATCTCCTATCTCTTGTAATCTGACATATTCTTAATACCTGAATTCTGTGGTACCCTTTCAGACATACATATTTTCTAAACATTGAATCCAACCCCAACTCATTTATTCCCTTAGTTCGCCCGAACTGGCAAAGAGTTTTCATGAATAAAACCCTTCCTACATGTTATGTAGAAATATAAGAGAACTATATTAGCTCGGTACAATACGTACAATATTCAAAAGCTCGTACATACAACATTTTATTTATATTAACTAAATCTAAAACAAATTGGATTTTCAGCTGCAAAGAAGTGAACCGTTAAGTACTTCGCTCGTTTAACTGCAGATGTAATAGAAATCGGAATTCTCTAATTTCCAAATAAACTGAAAATAAATCCACCTAATACATCAAGATTTTATCACTTATCCGTGTTAACTTAGCAATTATCAAAGTTGTTAGTAAAATAATCAAATACGAAAAGGGACCAGTTTTCAAAACTAATTACAACATTCCTTTTTTCCAGGAAAATCCTTATTTCTTCCATCATCGCACCCTTCCTGGGTTATCGTTCTATCGCCTATCACCAATCGTCGATAAATCCTTGCAATTTTTAATAAAACAAATTCTGTTAAATACATTTATTATGATATGTATCACAGTTTCCTTCCCATTTAAGACATATAGGTCATTACTATCATATCATAAATTGATTACATGAAAAGATGATACAGATTAATATGTGTCAAAAATGTTGTCGCCTTAATAACTGCCCCAACTTCGAATTATCTTCAAACAAACTTCTTATCATATATACCTGGAAAACATAATACATTAATAAGTGACAATAAGCTATTTCCACTGCAAATACAACAGTTTATATGCACCCATATAAAATCATATAATAATTAAAAAGCACCTGTAATAAACCAACGATTATTAAAACAGTGGAATTAATGACGGACCATAAAGTTACACGCTCGAGATTGGCATTCATTACCGATCGGTCGCGTGCTTCATAAGCTCGTAACAGCGACTGATGATATTCGATTTTATTCAATAGATTTTTGATGTTGTTGGAAGCTTTCTGAAATTAGAATACTTCACTCCCACCATCTTTTTTTCAATTAAAAAAAAATGCTAAATCACAATTACACGAAATATAAAAGGAACCAATTAAGAATGAAATCGCTAATAACATTCAATTAACTACTGCTTAATACGAAATAATATACTTTTAAGTGCTACGTCTCATTACATATTTCTTCATACTGCGCTGTATCCACAAGGAAGAGTGTAAAGTGGAAAGACAATCTTTTAAAAAAAAGATGATACTAGAGAAGTCAACAAGTCAATTCTCTCAGGAAATGACAAACGTTCGAGCAGTTTAGTTACAACTTTTTCTTGGAATGAGCGAACACACCTGGAATTTCTGCATTTCGAAACCAAGTTCACTATATTCCTGCCTTACAGGACCGAATTCCTCAATCATGTTTGTTTCATCAAAGCTTCCATTTTCATCTAACAAGAAAAGTTCAAAGAACAGAACTTTACGTGTTTGATAGCTAAATGAGTTGTCGAAACATAGCTGATAATCGCCAGATTCCTTCATGAAAAGCCTTCAACAATGTTATTAACTAAAAACTCATAAATACTTGAAAAACATAACAAAGTAATAATTCGATGTTCCCCCCCCCCCATATTATCTTTCAAGCGATCATAAGCTGAATTTCGGACAGCACAACAATGTTACCATTTACAAAAACAAACCATCACTGCTACTATTATGGAAAAATTTGAAAAAGGAAAAAACATAAACGAAAATCAGCAGTCTGTTGATAATGATCGGTTCAGTTGCATAAATGAAACGCAAACCTTACTTATGGCTTCCCTCCACCTTTTCCGTTTCTTTCAATAAAATTTTGTCCTCAAAAAGCATCATAAAATTGATATTCAAATCGCCACCATCAATTACCTAAAATTGTGGTTTGAATGTGTCTTCGTGATTTTTCTCTTGCCGTTATTTTTAAATCAGTTAATTTATTCTCCTGAACAGATTTCAAATTTCCATGCAAAGAGATGATTCTGATATTAGATTCGACTAGGAAGATGATAAGAATTCTGTCAACTATTATCACTGCTACTAGTAAGTTAACAAACTTTAATTAAACTTTAATTAATAGCAAAAAAAAGAGAAAAAAAAGCTTGCTTGATAATCAATTTCCATAAATTTATGATGGGTATTATTAACTGCTTGGAAGAAGCAATTGTGTTTTCCAGCATCCACCTCAATCGTGTAAGCATATTCAGCCCCGCGGTACATATGAATCAGTAAACTGAGGATGAACAGGAGACACAAATCTGGATTCATCTGATCTATAATGCCGAATTAGAAACATGAAACCATAATCATTCAGAAGCGGTTTTGTCATGAGCTTCCTTTATTGATATCTCAGCCATTCTATTGCAACGAAAGAAAAAATCAGTCTAGCGGGAAAACAACCTTAAATCACTGGATATTAACTCATTTTTATAGAGTAACGATACCCTTTGAGAGTACGTAAATGTTAAGTTTTAATTCGAAATATTTCTGCTAGCAATAACGCCTTCCGGTCATTCCTAATGATCGAAATAAAGTAATTTGTCTGCATAAGGAATGGGATATAATCTTTCGGAACATTACTAAGTTCAAAAGAATTAGTTCATTCTACGAAAAGAACTTCCAGCCTTGGCTACTTAATTGTAAACCTGAAGCCAGAATTCTAGCAACTCAAATATCTATGGGCAAAAATCTAAGACTGGCAAGAGCGGCTTTCTCGCAGCTTTTATGGTCTGCAATTTTTTTGTTTGCATTTTACGGTTGAGTGGACTGTTATGTAAAACGCGGCGAGCACAAACAAATGTTGTTATAAGTAAGTAGCGTGTGGAAGTACGAGTGAAAAAAGATGGAGGTGGTGGAGGAGATTGTATGAAGTCCTGTTTATGATAAGAGAAATGGTACTGATTAACGTGATGATTCGTTGTAGTAGGATTAGTTTTTGGTCAATCTGAAATATTTTTCATCAAGTTACTGGACATTGTAAAGTATTCGCTGTTAATTTGCCGAATAGTTCGGATCTGAAATTTACGCAGTTTTGAATAACAGTGACAATTTATTAAGTCGTTCGGCCTAGCTTGTCATTCTTACTTTAATTTCGTTTTTCTAGATTCCATATTCGACATATAAAAGTTAAAATTGGAAGATTTACTGGCGTAATCTCGAGCTTATTTGCGATCTCATCGATGGCTACCTTAGGACGACGGATCGAACCGAAACCATCAACAACCGGTATATCCGAAGCTATTCCACTCCTACTCGTTCCTGTTGCTCGACAGTCTGCAGTAGCAATCCCCACACAATTTATTCCACGCACAATTTTTATTGATGCCCAAAGTTTACAAGCAAATATGGATTCCAATAGAGAAGGTAACAATCAGTATTTTAATTAGATTTGTAATTCCGAAAAAGTTCAGACAAAATTAGCATTTTCCTGATTACTATCTGGAAATAACAATCAGAATTAGTAGGATAAGGTTGTGATTATAAGTCTTTTATCTCAAGAAATCTTTAGCATTGAAAACTATTATAATAATCACATAGAGTTATTTCTCCCTTTCATTTATCTCCCATCATATATATATATATATATATATATATATATATGTACACATCTTTTTTTCTTTCCAAATCTCATTTATGATTGTCTTGAAAGTAATGACTTTATGTTTATGGTTATCCTTTTTCTGTACCGATTGATCAAACTTAGGTCACTATCATCTTCCTGTTTTCGAACTATTCATGCATGTTAACAGATTTTCCCTCTTTTGACATTGCTTTTATTCCTGTGTGAGGTATTTTTGTAACAGATATAGGATTTGGTCTTGAAATATTATTTTCGATTATTCTCTTTAACATTCCAGTTTCTTTGCTTTCATGATTTTGATTCCTTATAGCACAGCACTTCTGTTTCTTATAAGCACTACAGCCCTTACATATTTATATTCTTTTTAACACTGCAGTCCAATCTTTTTCGTCACTATGATTCTAATTCGCTTATTCTTTTTAATCATATACTTCCAGTTCCTTTTCTTAATATTAATGCTGATATTTTTGAGACTCATTAAAATAAAATAGGAAGGTATATAATTCTTTATTATTGCTTGTATTCAAAAATGAAAGGTAATGTGGTTCCATAATGCTGCAAATATTATATAACGATTCATTTTTTGATGTTTATACAATCGATAAAAAATGTTTGATGTCCAGAGGACGCACTCCACTTTACTTCTTCATTTTACCCATTTGTTTTTTCGTCGAGATAAGACCTTCAATCATGAAAGTAATAGGGAGTAAGGGTCATGCCATTTCTGTTAAAATCGTAATAACATTGAGTAAAATATGGAACAATATCAAAGTTACAGTACAAAGATCTTTACAAAAGAAAAAAAAAAAACCCAAGTAGTCTATCAAACCTATTCTATCGGACATATGTTTGATACCTCTTTTGATTTTTTTTTTTAACTTAGAAGAAGCTAACATATTATTACATTCACTAGTTTTAGTTTCTCTTTTATATACTTCAGAATCAGGAAATTCTGTGGCTGCATTGAACTATTTTCTTTTTTTCTTTAAGATTTTGTAGCATTCCTTTGCGTGACTTGTGCTGCTTCCAATTTCTGGTTACTGACTCTATTTTTTTAAAGACACATAAATGAGGAGGAATAATTTTTTGAATATTAAATTTCTCGTCCTTTTTAAAAGATGATTTAGTTCCTTGTTGTGGTTTCGAATGGAACCAGTTCAATACTATTAGACCATGGTGAGATATTTATTCCGGAAGTACCAGACAATACTGCTGCTTTCTAGTCGATGAAACTAGGCAATGGTAAGGACTATCGTAGTTTGAAAGCGTGACAGGCAATCAACTGACAGTATTTGTTTGACTGATAGCGCTTGCTCTGATATCGAATCATTAATAAAAGACGCTTTGCAGGCATCAAGCAGAACTTGATCAACTTTTTTTTAATCAGAGGAATTTGCATAATTACAGTACACAATTAAATGACATATCATATCCGAAAGAGAATTTACGAAGTTATTCAATTTCTAATTTTGGAAAAGAAATTACATTATTAAGAGAAATAAAGATAAATTTTGTTCGCTGTTGTAATAATGAGGAATTTTACTTGAAGATAGGTTTTGATGTAGCAGCTGTTAGAGACCAAAATTAATGTTGATGCCATGTGCAATATTATTTGGATCAACAAAATGCCAACTTCTTTGTTGTTTTCTCCTTTGTATCTCTAATCCCCTTTCATCATTTGCAAATATCCGTTTTCATTTTTGATATGTCCCAAGTTTGATGTATTTTCCCTGAATTAATATTCAGAATTTATGTTGCACTCGTATTTATTTTTACTGACGGTTGTTTGATGATTGACCGGAATTATGGCTCCGATTTTGCTATTACTGCAAAAATAAGTATATAATGTGTTATTTCTGGATGAAACATAAACAGATCAACATATGAATAACGGTTTCATATTGCTTGTTTACTGAGTACTTTAAAGAGCAGCGTATGATCGGAAGTAGTTTTTTTTTTTTTTTCTTGGTAGAATGGAGAGTCGTGAAAGACTAAGTGAGCAGAAATAGAGAATTGAAAACTTAATCTAAACTGACAGAAACTATTGCTTATTGCTGTTGCTGACACTCGTTACCTATAAGATTGAATACTAAAACAAAACTGATATAATGAATCTTTGAACAAAACGTGGTATTATATATATAACCATATATATATGATGAAAAAGGTCCATGTGGGTTACGTACATCTTACATTTATTAAATGCAAAGAAAAAAAATACTTGTTTTTGGTTTTTTGAAGATATATATATATTCTTATATGTAAGTATGTGTGCATTTGTGACACTGATTATTGCATCACTTTCTAAAATTTTTTTTCAGTAGTTAATTTCACTTATGCTTACCCTTCAGTTTTGATCTCACTACCAATAATGATTCATCTCTCTTGAAACGAAAAAGGTGGATTATCAATAAGGTTAATAAAAACTGGTGTTTGCCGGAACCAGTTTATCTGATGTCTGTCAAAAAATTGGATGGGAAATATTGGTGCTTAATTTCTCAGTTTGGAGATGTTGTATTTCCATCTTGTTTTATGAAACCTGGTGTACATCTGGCAAAATTTTCCCCGAATATTATCGAAACTTTCATCTTACTCTATTTCCATTTCTTATTTCCAGTTATCATCTGTCGTTTAATTATAGAATTCTTCCACTTATGCCAGGAGATATTTTCTGTTACTCTGATCAGTTAGAACTGATGTTCATCTGTTATCTCTTTTGTGAATATCCATGTTTAATTGTTGTGCCCTAAAAATTTATTATGTGGTAAAGCGACACATCGAACATTAAGCGTATTTCAGTTGACTTATTAATGTAGAATTTTAGTTAACAATATCATTATTTTCATGCCTGCTCATGCAACAGAGAGATAAAGAGAACCAAAAAAAGTAACTTTTGCAGCTCTACGAGTGAAGCTAGAACGTCGTCCAGCACAGGGACATCTTATACAACGAGGCATTCTTCCAGGTAATATAATTTTTTCCTTGTATTTTTAATCTTATCTTCATCTTTCATATATTGAAAAATTGCTTTTTTTGAAATTAAATAGAGCGTAACAATTCGCAGGTGAATTTTCTTTTTTTGAAGTTTAGTGGAATTCCGATCTGAAAAAACTGGTGATGATAGTTACAGTTTTTCAAAGAGGTTGAGTTAAAGGTTTAAGATTTCCCTGGATTTTCCCCAGATCTCTAGAATATTGCAAAAAGTAGAACGCAGCTTAAGGAGATAGAACTTTCGAAAACCAGTTTTTAACTCCATGCACTGTTCTATTTATATAGGAACCATTGATCAATTTGCACAGATCATTTTCATCAATTTTTACGTTGATTTTCACCAAAGATCAAATGGTGTTCAACACACTTTTTTTATCCTTTTTTTTCCCTTCACCCTTATGAAACAGGAAACTTCAATGTGTCTTTTTTTACGATGCATTATCACTTCAGTATTTATAGCTGACGAATTTGGATACATAAGATAAGCTTTTCGAATATTTCTCTGAATAATACTATTAGTGCTTCATTCGGAATAACGTAAGCATAAGCATAGTATTCTTGTATTTCGTCAACAACTATACGACTTTTTTGATCGTTATTACCGGTGACTTACAATAAAGGAGCGAGAAACAAAAACGGGTCTATGTCTTCATCATCGCACTTGAATTTCTTTTATCATTTATGCTTCTTTGATTTCATTAACGAGGTAAAAAATGGTGGAAGGCATAGATTATTTTTGCTTTTTTTCAAATCTTTTTTAATCCTTCAGAGTTTTCCTACTTCAAAAAGTTTCATTTTTCATACGACTTTAGCTACTATTAAATAAATTATATAATGAAAATCACTGATAAATGTACTAATGAGACTATTAAGCTGAAAAATAGTCGAATGATAGATTATAATGATTGTTTATCATCATTTTCAGATATTAAATAACATTAAGACAACTAAACAATAATGAAGAATAAGAAATTGAAAAATGATTCAGTGTTTTTTCGAAGAGATAAATTAGACTTCCGGTCTTTGATTCGATTGTTATTGTCCCATGATTTAGCAAAAAATGCAACTTCCGGTTGCCTGAGTGTATGATTATTTTGCTTAAAGATAAATACTTTTATGTCGTCAACAGGAAGTGAGGGTCGGCTTAACGGTGTGAAATGCGATCAGAAGAATGAGTGCTATGACGTAAATGGAGGCATGTGTTTGTGTGTGTACATATCTATTCATGAGTCATCAGAAAATACGTTAGATCATGTTTTCTTAGAGTACCGCTGCCGATTAATCCGTTGAAGGGGGAAGGTTAGAGGAGATGCAAGCATGATTAAATTCATCTGTTTATTTGAGATAATTTGAATTATTTTGTGGCAGTGTGGACTCCACACAACGGACGACAGTTGTTGCGCATTTTTTTCGTTGTAATGAGCTGGTGCATTTTCTGGAAATTTATCAGATTTCAGCTTATCAGTCGAATGTAAAATGCCTTCTCATAGCATTCTTTTCGAATTTCAGTCGTATACTTAGGAAAAATTATTGCAATATTTTTGATGCCTTATTTTAAGTATTTTGTAGTAACCGAACAGGCGTATGCTTTCGAGCATGCAAATCATGATCGGTCATTAGAGCTAAGATGTGACGTATTTCAGTAATTCAGCTTAAAATGGGGTTTTCTGAACCTTTTAAGAACAGGTTAAGATATCTGAATTTAATGATTAAATCTGTGCAGAAATGAAATCAAAAAAACTTCCTGTGGGAGCAATTGTTGGATATAGTGAATTGGAAGGGAACTAATTAGTACTTATACATGCAAAACTAGTAGGATTTGACTCACTAATTAACAAGGAATTCCCGTTTACTTCTGGATTAATCTGGGTACCTGAAATTGTGCAAGTAAATAGCTCTGGTTTTTTGGAGGCTCCTGAAAAAATAAGGACTCTCGAGAATCAAGCATGCACACTTTCGGTCTCTTATAGTTCATCTTTGATCGGGAAACTATTCTTTTTTCTGGTTTTGTTGGCTCGTTCGTTTCTAGTGTATATATAGCCATTTTTGCAAATATGCAGAAATTAACGGCAAGTTTGCAAATGTCTGACGCTTCAAATTTTACTGCGAATTTTGTCTTTTTCTCCGTCCTTTTCGTTGTTTGATTCATGTAACTTCACATTTCAGTGCTTCATCCAAATGTGCCTTCAATCGTGATCTATTATTTTGAACTAGTAATTTTATCGCTGATTGCATCCGGAATATGATCGACCTTACATTTGTGGCGAAGTGTTGTAAAATTTTGTTAGTTTCTGAGTAGCATACCGCTGATCCTATCATTTGGCTAATGTATTTAAAAGTTGTCGCATTGAGAGTTGATTTCCGCATCCCACATATCATACTTCTGCTGCATCTTTACTTTGTGTAACAAACTGAACAAAAGCAAAATTTAAAGCAGTTCAGAGGCATTCATTCCCATTGTATGCCATCAATAAACTTTTGTTTTGTTTTTTTTTTTTTCCCCATAGTTTCTTCCTTTTTTTTTTTTTGTATATTAACCTATTTTGTATATCATTAGCTAACCAATACTCGACATCGAATCATTTTCAGGAGTACAAAAATTTCGTTCTATTCTTTCCATTTATTCTTCATTTAAAAATGGCCTAAGCAGGATAATGACTAAGAATGCAAAAAATTAGATGTAGTGCGCAGAGCTGATGTCAAGATGTTGAATTTATGGGTATAGGTTTAATTTGAAATATGATATAATTTTATCTGTTATGGAAATGTACCATTGTTGATTGGGGCGCAAATAATGAAGTTTTGAGTTAAAGATGGGAACAGTTAAACATAGAAGAAGCAGGATGGAGTTGGAGATGAAAGATGGAATGATTGAGCTCGAGCAACTGCTTCTGTTTACCAGGTAGTCGGTCGTTTCACAAAGTTGTGTGTGTGTGTGTGTGTGTGTGTGTGTGTGTGTGTGTGTGTGTGTGTGTGTGTGTGTGTATGTGTGTGTGTGTGTGTGTGTGTATTTGTATGTGTGTATGTGTATGTGTACGGGTATGTGTATGTTTATGCGTATATATCTGCAATTGCATTTTTCCTGTGTACATACCTACCTCTTCACTTTGCTTCCTAATCATTGTTTCCATTCACGAAATAGCAAAGTGACGGAAGATGTGAGGATGAGCCAAGTTAAGATAAAATATTATTTTGTTTCTTGTCGTCATCATTTTTCTTTTCTGTCGTTGTCACCCTTTACTACAGTCGCTTTTCTTCGCAATTCAACAAACAAAACACATTTACTACATCAGTTCATTGCTTCACTTTTTTTTTCATTGCTATAATTCAATTCTGCTTACCATTTAATGCATCAGTTCATTCTTTATGTCATTTTTATCACTTTTGAAAGATCACATCTAAAATCAGTGTTGATCTTAATTTCGATGATACAACTTTTTTTCAGTGGATCAATTAGCCTTCTTTCAAGTTCCGGACTCGTGGTGTGATTTTTTTTTTTTTTCTGGCACATTCTTTTTTCGTAATATTTTTGTCTTTTTCATTTTCCTGAAATTAATGCTTTCATTTAAGGATTCCTAAAATTGGAGCTCATGAATAACATTAAACCGTAGCACAATAAATGCATGCGCTGTAGAATTTGCTGGATTTTTTTGGAAATGACTGAATGGATTGAAAGGAAATGTGTACGCAGTATGGAGTAAAAGTGAAGGGTCGAAATGAGAAATGAAAATGTTATAGGATTGTTTAAAGAAGTAAAAACATTCCATCCATGACACATTTCAGTTATATAGTAAGCTTTTGTAATCGATGTTTTTTTTTTTTGTCTACAATACGATAGCAACAATGACAAATGTTTATGTTCGATGAATTTTAAAAAAAGCATAGGATAGAGAGAGAAAGAGAGAGATGTAAAAGATAGAATAAAGAAAACCGCATTTCATGCTCACAGAATACACACATATATGTAACAATTTTGCAGTCTGTATGGAAAATCTTAAATTTTATCATCTTGAAAAGCTTTGAAAATCATCAATAATACGCTTACAAGTTTGAGCTGACTTTTGAGTTCATCATCTAAAATAACGTTATTACATGTTTTTTGAATGTATCTTACTTATTTTATTTGTTCTCGTATTGAAGTTTTTTCATTTCTGAGGTAATTTTAGCGGTATTATATATTTTCAGAAATTTAGGGATTTATTGATGTCTTCAACTGCATAATGGATAAGTGTGAAAGAAGGGAAACACATATGACTGAAAATTTTGATAGCATAATCTTTGATGTTAACCCAAAAAAGAGGAAGCATCGAGAAAATTCGTTTCTTACCTTTTTTTTTTGTTTTAAAGATTGTTATAAATAATGAAATTAACGAATCCGGAGAATATACTAGTAGTGAAGATCGTGCATTTATTCGTTGTGTAATGGTAGTATCATATTACCAGACAAAATAATGTTAAAAGATATTTTTTGAATTTACCTCATCTATTTGTTAGCTATAATTTAAATTTCATTATTTCTCGGAGGAGTTTAGCCTGTTATGTCGTTCTGTAGCTTCATAGATTAATTAATTTGTACGTTAGTGATCAAACAACTTCATTTACTTCATGCGCAAAGTATCGTTGACCAAGATGATTGATTTTAACGGGTCACCCTTCATTTCTATCCGGTTTAACGAACTTGACGGATCAGTATACTTCAAATGCTATTTATACGGTTGTCATTTGGGATACTGCTGTGATTTGGACAAGTCTAGTGTAGAAGTTCTCCTAGTAAGCAAATATTTCATGTAACACTTTTTGTCAAGACATAGTGAAATGTGATGGTTTTTTGAGATTTTATGACTTCTTTTTTTTGCTACAATTACAAGAGCAATCATTGTTCGAATATCCATGATTGTGGTTGATGATTTTAAAAATGAAATCTTCCATTTCACATTAAAAAAAAAAAAAAAAAACTGGAATAATTTTATTAGTGGAAAATGGTAGATCAATTGGGAAGTACCGAAATATTGTGATATGAACTACCGTTGTTATTGGTTTTGTTATGCTAAACAAAATAACCAATAATGGTGGTTTGCTGCTATGATTGTTGAGATTTCAACAAAAAGATATGTGAGTTCCATAGATTATTTTGTGGCGAATCTTATTACTGTTCTGATTTTTCCTCCTCAGCTGAGCAAACATATTATGGGAACAGTTACAATTTGAACGGTTTTATGATATGATTTGTAAAAAGAATTAATATAAAGTTGTAGATGTAACCTCTTGAATATTGTACCATTACGGAGATTAGCTATGTGTAAGATTTGAGAAGGGCCGTTGGAGTGGCATTTCCCTAAATTTTGCATTTTCACCATATGTTTCTTGATTTTGCTTTCGGGCAAAAGGGACATACACACATACACACACATAGATGCACACGGTGAAGTTGGATAACATAAAATTATGGGAACATCGCTCAGGAAACATTCGCTTAAACTCCATCAGATAAGATCAGTTTTTATCATTCTGGACAATGAGAAGTGTTATAAGAGGTGAATCGAAAAGATGAAAAATACGTTTGTGAGATGTTGTTTGATTTCCGTTAGCCATAAATCGGTTCGGTTTCAATTATTAAGATTAATGAATCTGTACTTCACGAATAGCTTATTTCCTACAGTTAGTTGTTTCATTGATTTATTATATTTTTTCAATCAAAATATTTGCATTTTGTTCAATTAGATTTTCGTCTCACATATTCCTTCTAATACAGTGATCACGACGACGGTGATAGGTGATAGGTATAGTATAGCAGAGATGGTAACAGTAGTGATAAGTGATATTATTAATGATGTTAGTAATATATTTTCTGGTCAAGCATAAAAAAAAGCATTCGGACTGTTGAGTACATTGAGGAGTAATATACGTCTGTTCTGTTATCGAACGTAGGAATACAAAGCTTACGATATTACGATAGTACTGGAGTGTATTACTTGGAGGGGTACTACTGATATTAATTTGTGTCTTACAAAGTAATTGATTTAATTACTGATAAGGATAATTTATGACCTTTTAGTGAATGGGATTACTGCAGAAAATAGGCGGTTCATAGATGAGTTACGGATGAGGGTTGAAGTGAAGTAAGTTTGACGTAAGTAACATTAATATCCTGCTTTGGACGTTTATATTACTTGATTGATTCACATAGATCAGTAAGTTTGACTAAGTAAATAGTAATTAAATGAGTAAAACTGGATACTGTTGTTTGATATATTTATTGAGTGAGATATGAAGATAAAGAGGCCAGTTGGGATAGTACAACATCCATATTTTTTCCTCTCTTTTTTAAGGAACATACAAAGTTAGATGCAGCTGTCGAAATGAACAAGGCGTATTTTCTGCATGATAAGATGCACTTCGCCTTAACTTTATGTATGTATGTATGTCTGTGTATGTGTGTATGTTAATGAAATATCAAAGTGTTGTTTCGGCACAGACATACATTCCTCGCTCATTTACCGAATAACACAACTGTTATGCTTTCTCTTTGATTTTGTTTCCGAGTATTTTGGCGAGGCGATTTGGAAATCCTTGTTAAAATTTCGTCTACTTTTTCTAAAATTTCTTTCATTCTGTTGATTGTGGTTCCTTTGTGGTGAATTGTTTGGCGTTTTCGCATGATTTACGTGAAATTATTCCCAAATATTTACATCTGTCGTTAAGACAGGAGTATATGCGGGAGTAACACTTTCGTATGTTTGTAAATTTAACTAGCCTTTTGGTGTTTCAATTTCTAATTTGTTTTTCTATTTTTCCGAAGAAAGAGGATTAATACTAGATACATATTCCGGAGTATCGACGCAGAACGTTTTTTTTTTTTTTTAATAGAAAAGTATATTTGTGAACTATTTGTACAAATCTAATAATTATTGCTGATCAAAAACAGTAATATCTTTTTTCTTCTATATTGCAAAGACATTAACAGGATTTATGGAATTCTACAAATTGCAATGATGAAAGAAAGCTCAGTTTATTAGTTGATTGATCAAATCTTCCTTAAAGTAATCACTATATCTCTTTATCTAATCATTTTAAGAAGCTTCCAGGACTTGATTCCCTAAAAACTTCTTTTGTTTTGTTTCATTGTATTAGGACAACGCAGATAATCTATGAATACCATAAGGATTCCGATTTTGAAAAATTCCACTCATTTCTCGAATTTTTTCGCAATTTGATGTTTCAAATCTGAACGATGCTGCATTACACTCACCATTCTCAGTAGCAGTCGATTTGATAAGAATAATACTGATCCATTCATTCTTTGTTCTCTATCTTCCGATTTCTTCATTAAAGAAAATTTCAACAGCAGAAAGTGATTAGTTCCTTTTAACATAGGGATGACCGGTTGTAAGACAGGAGGTTAGAGTTTTCAGATTTTTTAATGATTTTATCCGAAATCTTTAATTTCACTTTTCTTTCTCAAATATACTTATGTAAATCATTTCATTGTGAATTGGAATGTTTTCTTCCGTTGTTTTAGTAGTAATAATTTTTTTAAAAATTCAAAATGCTTTCAAAGATTAGAGGAGCTGGTATAGTCTGTTTGATCTGATAAGATTGCAGTCGAAGTCGTGTTATTGTTTATTGCTTAAAGCGAATGAAATGTTGTTATTTTAATATATCTTAGCTTCTTCATTACCTCTCTTGATAAATTATTGTCTGCTAAAATCTTCATGGGGTCTAGGAAGTCTGTTAATGATGAGAGATCACTTGAACAAAATATGTCATAATATTTTTACATGAAAGTGCTCATAATTTCTTCATATAATAAGATTGAGTATTTCTTTTTTTACACTTTTTATTCGTCCCGTCTCTTGGATATTTCCACTTTTACTTAGGTGCAGTCAAATGAAAGCGAGAAGATAAATTCTTGGAGTTGAGTAACAAATGATGCTTTACCTCTGCTGTGGAATTTGTTCTAAAAAAATTCCTGTGTTGTAACGAATAAAATTTGAATCTCTAGATTAGTTTTCAAGAAAAGAAAAGTGTGCTAACTTCTGATGAAAAGTAGTGTTTTTAGCATTTTCTTTCTTGTCTATCAAATAGCTATCGTTTAATTACCCGACGGAGCATACTTTCTCTTTTTCTCTTTTTTCCTTCTCTCTTTCTCTCTGGAAGGGAGTCATAGGCATTGAATAGGTTTTTGATTGCCAAAAAGATTTTCCTTTCTTTTTTTCTTGATTTTAGTTCACGAAAAAGTTCGTCTTTCCCTAAAACATCCTTTTTTCATTTTTTCGTTGACGGAATGAAATTCAATATATATATCTTTTTTTTTTTTTCTCATGACAAGAGTAAAATTTCAAAAACATAAAACAACTTTATAGGTAATTTATTACGAAAGGCACTAATTTTTAATCAACATCGAATATTCTATTATGTAGTTTTTAATTCAAGTAGTGATTTTCCTCACTGAAGTTCGTTTCTTGTCACGGAATCAGAATATGAAATATCATAATAATGGTAATGCTTAGAATAGTCCATGGACAGTTCATTTGATTATTTGAAAATGGAGGATATATGTCATAACATGATCTGATTTAATTGATTTTCGCTAGAAAACGTTTATCTATCTTTTTCTAGCTTGAGTCTACCGAACTCTGTAGAAACTTAGAAGTGAATCTTCCCAGCTGATTCAATAATCCATCTAAACGTTCGTATATCTGTAATGAATACTATTTATTTATAACCGTGTAATCAGTTCAGCTATCATTTATGGCATACATCGTCCTAATGATGTTCTTCACACTTAGATGAACTATAATTTGTTGATGTTGTGTCGTCCTGTAGTTCATGTGCTTATGTTATGATTGACCTAAAGAATTCTGTATGTTAAAAACATTTGATATTTCTCAAAGATGAAAGTATAATGGTTAAATTTTTTTTTTTCCTGCACGATAATGACGTTTTATTTGATGAAACAGTTGACCATGTTCTTTTATATAGTTCACTGTTTAAATATTTGTCTCAGTAGATTGTTCCGATATGTAATACAGGGAAGTTTGGTTTCCGGATTTCATTTCAAGCATTTTTTATTCATATTTCTTGACCTCCGGCGTTTTGTTTTGCTGTTACCAGATCAGATTGTCGTAATGAAAGAATTCGTAGCTCCATACTGCATCATGTTCAAAATTCATTATTGATTGTTAGTAAATCTACGGAAGTTTCTGTTTTTAAAATATTGGTAATCAAAAGTGTTATAAAGCTTTTTTTGTTCATTTTTTGTGATCCGGAAGCCGTCTCAAGGCATCTTCATAGGACAGTTGAATAAGCATAATTCATTCCTTATCCTCTGAGTGAATCTTCTTTTGCTGATGATCACTTTCCACATCTGATCGCTTCCACGTTTTCACAGTTTTCACAATTTTCATATCTACATGTTTTGACAAGAAAATTATCGATTTCTGTGCTTTTAAATATATTAACAACTGAAAGAAAAGATATTTCAAATTTTTGATGTTGTAGCGGAAGGAGGCGACAGACGAAAGAGTGTCTTGCGATCAAAAGAACGTGACGCCTTGAAACGGAAAATCGAACAGCGTCCCTCCAAACAAAAGCTTGTCACACAACACATCTTACTCACTGGTAATTTTTCTGTTTGATTCAAGCTTGTTTAAACTACGCAAAGGTATCATTATTTACTTGAACTTATATCCAGGCGGTGTTTCTTTGTCCCATGATTTTCCATTCATTTTTGTAATTTATTTCTATTCAATTGATTATTCAAATAGCTTTCGACGATTGTTTAAATTATGGAAAGTGATTCTTATTGAGAGCTGCCACTCCAAATTTGATCCGAAGACACTTTCCTTATTGAATATTACAAATTTTACATTTACGGTGTTTTTATTTTTTTTTCGCGTTTTATGGCTTATTAATTATTAATCGGTTTATCATTAATTCTGTAATAACAAGAAAAATCATTTCCTCATTTCCTCTTTAATCTTAGTATCTTAAATATTTGAGAGAAAAGTGTATGTGTAGCAGGTTTTGATTTACTTTGTCTATTTTCCTGTTTTCTATTGAAAAGAAAATTTGAAGATCTTTGGTTTTTTTTTTTTTGTAAAACTTTTAATTTCACTTCTATTTGAATTATATTCTCAGTAAACCGGTGATAGAAGTATGAATTTCTATTTGTACTCCAATTCTTGCTAAAAACATGTTTTCAATTTTTTCTGAACTTTTATATTCACCTGCTAGTGACTTCTACACTTTTAACTGTAGTCTGATTCCAAAATTGTGTTGGTAAATTCTCTCAGAACATTTCATATATTCTTCAAGGTTTGGGCTGGTATTATTGCAGCTTTATTTAACTTGCTTTGTGTTTTGATAGTACAACAATTCTTTTGGAGTTTTTTTTTTTTTAAAGATTAGTGGAAGAAAAGAGCATTTTAACTAAGCCGTTTCTCTTGGTTTTTAAACTCTTATTTTTAAGAAAGTTAAAATTAAAAATATTAAAGCAATTAAATATTGAATATTATAGCGTCTAATGCGGATCCATCTATTCAGCGGAAGGCCGAGGAGCTGAAACGCTGTAAGTTGAAAGACGATCTGAACAAAAAATTGCAGCATCGACCCGGTCCACTCGAGCTGATCACTAAGAAGATTTTACAAGCTGATGCGGAGCTGGAGCAAGCAATACAAGGTTATTTAAATTTTTTTGAACCAATATTATCCTTTTTCATACTTATTTGTTGATGATTGCGTTTTCGAAGCCTTATTAACATCAGTTTTTTTTTTTTTTTTTTGTGTCTAGAAGCTTGAAAATCTTTGTAAAATAAACATACTAAAGGATTGTTATATCGTTAGCTGTTAGCCAAGAAATACAAACTTTTCTCTGGTCAAATTGACGCCTTTAATATTTTCCTTTTCTTTTTTTTTAGAGGGCCGTTTATTGTTCACTAAAACTACCCAAGGAAAAGGAGAAAACGAAGAAAAGCAATCGGGTAATTTCATCAGTTAATTTTTTCATCAAGGAGTAAGCAGTTTTGAATTATCTATCTAATCATAATGAAATAAATGAAACAAGAAATACTTGATCCACTGTTGTTTTGAGTATGCAAAGCTAGCTTATTAATTAAAACGTGCAACTTTATTTTAATTTTAAAACTATGCTCAGTTAAATTCCTTCATTCTAATGTATTTGATAATTTCTAAATGGTTTCTGAACAATAATAATTGAACAGAGATGGAGGTAATATCCGCAACACCATCATGTGCTTATCAGAGAAAACTACCAAATGTATGTTTGACGAAATCAAAAGTTCGTAAAAAAGGTTCACAGTATCGCACACCATATGACCAAACATTGCCATCACCGAATGCTCGATCGAAGTTAAAATTGCAAGATTCTGCCGGTTCAGATTATCAGGTATGCTTGTTATCTTACTGAGTAATTATTAATGGTTGCAAATTTGTGACGAATTGATGGTCGGAGATGTGATTCATTCATTATTTTTACGGATTTTATAAGAATATAGTTTGAGATTTTTTTGATAACTTGATTAACATGAAGTGCATCCAAGCAAATTACATGATAGATTTCTTTTTTATTTAATTGTAATGACAGTATAAAGAGTTCGATGTTTATCAAAAATTAGTCATAAGTTTCATTCGTCAAGTCATTTTATATATGGGTGTATTTCATCACTTAAAAAAATGGCGTCATATCCAGACCTCTCTTAATTAGTTGCCTTTGTTCAGAGTACGGAAACTATAAATGACGCATTGGTGACTCATGGTGTATCTTATGTTAGCGATAATGCGTCACTCTTAAATGTCGGTGAGCAGGTATGTTCTTTTTTTTTTGCAAAAAATGTAGTTTTTTACGAAAGAAAAATTGGTTTGGTCGAGTTAAACCGGAAATAATTTTTGCTCAACTTCTCTCGCTCACTGAGGATCAAAATCATCGTACCTCAATACTATAACTAACATAATTAGTAATATATGGCAATCAGATAAATTCACATACATTTAATGATGGCTTTTTTACTAAATTAGATTTGATAATAATGTTTTTGAATTCTTTTTATTGGGCGTAATGAAGATATCGAGTAGTGTTCTAGTTTCTTTAAACGATGTTTATCGCTGGAGCTACATTTAGCAGCGGGGAACATTGATCGAAATGCTTCTCCACTAGTAAATATCCTTGTCCTGAACAGGCCGATGTTGTTTTTTCTTTTGAAGAATGAGAATACGCGTGAAATACAAAGTAGCTACGATCTTTTACTTCAACAACAACAGTTGTTTTTACAATGGCAGCGTGAAGTTGAAGAATCCCGAGCTCTCGGCACCTTACAGGTAACTTCGGAATTTTTACATTGATTGACAATCTTTTAAAACGCATAATACATAATGCGGCGTGCTGTACGTCGGTTAAACAATTTTGCTTTAATATAAGCGTTTATACTACATGAACAAACTAATGTTAGCTGTTATGTGTTATGATTTTATATCATTCAAATTTGGAATATGGGATAATCATGCGCATTGATGAAATGATTTCCAGGAAGAGGAAGGACGACATTGTCCAGATGAATGTGCCACATCGAGCGCAACATCACCCTGCATGACAACATCTGCTCAAAGTTCGTTGATTGGTACGGATTGTGCTCAGAATGGAGTGCAGTCGGTAATATCCGAACAAATGCAAGAAACTCAGCAGTGTTGTCAGTGTTCCAGTGCTAATTTCAGTTATTCAGGGATATCATCTGGAACCATTAATTCTGTGAGTGATAATGAAAAGCCAAGAACTCGCCTTGCAGACTATCGGGTGCAAGATCTCAAAAATGAATGCAAAAAACGTCAGTTGCCCGTTTCCGGTGCAAAGCCTCAGCTATTAGAACGATTAAGACCATATGAGGAATCGATTTTGAATCACTGCAGTGGAACTACCTTAATGGACCCATCATCCGATTTGATTTCCCTCTCGTCTCCAGCTCCTGATGTCTCAATACAATCGAATCGGTTACCACCTATCAGCAATGTTATTAATGATTATGTTCACAAGCATTCTATTTCACCTTTGATACAGCGGACTCAATCAGCGCAGCAACACTCTCTTGTCGTACAGTTGCCTCCAGCACAACAACATCAGCATCAAGTTTTACATGTAATTTTTTCTGTTACATGTTTCTGGTGAAACTTTAAATATTCACCTTCATGGCGGTCCCGAAATTGTAATGATCGGGCAGTGCCGGTGCATAGTAGAAGGTCTGCTGAATGGCTTCATTCAAGTTCAAATATTGCTGCTGTTGCTTTATGGGACTAATGCCAAGCGTTCTACCTGTCGATTGACCAGTGAGAAAAATTTGATGATTGGCAAATACGTAAGATTTCTAGTGGGTAATGCACAGTCACACATCTGTTGATATTATTAAATGTGCAACATTTAATGATCGCAAGCAATTTGTATTCATGTTTTAATAAATTATGGATAGGACGCAAGGTTAGGTAATTGCCTTTGCTAAGTGATTGGTCTCGAAACACCAATGAAATCATTCTCTTTCAGCTTGTGGATGCCAGTGGCGCAGTTGTTGCAACAGCAACAGTACCACACAATGTGCAGTGTTGTTGTATGTCATCGGAATATCCGCTCACAAGTGATATCACCTTGAATGGTACCACGACCCAGTCTACTAGTATTCGATCACAGCAGCAACTTTCTTCTACTACTGAAGTGACGCAAAATATGGCACAACAAGTTCAGACAGAACCTACTTTTAGTTTTGCGCAGCTTGGTTCAGGTGGACAGGTGCGTTAGTATATTTTCGTATTTTTCAGATACACTTTGTAATGAAATATTTCAATGAAGTCACAGATTCCAAAAGTTGATTTCCATATAAGAATTTTTTAAGGAATAGGAATGAGAAGTTGGGAAGCTTTTTTTTGCAACCTATTTTTGGGCTAGTATTATATTTCATTTAATGTTTTTTCCCCCTTTTTTTTTTTTTTTATTCACAAAGGAATTATTTTCAGTTCACTTTGGTGCGGACATCTTCTGTTGAACAGCTGCAGCAGCAAGCTTCTCCCCACATTATGCATTCATCTCAGACTGGACACCACCACCACCACCACCAGCAGCACCAACAACAACAACAGACACAACCGATACAAAACACGGTGCCAGGGAATCCAGTTTTCAATTGTCACTTGTCTCGATCTGCTATTTCACCGGAACAACGTCTAGCTGGAGGATTACATCAAATGACCGAAATACCATCACGTAGCACTCACCAACAGCAGCAAACGCAAGCACAGATTCAGCATGCTGGAACCGGAACAGCTGTATGTCCTGTTGTAAAGCAACAAAACTGTCACAGTCAATTCCTTATATGTAATAACGTTACGCGACACAATTCAAAGGTAACTACTATTTATGCAAAGTGACTGTTGCACTGTGGTATTGATATGGAAATAATGTTTATGGAGTTGTATCGCCAAATCCTATTTAAATATTTTTACTGTGATGTAAGAGGGACAGCAAATGGGAATATCCGATTAAGTTGAAAATATTTCTCGAAAATTTCAGCAATATATTTCCTCATTTTAGTAAACGAAATTTGGGTATAGTCTACCAGTGTTTTTACCAATTCATTGCAAAAATTTCATTGAATATAGCGCATCATACGCATTCATCTATATTGAATAAAATAAAACAAATATAAAACCTGTACAGAAACATTTGGCAAATTTGAGGGATAATCAAGAACCCTTCATTTCTTCGAATTTTACAGCAGTTATTGCTTTACGGATTCGCAGTTTTAAGAAAGGGTATATATCAAAAAAAGCAGTAGCGATACATTTTGGTTCGTTGAAATTATGTTGCAACGACTTTTATTGCTTTTAATACTAATTGATAAAGAAAGTATTTTTGGGAGGAAATATTTCGAGTGGTATTTGTAGCTGAAGAACCATAAATATTATTGGATAAGATTGTATCGGAAGACTTTGTTAGGTATCTCGTTGTGTTTTTGTGTCAGTGGCTTTGGTTTGTTTGAAAGCTGTAATTGATAATTGACATTAGCCAATATTTTTGAACAGTTGATACTTCGCATCCAAAAGTGTAAAAAACATCTGATGTTCTAGATGTCGTCAAGGGAGAAAGATGGCCTAGATATAATGGTTTAAATTGTTTGTTTAATACTAATCTACTGCGGTGGTAATCTACTACTGAATTTATATTCAGTGGCATAGTTTTTAATTATAGCATTATGATGCTTATATGCATATTAAATGCTTGATTAGAAGTAAAAAATAAAAGGCATATTCAGGATGGAACAGCAGTATCACAAAATGCACTCTGTCCACCGCTGCAATCTGCACAGCCACATTGTTCTCCCGTTATGGCCGATTCGGCAAGTGGTAGTTCACCGGACATTCCATCGCCACCAAATAATTCTGAAAAAGTAACTGTGAAAAAGCACCCTGCACACATTGATCCAAGTGATACGAGTGCCTTGTAAGCTTTTTAGTTTCTTCATTTGTTTTATTGATTCTGAAAATTGTTTTTTATTCACCTTTTTTTTTTTTTTCTTTTTTTTTGATAATTGTTTGTCAAAACAGTTGAATTTGTCGTAACAAATATATTCAACAAGTCAATTTCTCCAGACTTATACCAGATAATCTAAGGTGAGGATAAACTGAATTGGATAAAGTACTTGTTTGATGTAACTTCTTTTGACTTTTTGGAAAAATTTTTTTTACAGACTTTCTGCAACGACATTATCCATTCATGAGGAAATGTTGCGATTTCAGCAACGAAAAATTGAAGAATTGCAGAAGGAGCTGCATCGATCGCAACAGCAGCTGAAACATCAACAGCAAGTAATTCTAGCTGCTAAGAAAGCACAGGTTTCTGTTTAAAATTGGTATCATGTTGGGAACCCGTATGATTTTTTTAAATTAGGCATAGAAATGGCCATAAAAAAATTTTGCATGATTATGTTTGAATATTTAGATTGAAAAATCAGAGGAAAAAATGTGCTACGATGAGAAATTAAACTTTTACTCATGGGGTGTTTTGAATCCGTATTGTATTATTAACCATAGGAAACGGATAGTTTGAGATGTTGTGAGAATAAAAGTTTCTCAAAATAATATTACAGGCTTTAATTGGCTTTTATTTCATTTTTATAAATTAATGATTGTCATTACTAAGATTTTCAGCAAGCGAAAAGACAGGAAGACGCCCAATTGGAAGGCAGTCAGCAGCAATCTGAAGCAGATCTATGGCTTAATCAGCTAGACATCAAACACTTGAATAAATTCCATATACAACTTTTCCTGCAACATAAACTTCAGCAGCAGCAGATGCAGGCTAGTTTGTTCGCATTTTATGACTTTTTTTTTTTTGTTTCTTTTTCGGATCAGACTTTTCGAAACATTTCGGGCAGGATGTATTATTCAGAAAAGTTTGGTTTATGTAGATTAATTTTCTGGATTGAATTATTTTTATGAAATTCGGGAGAGGATTAGAGGATTTTGACGAAGTCAAAATTCTCAATTTTCACGACACGGCATATTTTCTTTGTTATTTCCCCTTTCACAACCATCTTCTAAGCTTGAAATACTGTTGAGATGTGTAGTAATTTTTTTTTAATGTATTAGTTATTTCCAGGCTCAAATAACAGAGCAGCAAAATTTGGCTTCGACAGAAGAGAAATTGCAAGAAGAATTGCATGTTGAACAAGCAGTTCAAGATATCGTACGTTTGATCAAGCAGGATGCGCGCACTGCACTTCTTATTGTCCAGTTACTGAGGCGTTACCAGCTTGAAAGGAGTCATGTATGTTTTATCATATTGTTATTTCGTACAATATTTTTGCATGACAACTGCATTAATGTTCTTCACGCCGTATTAAAGCAAACAATGGTGTCATCATCTTCCTCCTTTCTTCAACAACTCATTCGCATTACATTTATCACATTTCCCTCCTAGAGCGATATGAATTATAAATAGTGTTCTTGAGCCGTAATGTGCGTTATTATATTCGATTCATATTAGCTATTCTTTTTTTTGCTTTGAAATGTTTTAATTTAAGTATTTTCAGGCTGTGGCTGCAGCGGCACAGGTCACTGAGGATCAGAGTTGTGGAACAGAAGTTCAGCACAGTGTCCAGGTAGACCCGAATACACTTGAACCAGTAACAGTTGTTACGTCACAGCATCAGTGCGTTTCATTAGCGGATATAGCGATGGAATCAATTCAAAATACTTCGCAGCAGAAAACCGGTGTCACTGTTATCATTGAAGATGAACTACAACGATATGCACAAACAAGCACATCTCATTCGAAACCCAAAAGTCGAAAGAAGAATATTATTAGCAGGCAAGTCCTGAAACATTCCTTGCTCTTATGGTAACATTAAGATGAAATGATGGTTTATTGGTTTTTCGGATTACGATTCATCTGGAATGATTCATATTTCTTTAAAAGGAGATTTTGCCTAACACGATTTACTTAGTCTTTTTCTAATTAAAAACCTCAATATTGTAAAGAAATTATAGTTGGTAGAAGTTTTTGATCAGAAAAGTATTGCTGTATGGGAAAGGTTCTTAGAGATACTTTCTTACCGATAAGTGTTTTTTGTTTTTTTTCAGAGCGAAGGCTGCAGATTCACATGAGAAAATATCCGGTAGTGTAGATATGGAGGAGATTTTCAAGCAAGTGTTGGAGAATGCCTCCAAGGCTTTGCTGGAAAGTGATGCTAAAAAACGGTCAAAAACAGACTTGATATCTTCGCCGTCTTGTTTTTCCGATGAATTCCAAATCCAGAAAACAGCAACATCAAGCCCTCTTGGGCAACATGAAAACGATAATTGTCGAATTGAAGGCAATGACAGTAGCAATTCTACCGCTTTGCCAAGTTGTGACCAACTAATGCAACCTTACGTTGTAAGATTACTTACTACAATACCGTTATTTTTGTCTAGTAATTTTGTATAAGTTTACCAAAAATTCTGTTTTTTCTGCTCCATTTTCCTTTTTTTTCTTTTACTATTAACAATTGCCAAATGGATGGATAAAAAAAAGTAGCACAAAAGACAGGTAAAGTAGAGTATGTAATGAATGGATAAAAACATACAGCAGTAATTGCCTATCAACCTTTAATCCATCCTTTTGCTAGGAAATTGTGCTAGTATGAATGGGTATTTTTTTCCTTTCTGAATATTTTTCAGTCCAAAACATCACCAGCTTCGACAGTTTATAGCGCGAAACAGAGAATGGAAACTGGTATGACCGATGGTCATTTTGAAGAACATGTTGAAGTATTCGAAGAAGGAGCTGTTGATGCGTCACAAACTTTTCATTATTCAAAAAATCAGGCATTCGATGACCTAATGGATGTTTTGCGTGATGATCAAGGTTTCAAGTATTTCTCATTAAGAACTGAAATTTAAGTGAAGTTCTTAAAAATATTAGTAGATTGAGAAAACATTTCGGGTATATTAAAAATAGAAAAAAAAAAAATGGGGCAAACTGAAGTGAAGTGAAAGGATCTGATTATCAGTTCAGTGTAGAATTGTTTTCCAAAACAGTGGCTTGAATAAATTGGAAAATGAATTTTAATGAATAAACCTTCACCTTGCAGTTTCCAATTTAGTGTTTATCGTCATTAATAAAGGAATTGAAGTTTTCGTATGAAGTTTGTTTGCTTTTACTTTTTTGATTTCGTTTTTTGAACTTTGCAAAGTGTTGATATTGTTTAAAACTTGTAAATTTAATTTGTTTTTAGCAGGAGCTAATGATTTGAAATCAAATCTCGATTTTGGTACGGGAACAGTTTATGGATCAGATGAACTGGCAACATTGTTAGGTGATGATTGGTTCCAGCATGATTGTGCAATACCAGCAACATCGGTTTGTTCACAGGCTACCGAGCAGTACACAGTTAACAGTGTGATTTTTTAATTCTTTTGTTAATCACTGATTCTTAATTGTAAATTGATATGCTTTCAGATTCTCTCTTTATTTTTATAACGAAATAATGTTATTGTGGATCTTTTTCTCATTTTCATATTTCCAACAAAGGATTGTATTTCAGCCGGATGTTCTTAATGAAAAAACGAATAACCAAGACGAGCAGACATCAAACCAGAATGATCCATTAATGGTTTCCTTTGATCACAATCAAGTTGTTGATCAGGTTCATGATATTTCGGATTTCTTTCACGACATTTCGGGTATATTCCTCAAAAATATCGTTTTATTGCTTTATTTAAGTGTCGGATTATAGTTTCAGAACATGGGAATGGATTGGCTGGATATGATGTTACCTTCACCATCTCCGGATATGGATACCAGTGGGACTGATTTAATCCAGTGAAATGTTATATTTCAAAGAAAGATGGTCCTCAAATCTTGCAGTTTATCTCGTAAAACCGGTTCAATTCTTGCCGTAGCTTTACATTCAACAAATTGCTCATTCCGTTTGGTGCTTTTTTATATTTTTATTCTATATAATATGTATGATATGTGCTCTTATCTTTATTCCATTAGCTAGTCATTTCCGCTAGATGTTAACCGGTCCTGTCCCCTACAGATTGTCGTTGAATATTACAATTTTCACTTTGATTTAATTGATACAGTGTCATCGAATACAAGATTTTAGCGTCTTATATAGTGTCTCATAATTATGAGGGGATAATTTAAGTCTTTACATTTATTGCCATGAATGATCGAAATATGAAATGTTTACATGAAATATTGTAATGGCATGTTTGTTTGCAATGGGTTTGCTGATCTGCTAAATATTTCGACTTATATAAATATCGTATATGTTTATGTGGGAAATATATTTATATGTATTGGAACTTACCATAGCAAGCAGTAAGCGATTATTTTTATCAACCTGGTTTTTAACATTTCGTGACAATTAAATCTCGAGAATACCTATCGGAATATGACTAGGTAGAGCCATCAACGAGGTCACATCTTTGCAAACGAATGTGTGTGAATTCGATAACTGAACTTTAGTGATATACCTGGATAAAAAGTATAGAATAAAACGTATCATTCGGATGGTAGCTTCAGGACTGTTCTTTTTGTAAGTTTCTATCTTCAGAGCGGTGGCCTCCATCATATATTATATTAGCTGTGATTGCATGCATTATTACTGCTGCTACGGGGCATTTGTATATCGTGGTTTACATCGCGTAATTCTCGTTGTTCCGTTTGCTGTGCCAAAGATTTTTGTTAGTATAGCTTTGTCTGCAGTATTGTTTTCATCTCTTTTGTATTCGGAAATGTTTAATTAATTTCTTTTTTTTTTAATTTCTTTCTGTCTCAGTTATATTATTGATGATACAGACCCTTATCAATGGTGTTTCGGTCCAATTTTTCGTGTAGCTGAAAATTGATTTCAGAAGTTTGTACACAGTTGAAATTCCTAAAAAGGCGGGAATTAATTCGAAATTGGTTCAAATTGTGGAGTGAAGGGAATACTTATATTTTTGTCATTAAATTTCGAATGAAATTATTGTAATATTTGCTTGTGTTAATAATACAATAGGTTTGAATTTGTGCATTTCGATATTTGCTTTTTACTCTTTTGAATACTTTTAAACTGCATTTATCCAGACAGCTGCACTACTTACTACATCATCGACAGAGTTGCCTTGTATTTTTTTTTTTTTCTGTATTAAATGTTCTTTCATGAGTGATTTTTTTTGTCAAATTTGACTTTACTAGCAACATTTTTCATTGTGCCAAACTGTTATTTATAAAACTGTGCAGGTTTAGTTTAAAGTTATCAACAAATTTTAATTATTTATCTCTCATATCTGATGTTATTGTATGCATTATGTCTAGCAGATAGTAGAATAGTGTTTGTTTATACTTTTTAAAATGAAAGTAAGATAAGCGTAAACGTGAGATTCATACCTATCGAAAGCAGACTGCATTATTTTCATTCAGTTAGCGAAACCATACTGGAGGAATACGCATTCTCTCAATAAATTCGCGCTGCATTGTATGTTGCACTTTTTTTTGATTGCAAAAAGTTAAATGGTATGTTTTGAAATGAACTGTAGATGTGATATATTTAGCTTACGGGCGATCTCCGTATCGGAAAGCATTTCTCTACTTTTCCATGCATTCTTGTTTTGAAGTTTGCAAATTTCAAAAAGAATTTTTTGATTTATATTGGATTCTGTTGTAAAAAGCAAAATTTCATGAACAAGCATTTAAAATTTTGTTTACATCCCCATACTCACTCCTTACCATTGTTTGCATTATTCCACGATATGGCGTATTCGTTCGAGATTTCCCGTAAGCATTTAATAATCAGATTAGCTTCTAGTATCAGGAATTTAGTTCAGCCAACAATTATCTCTCCATTCGTTTTGTTTAATTTTGCATTCCCCGACATATATTTGATGCATATTATTTACATCTTATGCAAGCCTCTTCTTGTTTTGGTAGAAGTCTAGTATGTTCATGATTTTCATAATCTTGGTTATTAGATTTATGGATGTATTTTTAATTCGTTACACATGAGCGCAATTTTCGGCTGTGCCGTACGGTAATTTCGAGCTATGTCATATTTGTCAAGTAAAATGATTAGCAAGACTTGCGGGGTTTCTGATGGGAGAAAAACATCCATCGTTGCAGTAACCGGCATAACTGAGCTTCTTAGAAAGATCTATACCCGATTGGTCACGCTCAGACTGTTATTTATTATATATTGTGTATAACATTTCATTCCTCAGTAATTGATTTTTTAAACAATGTGATTTCCGGGTAGATTTCATGCCACGCAACAATTAAATCTTTTTATTGATGATCCGAATCGCTGTTTTCTGATTCATAAATCGCTTTGTTCACTTTAGGTCACCGATAACTTTTGGATACATTTCTGATCCTTACAACGAATATCATTTTTGGTCCTATAAGCGTGATTTTTTCTTGGATCTAACAACACTACAGAACAGAGTGCGGGAAAAGGGTAATCTATGATTCGGGAAATTTCTTGTATCAAGGGTGTCAGTGAAAAATGTGGTAGTAGAGATACGTGTATTATCCCGTTTCTTAACCTTGGATTTATCTTAAAAATGATGGATACAGCGTGTGTTGTCTATGATAGATATGAAAGTATGGAGGTAAAACATTTGAATGAGATACTTGGAAACAAATTCGGCTCGAATCTTTGAAGAAACTTGCTAAAAAAATATAATTTTCTTAGCTGACATAGTTCCGTTGTTTTTATGTAGTTTGGTCGTTAAATTTATGAAAATTTTTTGCTGATATCATGCTTCTTTTTTTTCTAATAAAGAATGTCAAATCAAATGCAAGTTGACTGGCTGGTGAGATGACAGGTGACTGTTTATCCATCTTATCCATCCATTCCGACTTGTCCTTCAATGTTCGAAGTTTGCTCCGTTATGAACAAAAAGTGGACAGTGATGAGTTGGATATAATGGAAAGAAGTTTTGGATTTTCCATGTCTGTCTTCGAGATTTTAACTACGACCGTCGCCATCTCGTAGGGAAATTGAACTGTAGGGGAAAACAGTGTAGGACGTCATAAATCCAGTATATCTAATATTTTATTGGAAAATTCTATGCATCGATGCCTTACATAAGTCTTCATAGAAGGAATGAAGAATACGAGTAAATTAGGCGATTCATTTCACTTTGATGTAACCCTATGAAGCTGAGGATAGGATCAGATTACGTGAGGAAACAACGGAATTACCTTGATCTCGAATATAGATATGTCTTTAAAGTGCAGTAAAAATGGATGTAAAGGGAGGTGAAGTCCCTCAATCGCTGGTTACGCTATCCATGGAAGCATTTCATATAATTCACATATATTATCTAGTAAAATCCTTGAAATTACACGAATTGTATGAAATTGGGAAGTCTCTGCAAGTTGAGCGTCAACGCGTGCATGTTTTATGCGATGCGTATATATGTGTGGTGTATGCTCACTAAATGCATTCTTTTAAATAATATATTACTGAGCGGTCAGTTTAAATTATTTTGGAGGACGGGAAAAGTTGAAGAAAATAAAGTACGAATGAATCTATCTGTATTTCAGGATAGGTAGTATCTGATTTGATGTATTACCTGACAATTACATCATGTAATGATTTCTGGAAATAACCCTTTATACCATACAAAACGTTCACTTAGCTCAATCTCTTCGTTTATAGGTCGCCGGCAGTTCCAATCGCATAGATGAATTTATACGTCGAACACGCGATCGGATCTTCTTAATTTCTTGAATTTCCGAAGATGTATGGCAGCAACAGTTTTTCTCCAAATCTTCCTCGAAATTTGAACAAGGTTAGAATCGCTGGTGTGACTGCGTCTATTTCGTGTTTATATTCTAATGTTTGGACTTGCACATTGCGTGTACATGTTTGAACATATTTTTATCTTTGTTCTGTGCATGCCGCGTATGTGTACATTTGCATGCACATATATGCGTGTGCATTTATGTGTGTAATATGTCACTGCGCATCCACATGTAAATACTTATATGCATGTCCAATGAAAAAGTGACTAATGTACATGCGTTTGCGAGTATGCATGTAAGTGTGGGTATGTGTATATGTCTGAGGTGAATGGATGCGTGTGCGTGCATGGGTAGGTGTATGTCTAATCTCAGTATATGGCCAGTTTAGGATGGTGAGCAGTAATCATACTCGGAAAAAACGACGCGGCTGTAATCGACAATAGTACGAGTAGGCACATACACATGCATGCATGCATAGAGACATACAAAGGGGATCTGAAAAGGGTAAGCCGTAGAGACGATTGTGCAGGTTGCGCAGGCAGGGCATTGCACGCGCCCTTTGCTGCCTAAGTGATGCTGGTGTTATTGCTGCAGTTATGAGTGCATGTAGCAGTGGCAGTAGCAATCTAGCAACTTGCTTCTGCCATCGATTTGCGCTTGATGGAAGTGCAGCGCTATGGGATGGATGGGACTGCATGCAAGAATACAGCTACAGAGTAGAGTAGGGGAGGGGACAGAATATTACCTTCCCCCCCCCCTTCTTCCCCCCTTCCCCCCACAAATAGAGGTGAGAGCAACCCGCATCCGTCCGCATTCCCCATCCCTTTCCCCTGCTCTTTCTTTTCTAACGTACGCACGCAGGCAGGCAGGCAAGCAGGCATTAACACGCTACTGCAATACAACAATAACATACCTGCACTGTTGTTATCCTCACACAGAACGACGGGATACGATACGATAGTATACCTGTAGATGGCTGCATTGCAATCCTCTACTGGTCATCAGAAACCTTTGACCACCGCTAACGATATCCTTGGATTACCCAATTTTGCTATTGTACGTATCCCTGAAGGCGGCGATATCATCAAACTTTTCAGTTTACTGGTAATTTTTTCTTGTAGTTCATTTTTTTTGCAAAAAATTTTCTAAAATTACTCAATTTCTGGTATGGTTTAGAAAAAGAAACAAAATATATTCCATCTGTTCTTGCATTCATCCCATTTCCGGTTTATTCTAGCATATCGCCAAGGTTTACTAGAATCCAGTGTTTTGAAGATCTGCATCTCTCTTCCCTCTGGTAAATTTGGGTTTCTTTCAAAAAGGTCCCATGACTTCCTAGAAGTTTCGGCTTGACCCGATTGCCTCCGTGTTTCTTTTCTCGTGTTAAATTTGTAATTTTTCCATCAAGTGCAAAGATTTTCCCGAAGATTCTGTGTAAGCTATATCTCGTTATTCGGAATCTTTTTTCATTATGTTTGTAATATTCTGTTCTTCAGGGAATCTTTATCCGATGTGTTCATTCTTCCTGTTTTTGTCATCGCATTTTTATTCAGTTCAGAAGCTGCTTGATTGTAGAACAAAGTTGAAATTCGATATTTCGTGTTTGTTAGATATTCAGTTAGCTCCAAATAATTTCTGCAGTTTCTTCTCATTTTCATTTGCACTTGTATAAGTAGTTTCATAATCTTCACGGATGTTAACAGTTGTGAGTGCGAATTATGTGTTATGTCAGTTTTGGAACTTTTGTTCAACTCGCTCGTATATGTCACTGTATTTCGAAAAGAAAATACTTGCACACCTGCACAGATATGATTGTTATATGGAAGTATAGGATAGGTAATGAATAGATCTTTTGTTCCCTTCTCCTACTCAATGTTTTGTGTACTCATGTAAGTATGAAATAGTATGGACTTCACTCAAATCTTTAACGATTTACCGTAAGAAAGTCATCTAATTATCTTTTTGATTATCTAGGCCGCACCTTATTCTGAAAGAAAATTGTTGCTCGCCTTAACTTGTATCATTTCCATCTTTTTTTTTTTCTTTTTTGATTTTAAATTTTGTGATGTACTTTGGAAATGCGGTAAAATAATCGTTTTGATGATATTACTGATGTTCAAAATCGTGTTAAATTTAATAATATAAATCAGATTTGAATTTAGAAATTAAATTGTATCGAAACTAGTTTTAAACTTTAACTAAGTTTATTGGTCATTTTCGTATTTATGAATTAATTGCTTTTCCAGTTAAATAATGGTTTCCCAGAAGTGTCATTTGTCAATGAAATTCGTGAAAATGCATTTCTCCCTGTGCTTAATACAACAACAGCTCCTGTTCCCGATCTTACCCATTTCTCGAATACCGTAGCCGTGCAGGATTCAGTGATATCCTCGGATGATAATAGCTCTCAATTGCTTATTGTCGATGATAACACTACTCACCCGTCTCCGGCACCATCTAGCTCTAATTCTATTCACGGTTTGAACACTTCAACCGCCATCCCATCACCCATACCATTCGTTGCTCGACCACGTGGATCTCGAGCAATTGTTAATGATGACCCGTCATTGTATGCTGTTTGTCAACTGTGTCAAAACAAAATAATGTCCAGTCGTCTATCAAATTTGACCAATCATGTCCGTCGACATGCATCATTGAAGCAATTTCAATGTGTTTACTGCATTTACACCCATAATGAAATGGCGAAAGTTAGTTTTCCGCCACTTTTTTTCTCTTTCAATGTTATATTTCTTCGAAACATAATAAAACTTTGGACCAGAAATTGAAAATTCAAACCATTACATGTACTTAGATATCTTCGATAGCAGTAAGCACGTTACTGATAGGAATATATTTGATATCATGGAGAAAAAAAAAAAAAGTGCAAAATACCATGATAATTTGTAGGTACGCTTGCATATGCAGCATAATCATAAAGATCATGTCAGTCAACCGTTGGATGCACTTACGCCGGAAATGCAAAATCAGTGGGATTTATTGATGGATCAATGTTTTCCGGGTTATTCCAAGGTATTCCTTTCATATTATAAGAATTTGAATGTTTTATTTTGTTTAAGAAAATCTAGTGAATTCTCATCTTAAATTTATATTAACTGTTTATTGTGAAGTTCCATCGACATTATGATACTCTTCCTTTTTTTTTTCTTTCCAGTTTTCAACATTCAAAAGCGGAGAAAATGATCGTTCGGCTGATTTAATGTTAACGGGTTTAAATGATTTATCGTATGCTTGTATCGAATGTGGTGAACGGGTTAATGCTGAGGCGCTTATCGAACATCTTGATAAAGTGCATAGAACAGAATGCATACCCTACTGCTGCGAGGAATGTGGCTATCAGAATGCTGATCAGGTGGAGGTTTCAGTTTATCTTGTCTTAGAAAGAGCCAGATAACTTAATATTTTTATATAATTCAAAATGCTGTATAGTTTTTGAACATTATCTTCAATTTTCTTCTTACTAAGCTCACTAAGCTTTCTATCAAATCATGATACTGCGCAGACTTTTTGCTTTAAAGTACTGGAACACATTTCTTTCTCTTAATTTAATCATTATATTTATTTTCAAGTGGAAAGTACGTCTTCATATTACGCTGAAACACTCGGAGATTGCGGCCGATGTAAACGTGGAAGTATTGGAGCCCGGTAGCAACCTCATCATGTTTCTTCATAAATATTTCCCGGACACACCAGGTATACACGTAACACATCCGACTCGAAATTCTTCTGCATTACATCATAGCCAGGTTTTATTGGTGCTACTTTGACTAATCATTTTAAGTGATGATTAGAGATCTCTTAATTACAGCTGATGAGGAAGAAAGCAAAATGTTAACACAGTTTCAAAGCTTGGCACCAAAAGAAGAACGAAATAGTATGTCGCCTTTGAATTTTAACGGATATGTGACGTCCATGTTGAATGAAGCCAATAATGATACTGGAAACCACGTACGATGCGAGGTATAGATTTTTCCGTTAGATGTAATTTCAATACAGTCAGGGTAAGAGATCAAGCCTTCACAGAAAACTAAATTTTTTTTTGTTTTTTGTTATTCTCTATAGAGGGAACTGTGCGGTTTCAGCAAAATTTTCAGTTTCGCATCTCTTTGCATGGAATGTTCACATATCTGTTTCCTTCAAGAATGACCGAAAAAAGAATTGATATCTCTCCACTTTTAATCGTTAAATTTATTGCAGCTTTGCCAAAAAATGATGCCAAACTACCGATCACTTTCTTCATTGATGAATCATGCTAAGCGACATTATCATTTAAAACAGTACCAGTGTTCGGAATGCTCATATACTAGTAGTGAAGCAGCTCATGTTCGTACTCACATGGTGCTTAAGCATCCTCATGTCGGTGCAAAACCTATCGATAACAAGTGAGTTAAAGATCTTATGTCAAAATATTTAATCTCAATAAATAATCACGCGAACTTATTAAGAGAATGCATATTCCCTCCAGTATGGCATCGATAACTGTATGGAAATAATGTGGCTAGCTTGAATGGCAATAACAGAAAAACTATTGATTGAGTTAATGGGGTTCGAATCCCTAATATCATGAAAGGATGTTTTTAGATATAATTGAGATTACTCTCATGTATCTCCTTCAGTTGCCCGTTCTAAAGAATTCATTTCAGTTGTGAAATGTTACAAAATGCTTGGATTGATGTGATGCGTAAATGTTTCCCTGGTTTAATCTCAAAAATCGATCAGTTTCGATTTAAGCACTCTAGGAGTGAGGATGGTAACAAGGAGGAAAATTCAGTTGATGATGAAGAAATCTTTATGCACAACAAGAGAAGTTCTTTTAAGGCAAGGCTATTTACTATAAATGAATGGTAGTTTCCGGAGTGAAATTTGTGAACGGTATCAAGAAATCATATACAAATTAGGGGACTTATAAAATAATCACTATTTTTCTAAATCCGATCTTTTTTTTTTTTTTCAGAACCATATTACAACATCTCCGCATCGCAAACTACAAAAACTGCAAAACGGAAAAGTCAGTGATAGCACTGAATCATAAACCTGCTCTAGATTTATTGACGGTTGTTGGATTTCCGGTGATAAAATTCCAATAATGTGAATTCCTAAATCCCTCTGTATATTATTGTTTCGAGAATATTTGTTTGTTTTGTTTTGGGAATGAAGTTTTCACGTGTATTTAATTGGATTACAAAGCAAAACCTACCGCGTACTTCATAGCTTACAGAGTAAATAATGAATGTGCAATCCGAAAATCAGCTTAGAAATTATGTTTTTTCATCATTCCTAAACATAACTGATAGCAAACATTCTACAGCTAAAAAATCATGGCGTATTATTTCAGAAAATATTAATCCTTCGATCAACAACAATTATGATCCTTGTGATATAGTGAGACAACAAACTGCTGCTTATATGGTACTGAATCAGAGCGAATGTTCTCGAACTTTATTTTTCTGCCTTTCAGTTCTGAATTATTCTCTCGCTCATCTAATATTTTGAATTCTCGAGTCCCAAATTTGCTGCGTTAAGTCGTTTTGTACCGATGTACCAGACAGCGTTACTTAAACTGCAACAGACTGTTTCCCAAAATATAGTCTAAACATGACCATATCTAGTTCTACCGCAGCGAATAATAAACCTCGGCGTCATGCAATCAAACGACGAAGGTCTATGCAGATTCTTGGTTTTTCATCCAAAAAAGAAAAATACAAAGGTCCTGGAGAAAAAAAAAAAAAAAAAAAAAGCAGACTTCATGTGGTACCAGTAGCAATTAGGAAACAATTCACCTCAGTATTACCACGGACCAAACATTGTTGCTTTGCTTTGCTTTTTCTTTTCTTCTTTGAGGAATTCCGGATCATCTCTAGCTTTCTTATAGAATTCCCAGTCAAACGATAATGGTTTGTCACCCTCGATGCTTGATTTGCTGTGGTGGACAACATTCGGCATCTCCATCTTGCTCTTATCGGTGTGCCAGAAGCCTTTCTTCCAGAAGGAATAATCATATTCACCGTTTGCAACTCTTTTTTTATGTTCCTACAATTTACATAAGATTCACGAAGAGTGAAACTGATTTTTTTATAAATCACCATCGACAATATTGGTATAAAATACTTCGTATCCGACAGTATTGTCAATAAGTGTTTTTTAAAGTTTTCTCTTTTCTTTTTCTGTTTTTTTTATTCAGTGGAACTGCACATCTTAAACTAGTCTTCGGGACGCATACACGACTACTTTTTTGATATTAACATTTCCACAGAGTATAGAAAAATTATGAATATCAAATGCTACTACTTACTTCATACGCTTCTGCACGTGCTTTCATAATTTCTGGGTGTCGTCTCTCCCAAATCATTCGATGCTTCTGCTTCATGTATGCATCTCGAACATCACCCTCTTGTCCGATTTCACCATATTTTATGAAAAAATTCAATTCGTTCTCCTCTACATCATCTATTAGCTGAAAAATTTTTACTCCAATCTACCATTTATCAGTTCAAGAAAACAAAGCTGATTTTCATCACCAAGAGAATTCGAAAAATAATGGAACAGAATGAATGCAACTGATGTTCGTACTCATTAGATGTCAAAACTAACTGCATTTATTTTGGAAGCAAATTACCTTTGCACATGGAACGAAATTTGGAGCATTGTAATCCATACATCTGGAAAGCCGCAGGCGCAAAATATCAAGAATGTTCTGATCGACCAACCTTTATACAGTTTTTTTGAAAAAACATAAGTAGAAAAGTGAAAAAAATATTATTCATTATCAAACATTCATTTACAGTGTTGACTGAATTTCGTGGAGAAGCAAGCATGAAACCAACTTGTCAAGTCGGAACTGTGTATTGGCTTCATAAAAGCATGACAAGTCATCTACAGCACATTCATCAATTCCTGGAACCCGATTCAGCTTACGGTGATAATATGGTGACCGATACTTGTCATTCATCGGTTCTATTATTTTCTCTAAAACAGTGATTACAATTAGGAGACAACTAAATGGACAATGATGGCCTAGCTATGAAAAAATCTAAACTTGTTGTAAATGTTAGATTGTATATATAATAACAATTATTTTTTCCTAGATCGATGTCAAAGATACCTCTGAACCATGTCACGGGCGCATCCATCGCTTTATGCACATAATACAACAGCCGAATATAATAGCTCCCCTCACTTTCGAGTTTTCGCAACTAAATTAAATATCGGAATAATGTAACATAGAACTTATACTTCAAAAATAACGACAGAACTACTCATATTTTAAACTACTAATATTTTCGGCTCAAGAATCTCCAAATCTTGGCATGGAATCTATTATAATAATTCCCTGCCAAATCCTCTACTTCCACATGACATCATCCTCATTCTTAAAATGAAGTAGAATCAAAATGAAATGAAACAACCTGCCAATATGCATCCCAGGCTTTCCTGTCTTCCAATCGACGATAAATGCGTGGTGACAACTTGTCTTTCTCTCTCATTACCGTTTCACTCATACTGCCTGTTTCCAGCTACAACAATGATATGATATTGATGATAAGAGATCCTCTTGATTTGACAAAACGTGGGGAAAATATGAGAGAAGATGCTGTTAAATCTCTAGCATCACTTAAATATGATTCCTTCCCCTGTGTTGAAGTGGACGAAATAACTCCACGACCCCCAACCACCCCGCACACATTCCACCTGCCTCACTATCTAACCAACATAAACTTCACAAAACGCTCCTCACCACTTATTCAAACCGAACATATCAAATCATCATGACTGGCTCCATATGAAAATAAAGGTCTCAGTTGAGAAGCATGCATTCTTCATCGGAAGTATCAAATTTCTATGGTTGGCAAAATGCATCAGTTTTAATTACACAGAAATTTCACAGACACAAAGATTTTAGAATTTTTCCAGAATTTTTCCTTACAAACATCAGTCTTTGGTAACTGATTTTTTAATATAATTACTATTTATTCAAATGATGTTCATGGTATAGTTTGGCTTAGAGAATTTTGGAAGTATATGGCGAATATATACCCACATTTCAGTTGTTTCTGAATGAAATTATTGAATCAATTAAAGATGATTTTATCTTACATTTAATAAACATATCTGCGAAATTTATTACCTGGCATACCCGGTACAGCGAACTATTTGTGGCCATTTTACTGACGCAAATCGAAAAGAAAAAAAACCTGTAGATTTCATATGTTTTTATTCAATTATAAGTTTAGGGAGTGGGTTTTTCGCTATGCAATTAATGAATTTTGTTAAATTTATTTAGCAGTTTTGCTAGAAGTTTCGCTAAAAATATATCTAATACCAATTTTTGCATTAAATGAAATAGAATACAATTGCCAACAAATTTAATTCGAAAGATTTAAGCCTTGTCATATTTTGAAAAGTTCAGGTCCCGTTCGAACAGAAAATTTCGACGAAAGGTTGTGCAAAACCTTAAAGATTCCAAAATTTAATGAATGAAAAGCAGCATTATGGACTTATTCGTTCTTTTTCCACTTTGTTTATTATTTCATTACTCATTTTGCTTCGTTTTTTCTTACTTTTTTTTTTCATCTGAATTGGATAGTGAATTAAAAAGAATGGTTTGATGAGGTTGCTATCATCTATCTTTCCCGGATGATCGATCATCTACCTAATCGTATTTGGTTCATTAGTGATCCTGCTCCCTTGAGATGACATAACGCATTAAATGTAATTGACTGTCTCTTAATCAATAGCTCATAAAAAGAAATCTATCGGAAATACACCCATGAACATGTATATTGATGATATATTAAAATTTCTGGAAGGCTTTTGAAAATTTTCAAGCAATATGTAAAATTGATCTGATGCTATAACAGCCCGAATTTTGTTCTCAATTCTTTCATTTCGAACTTTTTTTTAAACAATTTCATTTGAGCAATATCTTCTTGATTTAAAACTTTTACTGTCAAAAATTTTCTAATAACAATGCTTATTCGAAGAAACTATCGCCTTTATACGCAATATATTCTCCCTGCTTTCCTATCAAAATTTCAATAAATTTTCAGGAAAAGAAAAAATCCTAAAAAAATTATCAATGCTTTATTGATTCTTCGTCATAGCAGCCAACTTTTACTATATGATTTTTAGCAAATCCATTACATTTATCTGTTAACGTCATCACAGCCTCCCTTCTCAAGCATTCATCCAGCAATTTTTGAAAATATTTAGTTGGAGAGGAAGTAGCAGAAAGCTTCACTGATTAAACTACACATCAGCTGCATCTCTTCTCTAGTGCTGATACTTCTTAAAACTGTTTTTTTTCGAAAATTTTAAGTTCACAAACATTTTAACTGCACTTTCGAAACATCGACAACTTATTTTTCTCTGTTTTATCTCTCTTTTTCTCCTTCAACATTCGATGAACGATAATGATGTTAGGTGAGCGCGTATTTCAGCTATGCTTTACTTCAAGTAATACACAATGAAGCCTTCCTTCACACAGCAAGGCTTTTAAGGCTTTTTTTCATCTTAACACTCTGCCTTTCTTCTAAAATAAATCCTTCTCATTTTGAATGTTCAATTGATTGTAGAACCATCGTATATTCATTCCTTTCTTCCTTTTTAAAATATTTTCAGCTATTTTTCGCTCATTTTTGATCTCCTATTAAAGACGGGAAAATAAGTGACAATTTTGCAAATCATCGCTCTTTGGCTGCCTTGTTTTTTTAAGTACCAAATTTATTTCATTTGCAATTAGCGTACAATTAAACTTGATGGATGCAAACATCACGAGACTTTGAGAACTTTATTTTTTCGAGTATTAAAATTTTTTCTTGTAATAGAAAATTATCGTGTGCAAATGTTGTCCAAATATTTATTACAAAAGTATTTGAAAAGATGAAACTTATATAAGGATTGAATTCCTACCAACATTCCTAGGATTTTCTAATTAACTTAAAATATTTCGAAATTTATTTTCAATGGTAGTCTTAGTCTTGACGAGCTAAAATTTGTTTTCAGTGGCAGTTTTCAGTTCTAATCTTCCAGTCATTATTATTTTGTTTTTTTTAATATATGTGAAGGAATTTGTTAAATGGAATAAAAAAAAATTTTTGTGCCTCAATTGATGAACTGGCCTATATACCAATTTAATGAATCACAGCCCATATATCAACTGTTTAAGTTACAAATTATTCAATTATTTGCTATTATCACAACATAAAATTTAATACTCCGAAAATTGCACTAATAGATAAAGCAATTTGAAAATTGAGATTTCAAATCATTTGAAAATTTTCATTCAATTTATTCCAAAAATTGATGAAATGTGTGAGATCACGACGAATGGTAATCTCACATTTTTTATATTATGACAAGCAAACCGATTTTGATAATAATAATAATAATAATAATAATAATAATAATAATAATAATAATAATAATAATAATAATAATAATAATAATAATAATAATAATAATAATAATAGTAGTAGTATTTCTGTATTTGTTTACTTTAAAATAATGCAGTTATCTTTGTGCTTCACTGCTTACGAATTAATTTGCATCTTGTTTTTTATTGAAACCTTAGTCACCTGAAGATCTGCATTATGAAGGTTGTAGTAAAAATGTTCATCGTATATTTGCAATAATTGGAGGAATTTGCTTATAGTTATTTTTGTAAACGAGATACGTTAATTCTTTTACTTTATTCCAATAAATTTTAAAAGTGCTAATGAAGGTATATTATGCAGGAGTTAACAGCAGAATGCATGAGGCAGACAGTATCTTATCAATTTATCCTTCTCTTTTCAATTTGCTTCTTTTTTTCTTTTTCATCATTGAATTTATGATATTGTTAATGACGCTTTATTCAAAAGAGTTAATTTGAAACATAAATCTCAGATCAAATTTATTTTTGTTTTAATGAATTGCTGTGAAAGTTGAAAAACGCACTCTAGTTACAAAGCGAACCTTAGCCTTCTAAATTCCGCAATCCCTGAACTATTGCTATCTTCATGAAGAATATGGAAGCACAATCTGGAGAGGAATCTGCAGCTAAAACTCCGATTCCGCCAACTGCCGCTCTACCTACCACACAACCAACAACAGCTCCATTTACTGGAGTTATGGAGCCATCTGAAGCAAAAGCAAAAGCCGTTCCGAACATGAATGCAAATGACGATGAGCTGGGTCCTCTAAGGAAAATATCTGCCCGTGGAAGACTTCCCCTAAAAGGTCGATCAGATTCCATAGTACCAACTGAAGGACACGAGGGCATCCTAATTGCTCCAAAGCTTTATAAAGGACAAACAGTTGCTGTCTACACTAGTGGTGGTGATGCTTCTGGTTCGTGAAAAATTTGTAAAATTACCCGTTCAATTATTTTTAGCACCATTGATAATTTATAGTCAAAAACTATTGAAAAACATTTGAAAAAACAGTGAGTGTGAAAAAAAACTTATGTAAGTTGGTCTATTAGAAATGAATGCTGCGTAAATTACTAAATTTAAAAATAAAAGAAATGCAGGAATGAATAGTGCAGTTCGATCAGTTGTCCGGATGGGCCTTTATCTTGGTTGTCGAGTATATTTCATTTATGAAGGCTATCAAGGTATGGTAGATGGTGGTGAATATATCAAGGAAGCTGAGTGGGATTCTGTATCAGACATCATCCAAAGAGGCGGTTTGTTGCATATTGATGAAATGTGCAGTTTGTTTTATGATTCTGTTTCCTCTTCCGATCATCAATCATCCTTTATTCATCATAAGTGCATCTTTCGCTTATTTAAGGTACTATAATTGGTTCAGCTCGTTGCAAAGATTTTCACGAACGTGCAGGTCGGCTTCGTGCTGCTGAGAATCTTATCAAGAAGCAAATTACCAACTTAGTATGCATTGGAGGTATCGTCTCACTTTTAAAGTTACGAAATTAATTGGATCTGATAGGAATCGATTTTGGTTATTACAGTACCACCGAAAGCTTTTTTATTACAGGCAGTTTCGATCAGGTGACTTTTACTGCTTACTAATAACAGAAATTCGACTAAAACTGAATAGATTCATTCTGTAAGTGAAGTTAATATGCAGGTGATGGTTCGCTGACGGGTGCAAATTTATTTCGACAAGAATGGCCAAGTCTGGTTCAAGAATTGTTTGAATCTGGGAGAATTACTGAGAATGAAACTGAATTGTGCAGAAATATTCAGGTAAAAAGTCTGCACTTTTTTTTTCTCACGATTCGATAAACTAATAATATCTTGACGATGAGATGCAAATACAGCCTTAGTGTACCTGTACTTGTTTTCTATTCCATATTTTTTTTCATTAATGTGATGGATTTTTTTCTCAGTCCACTTGTTTTAAAAAGTCACTTTTTGAAAAGAAGTTAAAGAAAAAATGAAGTTTTTGGAAAGAAAAGAAAAGAGAAGTTAAAATTTCGAGATTTCACTTTTGCTTCTGTTTGACAGATATTTGTTTAAATCTCTCTTTTTCAAGATTGTCGGCCTTGTCGGTTCTATTGATAACGATTTTTGTGGTACTGATATGACGATCGGTACCGATACTGCACTTCAAAGAATTATCGATGCTATCGATTCAGTAGTGTCAACTGCACATAGTCACCAGCGTACTTTCGTCATTGAGGTGAGAAATTGTTGTTCACTAGAGCTTATCAGTGAATTGCAGGAATAACTCAAAAGTAAAATCAAGAAATGAATTCTGTTATCTTTTTTTCATCGCTAGCAATGATCAATTCGCATACATATTCTCTGACTGACTTTGATTGTTTAGTATTCTATCATAATGGAGATATTCGTTAATTTCGTCAACTTGCTTTTATGAATTTGTTCATTCCAAACGCTGAGCCAAAAAATGCTTAAAGGTGATGGGTCGACACTGCGGTTATCTGGCACTTGTGGCCGCATTAGCATCTGAAGCACATTTCTGCTTTATTCCTGAATGGCCAGTACCGGTAGATTGGCCAACAGTATTATGTCATAAGCTACAAGTAATGCGTAATGAAGGATCGCGGTTGAATATTATAATAGTTGCCGAAGGAGCATTGGATCGGAATGGTGAAGCGATTACAGCCAATCAGGTAAATAACGCAAGTTAATTACAAATATTTCAATTAAACCATCTGTTGATAAATTCATACTTGTTGCAAACCTCGAAAATAGATGAAAAAATAATGTGAAATTTTGCAATATTCCACAAATTACAGGTGCAAAATGTTATAAAACAGCAGCTGCACTACGACACACGTGTAACTGTATTGGGTCACGTGCAACGTGGTGGAAGTCCATCTGCTTTTGATCGACTTCTTGGATGTCGAATGGGTGCTGAAGCCGTGCTTGCACTAATGGAAATGACGCCGGATTCGGAGCCATGCGTTGTATCAATCGATGGTAACGCTATCATGCGAGTACCACTCATGCAATGCGTTCATCGTACTCAGGCCGTTAGTCTTCAGTTACCGAAGCAGACTGTTGCAAAAATTCCTTGAACCACCTAAAAATGAATTTTACTATATTTTATTCGAAATTCAAAGCAATTGTTGCGAATTCTTTTAGCTTTCAAAATTTTTCAGTAAATCAGAAAAAAGAATTCGAAACAGTCATATTTGAAGGTTCAAAAAGCTATGGAGACACACGATTGGGACACAGCCGTTAAACTTCGAGGACGAAGCTTCCAGAGAAATCTAGAAACTTATCGTCTTTTGGCAAAATTAGAACCCAAAAGCGATATACCATCAAATGAGCCGTCATATAATGTCGCTGTTATAAATGTTGGAGCACCTGCTGGAGGTTTTTTTTATTATTTTGCCTTCTTATTTTATTGATATAAATATTTATAGTATTATATTTATGAGTACTTTTCGCATTGTCTATCTTTCTGACATGGCGCAAGATGAAGCATCAAATATTATGTTAATGACTGATTGATATATTTGACGAGAGATTGAGCTTTGAAAATCTTTAATAATTCGAGAAATTTACCGCATTTAATTGGTTTTACGGCGAGTAATAATGAGCTGTTGAAATGTTGACATTATAAAATAGCTAATGAAACATCAAATTTACAGGAATGAATGCAGTAGTCCGTTCATTCGTTCGCATGGGTATTCATCGCGGCTGTAAAGTTTATGGTGTTAAAAATTCATTTGAAGGACTTGCAAATGGAGATCTAAAAGTAAGGTTGCATTTTTCTTTAGTGGAAATTTTAATTCTATTTAAAGAATTAACAAATTTTACTGAAAATTATCTTTTTACATCTAGGAAATGTCATGGAAAGATGTAAATGGCTGGGTCATGCATGGTGGATCGTTCTTGGGTACCAAAAAACAACTACCAGAAAATAATATGAGCCAAGTTGCGGCAACACTGGAAAAATTCCGAATTCATGGATTATTAATTGTCGGAGGTTTCGAAGTATTTTTTACTTTTATTATTTTTGAAAATGAATTACTGATTGCTGATTGTAGTTGGTGAACGAAATTCGAATGTGACACAATGTTAGCTATCAACAAAAAAAAAAAAAAAAGATGGAAAAATGACGACAAAATGATGAATTTTCTGTTAGAAATCATATAAAATCAATTCATTCTAAATGAAAATCAAAGTTTAAGAAAAGCTAATATTTCAGGCTTATCACTCCTGCTTAATGCTTTCACGTGCTCGTAATCAATACCCATCACTTCGTATTCCATTTTGCATAATACCTTGCACTATCAGTAATAACGTGCCTGGTACATCAATTTCGTTGGGTTCTGATACAGCAGTTAATGAAATTTGTGCAATGATTGATAAAATTAAGCAGTCTGCAACAGGTACTAAAAAGCGCGTATTTATTGTGGAAACAATGGGCGGTTATTGTGGATATCTGGCGACTCTTTCGGCTCTCGCATCAGGAGCTGATAATGCCTATATATTCGAAGAGAAGTTCGATGTCAGTGATATTATCGAAGATGTTAAGGTTTTTTTTTTTTTTTTATGTCGTTTTTCCGTTTTATATTTTGAATATCAAAATATATGTTTAAAATAATAGAGACCAAGTTATTAATCAGAAATATTTACTATGTAGAAAATAGTTCGAAAAATGCATACTGGGATACACCGATATCTCATTGTTCATTGTGAAATGGCTAATAAAAATTATACTACTCAGTTTGTTAATCAGCTTTTTTCGGAAGAGGAAAAAGGACAGATCTCAACAAGATAACTGAGAATATTTTATGTTGTGAAATATTTTTGATATAATTAATGATGTAATTATCGATCTATCCTTAAGGTCATTTCGCGAAAAATGCGTACTGGGGTACAGCGGTATCTAATTATTCGTTGTGAATTGGCTAATAAAAATTATACTACTCAGTTTGTTAATCAGCTTTTTTCGGAAGAAGGCAGAGGACAGTTCTCAACAAGGTAACTGAGAATATTTTATATTGTGAAATATTTTTCCGAGTAAGGCATAAGTTCAAAGATTATTCTGTTCTGTGTATTATAACTTACATCTTGAAAATTTGAAAAAAAAAAAGAATCAAAGCGGAAGTTGCTGTCGAATTCAATTACAAATATCAGCATAAACAAATGAGATTCATGAAATGAATACGCGGTAAGAGATATCATCACTGAGCACCACGGATCAAACCGATTTACAACATTACTTTTACATTTACATTGGTTTAAAAAAAAAACTGCTGGAAGGAATGCAAAATTTTGTTACAGAATCAACGTACTAGGACATGCGCAACAAGGTGGTAATCCGACGCCATTTGATCGTAATATGGGTACAAAACTTGCTGCAAACGCTCTAGAATTTATTTTAACTCAGGCAAAGAAATATATTGATCCGGCAAGTGGAGTAAACAATGCAATTACTGCGGACAGCGCTACGCTTCTTGGTTTACAAGTAATTTGTTCACAAGTTGAAAAGTTATAAGATGGAAATTGCCAAACAATAAAATTGCCAATATGCCAATACAAAACGAAGTTTTATTTCAGGATCGAAGAATGATATTTATACCAGTTGAAGAATTGGTTCAAGGGACCGATTTTGAGCATCGCTTACCGAAAGATCAGTGGTGGATGAGATTACGACCGCTATTGAGAATTCTGTCCAAGCATGATTCCACTTATGAAACAGAAGCGTTCGCTATATCAGATGTCGAGAATGAATTTAACTGAGTAGAATACCTCATTGATGTATGCAAAAGTTATAATGCAACGAGAAAATGCATTATCTGGACTTTTTATAGTTTTCAAAGACTTTTCATACTTGAAAGCCCATTCGTAAAATATTTTAAATATGTATCATTTAACGTGCATGATTTCCGCTGATATTTAAAGTACCGGTTATTCCAATGTTTTATTTATTTACCTATTTTTTTTTTTCGTTTCTCTTCATAGTTCAACCAGTTCAGTCTTGCTTTTCATATGCTTTTGCTTATCAATGAGTCATATAAACATTCAACAATTTACATTAGATTTGCAAATATTTTTTAGTAAATTTATTCGACGAAAACTTTGTAGTCTTTTGATTGCATTTATCTTACTAATGTATCTATTATATGCTTGCATATGTATTACTGTAGGAAATTTTTATCATTTGAAATAGGTATAAAAATTCAAATGAGAGATTCTTCTTGTATCTTTTAATCTTATTTTCGAACATTATGAGTGTGTATACATGTGTAGTAATAAAGTTTATTGCAAAATAGTAAAGTTCTTTACACACTAAAATAAAAAAAAAAAAGGGATCATCAATGTGATAAGTAAAGTCAAGTCACTAAAACTTTCATCAAGAAATGAAAAAAAATTGAAATATTTGTCGGAAGTTGTATTGCGAAATAAAGTTAGTGAATTTTCACAAATCAAGTGATTTGAGAACAATTATTTTATTGAAATCTGTCATTTTGGTTCATAAAACATTAATATCAATGAAATTTAGCACACTTGCAATACGTCAGATTGAAGTGATAAAATATGAGAATCATTTGTCGAACATCACATTCAATTATGAATCGAGATTGACCTATTCAAATGTAAAAGTGGTGGATAAAATTTATTTGAATTTTCAAATAATGAGTGATTTTCGAAACAATTCATTCATTAAGAAAACTCTAAGTCTTTAAAATAAATCTAGAATTCTAATTTATGCCTGTACAATTTTTGCAGAGAACACCGGACTTTTACTGACCAGAATTGAACAAGAGAAGGAATTTACTTCACCTTCAAGTTTCAAATGTTCGAGCGAGTCTCACATCAACAATTTCTGGCTTGTTTCTGCTGCGAATATGCTCCATAAAGCACATTTTGATATTTTCAAAGCGTTCATAGCAGGGTAGATAAGATAAGTCTAGCTGTGTCACATTTCCTGGTCGCTATAAAACGATAAAATCGCATCATTTATCTTGAAATTCGTAGTACTTACTTAAGCGAAAATTTAAATTACATTCAAAATTCTATAAAATTTTGTCAGCGATGAAATTGATACCTGATCGCAAAATATAAGACATTTTCTTCCAGCAAGTGTTGTTGTAACATCATTCCGTATGCAACATTCAGTATGGTCTGTTCCAGAAGCAGCACAGTACGAAATATCAGTTAATGCTGACAATGGACATCTATCAAAATGAAGATAAATAGCCTAAATTGAAAATTAGTAAATTCTGTATTCGAATCAAAATTTTTATTGCTAGTGATTCATTTGGATACATTCTGTGGTCTCGAAATTCCTTAAAATGCAATTCGACAAATACCCTTTTTAAGTTTAAATTATAACCTGTAAAGTATTTCTCGTATATGTACTATATGAACACTTATCTAAGCAACTATCCGGAAGATGTTGATTAACACAGCATTCATAGAACAATTCATCGGCCATCTGTTTGGTATTTGATTCCTGGCGCTATAAGGAAAAAAAAATCGTCTAAGTTTGCACTAATTCAAATAATAAGTTCATGTTCTAATTATTTAGTAAAAAGTACTCATCCGGCGAAAAAAAAAAAATCAGAATTGTCCTGTTTTTAGTACAATCCATTGAATAATGATGACGTAGTGATGATGCAAAAAAATGACAAATGCGGCTATATTTTAATCACCCCAGAAAAAAAACTGGCTATAAAAATTATTTTTCTCTTTAATTTATTTCCTATATAAATTTGGACTTCTTATTGGAATTGGAAATTTCAATACTGTTCAGAAAATATGTTGTTGTTGTCGTTGATGATAATGGTGATAAGTAATGTGCAATGACAAAAAAATTCCACTCCACATCAAAATTATCAGCATTATGAGTTCACTTTGATTAATCCATTTTTTGGCAGTTAAATCGTTTGCAATAAATTACAAAATCCAAAAGTACTTTAGCAGCAACTTGATCAGTTGCAGCGGCAACAGCAGCAGCACTATTTCTGGACTTATCGAATACCGCATCGCCAAGTATTTTCGAGGATCGTGCACGTGCTCTAGAATAGCAGCCGTATTGTCCACAACCATATCCGGGAGCACAACCGCCAGAACATACGGGAGCTACAGGTTGCGGACAACCGTAACCCCCACTACAAATTCCAGATGAAAAGCACGCCTTGCCAACGTGAATGCTTACGTATAGGAGTAAAGCATTTAGCATACCATTTGCCATTGCAACGTCACTCTATTTCCACCACCAAAAATTCAATCTTAATAAAGTACTGCACTAATTAAGGAAAGTTTCGATAAGAATTTACGATAAAGGTAGCCAACTTTCACCTAATCAAGTGATGCGATGAAATACTTATTGTTTTTTGAAAATTTAAAAATGAAAAATATGAATTCCATTTTCCGAATTCCATTTCCCGAAACCTTTAGTCGGATTTCAAGAATGAGAAAGAAAAGTGGAAGACAAATTTTTTAATTATAGCATGAACTGAACTGTATAAGCAATTACTGGATGGAAATGTTGTTTCCTTAGAATGTTGACGAAGTAACTGTTTTATGTGATGAACCTTTTAGAGTTTATATACGAAATATGAGTCTCCTCCCACTAGCTCATCAAATTAATTGTGAAAATTTTATCAAATAGCTAATAGAATTTTCCATTTGAATCATGCAATGACAGAGACGTCTGCGCAAAAAAGATCAGAAAATTGGGAAAAGGAAAGGGTAAATCCGGTTCTATTTTGCTAATAGCTCGTTTTTTTATTGCTTTCTTTTTCACCTTTTTCACTGATTCAATCGACCTTGTTGACGATGATTCGGATTCACTATCTATCGCCAACGGCATTTCAGGATTCGCTCATTGTCGTTCCACTTAACAGTTTAGCAAAATTTTATTCCCCATTTCTTATCTGTCATTTGAAACTTTCACTCATAATGTCAAGAAGAAGCAAAAGGAATTTAATAGCCAGACAGCCGATTTATTAAAGGTTTATTTGAAAGTTTCTGATTTTTTATTTGATTTGCCAATGCTAGAGTAGCTTAATATGTCATCACATACAGTACACATCATATATGTTTCGGAAATATTTGAAGACTTTGTCGTAGAAAAATCTTAAATTCTTAAAAGGTTCAATGAAATAACGATTTCAAGGAAGCCTCTCAAATAAAGAAAAGCATTACAGATTCACTGCCCAAGGTTTGCCTTAAGTTGAAAAATATTAGATATTAAAATTCTCATTAAACAAGTACAGCAAGCTAATCACATAAGCAGAGAACATGAATGAATCTGACATGAATATGCCGATGTATCTCTTCTGTCAACAATCTCAATGAAGGAAAAAATCGTAGCAAAGTGTTAATCAGCATCATAGTTTAATAATTAAGCGATAGCCGTGGAGAATCAGTCCTCCTGCTATTGACAACTTGGATGGGAACAAAATCTTGATGCCTTCATTGTTATCAGTTCTTATAATCATATCACAATCGCTAATGTATCTAGCTAACTGTTTTAGAATTTGCATCAGTTCAGAAAAACTCGTCTTCTCTTCTTCCTCCATATTTTTCTTCTTATTCATTGGATTATAAAACAAAAGATGAATAATCCAACAACTCGTTTCTCTTCACCAAATTTAGAGAAAGAAATTTCTCAGTTTTATGCAACTTGCGCGTCATTTGGGAAAAATGCATTTTCCTTTGGACTTTAAACTATTCCCATTTATCAAGACTTTTTTCTATTCATCTTTATACTCCGATCCTTTATTTTGATTCACATGTCTGATCATCATCGGAGTTCTGCTTCTAATACTGATAATTTTATTGAGAAAAAAGGCAGAATAACAAGTTCTAAAACTTTATTTGATGAATTAGCCATCTTAGTTTTCATATGTAAATTTTAAGAAAGTGACACGACTTTTTTCAGTTCATAAACAAAAATAATATATAATCTCTCCTGTTTATATACAAAATAAAAACTGGGCAGACTTTATAACACTTGACTTAATTAATGTTAATTTTTCATTTTCACACGATCTTGAAGCAACCCATGATTATCCCCGGTGCGAGATATAATTTATCCAACACAATCAACACTAAGCAATTTCTGAAACATACAGTGGAATTTCTGAGTTTTTCATTTCTTTGAATTCCTTTGAATTTTTGCGAAAGGAAATTCAAACCTCTATACAGTATGACAAAAACTCTTTTTCCAATCTCCAAACTGGCATGGCGATTATAAATTCTGTATAAATCATTTTGCCATCAACTTTTTGCAAAAGAGTACTTGAAAATTTCCATTTTGGTGGCCTGATTGCAACAAAAAAAAAAAAAAAAAAAGATTATTGAAAATAAACCAGTTTTGACAAAACCGGTGAAAATTCGCTTGTAAGCACTTCCACAATTGGGATAAATAAAGTTATATAATAAAGAGATTTATAACTGGTAGGCTGAACAGTTAACCAAAGCCAATATTTGAATTTCATTGCAATTGGTAAAACAAAAACGTTATGATATACATCCATTTTATACAAAGCAAATTTGATACTTGACCATACAGAGAAATCGAGAGTCTGACATCAGATATTCCATACGTTTATCATCCTTCAAAACTGTCTTGTCAGAATTTCTGAATAAAAACTACGACTTTCTCCAGCAGTTTTCAAAATTTTTGTTTAAATTTCAGTTCATAAATCTCGACTTACTTTTTGATTTCAAAGTTTTCGTTCATAACATCACATACATCACGACAACAACACTACTCTCGAGTTCCCGAACAAAAAAACAACCGCTGGAACTCACCGTATCCACACCCGACGCCAACGAAACTTCATAATCCCGAAATCTATGCCCATTCGCAACATCATTACTCTCATACCCTCTTCATTTACCATAGTTCTCTCGTTCACTTCCATACCCAGAGTATGTTCTATGCCACCTCTTCCCTTATGCAACGTGGAAACTGTCGTAAGCTTTGAACATGAGGTGAAGGTACTGTGCGAGTAAGTTTTGGCATGTATGTCGCGTATGGTGACCTTCTGGTAGTTACATTTTCTCCTTATTGACTCTTCTTTCCATATCCATTTTATCTTCTTTTGCTTAGTAAGAGCATTATTTTAATAAATAAAAACCAATGATGATTTTGATATTTAATAAACAAAAATAAGTTAAATTAAGTAGTGCCATGCTTGTATATGAAATTAGTTTCGCTAATGAACAAGTTAGCCAGAGGAAACTAATTCAGTATACGAACATATTTATTGAGGCTAGTTAAGCTAAGCATATAATCTATGGCAATAGAAACAGGAGAGAGGTAAAATTTTTCCATCAGTACTTAACTGTCTCATTTTTAGCTGTAAGAGATGTTTTGATTAACTTAGATCTAGTCATTTTATGTTTTTTTTGCTTAGCTATCTAAAACTCACATTACATGCGCCATTTTTGTTGCTTATATGTAATGATACATTCTGAAAAATTAGCTGCTTGATAGCTGGTTTCTGGAGAAATGTGGTGGTGGAAATGTTTTTCTGCTCTATTGGTTTTCGCTTGTTTAGTTGATAGTACGGAGTTGTCTTCTGATGACATTACAATTTCCGTAGAACGACTGATTGATATATCTTCACAGGTCTCTTTTTAATTTGAATTTTAATTTCGATTTCTCATTTTCCTAGAATTTACCAGTCATTTAATACAAGATTGTTTCCAATGAGAACATGACTGTTAGACAGGTCATCGGTTATGATTGGATCTCTGAACAAAGCTTCATAATTTAGAAAATCATTGCATTCAGTCTATTTCCTGATCAGCTTTTTTTTGTTGCAGTTGTTACAGCTAAATAGAGTTAAAGATAAAAAAATCAAAGGTGAGAACCTTTTCCACTGAAAGGAACGAATCGTGCAGTATAAGCTTTGCTGCATTTTTCATTAGGTTAGTATACATCAAAGTATGGTTGTTGCTACAAATACTTATACATTTGAGTTTTCTTCCAGCTAGTAAAAGTAACCGTCAAATATGAAATAACAAATGATGGCAGCAAGGAAGTCAATAGTTTCGTACATTTAGTCCATGAAAAAGAATACTTGCGGCTTGCATATGTTTCTGCGACTGCTTCGAAAAAGGATACAAAATTAAAAGTATCGAATATTGAACGTGGGAAGTACAATATAAAAGAAGGATTTGTGGCCTACAAGGTTTCTGTTTCACTTTTCTAAAATTTTCGGTCACTCGATTGAATGTTATATGCTGTGAAAAGTAAATGAGAAAAGAAGTTATCAAAAAGTTTTTTTTGTAGATTGAATTGCTGAATATCATTCCCCCGAACGATAAATTTGTTGTTACCGTTGAGTACGAACTTACAGAATATTTGGAACCGCATCCAAAAAGAATCACTCAGGCTGAATCGCAGTGGGTTTTTAATAAGTTGTTAGGGTTTTTGTTTTTGAAATATCGTTTCCTTACTCATACAACTCATTCAACTATAGATAATTTTTCCGTCAATCCCTATTTTATGGGACCGACAAAATTACAGCACATTTTAGTACTGTACATTATGTCTCAACTTTTTTCTGTGCTTATAGTGACGAATAAGGCTTTCATTGAAGCATCGATCACTTTAAACAAACTGAGCGATTGTTTCAGAGGAGAATTTTTTTCATTGTGATATCGTTGATTTTAAAACTTTTCCATCTAGATTTGCTATTTACAAAGGAAATGCACATGTTCCAAGTATTTATCCAGTGAAACAGGAAAAAACTGTGATACTTCTGCCTAGCGGAAAGCTTGAATCTCGTACAACAGTCTCACCAACATCAGTTGACGGTGGCAAAATAACATATGGTCCATATATAGACCAGAAACCGTATGCGGTGGTAAGATTTTTAGTTTATATAGATATTAGTTACTTAGAGAACGAATTTTTCTAAGGTCTCGAATGTTTAAAATCCAAGCGCTAAAATCATAACTTCCTCGTTAAAATAATCATTTTGAACTGTGAATTTGTTTCAGGCGGAAATCGTTGTACACTGTGAAAACAACACGCCGTTTGTTGTAGCAACTGATGTCTTGAGAGTGATTGAAGTTTCACATTGGGGTAATATTGCTGTGGAAGAAACGATTAGTATTGTTCATAAGGGAGCAGAATTAAAGGTATCCTTAATTTTGGTAATATTATGTTGAAGACTTTTGCAAAACTTTCTAGTATTCAATTTCCAGGGTTCATTTTCGCGTCTTGAGTTCCAAATGGATCGAAGAGGCAATAAAAGACCAGTTGTAACTCAATATAAAGTATGTATTTTCCTAAATTTTGTGGATTTCAACTGTTCATATCATGTTTTCGTACTTTGTTAAATTAAAGAAATGATTGCAGACTTTGTTACCAGCATCAGCCAAAGATATTTATTATCGCGACGAAATTGGCAACATCTCTACTTCAGCTGTGCGAAAAATGACAGATGTTATTGAATTAATTGTACAACCTCGTTTTCCACTGTTTGGTGGATGGAAGACGGATTATGTACTCGGTTACAACGTTCCAGCTTATCAATATCTTTATTCATCAGGCAATAAATTTGCATTGAAGATGCGTATTGTCGATCATCTATTCGACGATGCTGTTATTGAGAATCTGAAGTTGAAAATTATACTACCAGAAGGGAGCAAGTGAGTGTTTACATTCCAAGTTTAATGCCGGTTTATGTTCTTTAGTTTTAGTCGAATAACTACAATTGTTGCAACTTTCTACTGAGTACTTTGTTTCCAGTAACTTCAAACTGACAACACCTTATCCAGTGACAAGACATCCGGATGAATTGCATTTCACATATCTGGACACTACTGGCCGCCCTGTTATCACAATCGAAAAAGATAATCTCGTCGATTTCCATATCCAAATGTTCACTGTATGTTTTCTTAGATGGTTTTCTTAAGATTTTCACAGTTGTGCAAAGAATCATAGTAAGGTGGGAAAATAAATTTGACTCTGCATCTATGATTGAAAGTGAAGAAATTCGCGATTTCTATCAATAAATAGACTGGAGAACCATTCTAATAGTCACTCCATAACAAACACTAAATTACGGAAAGATAATGTAATTTGTTCTAACATATTAGGTGTTTTTTGCAATGACATTTTGCAGTTGCATTATGAATTCGACCGCATGCAGCTTTGGAGAGAACCCTTTCTTGCTTGTGCCGCATTTGCGGCTTTGTTTCTTGTAGTCATCATATATGTCCGACTGGATTTCACAATCTCGCCCGTAAGCTATTCATTTTCATGTTTTTTTTTTTTTTTTTTTCTTTTTTTTGAGTTTTGCCTGCATATGAGATATGTATGTTCGACGATTCTTTTCCAAAAACCCCCATCTAAAAATGTCTTCTCAGTCGCAAACGGAAGACATTTACCATCCATAATTATTCCTTGGTCGGTTGCTTCCATGTTTATATTGGTCCTTAACAGTTTTACTGATAGGTAAGAAGGCAACAAATTGTCTTCTTCCACTTTTCATGCATTCCATTGCCTCTGTTATTATTTTCCGTCTATAAATCTTGTTAATTCAATCTTAAAATTAGATACTGGAAGTTTTATACATACAACTATATATATTTTATATATGAAAATATATATGAACTATATATATTTTATATATAAAAAATATTTTTCAGGATGTTGCAACAGAAAGTCGCTTGCAAGCACAGGGCCAGGTGGAGCAACTAACAGATCTACATGCTGATCGATTAAAAATTTATGATCATTTTGCGGATGCTGTGAACAAACTCAAGAATTCTAAGGTCTTGTTTGTCTTCTCATGTTTTAAAGGTATATAAATAAAGACAAGTAGTAATATTGTAGTATATTTTATGTGGCATTGCTTTATAGCTAGGAAAAAATTGTTGCTATTACACATTTTCAGGATCTAGCCACATTTACAACAGCAAGAAAAAAGGCAGAAAATGATATGAAAAATATTGGACAAGCCATCGGTGATCTGCAGAGCGAATTGAAAGCTACAAATGCTGACATATCTGATAAAGTATTTGTTATTTCCGTCCCAACTTATTAGCGATTGCTGTATTTAAAAATGCAGTGGAACTAGATATATTAAATTTTTTTTTTTTTCAAATAGGTATAATATTAATTTTTTTGATATTCAAAGTATTAATCATTCGAGTCCTGCTTTTCATTGATTCATTTCACTAAGATTTTATTTATTTCTTACATAAGGTAGAAAAAGTCTTATACTGTAAGCTGCCTTCTTAGTAATAAGTAAAAGCGGAAAAGTTACTCGAATCAACTAGTATTTCTGGATTGCAATTTCAGTAATCATAGTCATTATTGATTTCAGCTGAATGAAGTCAATAAAATACACAAATTGACGATGGATGTTATAAACAATTATTTGGGACAGGTAAGATTTTCGGAACACTTGAAGTAAGCAGTCCATACTAACATGGTTGAATTGTGCTGCTTTGATATTTTTGTTGATTGTTATGCTTTTTCTGTCATTGTGGATGTAGCAAAAAAGGTGAGTTTGCTAAAATGTTAACTAGAATCTCAGTGTACAGAAGTGTGAATGAAGTCTAAAATTTCAAGCGCATCATCTTCCCTCGGACATTAGTCGAATGGTAAGGAGCGGGGCAAAGATTTTCTTACTTGTTTTATTTGGACTGTGTTGCAATACCAAGAATATTTTCTGATAACAATGTCAAGCAGTCTCGATAACTTCACTACATATGTATCACTAGTGCTACTGGCATAGATCTTCGCATAAAATCTCATTTTGCCATCCTCAAATTATTCCTTTCTTTTCACTGCTTAAACCATTGATTCGGACTGTTTGACTCAAGTTAGTGAAAGTATTCTGGTGTTCATCGAATTATGTGTATGTTCGATTATGCTTCGATGCAAAACACTTATATTTACTCCACTGGAAGATGATTACAATTTTTTCTTTTTTTTTTTTTTTTTTTTCATCCAAATTTAAGGCGTCGCATGATTTTAGGCGGAGCGCTTCGTTAAAGGACAGCTTTCTAAGGTGGCTTTCGCTGATGCAGAGAAGTCGTATACACAGAAGCTGAATGAAGCAAAGGAGAGAATGGATTCTATAATTTATGCTTTGTAGGTTACACATATGGACGGAAAATTTGAAATCGACGTTAGGTGCATCGACAATATAATTGATAAATTCATTCAAATGTTGTTTTCGGAAAGAGTTTTTTTCTAATGTTGAATACTTCACAAATTACTATCTCTTTTAACTTTGAAATGTTGCTGAAGCGTATTTTCTTGATTCTTTTCATCCTGATTGAGGTATGCAGAAATGTTGTGGTCAGAGTATAAATAATGAGTGAATGATTGTTGTATTTTTCGTTATCATTTATTCAGAATTTTGTTTGTTAAATTATTGGTCTTTTTTTCACTTTAAGATTAAAGTTTTCCACTTTAAAATTATTCTTATTTCTTGTAAAAGTTTATTAAGATTGTATCTGATTTCTTTGTTAGCTTATTGTTTTCGTTGCAAATCGATGATAAATAGCTCAATTAGCTTGGGATGTATTTCGGTGCAGTTTCTAAAATGTTGCAAAAAAATATGGTGTTAATCAGATTGTTTTTTTTTCCTTTATTAAATATAAATTTGACGTTCCTTTTTTTTTTTTTTACTAAACATAAGTTTGATGTTAGAAGTTTATTGTTGAACTAGGCTTGGAGTTTTCTATCACTTATTTTTTTGTTGTTATATTTGATCAATTGTAAGAGCAGAAATTTCATTAAATATTGAGTAATAATTTTGCGGTTAGTTTGTCTTCATATGCGGCTTCATGCATGATTCTTGCAAATTTTCTATTTATGGTAATTTGGAAACTTTTTGGACTAGTCCATTGTGGAATATTAACATCCCGGATGCTACAGTTTAAAATTTCTCAGTATTGATTTGCAATTTATACGGTTAATGGATGATATGTATATGCTTTTCAAATACTGCTGTTGTAAGGAAGTTTTAAAGTTAGAAATTTTCTTAATGAAGTGTGAATATTGTGATGATATGGCAGAATTTTGGAGAAAGCATTAATAGTGGGCAGGTAATGATGCTTTCCTCTTGGTCTTGTTCTATCTGGATGATTTTTGCAATTTCAGATACTACTCGCTTTGTATTGTGAGAAAAGCTCCATTTATTTGGTGATATATTGGTATGACATATAGGGGAAGCAGTAATGGTATAAATGTGATGGGTGAAAGTAGCGATGGAACATTTATGGAACGTCGTAATGATGCGTTAGTTGAAAAGCTATCCGGAAAGGTGGCTGCATTGAAGAAGATAACAATAGCAATTGGTGATGATGTACGGGAACAGAATCGTTTGTTGAATGAAATGGAAACGGATTTCGATAGATCGAAAGGTTTACTTGGGTCAACGATGCGAAAGTTGAATCGAGTTGCTAAAGCTGGTGGCAAAAATTTGACATGTTATCTTGTCTTATTTGCATTGTTCGTCTTCTTGGTGATTTATTATTTGATTCGTTAGTCCAAATTATGAAAATATATAGAATGATAATCTGTTTCATTGTTTCTTTTCTTTTTGTAATTGTTTTTCTTTTTTCCTTTGATTTCACTTAATGTTTCTTTCGAGTTCTACTGTCGCGTCTTCTGAATATTAGGTAGTTTTATGGCTAAAAGTATGTTTTCTGTGATATGAAAAAATACTATTTTAAATATATATGATAAATTGCTGGATATAACAGACAACAGGCAGCTGTTTGGAGAAATTTCAAATCATAGTTTACGATAGTTTTACGTAGATATGTGACTCCTGTGCTGAATTCTACGTTCAACTGCATTTAAGGATTTCCCATCCAGTTGGCTAATTTTTGTTATATTTTTCAAAAGAGACTTCGTTCTGTCAGAATGTGTCCAAACACAGATGTGCACTTATCTGTTGTATCGTTTGTTAATATTTCAATTTTCCGAGGTATATTTATAGTTTGCATTTTTAAACGAAAGAAGGTTTTTCTTTTGCAAATCGAAGTTAACAAGTACAATAATGTTCTTGAACTACATGTTTAATTCTGACTTATTCAATTCATTTATCGCCATTTTGGAAATTTTATTCGGTTAATCTCATTATTAATCGATTAACTTCATTATCAACAGGAAATTGAATGGTTTCAGTTCTTTGCATCATTTTGCTGATTACAAAGGTAATAAAGGATGGAGGAATGTCTCTGATTCTTCGTACAATTTTTGGAAACAATTTTTAATGAATAAGCGAAGATTGTTGATACTTGCTTAATGAATTGACTCGAAATTTTAATTTTTTTAACTATTCTATTACTAGAAAAATATTCAGATCGGTCACTCCACTGGAAATAATTTTCAGAATGCGCGACGAAAAAGGTGCTGGCAAAAGCAAACGACTTCGTTCAAATTTCTCGTAACATATTTGTTCTGTGTAATTCAAATATTCCTTGCCAATTAGGTAGTATTAGGTTTGGGTTTCAGATAATTAATTTTTGCTTAATCGGTTTTTAATGGAGGTATTATTGCAATGTATTATTATTATTATTGCATCTTTGAACACATCCATGTGCTAGTGTTCCATAGAAACTGTTAGCAATATGGGTGTAGTTGCGACAAAGATAAATTCGTCTTTTCCAGTGCTAAGTTACCATAGAAACACACAAATAAATATAATCGATGATCTTGTCAAGCAACTGCTGGAAGGGTCTCGTCCAATTCTTAATTTTTAATTTTGTGACATGAGCTAACAATCTTACTCCGCCAATTTCCTGTTTCATGTAGTTTCAAGCAATGTTATACTTAACTTGACGACTGAAAATGCATATATACTGATTTCCATACAAAATTCGTTTAACTTTATTAAATAACTATTATTCTCTGCGAACTTATTGATGTATTTTAGACTGAACCTCAATTGAACATATGAAATTTTTACTTTTATTAGTTGGTAATAAGGCATTTAACTGATTTCATATCAGATATGTTGATGTATTGGGCGTAATCATATTTATTCATCCCGTATATTTATAAGTTCATGATGTGAATTATACTTTTGACCAAGTCTTTATATTCACTTGCTATCAAGTATATCTATCGACTGGAACGTCTTAATCATTCCCAGATAATAGTGGAATTCGTCACACTGATGGCCCAATTAAATTCGACAAACTAAAATTAACGATCTCAATCTTGAGGTGATTGTTGGAACTTTAGGTTTAATTTAATTGAGAGAATTTAATTAAAACCATCATATTTGGTAGTACTAGTAAGATTTATTGAGAGTAACCTTCTATTGACTTTTTGTAATTACAGAGATTTTTGCGAGCAGTGGTATCCTTCCCTAACTTTGCAAGAATGATAAAATCTACTAATACCGTACAAAATTTGAAATAGCAACCGCCTAACGAAATAGTCTCTCCATTTCACATAATCTTGTGCATGAACAGCGGCTAGTCCTGAGATCCGAGAAGGCCTTAGGACAAAATTCGGGTATTCCTCATTGTCATGTTTCTGTTGAGTGGACTGAGCAGATTCGACTGATTGAACTGAAAAAAAGACTTTAGGTTTACTCATTAGTTAAGTTCTACGGAATCTGTTCTCATCCTAAAACATTCTAAGAAAGCTATCTTCATCCTAAAATCATTCTTTCTAATTAAGACATGTCACATAAGGAACATTCATGTAATCTATATGCATCCTAAAATCATTCTTTCTAATTAGGACATATGAGATTATATGGTGTAAATAATACTGATCCCGACATTTGATCAAGACTTATTGTAATTTTTCCTCTGTTTTCCTGCTCAGCGCTGTAACTGTCATAGTCGATAACGTAACAATCCGGAATCCTTTTTTACTCTTGTTTAGCCGTAGCCCATGTTTAAGAATAAATCAACTTCACATCCTCAATATTAACACTGTGCGCATAATTTTCAAAGTTTGAATAGAGCCAATTTGCGTGTATTGCTTCCTAAAAAATGTGCACTTCATTTGTAACTAATTTCTATAATTTATAGCAGGGTTATGAAGATGGATGGTGATTGTATTGCCAAAATTAATGACGATGGGCAGACAATCGACGAAATTATGAACGATCATGTTGGATTAACATACAAGTACTCTTATTCTTTTTGTTTTTGTTTTTTTTTTTTTTTTCAAACGAATTCAGTCCCTTTATTGTGATTAGATTATAATAAAAGGAATGAATATAAGCCAAATTAGTTAATGGTTAATTGAAACTAAGCATTTTTAAAATGAAATGTATCTGCTTGTAATATATTGTTTCAGTGATTTCAATATATTGCCGGGTTATATCAGTTTTGATGTTTCTGCCGTTGATTTAACAACGCATTTAACCCGGGATATTATGCTTAAAACACCATTAGTATCATCACCGATGGATACAGTAACTGAGTGCGAGATGGCAATTGCAATGGCGGTTAGATATCATTTAGATTATTGACAAGTGGTATACGGTAATTTATTGTAGCTTGAATTATGTATATTTCGGTGATGCTGGCTCAAGTTGTATTTGTACTTATAACAGTAAATAGTCCTTTTGAAAGAATACTAGTCTTTATTGGTTAGGCTGCCTTGGTAATTTCACTGGACAAATTGTATAATTAATTATACAACATAGCACAGAGTGGCCTTCTAATTAGTAGATTACCTTAATAAATGTTAGAATAAAATAGCCAGTGCGTTCGAAGTGAGGTCATACCTCAGTCATTGGCGTTTCTATTGTTTTCGGATCGTTTCTGAATTCAGTAAGGAATTGTTGAGTAAATGATGTACATTAATCGGTGAGATAGACGACAGATAGAATTGAAATTGATAGAAACCATTCTTGCAATCTTTAATATATTATGATATCGTTAACAATCATTTTTTTTATAGTTACATGGTGGTATTGGTATAATTCACGCCAATTTTGCCTCTTTGGAAGAGCAGGTTGAAGAAGTTATCAAAGTGAAGGTAAAATTTTGTTTCAAGATTTTTCTTATTTTAGATATTTTCCTACTTTATCAGTGTGCTTTTTTTCATTATTGGGATTTTAGTCAATTCTTTAGCTGTGGTTGACTGTTCGTAAAATGTGATAATAAATGAAGTGTTTTAATAGCTTGCATGCAACTCAAAGATTCTTTCCCTTTTTTTTTTAGAGGAAATGATGAAAATTGAAAGAATGTGAGTTCATACTGTCTGATTAAATTTTGCAGCGTTACAAACAAGGGTTTATAACGCATCCGCACTGTATCAAAGAGACTGATACCGTATTAGATTTGATGAAGATAAAACTAAAATACGGTTTCACGGGAACACCAGTTACGTCTACAGGACACGTTGGTGGCCAGTTGATAGGTATATCTTTTTGTCGAAAAATTTTCTATTGTTGGATTGCTTGTTCATTTACGAAAATGAACCAAGTGACGAAAAATTAATTATTGTTGGCTAGAAACTGCTTTTCCCGATTTTCTAAAATAAATTTAGATTTATAAAATTTATGCTACGCTTCAATTTCCTCTCTTATCATTCACTTTAAATCATATTATAGGTCTCGTAACTTCACGTGATGTAGACTTTATTGATGAGAGCAAATATGCGATCACGAAAATAAGCGAAGTAATGGTTCCACTAGACCGGCTTATAACGGGCAGTGAAGATCTAACTTTAGAACATGCTTATGAGATCTTAGAAAATGAAAAGAAAGGTAAGTGACTATTTATTATCTTTGATTGCAATGGTATGTTTATTAGATTCTGATAATAATTTCTTTGAAATGGCCATTTTCTCATATGATGAGCAGAATGATATTTGCATCTTATGATTATATATCATTTTGTATTGCTAATTTGTCTGTCTTCATTAAATAGACATATTTTACAGGAAAATTGCCCATTGTTAACAGCAAAAACGAATTGGTATCGTTAATAGCTCGTACTGATCTAAAGAAAGCTCGAGATTTTCCATGGAGTTCATATGATTTAAAAGGACAGTTAAGAGTAGGTGCAGCTATAAATACTCGAGAATCTGCAAAAGAAGCGGTGAAGAAATTAGTTGCGGCTGGTGTTGATGTTCTTGTCATTGTAAGTAATAAACTTTATTTTGATCTCGTCATTATCTTTCCTTCCGTATCCCTTTCTCGTGAGAGCCGTGAAAAATTGATTTTTCGTTTGAGACTACTAGTAGATTTATTAATATGATAATTAGGACTCATATTTAGGATGGTACTTGTAAAATTGCATAAGTTAAAGCAATACAGCACGAATAATTTTTTACATGTTCTACTTTGAGAAAACAGTTTTCTGGTATTATATCACTCATTTATTTATCCCGTTTCAGGCAGTTTATTCCACAGAGCAGGTATAGTTTTATTAGGCAGTAGAAATTGGCTTAGATAATTCCTATCTTTTAATTTGGAATAGTTTTTGAGACGAAAATGAATATGTTTCAATTATATTAGTCTTTTTCAAGCTCTTGAGAGATATTTAAAGGAACTAAGTTGTCATGAGAAAAAATTAAAAAGAAAGAAAATTGCTGTTAGAAACTTTTCTTCATTCACTCTAGTTGCTAATGATTGTTTCATTCATATTTTGGCATCTTCTTTTTTTTTTATAAAATTTAGAAATATGCGTAATATTTGTTCATTTCTCCTTGTTTTATTAAAAGTGGAGCAAATAGAAGAATATGTATTATATATGGCGTTTATAAGTTGTGAACGAGAGATCCAATTATTAAAATAAATTTTAAATATTTTGTAAGGCATATAATACTCGAATCGACTTTTATATTTTTTACGAAACTGTGCATTATTTTACTTATTGTCTATATTTGCAGGACTCTTCACAAGGTGCTAGTATGTATCAAGTGAATCTTTTGAAATGGATAAAGATGAATTATCCGGAAACACCACAGATAATTGCGGGCAATGGCAAGTTACGTTATCTTTTTTTTTTTTTTTTTTTTTTTTTTTTTTTTTTTTTTTTTTTTTTTTTTTGCTTTTGCTTTTTTTCTTTTTTTTTTTGCCTTGTGAAAAGTGCCTGAATTGCCGGATTGAAAGAATCACTGTTTTTCTCATATCATTGAGGCTTTATACCATATATCTAGCAAATCTATTTGGTAGTTGATTATTGAACAGAGCAGCCTGATATCTTGTTCTTAGTTGCTCGTGTTCTATGTAAAGATCTGTATCTGACAGATATTCTAGAACATTGTAAGAATTGTTGCTTTATTCAAGTTCCACTTTTCATAAGTGGGAGGAAAGTGTCTGGGATAAATGTCTGATACTGGCGATAACGCATTCATTGGATTAGTTCATTTTTCCTAGACATTTGCTTCTTTTCAGTTGTAACACAAAAGCAAGCAAAAATTCTGATTGATGCTGGGGCAGATGCCATTCGTATTGGTATGGGCAGTGGTTCAATTTGTATTACTCAAGAAGGTATACGCATTTTTTACTTAACTTTACAAACACATGATCTTTGATATTGTATGTGCATCCTATAACAGTACCACCATTGGTTTAAATGACCCAAAATGTTTACTTCCGCTGGTAATGTGCTTAAGTAAAACGAGCAGTAGTATTTTCACGTCTTTTATGTTTCAGTTACTGCAGTTGGACGAGCACAAGGTACAGCAGTATATCAGGTTGCCAAGTACGCTAAAACTCGTGGAATTCCCGTCATTGCTGATGGCGGAATAAGAGATGTTGGATATATCACAAAGGTAATATTGCTATGGATTTGTAAATCTCTGTTGTTCAGCGTAACTTGTATGACTTGAGATTTGAGGAATTCAGGCTTTGGCACTTGGCGCATCGACAGTGATGATGGGTGGTCTTTTAGCAGGTACAACAGAGGCACCGGGAGAATATTTCTGGGGTCCAAGCGGTGTGCGTCTTAAGAATTATCGTGGAATGGGTTCATTGGATGCTATGGAAGCAAATGTCAGTAGTCAGGATAGGTATTTTAGCAGGTATTTTCTTTTTTCAAATTTTTGTAGTTTGTTTTTTCAGTCTGAACGATATTATGTACATCAAGGCACAAAATTCAAGTAATTAAACATCGTTCCATATCAGAGATGTTCTTTAAAATATATTCTTATTAAAACGAGTTTATTTTCAGTAGATCAGATACTATCAAAGTTGCACAAGGGGTGTCTGCTACGATGAGAGATAGAGGTAGCATTCATAAATTTGTTCCATATCTAGTGCGTGGAATCCAGCATGGTTTTCAAGATATTGGTGTCAGAAATTTGGATGAACTCAGGTTCTTCTTTTTAATCAAATTTGATTTTTTATATTCCTCTTTTGTCTTTGTTTTTCGTGCTAATGATGTCCCTTTGCATCCTTGTGCTTTGTTTCACACTTTATAATACATTAGTGGATGATAGAAAATAGTAATAGTGTTATTCCAGGAATGGTATTGCTTGTGGTGAAGTCAGATTTGAGCGTCGATCATCGAATGCACAAATTGAGGGAGGAGTGCATTCCTTGCACTCGTAAGCTTATTGGATTTCTTACCAACAAATCATCTTGTTAAGAACAGCATTTTACTTGCATAAGGAAATCATATTTTAGGGGAACATTATGCATGAGGACAGTTCATAAAAATCTTGACACAAAGAAAAGACTGACATCTGAAATAATGAATAGTTGTTTTCAGTTATGATAAACGCCTTTATTGAAGTACGGTGAAGTCTGCTGAATAACGCGATTCACTGCAGTTTTAAAATTTTTTACCGTTGCAGTAAAATTGTTGGATTTTTCTCTCAGTTTTTTTGTATAACGTAGATTTGTTAAGAATTGTAATTTTCCTTTTAATAATTGTTGGTTTCATGATTCTCTTGAAAGGTTTTGAGTTGTGGAATAGCGTATTGGGAAAAGCAATATCTTTAGATGAAGTCTGTTCGTTTATTTATAATGTTATTGTGTCATTCTCTTAATATATTCTCAGCGATTTCTATTTCATTTAATATAGTATTATTTGTTTGGATTGTGCTTCTTTCTCCTTCTCTTTTTCTTTTTTCACAATGACTAAAATTTTTACTTTTATCTGAATTGGTTTACCTCTATTATTCATCAAATTTAGTAATAAGTTTAGAATATGTGTTGTTGCTGATTTTGTTATGTTCATGTGTTATCCACCTTTACAATTAAAGTGCATTCCACTTCAGATTATCATGTGTTTCATTTGATAAAAACCGATCATTATATCACTTTAAGCACAATTATTCAGGATTGCTGATCTCATATACCGTAAGAAAGTTGAAATATAAATTGCTCTCATTGCCCCCATGAATAGCAAGTAAAGAAAAACATTGATAAGCCAAGCAAAGGGGACTAGAATAAATGGTATTGAAATGGTTATAATGCTGGAAGTCGGTTGCATATCGTTGTCTTGACACATTAAGATTTTAAGGTTTTTATGTGACAAGTTAGACGTGTTGTTTATTAAGTCGCTTGCTTCGTGCTGACTTTAATTCTTAGAAATTATAAAAAGATTTGGAAGGATGTGCGGAAATGAAGCATTTCGGTATTTGCTGTGGGCATCCTATGATGGTGCTCGATTTATGTCCATTGCTAATGGAAGTATCAATCATAGTGTGCTCAGTTTTCTGAAGACACTCGTGCGAGGAACTTTTCCAAATACTGGGAAGCAGCTAAAAATGTCGCCATCAAGCAGGTTTGTCGTCTGTCAATACTCCACACAAATTCAGCGATTTTAGGAGATGTTGCGAATATAGCTCAGTAATCCCTACTTAGAAGTCTTGAAAAATTTTTTTGCGAAGTTATTCAAGCCGGACGTAACTAATTTAGAACTGATGCGGGAGTACATGCAATGCGAAACGCTTTTATCATGCAAATTCCCATTGGAAATGCGGATGAAGACAAAATTAGCATACTAAATGACTGGAATCATAGGATTAATGAATCCATCGGTGCATCATTACGTGTTTTGGATTTTCATACTGTCTCAAAAGGTTTCTGTTCGAGGAGAAATGTTTCCTACAGGTATGTCAGCTTTCTGTTTCGCTTAGTGAAATTTGATAGAAAATAATGGATAACAAAAAAAGGTAAACGAATTTTCTTGAATAATTTTATTTACATTGGTTTTTAAGTCTAAATGATGAATAGTTTGGAGTGTTATGAATTTCTATAGTGTAATTAGACGAAATGTGGTGTTATAGAAAATACAAATATCGATTAGCCATGGCAGAAAATGAGGAAGAATGGTTGAAAAGTACAGAACAACCGTTGTTGTGGCAATTTGCCGAAAGGCCGTATATGTGGTTCTTGCCGAATGGGTTTGATATCCGGAAGGCTGAAGACGCATGTTCCTTATTCCAAGTGAATTTTTGACCTATCTTTCATCTTTATCATTTTTGAGCCATTAACTCTATGGTATTCATTGCAGTACAATCTCACACATTTTGTTTTAAACTCAGAAATAGTGCTTTTCCTTTTCATGGCACCCATGATATGGCGTCATTCATGAAATATCCGCTACGTAATCGCTTAAGGACTGATAGTCGCACTCCGACGATGAGACATATGTTACATGTTGGCATTTCTGGCGGTAAGTATGTTTTTTATATGCATCGTTAATCTTTTTATTTTACTGGAAAATTCTTGGAACTGATTTTGTAATAAAATATATAAGAAGGCGATGTTTTGCAATCATTCATCATACGTTGAAATAGCTACGGTTTAAACAAGAAATTCTCATTATATATATATATATATATATATATATATATATATATTGTAAAAAGTTGTCCTTTCAAGTTATTCTAATGCTTGGTGTAATACGCAGCTAAATTTTTCCTATGTTTCTAAAACATTTCGAAGTTATTTGTTAACTCGCTAACAACACATTGAATTAATCTTGGATCAAATGTTTTTTGATCAGGATAACTAGACCAAATCAGAAAATTGAGTTTTGCAGGCGAAAGTCGTTTTGGGAATACTAATGGTTTCAATTTGATCGATATTAATGTTATTTCAAGATCTTTTTTGCGATCACAAGTAAGTGATGTCTCCACATTTCTAAGGTCGGAAAAAGAAGGGTTATATGAAATTTATGGTCTGTAGCATTTGGATGTATATATATATATATATATATATATATATATATATATATATATATATTCTATAAAGTAGGAGTCTAAATTAAAGGGAAAAACTCGATGAGATGAACTGAACGGCGAGTTTCATAAGCAGGCAATTTATGCATACGACCAAAGTATCTCATCATAAAGAAAATACTGTCGCCCAGATCACTTTGAAGGACCTGACATTTCGGAATAGAATATGATAAGTTGTGCTAACAACTTCCTAATTTGCTGTATTTTGCTTTAAATGATTGTAAAATATCGACATTATTTTTAGATAAGACATATGGTATGCGCCATTGTCGAGCATGCTTATGGACGTTTGCATCGGGAACGTTTGATATGGTTTCTCAACAATCCAAATCCTGAAAATTTCCATCATTTCGGTATGGTGGCAGCACCACCCCAAGGATTGTTCCTAGAAGATGTTGTGTATGACGAACGAATGTTTATTAATCCCATACCGTACCATTACCATAGTTGGGATGAAATGGATAAAATGCTTTATGATGAATCGTTTTGATAAATCATGTCTTTATCCCACATATAAAATATGTCATGTATAGAATAAAGACATGATAAGGAAGAGTTTTTATCAATAAGCTCTCTGTTTAAATGTATTGAAATCCGTTTTCCATTGATGAGCAATCACTGTACCGTTACCATGGATGAGCTATCTGAGATGAACCATCACTTTCTTTCGAAATTTCTGAAATATTTTGCTGAAATGGTTGATGCGGGAATCTCAAAATGCTGAAATATAATGTTGAAATATTTTTGTTCATCCAAAATATCTTGTAATAATTTGTTTATGATAACCATCACGCACTGACAAAATGAGCCTAAACATGTCAAGAATGCAATCATATATTCAGGTTAGTGAAAACCAGTCGACCTTTCAAAATCATCATCAAGTCGTATTGAACAAGACACTCTTTTAGTTCTTATGTCGTCACTAGTTTGTTCCAGATAGGCCTAACGAGGATGCGTCACGATATTATTAGCTAAAAAACGTACTGCGCCGGATGACCGTAAAATTCTGAAAGTTGGCCAATCGTACCACTGACTTCGCTGAAACCGTTTACGGTTATTTGTTATGTTAGAACGACTGCTGCTTTATTCTGTTTCTTTCTACCATTAGATTCATTCAATTTTAAGCTGATATCATATTTACCATTGATGTGAATTAGTCTATTTGGAATTTGGAATTCATCCGTACTATAAACAGGATAATAGTTTGTAGTCGACATTTTTACGGATAATAAATTACACAACAGAACGAAGTGTTCCAGTTTACAAATGATTATATTCCGCAAGGATACCACGAGACTGGACGATCGTATCGGCATGGATCACAATCTTTTAATGATCCTTTCCAATTTACTATAGTAATGTAAATATCGTAAAGAAGCAAATCTCTCCCATCACTCTATATGCCAGTTATTCACAGATTCCTGTCGAACTTTAATTAGTCACTACGATTTTCTTTAACTTGCTACGAAACTCACAGATATCTATCTTTCTGGTTGTCTTTCAGACAACACGTAATTACTAACACTCCCGAATCACAGCTGAAAGCAATTCGCAATGGAATTTTCTTTCCTCCGATTTAATGTGATTATATCATCAAGCATCAAAAAACAGAGATCCATCTCGTCTTATCACGGGAGATTAATCTACACATATGCGCGTGCCTATCTATGTACGTGAAAGTAAATGAACATTGATATAATAGATGTGCGGAAGTGGATATAAATGTGGGTGTGTAGGTGCGAGTATGTTTATTGTCTACATGCATGCACGCGTGCGTGTATGTGTATGTGTGTGTATGTGTATGCATGTATGTATGTATGTGTATTATCGACAAGCCAAGTACGACGAAGGCTTTATGCGATCTTTGCTACCCGACGATTATTATCCAGGAATAGGAGGTCACCAAAGCGGTTTGTTATTTCTGCTGTTATTGTTTTGAACAAAATGCTGTTGGTTGTGTATAGCTGACCCAGTTGGATGTGTATAATTAACCTAGCTGGAGTGCTCCCAAGTTTTCATTAGACTTTTCTCGAGATAAACCGATAATGTCACCACATCTGCCACGTACATTTCTGGAAATAGTAGTAATAGGTGATAATCGCCGGATGCATCATTCAAATTCGACCAGTGTTGGAGATAAATTGAATGTTAAGAAGCTGCAAACGACCTTTTGGGTTCTATACGGAAGGTCCTGGGATACGATAGGATGGAAACGGTTACGCGTTTACGGCGCGTTGCGTATGGTTTTGATTGTATTGTAGGATATGCGGAATGTAGGTGCAGCGAAGTTTTGGGTTATTGTGTTGCTGTGTTTGTAGTTATGGGTGCAGGGAGATAGCAGTGTTACTTTTCCTTGTTACGTAGGAGCGTAGCATAGTAACGTAGCATGATTTGGTATCTGATGAGTAGACATCATTCAGGTCACTTATAGCATTTATAATCTATGGGAGGTATTGCTTTGGTAAGATGAAGCAATTTGATGAATGAATGTATAATTGATCCTACGGTCGTAAGTTCGACAGTCGTTGGTATCCTTTAGTTATCCATTATAAGAATACGCACCACAACGTTACTATCGAATAGTTTATTTGACACCAATTCTATAATATAGTAAAATTGCTACCTCGGTTTTATTTTACTTAACTATATGTATATACGCTTGATTTGCAGCGCTTTATAAGTCCTTCATTTTATCTAGTTGCAAACGTATTTAGCTTTAACGTCTGTTAAACATTTGTTTCATTTAACTGCTACGGATGTAGTTTGCGGTACTTCGTGGGTTTTTCTTCTGTTCACGTAGACATATAGTATTGTTGATGTGATCGAGGGTGTTACTCAAAGATTATCCATTAGTTTATTAAAATATAATTCTCATCCATCTTATTATTTTCACCTAAATCCATTTTTTTTTTTTTTTTTTTTTTTTTTTTTTTTTTTTTTTTGTTGTAAATGTATGACAGCATGGAGAGAGTCAGGTAATAAGAGGAACGGGAATGGCAAAAGATGGCTATTTGGCTAGCGATATTAATTTGGATGGATGTCTGGAATTTACAATATTTTCAATTATATTATTGCACTTTGCATTGTTTAGTATTTGGAAGGTTCGATTTTGTTCATTGCTTTTCGATTATTCTGTTTGAAAGTTCGGATGCTTATCGTGTATTTTATTGTTTGTTGTCCCTCGATACGTCTTTCTAGAAGTAGTTGTCCTTTCCTGAATTTATCATTTTTCATCGGTCGACCTTATATTACTCAAGTTCTCTTTGTTTTATCTGTTACATTTTTCTAGTTCACAAGATCTGGATGCTGTTTTTTTTTTTTTTTTTTTCTCCCTGTGTCGAAGAGATGTTCATAGCGAACTAAAATCTTCCCTCCATTACTTGTAATCGAAGTGGCAGAACTGGGTCGTAGTTTCTATGGGACGTATAGTGTGGAACATATGTTACATACGTGCATGTACTGATTTGAGGACGGCGATGCTTAAGATTTCTTTACCCGTCTATTCCAACATTAGAAATTTAAGTTTTTGAATTGGATTTAATTCTTTTTTTTCTTTTTTCTCTGACATTCTATATTTTGAATATTGATTAAATATGTATCCTACACAATGATTTATAAGGGCAAATTGAAATTTCTCTTTTGATTAGGTACATAGCTTGATATATATATATATATATATATAACCCTTGGCCTTATTCATGTAGTTATGTGTTATTAATGTTTATAGTGTGGTCTTTTTTTCCATTGCTTTTATGTTTATTACGTTTTTCATATATCTGTTCTTCTGTCGCAGTATATTTTATTTAAAAATATCAATCTTTTCAGGGTATTTTCTAGATAGTCCGTAACGACTAAGCTTTCGTAAATTTTGATTTATATAAGCCTTCTTTCTTTATCTAAATTCCTTATCCTGTATTCAAGTTTTGGTAATTGGATAACTTCTGTAAACAGGTTAGTGATTTATGGTTAATATCTAATATTCCCGTCGTTTGATTCAAAATTGGTCTGACTTTGATTGTCTAGAAAACCTGTTTTGATGCTCATTGTTTACTATAATTAAAGAGAATAGTGCAAATAGCTAGTATAGGAATGAATTCCTTGTATGAGGAATTAAGTGGTCCTTGTATTAAGAATATAATGTGATAAATTTGTTCTATTTCTAGAATCTCATGGATACTCAGGATAGCCATCAGGAAGAACAAACTCAGAATTCAGAAACTGTTAATGGTGGTACTGTTAGCGAAGGAGGTTTGAAAGATCTTGGCAAGGGCAACGAAGATAAGTAAGCATTCATTTCGTTTTCTCCACAAACAATGTAAAATTATGTTGTTATAAGGAATATCTTTGTTGAGTTGTTATTTATAGGAAAATATTCGTTGGTGGGATAGCCTACGACGTTACAAATGAAGACCTATCACAATATTTCTCGCAGTATGGTGAGGTAGCACAGGCTCAAGTGAAGTATGATCGGAATACGGGTCGTTCTCGCGGCTTTGCATTTGTAGAATTCACAACCGGTGAGGCATGTAGAGCTGCACTCAACGCAAGAGAACAATCGCTCAAGGGGAAAACCGTTGAGGTTAAGCCAGCAAAATCTCGGGAGAATAAGAAAGTGTTTGTCGGTGGTTTGCCTGCTGACCATCCAGGTTGATTTCTTTCATTAAAAAATAATTTATTTTATTCTAGTTTTCTCATATAGTTCTATTGCTTCTTCCAAATTCATAAGCAAACTACTTTATGCTGTTTAAATTCATCTCTGTATACATCAGTGTAATTTTGGGATTATGAAGCAATGGATTTTCAATTTTCTATTCTAGTCGTTTCATACATCAGTGAAAGGGACGAAGCGCATGTTGTAAGCAAAGATGCACCAACTGATTTAATTTGTTACAGAAGAAGAATTGCGTGCTCACTTCGAACAGTATGGAAAAGTGGAGGATATTGAATGGCCTTTCGATAAACAAACAAAGGCTCGAAGAAATTTCGCGTTTATTGTGTTTGAAGAGGAGGAAGCAGCCGAACGGGCATCGGCTACACCAAAACAAATGTTTGGGTCGCGCGAGGTTACTTAATACTATTGTATTTAGCCCATGGACATTAATCTTAACATATAAATATAATATTTCGTGTTTTTGATTTCCCGTTCCATCAATTTATTATATAATCAGTTTTGGACTAACATTCATATGCATTTACAGTGCGACGTCAAGAAGGCCGTTCCTCAAGGTAAACGTTTCCCGGGTGGTCGAGGTGGTGCGGCAATGCGGGCTGGATATGGAGCTGGTCGGGCGGGTGTCATGAATGGTTGGTTTGGACAAGCCGGATGGGGTCAGATGGGAGCGTTCGGTGCATATGGCGGAGGTACTGGAACTGCAGGTGGCTGGGGTGATTGGTATGGTAATGCTGCTGCTGCTGGATATTATCAACAAGGACAGGCTGGTGGCTACTATGGTAGAGTTGTGTTATCATTTTGATTCTGATATGGCGACATAAACATTTAGTAAAATTTCTGTTGTAGCTCAAATTATTTAGAAGTTTTTGTGATTTATCTTTCTCTCTCTTGTAATTTCCGGAAAATTGTTTGTAATAAGTTATAAAATTAGTATAGTTTATGCCTCAGCCTGCAATGATTTTAGGTGCCGGCGGTTATGATGCATATTCCCAAGGAATGACCCAGCGTGGGGCAAATCAGCAGCGCTATCCACAACAACAACAATACTGAGTATTCCACTGAAGCGGCGAGAGTTTTTGTATTACCGTAACGGTCTTCTTTCTTTTTGTCGATGATTTCCGAAATTTATATCTTTGATCTATCGTTGATAAAAAAAAAATTTTTGTAACTTGGACATTGAGCACTAATCAGCAGTTCTTCGCATTATAAAAGTTAACTATCTCTAAAATATCCCTCATAACGGTACCATCTTTCATTGGTTTTTTTAAGAAATTGGAAGAAATGTATATCGCAGAATTATTAGTTTTTGCTTCAGTAAGCTAATTTGTGGTTGTAGCAGTTGTAATGCTCTCACTATATGCAGTTTTTTTCTTTCCTTTTTTTTTAAGTTCTGTTATGCTATCATTCTGGAATATGTTTTTGAATGAGATATGTCGCATAAGGATGTTTCATTTAGTTATGTGGCATATTCGTTCATTCTTAAATATATAACATTTTCGAAAACAAATTTGTCGGATTTTTCCACAATACAATTACTCTGTTCCATATATTCTTTTCTCTGGAATTTTCAGAATAACAAATCAGTAGTTTTACCGTTTTATCAAGCCATTTTTGTTTATCGTTGTGGGTCTTCCTTTTATTTGTCTTCATTCATATATCATATACGTTACATTGAAATAGTGATCTCAGCCATTTTATCAGTAGGTGTTATGAACTTTTTCTCGAGTATATATCGCCGAGATTCTTGCTTCCTTGTTGTGAAGTCTTGGCTGAGTTCATGTTTGCTTATATGCTTGTCATTTTGTAAGCGTTCTTGAAGTGGTTAATGTTGACCCACACGTCTTGTATCAACATTGTTGTTGGAAGTCATTTAACTCTGAAATTAATAAGCCCCTAGTCCTCACGACGGTGGTTTTCCCTTTTTTTTTTTTTTTTTTTTTTTTTCTAATAAGTATATAGCTATGCCTTAATTTGGATATGAAAAAAATCATGTCCATTTCGTATGAAGAAGGTCGCAAATTTAAAATTTATTTGATGAATAGATTAATGAATTTCAGTCAAGTTTGATTTGTAATATTCCATCAATAGGTGGTGGTTTAGTTAGTATGTGAAAATAATAGAAAATAAGTGACGCATACTATTTAAGTTTTGTTTTGCAAAACTTCGACTCCCTCGTGTTACCTCTAAAATCTATCTTGAACACTGCAAAGCATTGAAGTACGATTAATTGTGCGTTGTACTACGCTATATAGTATCGTGAATTTCTGTATCTTTTTTCTCAGAAATTTGTTTTGCGCTATGACTAAATGCACACCCAGCCAATGATGCCTTTAACAATTCGCGACATCTTATTTGTCAATCAATTTTTTTTTTTTTTTTTTTTTTTTGAGCGGTTAACTGGTCTTCTAATACTTCGGTTTCACCTGTTACATCCTAGAGGAATACATCTGGTAGTTTGCCCTTCGTTTTATATTTGTTCGATCAAATTTTACATTTAGTTGCACAGTATGGTTTTGAACTGATTGCGTCTTCTTTTTAGAGCGGCATAAACGTGAAGACTATACGAAAAAGATAGTCGTTACCGGAAGTTTGATTTCGAAAAATAGCAAAGATTTGGAATCTCAAAATTTAAGAAATTGCTAGTATTTACCTAATAAACTACGAGACCAGTAACCGCAAGGAAATGTTAACTATGCTCTTTGTGGTGCATAATTTTCTTTTCTGCATTGCTGTGGGCATTTCTCTCTCTTCTTTACCTCCTTACCTTTTCCCATTCTGTCGTTATTCTGCCTGTTTTTCTTTTTTTTTTTTTCTCGTCAAAACAAAACTGTTGGTGTATCCAGTTTAGTTTTGTATTCCTGAGGAAAATGGACCGTTCGACCTCTACGAAACGTTTGATTTGATTAAAACTCAAGTTTCTTTTTTCCATTTGCACTACATTTTATTGTCATACTGATTGTGTATGAGTTTTTATTGTGAAAATGGCTTAAAGGCCGGTGCGCAATTTCTCTTTTGTTCACATGCTCAAGGTGCTTGATGCTTTTTATTTTACTTTTAGTACTCTTGTCCTCCTCTAATTTAGAATACAGTGTTTTTTTCTACTCTTTTTTTCTTTGTGATAAGTAATGGATGTGAAATTTGGAAGAGCCAATAGAATTATTCCATTATTTTAATTGAATATTGCCCCGGTACATTGAAATGATTTATGCATCAAGTCCTTGTTTTATTGTTTTACTTTTCAATTTAAATCCAGAGATTTTGTTGACAAAAAGACAATAGTATGTTGATTTCGTATTATGATGTGAAATGTTTTGATTACGCCTTATTTTCTTCTGTTTGATTAATGCTCCTTGCCGCTTTTAGTATTTCTTTCTCTCTTTCTCTCTCTCTCTCCCTTTATCAACTTTTCTATTTTTGGAATTAAATTCAGTGACTTTTTCGGCTATCTTCCCTTTGTTCTCTTTATTCATAATTACATCATTGTTCTCGCTATACATGATGTATTCTTTCTCCTCTTCCTCCCCGTGTTGTTTATTTTTCAGCACTACTTTTTTGCGTTTCGTAAATTTTGTTCCATTTTATCCGAAGCTGAATTATACTCTCCAACGATGTTCTAGCATACCACAGAGTGTGGTATGTACGTATGTGCGTGTGTGTGTCTGCGTGCGTGTATGTTACGTGTGTTTGTGATTTTACGTTGCGTGTGTGTATCTGCGTGCGTGTATGTTACGTGTGTTTGTGCTTTTATGTTGTGTGTGTGTGTGTGTGTGTGTGTGTGTGTGTGTGTGTGTGTGTGTGTGTGTGTGTGTGTGTGTGTGTGTGTGTGGGTGTGTGTGGGTGTGTGTGTGGGTGTGTGTGTGTGGTAGATTGTTGAGGCTTAAGCATTCATTTGATCAGTAATCTTTTAAATGCGGAAAATGATGTATCAGGACTTCTTCATGTCTTCATGAATTCATTTTGATCGCTTGTACTAACGCTTCGATTGTGAAACACTTTCATTGTTTCTAAACTAATTGTCTGAAACATGGTTGCTAAAATTATCAATTGTGAAACAAGTTGATATTGGATAAATTGGAAATTGTGGAGTTATGTTTTTGGCCTTTTTATTGTTTACACCGCAATGAAGATTATTCCTATAACGATGTTTCCAGGGAAAAAGTCTGAATATTTCTTTTGAATTCGATTAATCGGGTCAGGTGGATTATTCAGTAATGTTCTGTAAAATTTCCACAAAATGGTTGTGTCAGGTTGACTTGGAAAGGTATAAAGTTGGGGGTGCTGATATCTGCAATGATCGAAATCCCTCCCCAGGAACCCTCTCTAAGCTCTATTCTGTAGCAATTGTTGGTGATTAGAAACCGCTCACTCTTCCATATACTGTATTATAAGGCTACCGATATTCTTTTTTTATCGTAATGTTAACGATCATTTAAAATGGGAAGTCAAATTATGCAATAATTTGGCACTGAAATGAGTTGAACGTTGTAGTCAAAATTTGATTCAGTGATTGGGAGAGGTTGCACTTTTCCATTTTCTCGCTATTGGAATATCGTTTTAAATGGCCAGTTCTTTTTAAATCCCTGTCTAAAATATTTTATTTTGTATTATGCTGAGGGCCTTCTTATTATCAGAATTTAAATTTGAAATTATACGTACTACCTAAAAGATTTCAAAAATGAATTGCATTCGATAGGATTGTAATCAGAGTGGTACCTCGCTTCTTTTGCATTATCTCATTTCGCAGTCCATTTGATTCCGTTTATTAATCAAATTTTAGTATGACACAAACATTGGAATCGTTTATCAACAAAGTAATTTCGGTGATTACTGGTGATGGGCGAAATATAGTCGGTTTGATGAAAGGTTTCGATCAGACGATCAACTTGGTCCTAGAAGATTCGCATGAGCGTGTTTTTAGTGAAGATGCGGGTGTTGAACAAATTCCACTTGGTTTATATATTGTAAGGGGCGATAATGTGTTGGTTTTAATTACTATTTATGGAAAGATTTATCTTATATAGATTATAGTGTTAATATTTCATATTATCGTGATAATAATAAAATATATGTAGGACCGAGAGATACATATTTCGATTTCTTGTTTTATAAGAGTCGTTTGGATTCCTATCTTTTGTTATATAAGTCCTTTGACTGCTTTACCAGAGATCATTTTTGAATTTTTGCACTGTGAATCTTCGAAAGATAAAGTGAAAATTGTATTCGTCAACGTACTGCATTTGAATTATTTGTCAATTTTGGTCTTTCTCTTTAAACACTGACTGAGGATTTACATCATGATTTTTGTTGATATCACAACTTTTTCGTAGATTTCTGTTGATGAGAACTAGGTCACGTTCTCGAAATTTTCGGTGTGGGGGGAACTCGATCTTAGAACTGGATTTGTTTCTCTTTCGTTACTCTTTGCTTTCTTTTCTTTCTTTTTTTTCAGAGCAGTAATCGGTGAACTGGATGAAGATCTCGACAAACGTTTGGATTTCAGCAAGATGAAAGCGGCACCACTGGGTCCGGTATGGGTGCATATGTAGGACGAGGCTGAGCAGTATAGTGTGGATGTATGATCTCGATAACTTTTTATCAAATAACTTTTTTTTTGTTTCTCGATATGTAGAGCAAAGGAATTGGTTGAAATTTCCGAATCAGTATTGTATAATTGCACTAAAATTAATTATGCAATTCGATCTTCTGTATTATTTGTTTCAATTCGACAGTTTGTTTTCTGACAGCGTCAATTTTTCTGCTCGAATTCATTGATTTCTGTTTTAAATATAATGAAATGTTGTGGATTTTTCCAGCAATGATTTTAGAAAAAAAGCATTAATTAGAGTATTCTTGAGATCTTTAGACCATTTCTGTTCTCCTTATTTATCATTATGCTTTTATTTGTAAAAAATGATTATGTGGAGAAACATTTTTTTGACATGAGTTATTCGGTTTAAACCGAAATGTTATGGTTTGTGGTAACAACCTTATGTTTTATTCTGTCAAATAAGTTCTTTTTCAACTTTAACTGCGATCGTTACGATCACAGACTAGGAAATTTCATAAAATATTTTCCTCGACTTTGCAATTTCTGGCGGTGCTCTGATAAATATTGTATAATCTACGATATTTGGATTTAATCTTAGAAACTAATAGCGCCTGTCTGAAAAACATGTAAAAGTTTCACTAAGTTAAGAATTAGAATTAGGGATGTGAAAGCAAGTCTCACCATGCTTCCTCATGTTCCAGTGTGTATTAGGTAACAGAAAATTATTCCGATTCGTGAGTTCATTGTGGGCTATGAATTGCAATGTTTTGTTTTATTTTTTTCACTTTTAAAGCGAATTAAGGGTCGTTCTGTATGGGATGCGATTTGCACAGATAAGTGTGATCTGGACGCTTAAAGCTCGATCTATTTAAGTGGTGTCAGCTTTCATTTATAAATGTTTTCCGCAATTTTTAATCAACATTTGCTTGTGTCCAGTCGTCCGCGGTACAGTTTCTGTTTATACGTTCATGACACGAATTTCGATTGGATTAGCTGCAGAAAGATGGCCGAACAATCTTTGTGTTGCATTTTTTTTGTAGACTGTAAAAATTGGCTAGGATAAAAACAAGTGCGAGACTTTCTCGACTTTCCGGAGTCACTCCATTGTTTAAGTTTTGGACATTGTTGACACTTAGATAGTTGAAGTTCTCATTTAAAGATTTGAAGCTATCTTTTGCTGAAGTTTCATATTTGATGACTGTTTCGTGATTCTAGAAGCACAGAAGTTAGTTCGGTATATAGTTTGTCCAAAGTTTCATATTTGATGAAAATTATACTGTTTTGTGTTTTAGAAGCACAGAAGCTACTAGGAATATAACTTATCCGACCAGCATTTTTTATTAAGTTTTCATCAGTTTTCATCAATGCACTTTCTTAAGCTTTCTTCATATATACGTCCTTTTTTATCACATTATTTTCAAACTGATACGTATTTAGTTAATAATATTTCTTTCATTTGATGCTTATCGAAACAAAAACTTATATGTTAGCAGTGATCTTAGATCATTTTGTGGAACCATTTATGGACGTTTGCTTTGCAAACATATGCAGCACTTTGAAAGATTTAGCGACCGTCGACTTTGCAAAATTCCACTTCCTCCACAACTTTCTTCCCGCTCCAATATCCGATTTTTAAAACTAATAAGTAATGTTAAGCATCAGTGCTGTGCCGTAATTTGTGGCCCGGCCTTCTGTATTAAATATCAGACTAACTTCGGGACGTGCACATGTGTACAGAATTGCAGTTTGCTCGATGTCTGCCTTCAAAATATTTTCTAGCAATATTTGAACGATAATACAGTCTAGCTTTTTCAGCGTGAAGACTCGACGTTTGAATTTATATGAATTGTTTTTGTTTGCATTGTGAATTATTTTGTTATAGTGACACGGTCGTGTGATCTGTGTTGGGAAATCGCCTAATAGTTGGACGAAGTTACTTCAATTAGAATGGTACTTTTCACTTATTTTTTCGAATTAAAGCGTTACAAAGTTTTGGTACTGATACTGCATTCCTGTAACCTCTGTCAATAATTGCTTCTTGTTATCTATTACTTCTGGATTCTGTCTATTGTCTGGGCTATGTATGATATTTGCAGGAAGATTTCGATGATTTAATCTGTCTAGATGAAGAAGGTGAATCGCTGGAATCTAGCACGGTGTGGTCTTTTTCATTGGAATATTATAATATGCTAGCTTTCATTCTGTAGCTGTATTGTTTAATGTTATATTTAAGGTTTTTATTAGTAGCTTTACCTAACCTACTTTTTTTTAATTGTGGAAAAAATGTTATCCTTATAATTACATATCAACCAAACGATTATTGTATTTTAGAGTGAAAGTCTGTCAGAGATCAAGCAACAAACTCATTGCTCCAGATTCCAGCCAAAATCACATGTAAATCACCGTAAAAAGCATGACAGTATTGTACGACGTTGTTTTCCGGATAACAAACAAATGTCATCTAAATGCTGTTATTACGAAGAAACGTGTAATGTGACACAGACTGATTTTCGTGGAAGTGCAAAATATAGTAGGAAGAGAGGAATGGAGAATACGGATGAACTTGCTATCGATACAAATCTTCTAGAAGTTGATAGTTGTAAGAATATCTACTATATCTGATCATATTTCTTGCTTTGCTATCTGCTTATATTTTTTTGGTTTTGCTGTCTTACTGATTTTATTCATTTCCTTGATTTTTTTTTTCAGAATATTTTAAAAATAACTTTTGATTTTTAGATGAAGGAGATGACAATGATTATTTGGAATCAGGAAAGAATCCAGATTTAGATCAGTCATCAGGAAAGGAAGAGAATAGGTAACTTAAGTCAAATTGATTGAATTTAAATTAGTTCGGTTGGGTAATTGGTATTGAAGCTACAAAGCATAGAGACAGATAAATGAATTTCGCTATGTTATTTGCTTTTTTTTCTTGAAATTTGCAAAAATAGTTAATTTTCGTATTACATGCTGATATTTATTATGTCCAATTAATTAGTTACGAAAATGGGTTTATAGGGTCACTGTCAACCATACGAACTTATTATCGATGACTTTACCAATGTATGGTGATAACGAAGATTGGCCTTATCTTTCCGGTGATGTTGATGAGGAAGCTGTACGACTGGCAGCAAGCCTAGATCCTGATGGTACTGAGAAAGCAAAAGATGGTTCACAGCGTGATCAGCGGAATAAACCGGATGCTACTGTAAAGACGACTAACAAATGGAATTCAGAACAGTATCGCAACAACGACGAATCATTTCACTACAGCAAGACTCCAGATAAGCTTGATGGTATATGGTCGCTGCATCTTTGGAAATCCATGTATTCCACTAGTATTCGTCAACTGTGTTATTTCTCTCAGCATATTGGAAAAATGTTGCAGGATTACATATGCTGCTTAGTTTATTTCAGCGACCCAGTTCTACTTATTTTTTCTTCAGTTATTTTGCAAGCGCGACAAGTGCCGCTCAAATAATTGTTTATAGTCGTTCCCCAAGTAAAACGGAATGATAATAACATGAACGGAATGATAATAACATGGGATTATTTTTATAAACTCAACAGACGAAGCTGAAGATTGAGGGAAAATTGATCCATGTAGTTTTGCACATGTGGAAAATGCTGCTCTAGTTTTGCTTACACTCCTTTAAGCAAGACGAGATGAAAAAACCATGAATTAAGCTTCAATAGATGGGTATGGAAAATGACAGATTGGTGAAAAAGAAAAATAAATTATCAATGCAAGCAGCATGGGAGTTTTTCTCCTTAAGACAATATTGGGTTATAAAACCAATGAACGGTTTATACAGAAGAAGAACATAAAGATTGGTTTGAGGTTATCAATATAAAGAACAAACGATGGACTTATGGTTCAGAAAAAATGTTTTGGATGAGAGAAAACAGTAATGATTATTATCGTTACTCAGAAGATTTCGTTAATGCGAAAAATCGTCAAAAGATGGAATGGCATCAACCGGAAGTCTGCATTATCAAGAATATCTGATCTACAAGATTTCAATCTACCGAAAAGTAACAGGGAATCCGAACAATAAAAAGGAAAAAATAGATTAGCTGTCTTGATTTTGGTTCTGGGATGAAAACAGAGATATAAGGAAATCGTGAATGAAGGATATACGAAATAAGAAAGTTGAAAATTGCAAAATTCACAATCCATTGGAAAAGTTCAATGGTCCTTTGTCGAACGGATGCAGTTATTGTCTTATTCTTTCAATCTTGAAAAAAAAAAGTACTGTTCATATCAGAAAATAGATGAGATTTCATTTCCATACTATGTTATAAATGGATGGCGAAGTGTTCCAAATATCCCCAATTTTCTGTCTGGAACTGAAACTTTGTTAAATTCCAAAGAGAAAATGTTGTCGAGGAACACTGATGATTTAAAAGTGAGAAGGATGGAAGTTATGTAAGTTTACCGGTCTCTTATAAACTGGAAATACTACAAGCCGATGAAAATGACATCGAAATGCCAAGAATTTCTCTGTCACTGTCACACAAACATCGAATTTCAACCTATGAATGAAGAAAAAGTCTGAAAGACGACAACTGTCCTTTTTTGTAGATGTCAAGAAACAAGAATGTTATGCGATTCTGTTATTTAAGTCGTTCTTTGATCCAGCATCATTCGTGGGGGTGGTGAGATGAGTTAGAAGTGTCGCATAGGGTGGTTTATTGTCTTTCATAAATTCTAAATATTCAGTAAGTGTATATTTGTATGTACGAAACTCATTCGATTATTTTATAGTTGAATGTTCTCTTCATTATCGTAATAGGTTTGTTTTCTTGTAATGCGCTGATTCTTTAATTTTAAAAATGTCGTTTTTAAAAAACTGTAAATTCTTTTTCGTAAATCTCGGAGATTTTTTTCATCCTATACTGTCTCAAATCTCAAGGTAGTAATTCCGACATGAATCAAATTTCAGGTCCGAAACGAACATCAAGAAAATTTCTACCATTCGTCTCATCAAGTAGGAAGCGTCGACCAGTAGTGCATGCTCATCACGAAACAAGTTATCATGTGGTTGGCAGTGAATATGCAAGATATCGTCGTCAAGAGTTGATGAAATATGAATTGTCTGGACGGCATGGTCGTATGGAACGTATTTCACTTTTTATGTCTTCACAGAACCGTCGAAATTCGCTTCGAACCAGGAGTGGACCATCCTTACTTTACTCGAAGAAGACATATGTACCATATCCTAGTCCCTGCAGAAAAGAAGAAACCACACATAATCTACTGAAAAGATCTAGTGGAATCAATGGTGTCATTATTAAACGGTCTTATCAGTTTACATCCCAATCATTGGACAACGGTGCAAAAAAAGACAGAAAAACGAATTCGGTTCATAGAACGGAATATAATAAAGCCAACTCAGATATTGTGCGAAAGAAGCGTGGAATGCTTTCGCGCATTAATAGCGCTGCACTGCCAAAGATCGGTAGTGGGAAGGTTCTTGCTGAAGGTAAGATGGAAGTTGTGAATGGAAGTGTTCAGTTGTCGAAGGAAAAAATTGAACATGAAGAAATTCCGAAGAGAAAATTACGGTGGATTTTAACTACTGAACATTTCCAATCCGGTGAAATGAAAACAAATTCTGTGGAACATAAAGATCGAAGTAATCCAGAAGCAGTTACAAGTAATTGATTTTATTCTGCATGATTATAAAAAATAACCAAAAAGAAGCTTGTTTTTTTTTTTTTTTTTTTTTTTTTTTGAAGCTTCAAAATTATGTCGAGTGAATTTTGTGGTAGTGCAACTGTGAAATAATATGTATGCTGAGTTTTTTACTGAAGGTCTATGATAATAAGGTATACATGAAATGAAAAATTGATGGAAAGAGAAAGAAAAGAAACTAAATTAAAAAAGAAATTTAATGCGATTTTTAGGACGTCAAATTGCCACTGTGACAGAGCGTCTTCAGAACACTCCGAAAGGAAATCCGATCAAATTGCGTGCCCCTAATCTTCCCATATGATTTAAATTGCGTAATCTAAGATCACATGATGTAAGTTTAAGGAAAAAACTTTTTCAAAATAATGTTGTCTTATTTTATACCATTCTTATTTTCTTTATATGTTGAAGTTATTCGTGAATTTCAGTTCATTTTCAGAAGCTTTGATTAATATTTATTTGGCGGGGATTCGAAAAATAATGCTCAATTCACTGTTGTATTCGAAAACACGGGATGAAACGGGAAGTACTTGCCAAGAACGGTGATTCTTTTTATTTTCTTTGATCTGTTTAAAAACATATTTGGGTCGCCAATTTTCTTGTTATGATTAATGTTCCATGCATTGTTTGTTTTCAAACTGAAATTGTTATGCGGTGCGATTAATTTAAATATTGTAATATGAGACCATACTTCGCCAGAAATTGTTGTATAATTTATTTCTGTTGATGTATAATTTATTTCTGTGCTGTGTAGTTTATTTTTATGAGCTATAATTTATTTCTGTTAATTTTTCTATTAAATTTCAACAGCATATTTTCTCTCCCCGCTTGGTTTGAACGCTGTGTTACGTAAAAACCGTATCATTTTGTTCACTTAAGTTAGTGGCTACTATGCCTAGTTTTCAACGCATTATTTTTGCTGCTGTTGTGTTGTAATTTGATTTACATGTAAATAACCGAACAGCCAGTACTGCCTGATCGTGAGGCGTTATCTCAGCCTTAGTTCAGATGGCAGCTTTATTTCCGTTTAATATAATATTGTTTAGCCACTACTTTTGTCTTTTGTACTTTCGGACTGTTTCTTTTTCTTATCCTCTTTTCGTTCCCCATTTTAGTGGATTTCTGGCACAAATCGATTGTTTAAGTCTGCATTTCTTTACATTTAAATTTTTGATCCGAAAGTTTTTTGAAACATTCATTTTATCGTTTTCTCTAAGAAAATTCGCATAGAAGTGGTAGGATTTAATGAATGCTGTTTTGTGATTGAGTCATTTTCCCTGCATTTATAATTCTTTGCATGTTGGTTTTAAGATGAATGGAATTCTGTATGTGGAATTCTAAAAAGAAAAAGCTCAACTTTAACGTTGTGTTCTCGAAATTTTTTTTTTATTGAGTATTGCTTGTGCTGCACAAAAAATAACAGTGAAGTGATGTGAGGGATCTGATCAGTATTGTTTTAAAGCAGGCTTAAAAGCTCTCTTCAACAATGGTTTTGTTAATTTACCGTTGAAATTGATGCTCAGAATGGTATGTTTTGTGATAACATGTTTGGATTATTGTGGATCCTTTCGCAGTGACTGGCTATATCAATCTGGAAAGCAAGATAGTGGTTTTTAGAAATTGAGTTTTAGTAGTATGGCGAAAATGATTAATGAACGGGCTTCAACCAGTACAGACATTCCACCAACTCCTAATTCGACGGCTGCAGCGACACAAGTGCAACAATTAGCGGACAATATGTACAATAAAATTGCGGATTATCTTCAAGGACAGATCGAAGGTATCACAGGAAGTTGATATATCTTTGGCACGAGCCTTATATTCAAAGTTTCCATTTTTTCAGAAGTACTGGTACCTGCTATTGTTACGTATTTTAGGTACCATTGCGGAATACAAACTGTTGAAGAATATGAATAATGCTACAAGTCAACGTTATGATGACATGAAGCAGGTGGCGAGTGGTGTTGCGGAGAAGCTCTCAGAATTGAATTCCAGATGTAATTGTTTTATTGTATCTAGATAGTTGTTTGGAGAAAATCTGATTTAATTTCCACTGATGTAATTTCCATACAGAAAATAATGAAATTTTTTTCAGATGAGACGTTACGTCCATATTTGCAACAAATTGATGAAATTGATGAAAATACAAGAAGGCTGGAGGAAGCTGCCAGTGCTTTAGACCGTTACGTGACCACCCTGGGTAAGTAATCCAATATCATTTTTGTGTGAACCTTTAATATTTGATCTTTTCGTTAATTGCTGATTACGCTTTATTTTCATTTTAGTTATTTTCAAATATATTTGGAAATTTCATGTTTTAGAAACAAAGTTCCGTGAAATGCAGCGCGATGGTGGTTCACCGAGCTAATTCTGCTAGAGTACCGCCATTATATACAATCAGTAATCTTAACGACAGTCTGGTTATTATGGTGAAGCGTTTAATGACCCGTTTGGTTCTTTCTCGATTTAATGTTAACATACACTGATAATTATATGTCATTTCGTAGTTACGCTTGGAAAAAATATACGCAGTCAATGTTGATTTTATGATTGCACGTATCTGATCCGAATAATTCTTCAATTGCTTGCCATATAATTCTGTCAAGAAGTTGCTTTTAATCACATATTCTGTAGATATTACAGTTTATTTGATATATTCAAATATGAAAGCAAAAGTATTCTGTTTAGTAAACGCATTGAAAATGTCTAGCCCCTATAAAGCTCTTTTTTTTCATGTCAAAAGTATTAGTAAACTATGTTTATTGAAGGGAATTTTCTTGAGCAAATGGTGCAGCAAGTCATATGTACATCTGAGTTCTGTCGTTTGTACATTTTTCGGATTATTTCCAGATAGTCTTGCATTTTCATTTCACTCACGTTTAACTTGCTTTTTATCAAAATTCTTCAAAGTTGCCATTTCATCTTGTGTAAGGCCTGGAATATACTGGAATGGTTTTTGTCAGGAATTATTAACTTGCCATTTGTGTGAATTCCCAAAATGGAATTCCCAATTCCAAAATTCGGAATTCCCAAAGTTGGTAAAATGGTGTGACTTCTGAAGTGCGGTGTTTACGCTGGGACGAGATCATAACTCATTTATTAAAATTTATTAATTAACTGATACAAAATTAAAATGCGAAAAAAAAGGAATGCCAGAATTTCTCACTAAATATTTGAACATTTTTAATGATTCAATCATCAGTCACTCGAAAGTACACATTAGATATTTAAATTTGCTCATTGTGAAGTACCATCAATTCAATATATGACTTTTTGGTTCATATAAGAAATTACAATAGGTCGATTTGTGGGCACAATTGAACATAAGTCTTATTTTTACGGAGATTTCCCTTCAAAAGTTGAAATAATGAGTATAATGGGTACAAATCAGTTGTTAGCAAATCTTACACGGATTTTTTGAGAATTAGTCTAAAGACGGAAGCGCAAGTAATAGAGACCAGGTTGCCTACTGTAGTTTTGAAAACAGAGCTTGATAGTTCAGTTAGTTAGAATTCGATTATTTAGTTCGAGTACCAATAGCGATCAGCGATTACTGTTTTGAAAATTGAAAATCACAAATAATTTCTGGTGTTGTTTTGTGCATGCTGGTGCTTTGTTTTGTGCATACTGAACATTTGACAGGAATTCCATGTAGGTAAATGTGTCCTTGCCATTAAGCAGAATTAGTCATGCATATCAATCATTTATAAAATTTTATCCGATTAAATATCTAAAATTTATGGAATCATAAGTACGTGCGAGATGGTATTTAAGGCTATTTTAATTTAGGTAGTTTTGTGATTTACCTTTTCTTTTAATACCAATTTTTAAAAATCTCAAACTTATTCTTTGTTAGCAGCAACTTCAATGATGATTATGCATTACTCAAATTTTTCATCGTTGTTAAAGTTTACTTGATATCAATTAGAGGAAAATATTAAGGTGTGGCAGGTTTTTATTTTTATTTTTCTAAATTTTTATTATCATCCAGACATCCATATTTATTGTTGATATCATGTTACCATGAAGAGCCGCTTAAAAAGAATTTAGTTTTATTGCACTAAAACTGTGAAGTTTTAGTTTTAAACTGTAAAGCTTAATAGTTATTTCGGAGAGAAATTTACTTCCAGTTAGTTGATTTAGTTTTCAAATTATGCACTACATCAGTACATAAATTCGGATTTCAAAGTCAGGGGGATTTACCGGTCAAATATGTAATCTTATTGAATTAAATGCTTAGAAATATATGAGATTTTTTTCTTTCTAAACTCAGAAAATACGTTATGTAAAATTGGATCACTCTAGAAATGCAAAATGCTCGAGAAATATAATTGACACTTGCATCTAAAATTTGTTCATTTTCAATTCAGGCTTACAAACAGTCAAAAATTCTAGAATTTTTAGTATTACGCTTCAGTATCTGCTAGAAGTAAAAAATTCCTTGTGCTCTTTTGTGTAATATACTTTATAATAAACGTATGTGGTTTGGTACTTAAAATAAATGTGAATCATTTTCAAGACGTGATCGCAATTTTGCTTGAGTTAAATTCAACAAACAAATAATTCGATATTTTTGATTAAATAATTATCGGCGATTGGTATAAAATGACAATGCATAATTTTATTAAATTTTCTAATTAATAAAGAAGTAAGAAATTGAAAGTAAACAATCTGGAAATAATTTAAATTACAAAGTTAATAAAAGTATGAATAGTAAGTAAATAGTCGTTTATTTATTTTACATATGTCTCACTCAGTACACAAGAAAATACAGACACACACACATACACGCACACATTATATACACACACGGACACACACAGACACACACATACACATACAAACACTAACAACACACCGTGCAATTTTTACACTTCAAAATGATGGTTAGAGGAAGTGGAATTGTTGTGTTCGGAATTCGAGAAACAGTTAGTGCTGTGATCCATCCGTTCATTCGAGATCGTTCGAATCGTTGCTGTGAAGAGTATTGAAGAACAGAATTGAGAAAGTTAATGAACAGGAAAGATAAGAGGTGATCTCGACGATGAGCAATATATTCGAAGTAAAATTCAATCTCACAAAATTATTTCATCTAGTCTGTCTATGTATGTGTGTGTATGTATGTATGTATGTGTGTGTGTGTGTGTGTGTGTGTGTGTGTATGTGTATGTGTGTTTAGATCTATTTCTATTACACAAGCAATATTCGATTCATCGCTTTTTACACTATGCAAAGCAATCATTATTCTGCTGCCTCCTGTTTTATCATTATCCTAACAAATTTTTTATCATCCTCCAATTGTTTTTTCAGCAATCTTTCTGTTAAAGCTTTTTCTTCCTCTTCCTTGAAATGAAACGCATCTACACTATTCATTTTAAACGCTGTCCATCTTTCAAACTACTATTTTTCTTTCTAAAGTCCTCTTGTCCACTTTTGTAAATTCTTGTCTGGTAATAAGAATATGCTAATGCAAGATATACCGCTTAATATGCAAGCTTTTGCTACTAGTGAAATTCACTAGGCGATCAGTTTCGTATTATTTTGCTGCTGATATACAAAATGCTTCTATTTCAAGTTATTTTTTGATAGAAATAGGAATAAGCAGTATTACTCGGGCTAGTCAACTTTCAATTGCCGTAAGTTTCCATGAAATTACTCATCAATTTCAATCAGTTGACAGATATCAGTGCAAACAACTTTTCTTTTGGCCAAGCTAAATAGGATGAAATATGAAAAGAACGAAGGCCTGTAATTTTAAGGTCAAAAAACGAAAATTTTCAATGTCTAAATTATTTGTTTTTATGCTTCATTTTTAGCACTTATAAAATTTCACTATAGTCAAATTATGATATCTTCACTTAACATAATTTCTTTCCTGAATATTTTAAGAAAATTTTTTGCATGCGCTGATTTATGACTTTAACCTTTCCTTCGCAAAATCCTATCAGAAAATTTCTATCGCATTAGATTGATAAAGGCTGACAAAGGCTTTTGCTACTTCAAAAGAATAAGACCTAAACTACTAATAATATAATCAGCAAAAAAATTTAGCGAGATAGTTTAATTTCTGTGCATCGTATCTCTAGGGTTATTCCATCATTTAGAAAGATACTGCGTCGATAGACCTGGTAATGGCAGTAATTAGGGAATTATAACTAGATTACTGATAATTGTCATCAATATTGCAGTTGGCAGAACCATTTTAACCTTGCCTGCAAAGATCTTTATCCGTTATCCCCTACTATTACACTCTTTAATCGAAGCAAATTAAGAAAATTCGGTTTTGAAGTTACTCTTACATCAACAATAAATCCAATAGTCGTTGAAAAGCATTCCTACTACATATTAAAAATGATTAATCTATTTGTTTTTTCATTATATATATATATATAATGAAAAAAAAGCAAAAGAAAATCATTGTATGAAAATTTTTAAAAAAGATACATATATGTTTGAAAAAAAAAATCTGAACAAAACAAATTTTTTTGTATATATATATATATATATATATATATATACAAAAAAAAATATATATATATTTATTTATTTTTATTTTTTCATTTATTTTCTTTTTTCATTTTCTTGAAATGTAAAAAATAAGTGGTGATGAGTCAATCAAATACAAAAATTTGTCTTTGAGAGTTGGAAGGAAATGGAAGATTAATGAATTGATTTTAAAAATTGACCAAACCATTAGCAACTTCATGAATTAAAACAATATTTCAGTATTTCATCTTTCTGTATGTATCAGCTAGCTTTTTCTCGTCGTTAAAAATAATATGCAAGATGGAAATAAAAAAAATCTCATTGAATGAGTACCATAAGATTTTGGACAGTTTAAGATAAAAGTTTCGTGTTTATTTTGCAGTTTTCATAAAATAATGGTTTTCTTTTTATCATGTAATTAATAAATCTGCATAAACTATGATTAATTGGTTCCAGACAAAATGGATGGCAATACTGTACACGACGAAATACCAAATTTGGTAGAAAGTCCACAATCAGATGAGGTAATCTTTTTTTTTCTTTTGTCATTTTGATAGAAACCTGTTGAATTTCTATTCTTTTGATCTGTTCATATCTCTTCATATTATTAATATCAACGATATATGTTTACATTTCTTCTTTACATCTTCACGATTAGTGACAAAGATTTTCAGTTGATGATATATATCTGGTTATGTTTTCGGGCTAGTAATATTATTTTCCAGGCTCTAATAAATCTGATGTTAATTGAGTATATTTATTGTGAAAGGGCTTTTGCACTCTGAAATATCCATATTGCATAAATTATATCAGTAAAATTGTTTAGGAAGATGTCGAAGCAGGAAGTTCAAGACGTTCAGCTCTTGACAGTCATCCAACTGCAAAATCATCTTTTAGTAAATATGATTTTGCTGCGAAAAATTTATCTCATTTAGAACCAACTTCGTCCAGTATAAGCTCTACTTTTTCTAGGTTTGATATTTATGTATTTCTAAACTTGAAATTTTTGTCAAATTATAGCGATTACTGGCAAGAAAATATCCCGATTCTTCAAAAGCAAAGCTTATGAATTTCTATGCCATTGATTACTTGAGATACTACACATTAGGAATGATCAGACAGAATAACAGGCATTAAATATCATCTGATGTGCTTCAATTTTCCCATGGAATAGAAGCCTTGTGGAAAGAATGACACAACGATTGCGGTTATCGTGTAGTCGATTCATCTTCCGTATCAATCAGAACTAATCACTCAGGAACTGAGAAATTTGAAAAGAATTCTGGATATTCAATAAAAAGTAGAATTTGTATGCAAAATATGCATCAAAAAAGTGATTAGATGATTTGCTGACTGGACATGACTGGTTTCTTTGATGTATTCCGCATTAGACCGTATTTTTTTTGAAGATATGCCAGTAACAGGAAAGTTAAAGAATAATTTAAAATACATATTAGCATTTATAAAGTATCTCTTTGTCCCCAATTTAAGAGACTTTAGTATCATTGCGAATTTTCACTATCAAATGTCCATAAATCGGAAAGGATCATTGTAATGATAATGTGCCATCTCTTACAGTGTTCGATATCCAATGCATATGCCATCATTTAAGCGGATAGATCTTAATGATTTAAGTGATGCATTGGTTGAAGAAAGAAAACCTGCTTGGAAATTGTGGCAGGATTCGATTAAAGATTCCTATCATACTGTAAGTTACTGATTTTTTGTATTCTTTCAATTAAAATTGTTGCCGTTTTGATGTATGTCAGTTTTTTATCATTTTTCGATATCAAAATATTTTATTTTTTCATAATATTGCTTATGGATAATAATTTTAAAAAATAATTTTTTTGAAAGCACTGAGAAAATTTAAAATAACTTTTGCAGGTTCGTAGAAATGCTAAAAAAAGTGTTGAAGAAACAGCATTTAATGATTCGCAATTAGTACGACGACGTGAAAAACGGTCTGCTAGTCCATTTGAAGAATTGTCATTTCGTAGTCCATCTCTTCAAAGGCCAAGTTACCATGCATTATATCCGCAAACTACAGGAATTTACCATGAAACGGGTGAGCATTTTTTCGTTAAACAAAAACTTTGCAGTCATAATTGGTCGAAATTGAATGCTAATCTCAGTTTAAAAGTTTCAATGCAACTATTCACAGTTGAAATTTAAATTAGGAAGAAATAAATTTCGAAATTATACAGTATTAAAATTTGTTATTCATCTTTTTGAAATATTATTGTATTCAAACAATGCTTCCAATTTTCCGGATAAAAATAGTCACATCTTTCTTCATTCGAAATATTCTTTTTTTTCTTAACCGCAAATATGCAGTTTTTCAATGGAATCAGCTAGTATCAGAGAATGATGACACTGATATATTTCAGGTCCATATGCAGCACCAGCTGTTTCCTCTTCTAAGGGAATTGAAGCACGCTATAGCAAAAAAGTAAGCGATATTGAAGCGCATCTGTTGAAAACATCAATTTTACCAAACTCGATGAAAACCATTACGACGCACGATTTTCGGAACGGTCCAGCTCCAGCACCTGGTAGTGCTTCAGAGGCATTCGCTGATGAAACGGATTTTCAGGTTAGTTTGTCAATTTCGATTAAAAATACGTAAAGCAGGTTCTTAGTTGCTGGTTGAGATATCTTCATCTTGCCATCCGTAAATGCGACCAAATCAGTCTGATACGATGATATCTATAATATTTTAAGAGAAATACCGTTTGCGAAATAAATGAACTTGGAAATGAAAATTCAATTCATCGTTAGATTGTTATAATTCTATTATATTCAAAAATCTTTACAGAACGCTTTTCGTCCTAAAAACATCTGTTGTTACTTGTCCAAATAGACTATAATAGATGATACATTAGCAGTTTAAGTTGTGTTGTGATTTTCGACATAATTTGTATTCTGACTTTATTTTTGTTTCAAAATTCATAATTTTCTCATTCTAAATCCGATATTTCAAATTTTTGTCAATTTTCATATTTGATTTTGCTCAAAAATGTAAGAAAAATAATTGTACAGATAAATTCAATTCTACAAAATAATATTAGTTAAATTATAATATCAGCAATTGTACATTCTGAAAAATGCACAAAGGAAAGTTGTATTAGATGACTTTGCTCATTACTGTAGGGTAGCCTTGAAATGTTTCGATCTTCAGTTGACTTTATTTGCTATTGATGGTTCTAAATTTGCGGCAAAATCAAACATTTTGAAATAAGATGTCCAGTAGTAAAATTTTTTGTTGAGCAAGACAAAAATAATGGATTTAAGAAAGACAACATACTATAAAAGCATATCTTGCAATAACGAAATAAGCGCGTGATATAATCCATAAAATTTGTCGTCGAAATTTCCTCCTCAAGCTTCCTATTGCTAAAATATATCTGCTAGTGGTCCATTTATGTATAAAACTCCAAATTATTTTTAGAAAATTATGATTAAATTAGCTAAAACTTTTCAGACATTTATGCCACGTCCATATTATAGTCGTCCAAATCGTGATGATCCAGATTATTTTGATTTTGATTTGCAATATTCCGTTGATCTGTACAAGCGACCTGAAGGCAAATATGTTCCACGAGGGTAATTTTGTTTTTTTTGTTTTTTATTCGGCAATATATTGTTGCGATTAAAAATTGGTTATTAAACCATATTTGAATTTTTTGCAAATGATTGATATTTATCAATAGATTTCGTTAAGGTATATTTTAACCAATAGATTAGATGTTGGAATCTCGCTTAGATAAAAATGATTTCCTAGATTCTGTAACCAAGATGATTTGAATTTACATTTAGTTTATAAACAAACTCTGAAGGTTTAAATTACATAAAACAGTCAATTCTACTGATTCTAAAGAAGACCAATTTTCGTAAGCAAATCGATCAATTCATTATTATTCGGTTTTCGCTGACAAGTAACTACAATAAACAAACATGTGTGCACATTTTATACTTTCTGTACAACATACAAAGTATCAAATGTTATCATTTTTCGTTATTTCAATTTTTCATTTCATTTTCATTTCTGATTTTTAGGCCACAAATATGGGAGGAAAAATTATTACGAGAATCAAGTTCGAAAGGAGGGGCGCCACTATCAACTTATATGTTTACAAAGGTAGTTCAGCGTTTCCTATTTTTTCGAAATTTTTATTTTTTAATCCGACATTTCTAAAATTTTACATCTAATTTTGACAAAAAAGATTTGTTTAAATTTAACTATACATACTTCATCATTTTAGAAATTTCTTTTCACAGCTATTAAATCTGATGATAACCCATTTCTATATGAATTTTCCGAATAATTCTAGGGTCAAAATTTTGATAAATAAGCGTTTCCAGAACAAAGTAACAAAAGAGAAACCAATAGATTCAGAGAAGTACATGGAAATGTTGCTTAAGGGTGACACAGATTGGCGTACCGCTGGTACGTCTTACTTAAGTGCTGCATTGCGAACTCCATCATTTTGGGAACATCGATTTCAATCAATTGGTCGGGAAATTCGTGAAAGCAATCCGATTTCATTTGACAGTCTTGCAAGGTTAATTTTAATCAATCATATTTCGTTAAAATTCATTAATTTTGCAGGAAAATTTCTAATAATCTACTAATTATAGCATCTGAATGCTTGAAACTAATCATTATTCATGTTCAAACCACAGATTTTTTTAGAAACTTCTTGCATAACTTCTACGATACTATCCGTTCAATTTTCCACATTGTATTCTGCTAAAGTGAACCGTCAGTTATGATCTTATTCTTCTTGAATATGTTAGGCTACAATTATTCTTTATTATTTCCGTTTTTTTTTTTTCCCTTTTTTTTTCCTGCTTTTTCTTCTCTCATGTGTTGACAATAAAATTATCGTCTACCTATTTATTAGATACTTGTATTCAAGAAGAATGCATTTAGCCAATAATAATATATTATCTCTACGTTAAGGAAACTTTTGGACATTTTGCGAATTTTATTATAAAGAAAATTTTCAATTTAATATAGAGCAAATTCAGATTTTTCCAGATATTTCCAAAGATATCGAATACTTTTTATTTGTAAAATTCCGTGATTTTCGTACGCTTATGTTATCGTGCAAATTATGTTTTTTTGAAGTAATTTTCTTATCGCTTTTTTCTGTGGAAAAATTTTCTTCTATCTACAGGAATAAACCAATACCAAATCGTTTCACGGAATATCACGACCCAGATTACGAGGATTTATCAGATTTTGATGATTAATTTCAAAAATGGAATTACGAAAGTCAAATAGCAAGTGCATCATAATATGTTGTTCTGATTCAAATAATGTAATCGTACGGTACGGTTGCTTGATATTGTTGATTTCATTATTTAAAACGATCGTAGGTATTATTCACCTATCAATTGATTTCCATATAAGCTGTTTAAGGAACTGAATAAATAACTTTCGTTTAATATGCTTACAATTCCTCTTATGTAAACAAAGATAATTTATACAGATGAACAAAATTATTGGACTTTCTAGAAATTTGCAAGTCTGAATATTTTCAAATATTTAGATCCCTTACTCACATGAGCCAATGATTGCATGTATAGTTTTTTAATTGTTTTTTTATAGACTTCTGAAACTTCATTTTTGAAAACCAGTAATAAGTAAACTAATTAGGATAAGTTACGCTTGAACTAATTAGTTCTACTTTTTTTTTTTAAATTCTGCATTCATATCTAGTTTTAAAGTTCGAATTTTTGTTCTCATCGCTCATTTAAATTCGGATGACATGACACTTCATTACCTCGCAGATAATTTAAAATTCATCATTAATAAGCTTCTGAATTTTGCTCCTGGTACTAAAGCTAGCTTTTATTGAATGCTAAAGTAATTAATCTAAATGCGATAAAACGATCAGCCCAAGCAATTTCAGAAATTGTGATTTTGAAAAAACGGATTTTCATAAAACTTGAATAAAATTAGTTTCGTAAAAACGTTATTTACAGCTTAAACTTAAACCAAACCGCTGCCCTAATCATTTTTGCAACAATAATTACACTTAATTTAGGCCTGCTACCAATATATTAAGTAGACCATTTTTGATTATTTAAATACTTCGTTTGCATGCTTTCAGATCAGTTCTATCCTTTTATCATGCACACAGTCGCATAACTTTGGATAATCTTTTAGCGGTATCACGTTGGGTTTGAGAACATGTTGTTTAGATTCTATTTTTGAATCTGAAAATTAATTAGATATTTTTCATAAAAAATAGGAGGGCAAAACAGATTGGTAAGCACAAGAAGAGAAGAGAAATTGAGGAGGGAAATAAAAATTGATGAACTGACAAGTCACAGCTATTAAAGTTTTTAGATTCAAATTTTGCGGCCTTAAACTACTTTACCTTACTTTATCTTGAATCCAGATTATAGAGTAAATCAGTTAGGCAGCCTAATTTAACCTCAAATTTGATAGTTGCGCTTTCATTGAATGCATTATGACATATATTACTATGGTCAGTTAGGCGAAAATTTGTTCTAAATTTATTTTATCTTATAATTACAAAATTATGTAAATAATATTTGGTTTACAGTTAAGTATTATCAGTGGAAGTGAGACAACAGAAGTTTAATAGTTTTAATTTTCAAATTTTATTTAGGATAGATTTTAAAAGCTCTCTTTGAAAATAGCATCCAAAAGAAGATATAATCGCTTATTGACTTCATTTCTTAAACTGAAGCAAATTCATTGCTGTTTCCTTTTTTCCTCTTGATTTAATTTATGGTTAAGTTATTTTCCATATTTTAAAGAATCATGATGTATATCATGATGAAAATCAACTGTTACTTCAAACGATCATTATAGCTTTCTATGAAATCCATCCTGGGCAATGCATCGTGATAAGAAAATGATAAAAATTGGCAAAAGTAGCATATGAACTTAAGCCCAAAAGCTTGAAAGAGAAATATTAAAAGTTAGAGGGAAAAAGAGAAAGAGAAAGAAAACTTTAAAATCCCACCAATAAGCTTTCAGAGAATCGTTACTTTTAAAAATATTATTTTAAACTTACATATTGGGCATATCCTCTATTTAAAAGCAGTAAAAATTGCTATAAACAAATGCTGCTAATAAATTTGCTGCTATAGTCAGGAAAATAGGAGAGGATGAAGAATTAAACGAAGTTCTATTTATGGAATTCATTAGTATTCGTAAAAGAATTCTTATTACAAGTCAATTAAGTATTTATAAATCATATTTTGACAATCTTGTGTAAATTATCAAATATGGTCATATAAATTCTTAACAATTATTTAATTTACAAGTGAAAATACGAATTTTAATATCGTTTTAACGTTAGTCCGAAGTAATACTATTTCAGTCCACTAATTAATAAAAGAAATTAATTGGTGATGTGGAAAAGAAAAACAAAATTTTGAAATCAAATTAAATTTTAAAATGAAATATTATTTGGAATTCGATTCATACCCTGCTCCATAGCATCGTTAAGTTTCAATTCCGGTTATAAGCCTCGAAATGCTTCACTGATCGATTTCTACAGTCAAAAAAATTTTTGCAAAAGTTATACTAATTAAAACTTCCGCTATTATATGCTTGAATTATTTAATACGCATTGTTAAAGAAAAATCTTATAGCCAAGAACTTCCAAAAATTTCAAAATATTCAATATTTGTCTTCAAAATGTATTACGATGAGATACTTCATGGATGCTAGTTCCTGAAAATGAATAATTTATGATAATTCCGAAATAATTTTTTTTCCTTTAATCTATATAAATAAAAATGTAAATGTTCCCTGTTACTATCCACATAACTTTGCAAGTTCTATACTGATTGCTTTCAAATTTTGACACAATCTTGGATTTGAATAGACGTTCCTTTTTATAGACAGACTTACTTTTTTTTCACGTGTCATGCTCGTGACAGATAAAAGTAAGTGATCGGACAGATTTTTTGACCCCTCTAAGAACCGCGCCTTCATGAACGGACAGAATTTATTCACCACGCCTGCTTTCTGCACTGACCACGGTTCTTTCCTGCAACGTTTCAAGTTCTTCACCGATTGATTTGAAATTTTCATGTAACTTGCATTCGGATAAGCGCGTGTTTTTTAGATAGATAGGGCGAGTAATTTAAGCTTTCTAGTTTGTTTTTTGCTTGTGAGGAATATGGTTTTGCTTTGTGAGAAAGTTTATTTCTTATTTGTGGGAAATGTAGTTGCATCGCAGAAATGTCGTAGTTATGATAGTGTACAATGAAATATTTCGTTCATACAATTTATGGATTACCTTTCTAACTTCTAATATTAGATCGTGTCTTGGATTGCCTTTTGTCGTAAAATTTTACTCATTGATTTGAAATTTTGGTACAACACTGCATTCGAGTAGGCGAATTGTTTTTGTATGGATGTACTTTTTTTTTTCCCTCTCACACCTATGACAAACAAAAGTGAATGAGCGGACTGAATATTTCATCAATTTAACGAAGTTATAGTATTCTACGTTTATGTGCGCTCTGTATGTTTTTAATAGCAAAGGCGAATATGGAACAACTCACCGGTAATCCACTTCGGATTCCACATTTGTATGGTTGCTAATTTAGCACCATCCTCTACTGATCTTCTGTATAAAGGATATCCATCGTTTCCTTCAACTGTGTTGAATATTAATGCTCGAGGTTATCGCTTAAAGCATTTTTCGTCTATCATGCATGGTAAATTTGGATTCAGTTGCCGCAAGGTCCATGTATCATATTTTTCGTCACAACTTCACACAAATCCTTATCGACATCGACATCAGGTATTTCAGCGCATATTACATCGTCGATTTCGTTTGAAGTGATTTTGCCATAAACTCAGATTAATATATGTGCGTGTGGCAATTCTCTCTTTTGCCATTTTCCTGAGTATATCCAGCAGTGCACAGATTCAAATACTTCATTTTTACCATGAAATCTATCAACGATTTCAGCTTCTGTCTGAAAACACGTTTGTGTTGCCATGCATATTCATCGGCAATTGCCCAGAAAGTAAGAGATTTCGTATATCATTCCAAGCTGGATTGCATGTGAATGTATTGAATAGGTCTGGACCCCCGTACTGGCGAACATAGCAAATGCATCTTCAGCGTACTCATGCATATGAGTGGACTGCCTGCATATGAAGATGACAAATCGTTAGTCTTTCAACACTGGTTATATTATGTCATTTACGAGAAATTGCATCTCGCAAATAAATGTATTCTTCGGAGCGAAGCTTGGTCAGATTCAAATGAATATCAAACGTTCTGTTTCGATTTTTGCATGCATATCTACCGATATATTAGTGAAACACTGATGGCATTTCAAAATGTGACTGTCTTCGTTCTCTCGAATCATTAATCGGTATGAATAATAGTTTATTGCACTTCATTTCTTATTTGTTTCTTCGTCACTGATTGCATTAATAATCTTAAAGTTGAAGTGATATCCAGCGGCACCATCTCAAAAAATGATTGAATATTTCAAAGCATCGTAGTATCGATGAGTTTCTGCAATTTCTGTCAATTGATCGTTTCTCCGGTGAAGAACAATATCTCTAGGTTAGAATTGATTTCTGACCATAACAACTGCCACTTCGTCTATAGTTGGAGCATTGAATCTTCACACGTGTTCTCCAGCAGATGTTTTGTCAGCGTGAATAACGAACTTGTGTGTGTCAGATGGCATTATGTCAATTGCTCTATAGAAAAATGCACTAAATTTTTTTTTCGTTAAGAAGCTGTTGCAGTTGAGAAACGACGGATCTTTCTATGTCGATATGAATTCCGCAGCGTGCATTCAATTCATCATTGCTGTCACCGATGAAATACATTTGTAGGATTTATGCTGACCATCTGGCAATGGAAGTATGGAGTCGGCTTTATGATAAATTTGTCCTTTCATTTTGAAACTTGGCATGAATTGTGTTGTTACGATTTCTGCGTCAAACGACGTCATTTAAAAGCACGAGTTGTGTTTCCTGATTTTAGAAAGGAAAGGCTTTGATTCGACAGTATATCCAGCAAGCAAAGTTTTTAATGACTCTGGCGGTTCTTCAAGTTGAAGCAGTTTACTTTTTTTTTTTTTTTTTCGATGGCTCAACTCATTCCTTCCTTTTCTCCATTAAGTTTCAGAGTCTTGCAGTAAGGATATATTTCAATCGTAGTGCCAATGAGAACATGCGGGCTCAAACTATAATCATCAGCTGGGTTGTACCGGAATGCAAGGCGATTATAATCGCGTGACTGCTGAACATGGAGTCGTGTTTGACGCTGATCAAGAAATACTTGAAGCTGAAGTAAAGCGACATAATTTCAAAGTGACGATAAACATGTTTACCGCCAAAACGCTCCAATTCACAAATAAACGACAAAGATCGACGGAACAATAGCAACAGTTCGGAGTTCCAAGGGTTCCATTTGACAGTTCAAAGCGACAAAACAATAGCGACAATCCGACAATTCACTTGAATAGTATTCTTCTCTATCAGCTACAAAGGAAAGAATAATCCAGTGATCAATTTGCTTGGATGCTCTCTCATTATTGTTTCTTACGAAGAATCATTCTTCACCAATCAATAAAACCTTTCTCAACAGCATTCATCTCTGTCAGACAAGACCCAAAAAACCTTCTCACACCTATTGCTGACCCAGCCGAATCATAATAGCAAGAATCAATCTCCAATCCAATCAAACTACAAATCAAATTAAAAGTATCAGTTTTTTTCCCAACACTAAAAATATGCACTTTCGCTTTCCTTTTTTTCCACTTAACCAAACTACATACAGCAAAGCGCGTATAAAAACATGCGAGTATTCGAATGCAACGTTGTGTCAAATTTTCAAAGCAATAGGTAGGAACTTTCCGACATCTAAGATTTTGAACTGAAATAGATAAAGCGCGTGTTTAAGAACTTTCGGACATTTTAGATTTTGAACAAACGATTACACTTTAATTTTATATAGATTAGCTGGAGCTGAACATGCGAAGGCCGATTCTTATAGATTAGATGGATCGGCCACGTGGAAGGTGGCCGGGTGCAGCTAGTATTATAATAACTGGTGACCATCATTGCCGTGAAGGAACAGTATTATTCCTTGATCGTTATCAGTCATCAGTTATTTTAATATTGAAAAAAGAAAATCAAATACGCATGAGATGTTAGCACCATCATGATATGATAAAAGAAGAAATAGTAAATAAAGGTTCTTTAAAATAAATTATGGTAAAATCATGGGAGCGTTGTTTTTTTTTTTTGGTTTCTCTATTGAAGAAATACAAATTAATCATTAATTATTGTGAGGTAAGAAAATTCTCTCTGCGGTGAAACAGAAAAGTGTATTAAATTGATTGATACATTTAATTAATATATTAATTAATTAGAAATATTGGTTGTATGGAAGTTTTCCAATTCAACATATAGTGCTGAATAAAATTCCTCATTATAATGACAATGAAAAAAAAAAAAAGTGCGAAAAATTGCTCAATGGGTTATCACTAATGAATTTTTCGAACATTGACAGCAGAAGTGATGCTTATATCATGAGTGATATGTCATTTTCAAATGATGTCAATTTGCGTTTAATTGATTAGTTCCTCGACTCTCATTCTAAGCATATGATGATAGTTTGAAAAAAATAAATAAATTTTTTTCCTATACTTGTATAAGGCATTAAACAAATTTATCTTCACAACGATTGTGTCACTTTAAATCTTTCATCAGTTCTTTCCAATTTAATCAGTCTTATCCTCCAGATAATTTATCTTTAGTCATATGTTTACCTGACTGGATGAATTTCAAATTACTGCATAGCATACAGCAACGATAAGGGCAAATTTTCTATCAACTAACTTCTCTGTTAAAACTCTCATTTTTCGTATCCCTGTCACCAGAACGACAAAAAAAATGGAAAAATCAATAAAACCGACAAAATTTCCAATATTCAAAATTTTTTTGTTCCATCTATGCAATACTAAATTTTCAAGCTATTCGGTTAAGATTGAAGAATTATTTTTTCCTATAAACAAATAGTTAAATCTGCCATTTGTAGAGAGATAGAGAGAGCAAAAAAAAGATTAAATAAGATTGAATATTTAAAAGTGGAAGAATAAAATGGCAAAAATAAAAGAATTTTTTTTTTATTTTTGAAAAAAGCGAGCAGTTAGCACTAAAAAAAATTATGTAAATTGCTTGTTGAAATTTTTTTACATAATTTAAACTTGTTATTTTAGTTCAAAAAAAGAAAACGAAATATGTTGATTATTATGGCAGAAGAAAAAAACAAACATTTATTTACCGACTATGAACGGAGAAAAAAAAAGATTGATGATAGTACAAATTTATTTGGAATATTTCTACTTGCTCTTTTTTTTTTCGATTTTTTTAAAAACAAACTTGATAATGATTGAAAATTTGAAAAAGTGGCCAGAAACTATTGCCAAAACAAATTTAATTTAAATATCTACTAACAATGTTTCTGAATTGTAACCAAATACATTATATTATATTCAATGGTATTTTATCATGATAGTAATCAATGAACTGAAGCACAGTTCCTATTTGTCTTAAATATTTATTAAACTGTTTCAATTTGGCAATATCATTCATGCTCAATTTTGTTGGTAAATTTAAAATGACAAAAACAGCCATCCATTTAGTGTATTAATAACTCGAAAGTCAATTTAAAATAAGTAACTTTTTTGCTGCTAGACAGAGCATCAAATTCATCCCTTCTAAAGTATAGCTCAATTATTTTTCACTAACAAATATTTCAATTTGTATGAAGAACTAAAAAATTGTCCTCCTAATTGCTCTTTGGAACAGTGATGTAAATTTAAAGATTCTAAATACCGTAAATAGGACATTCTACATAGCTTAAATTTATTTGATTTTGGCTCAGTGAAACTTAATTTTTTCGGAAACATTTATATGCTTTGCCTTTTCGTTTTTGCTAAACAAATAATGGGAGATAAGCTTTGATTAGTTATAATTTCAATATAACTCATCGAAACAGTTTCATCGTTAAAAAGAAAGTGTTTATTGGAAACAATAAGCCAACATTTTAATTACACATATATTTCGGATTGCTAAATCTTATGATGAGCAACAATTTAAGATTTGAGGTTTTTTCATTTTCACACAGCAATAGTCTATGCATATGCAATTCTCAATTTTCCATTTCATTAATTCAAAACTAATTTGACAGTTGATTCAATTTACGCAACTTTCACAAAATTAATATGAGATGGTAATAGCAAACGATAAAAATATAAACAATTCGATTCGCTGAGGGTCGATGAAGTTGGACAGAGTGAATCATCAAGATGCAAAAACTGAATTAAATGAAATAACTCAATAGCTGTCATTGCAAGCATATTTGAAATGTTTGATACTTAAATCATAAAACAATCAGTAATAAAATAATTTGGTAAATGATCAAACGATCTTAACGGTTCTGATAAAATTATACAAACAATTTAGAACTAATTATCAAGCGCATCTGAAACATTTTTATTCCTGGGTAAATTAACTATTTTCTTCCAAAAAAAAATGAAAATAAAATTGGTTTATTTATCAATAAAAGAACGACAAAACAATGAAAGTAATATTCGTTACATTTTAACAAAATACACAATGTATTAATTTGGTTGCATCATAATTTTTCTATAATGTTGGTTACTAAATTTTCAAGCAAATTACTTTTTTTCGTTTCTAAAAAAGGTTCCAAAAGGTTTGCACTGCCTAATTTACAGCTTTGTAAGTGCCGAAAAATAGAAAAATAATGAAAAAAGTGTGAAGTAATTTTTAAGTTAATTAAGATAATTAGGGATGACTGGTAAGACAACATTTAGTTGATCATTTCAGTAAAAAGAACTAAAACCTAAACTTTAAAAGAATGCAGCAAAGTTTTTGAAATTAATTTGTCCAAATTAAATATTGGGCTTAAAAGAATATACTATAAAAGAAAATTTTATAAGATGAATGAATGAAGCTCGCAGCAAATATTCATTAATTAGAAATAAAAGGTCAAGCAAGTGGTGATGCCCAGTAGTGACTAATCGATAAATTGTAAAAATGTAATATTTACAAATTGAATAATAGAAATGTCAATTTTCCGAATTATTCAAGTCAGCATATTTCTTCATTTAATACCGACTTTCGCTCTCTTGATTTCATTGAAAGATTATCAAGGAGTTTGATGGTACTTTGATTCTCTAATGATGCTGCTTCTGCTTCTTCCTTCACTTATATCTTTTTCAGTGTTGACCTTGCTTTACCGGTTGTAGATGATAACGACGAATCCGGAAATGGTGTACATGCCGAAGTAGGAGCAACTGTTGTCGTCGTTGTCATAACCATTACTAATATGAATCGGAAGTAGTAGGAAATGTAGCACAGCTAGACTGAACGTCACCAATTTTCTCAGTACCGCTATTTACAAGACATCTCTAGATTCGGTCGCATCCTAATATCCTCCATAATAAAAGCAAAATACAAAGTTTATTCAACGAAAAACCATGAACGAATGTGGATTTAAGCTTGACTAATGATTGGGATGACTTCTTTGTGATGATGCCCTGATTCTGACTTGCAGATTTGGTAATCTTCGAAACGTCTAAGCTTTGAAAACGTATCCGAATATCACGAGCTTTTCAAGGCTGAGAAGGAAACGGATTCACATCCTTCGTGATGATGAGTGCCAACATATTGCTTTGCTCTATCGTCCTTTTCGAATCTTCTCGATTTTTGAATTTCCTAATATTGAAAAACAAAGATTGTGAGTAGAGGATAATCTTTCAAGTTGACATGCCATTTTGGGTAAGTTTGGACAACATGAGAGAGACGCATCGCCCAATTCTGTGACACATTTTGCTTAGTCATTTGAACTATGCATACACATACTTATCCGCGCAAATTCGATATTTTTTATGTTTCCGTTAATATCGCTGTCGTTCAGCATCGTTGTTCTCTTCTGTAGAATAGTTTCAATAACAGTTCCAAACAATTTTAAGCAGCCATAAAATAAGGCGAAAATAAACATTGTTATGCAATATTTTGAAGTAAGCATTTTATTGATATTTTTTTTACCAACAATCATTAAAGGAAGAAATTTCAATTGGATTTTGAATTAAAGGGATAAAAATTATTCAAAAATAACCGTTGATAGGTCAAACGATGGAAATAAATCAAAATGATCGGTATGGATTATAAACTACACCAACTGGACTCCACTGATTCAAAAATTTGCATAACCGATGGACAATATTGATTTATTACTAACGTTTGTCTGGACCTTTATTTGCAAGCGATGTAGTCACAAGCTGAATTAATTGAAGGAAACATGAATGCACCTTCAAAAATAATTTAATGAACGAATGCAATACTCCAGTAGAAGTCATCGTGGGAATAAAATATTCATATGGTTAATTTTCGTTGATACTTCTGACTGCTCACGACTTATGACTAAATTGATTCATTTTTGATTATTCAATTTATTCATTCATAAATCACAAAGAAACTATCTATCAGTTTATAAATATGTAGTGATAGATATGCCATTGATTATTAAAAAAATATAAAGAAAATCAGAATATTTCGGAATAATATCTGATTTCTGATCCATGAATTTTCCATCTCCCTGAAATTGCAGCAAAACGAGAAGCTCAGCGTTCCTGCAAGATGCCCAGGCAAAATGTTTTCCTCAGAATTCTATTCGCCAATCATATTACACGTTTATCATTTGATTTGCTTATCTGATTTCACTTAACATGAAATCCAAAAATTGATCGCAATCAATTAAATCAGTTCGAAGTCTAAATGAAGGTATGTCATACTACAGCAGTTTCTCTTCCGATTCTGTATTTGCTGATAATGCGAAGTGTCACATATTATTCAGAATGTTTTCGAATAATATTTTAATCTGTGATTTTTAAATTCTGTGTGTTCATGAAATCACAACAAAATGAGAAGAAATCAATATTTTTACAAGTGTGCCTAGTCAGACTATTTTCTACGTGTTTCTACAATGTTATTTTAAGTCGTTAAATTTTACGCATTATTTAATTATTCATACTATTTGAGTAAAATAGAATTGCATTTTGTCAAAAAAAAAAAAAAAAACCGTTTAATAATTTGCATAACTAAGTGAGAAAGAGATCAAACTGCATAGAAATTAACAAATGGATGGCTGTGTTAGTTTTGACACATATAATATTTCATGTACGAGAAAAAAAAACAATTTAGTGCGTTTTTTCAAAACAGCAATTGACATGATTCATCTGCTATACACAAGATTTTTATTCATGGTGACAAAACGCCTGCTTGAGATCATGTGCGAAGATTCAATGCTCCAACTATAAACAGAGTGCAATTGTATTAGTCGGGGATCAGTTCCAATCTGGAAAAATTGTTCTTCGGCGGAGAAACGATCAACTTACAAAAGTTGCAGAAAATCATCGATGTTACGATGGCTCTGCAATATTCATTCAATTTTGGGATAGTACTGATTGATATCACTTCAGCGTCAAAATCATAAATCCAGTCAGTGGCGAAAAAAGAAATATGAAATGCAGAGCAATGAACTGTTATTGTCGAAAATCATAACAATATTATTATTAGTTAGCTTTAGCATAATTGATTACAATGCGACAAAAAAAAGATTAGACTAAAAGGGAAATGAAGTGAAAAAGAGCAAAAAGATAAGAATAAAATGATGCAAAAAAAAAAAGAATTGACGACAAAAAATGAATGAAATGAAATTAGTATCCTTAAAGCCGAAATGTCGATATAATGCATTGTTTACAGCAAAAATTTGTTATATTTCTCACATATGTAAGCCATTTATCTATATCGTGGCACAATGGCCTTCATTCTCTCATCTTTCAGTCTGCTAATAATGCTTTTTGTGCACTGTCTAAAGGATTGTAAATGGTTGCAAACATGTTGCTTGTCTGGAATTTTGCGGAAATTAAATCCTCTGTGCTTTGCTTAAAATGTTTTAAGCACTGCCTATTTCATATCCTTGGTTCTTGTCCTAAAACCAATTTTTTATTTTATTAATGTGTTGCAAGCCTCCGCGCACAGTCAAGGCCAAGGATTATCTATATAAAAAGAGCCTTTCTAATCAGCATGACCAATGTTAGCGGTAGGCATCAGTCTCGTTTAATATATACGATATCAGTATCAAAGAGCTGTATTTTGGTTCAATGCCTTCAACAGCAGTGTCATCAATATCAAAATTCAATTCAGCATGTCTGCAATATCACTGTCTTCAAGCATTATCCTCAACAATGGCGTCTTAAACATCAATATTTGTCTAGTCTCAGCAGTAGTCCAGTTTCCACTGAACTTCAAAGATGTTTTCAATATCACAGATGACAATTTAGCAGGAGCAAGAACAGTGCTGGAACAGAAAGAGAACAATGGTTACACAAGAAAAGACAACGTAGTGAGTATTCAAACGGTTTGCAATTCAGACTGTTAGTATCTTTCGTTATTTACAGTATATTGTTTATTTAATCTTTACTATTGTATAAGCGCGATATCGTATATAATATCGTATAAACCCAATAAAGGCTTTTGTTGACTTACTGGAGTCACAACAGCAAGAAAATCTCTGATCCAACCAATCCAGAATCCCAAATTACGAACTAAACAGAATCTTTTTCCCAACAATTTGTGATCCTAAGAACCGGGATGTTGTCTATGATACTAACAATTCTATCCCGGCGAAAGGGAAGATTCTGAAACTCCTGAACGAAGTGAAAGAAATGGATTGGAAACGAATCGACCAACATAAATCAGGCGAAGAACGATGTGAAAAATACGAAAATGGAAAGAGGATAATTAGCGACCAAATGAAAAAAATTGCATTATATGTTGCAACGCTCGTAAATATCAGCAAATGGCTGAACTCTTTGTATAAGATTCTATCGCAACGACTAATGAAAGAAGAAAAAGAATATATGGAGATGGTGATAGACGATTAAGGAATACTGACTTTAATAAATGAAGGTGAGGAAGCGTTGCTCGGTCAGATACAAGAAAGAGGCCGAAATCACAACTGAACGCATACGAAACATACGAAGAGCCCTTCTTGCACGTTTCGTATGTTTCGTATCAAATCAAACGAATCAAAGAGAAACGATCCAAATGGCTCGCCAAACAACGGCAAATTTGCACTGGTTATCACTGACAATCTTCAGTGGTGATCCTCAAAAATGGAGGGAACTTTGGAGTAACTTTGAGGCAGCAGTGCATAGGCAAGTCGTCCCAGAAAAGATGAGTTACTTGCTTTTTTGTTTGGAAGAAGCCTCAAGAACAGTACATTGATACGATATCTCGCCAGAAAAATACTGCATTTTTAGACGAATATTAATGGAAAAATTCAGGAACAAATCAACGATCACGAATTTGCTCTATAGCGAATTTCAAGTTATCAAAGGAAATGACCGAGATTGGATCAAGATAATCGAAGCGATTGAACGAATCCTTCGATAATTAGGAGCTGTAGAGGAAAACTTGGACCACTGGAGTATGCAAACGACTATTGAAAGAAAATTATCTAGGTGGATTTTAATGAAGGTATATCAACAAAAACAGGAAGACGAGTTTTGGTCAATCTATAGATTAGTAAGCTACCTGAGGAAAATAGCAAGAACTCAGTAAGACGTTGCTCGAAACCAAACATGCAATTCCGGATTCGAGAAGAGACCAGTGCATGTAAAAACAAATCGACATTTTCGGGGAACAGAAAAAAGAGAATTCTCGGCCCTAGTTGTAGCAAAGCGGCTGGGATTAAACAATAACAACGACCCGAAAAAAATTGGAAAAAGGAATTCGAATTGAAATCAGCCAAGAGAAGATTTTTTTCATTTTGCAGCAAGGACCATTAGCAGACGAGTGTCGAGTCTATCCCATCGCGAAGCAACGGACAGAGCTTTATAAGCAGTTGATTTGTGCCTGAATTCTTTAATAAGGACCATACAGCAAGAAATTGTCAAAAGTCGAAGAAACCGTATTTCGATTGCAAAGGACAACACAACTCAACGCTGTGTGCTGATCATTACAAGGACGTTAAACAAAAAAAAAAAACAAGAGGAGGAAGAATGGAATCAACAATAACAGACAGAGCAGTAGCGGATCAAGGACGTCCAGAAAGTAAAAGGATTTTACTGTTGCGTAAAGAAAATTTTTTTCTGATCATCACAAGATCGTTAAGCCAAGAAAAAAAAAAAGCTTTGATCGTCTCAAGATCATCAAACAAGAAATCAAATCCAATGTTGCATAAGCAACAGCAATAAAGATTCTGAATAAAAAAGCAGGATGGTCAAGCGAAGAACTCCAATCAAATGTTGCATGAATGAAATCAATGAACTAAGCAATGAGTTGAAAATATACAAAGAATTTTTTTCGGAGAGATTCTGGCAAAAAAAAGGAATAAATGAAATGTATGAAGAATCATTAGCACGAATTCAGAAACGAACGCAAAAGATCGAACAAGAATAACCCATCGCTTGCGAATCAGAACTGCTACCAGATAGTGAATTCAAGCAGAAACAAATTACCTTATAATCTCCAAAGAAATCCTCCTGAAGGTTTCAGTCTTTTTTGGGAATGTCGGATAAATCCGAAAGATGATTTATTATGAGCAAGGAGTGTTAAAGAACAATAAGTGCGAAGATAGTTTCAAATAGACCAGTAAGCCGAAGAAAATGTTTGCCGCCAAAACACTCCGATTAACAGACAAATAAAATGAGGTCGACCAATCATGAGACTACACGTTAGAGGTTAGAGGTCGGGCGAGGAAGAGGAGTCCCGAAAGGATTTATAACGTTCGGATTTTGGAGCAGGATCAATTTAGCCAGAAGTTTCTACACCGACGCTACAGTTCTACGACGACAAGGATCGGTGCATCTATAGCAACAGTTAGGTAGTTCAGATCGACAGGAGCAAAAATTCAAAAGAAGATCACTATTAGTACCTTTCAATATTTATCGTAATTTATTGTATAAATCGTTCATTTACTCGTTTACTATTATATAGCAGGATATTGTGCATAACACCGTATTATCGAATAAAGCGTATTGCTGTCCTTGCCGAATCACAATAGCAATCAGATTTTTCCTAACATCAATATATACTGCTATTATTATGACCAATGCCATTGCCGAAAAATCCCTCGTATTGAATTGTCAGATAGTAATGATAATATTACTTGTTTCATATAGGGTGGTAATATTACTTGTTTGTCAGATAGTAGTGATAATACCACCTTTTTGTCAGGTAACAGTGATAATACCATTTGCCAGATCACAGTGGTAATCACTTATTTGTCAGATTTTTGTCAGATAATGATAATATTATTTGTTTGCCAGTGCCATCAAAGCAGTGAATAAATTGAAAATATCTACAGAATGATTTCAACTTTCGATTTTCCGTATTGTTACTTTACATCATGCCTTTATTGCCAACATCGAATATTAATTTTAAAAACTTGAAAAAATTCATTAATTTGCTCAAGTATCGAAAGATTTTTAATCTAGGCCAGATTAAATTTCACCGAAACTTTGGGTAGCAATTGAAAGTCGGAAATTTTATCAAGCAAACTTCGTTTACCATAATTATTTGGATAATCAGCAAATAAAAAATCAAAATTTTAAATTATCGGGTTATGATATTTTTCAAGAGCTTATGCGTTAGCTGAAATTGCTTCGAAGAAATTGAATCCTGGATATCGATTAGATCATTGCCTATACTTGATTGAAAAGGAAAATTCTTAATTGAATGAAAGTTTTGTAAAAAACATTAATGCATGCAAATATGCTGAAAAGTGTGCTTGTAAGAATTTCGAGTATGTTTATTTTTAGAAATTTCCACTTTGTCAGAACGAATGATTTAAAAAACGTTGGGAATTGTGAAACAGTGCAAAATTTTAAAAAATTTGAAAACCAAAGCACCTGTGAGATTCAATTAAATGTTAAGCTAAAAAAAGCTTAGGTTCTTTAGATTCTTAGTGCAATAAATGCATTCAAAATGATATCTAAAAGTTTCTAACTAAATGTCAAAAGAAAGGAAGAAATTTTAATTCAAAGAAAAATTCAAAATGTATATAATAAAATAAAATGTATATAATATATAATAAAATAATATATAATATAATAAAATAATATGTAATATATTCTATATAAATAAATAAAATAAAATATATAATAAAATGTATATAATAAAAGTACATCAATTAACTAACTGAAAAAAAAAATTTTTTTTTCGAAATAAGGTAAACTACGAGATTTCAAATACATTTTACAAATAACTTTTATTGTAAACAATCATTTTTATTACAAACAATTAGCTAAATAGATAAAAATAAATCACCTGCATTTACCGAATATGATATGTTTTTATCAGGAACAACTAATCCTGTTAATTTTCTTCTGATTCCCTTAAATTACGTGAATCATGCTTTAAACTGTCAAGTTAAGTCACACCAGTATATTACCAGTTTTATGTGAATTTTCCTAATAGAAATTATTTTTAAAATTATAATACTTTTCCTGATGTGACTATGGCCAACTTCTCGGATGTGTTTTAAACAATGATATGAATTTGCACAAATTATTATTACCCAGAGCATATGTGCTAATAATTACAATGAAATCAAGCAGGTATTTAGCGCCGTTAAAACAGATGCAGCAGGCATGTGAATTTTTGGTGAAACGTAAGATTTTATCAATAAATCCAAAACTTGAAGTGGGAAAATAAAGAATGAAAGTTAAAAAAATATTTGCAAGTTTTTCCACAATAATCAATTTTGTCATGTCAACGGTAAGACTATCATCAGATGCACTGTATCATTTGATAATTGATATAAGTTATGTGAGATATCTGCGGTAGTATAAAAGCATAAAAGCATATGCTGCAGACGAAATGCTACGGTATTGCGAAGAAAATTGAAGAATTTTGATTCTCGAATAAAATGTTCCCCATAACAAGAGTACTAGGAATACACCAACCTAAAGCAATCTTCAACATTACATATGAGTTTTGAAAGAAGAGTGATACTGATGATGACCATAGTGGACAAGTTGTGGTATTGGATGAATTATGGCATCAGGACGAATTTCATCTTCTTCATCCTTACGGATTCTTCGCCATTTAGCCCGTCGGTTTTGAAACCATGTCTTAATCTGAAACTATTTTGCATCTGTGACTTGAATCCAAAAATCCCGCTTTTTTTCCGATTTTTTTAAGTGTCTATAAAATTAAGCATTTGTATGTAAAAAATCAGTGAGAAATGTATTTCAGAAAGAAGAATTAAATCGATGATTGGATGATGAATCGATAGAAATCGAATCATTGAAGGGTACTTATTCGGATAAAATTCACAGCTGTTGACGAGAAGAAAAGATCGATATAGAATTAAGCAAAAAAAAAAAGAGTGAGAAACTTTCGTCTATAAATTTATTTTATGAGAAAGTAAAGAAATAAGTTTACTGTTTTTGAAAATTCAGAAAGATCTTACACAATTTATAAAAAAAACCTGTCTTTCAGAAAGCTGTAAACTTCTTGCTAATTTTTTTCGTTCTTGTGATGACAAATACTTATGACTGTCAAATTTTTGTTCAAGTGCATCTGTTTGTTCATTTGTAAATCGAATTTGACCACCTTTTCGCTTATGTTGTGATTTCTGCATATAAGGTTGCAACCATGGTAATCGAGGATCCCAACCTGAAAAATTGTTAAATTCCAGAATTTAGCTGATAATTACTTGTACAAGAAGTTTGGTGAGAAACAAATGGTATGCTGATTTTATTATCCTTCCTTTGTTGATTTTTAATGTGTTTTTCTTTTTTTTTTTTTCAATAAAAAATTCGTTACATTGCTTTGCATGAATACTTGAAAACTTGAATATGATATTTCGAAATGTTTACACGAATCATATAATATCGTTTATAAATAAATCATTAGTATCTCTTCAAACGAAATCCTGTTTGTCAATGAAGTATCGTTGTCCTCTTCAACTTCATCAGCTTCATCGGCTCATTATCTATCAATTCTTCATTTCCTTCCATTCTGTATAACTATTCCAATCTAATTGTTTAAGTATATAAAAAGGATGAGGATAGAGGAAATTAGAACAAGGATGGAACAAATCAGAACAATTGTCATCCGCATCAAAAGCTTCCCGCACCAATGTTAAACAAACATCATAAAGCCACTAACAAGACGAGTAAGGTAGCAAAAAGGAGGTAAGAAAAGAAGAAAGAGGAGGAGAGAGCAGAATTTTAAAGGATCAGAAATACTACAGAATGAAAACGGTATAATAGAATAATTAACTATTGTCCGTCCAAATGTTCTCACGAGAATTTACCGCAAAAACTTAATCCGCTCATTTAAACGCCCCATTCCAAAGATAGCAAATCATCTTTACTTATACACTCAAACAATGTAGTCGATTAATCACTAAATTTATATAAAATTAAATTAATTCTCAGCCAAAAATGAATTATTGGATTTTTGGATGAACTTTTAAACAATAAGATTATTAGCATTCTTTGCATCAGTATAGTAGAAATACAGCATATGAATTACTAATACAATCATACAGTAACTTGAAATAACTGAGATAGTGATGCCGACTGTGACTGAAAGAAAACACCTTTTAAATCTTGAATACGGATTCAAAGCTCTTAAAAATTTCAGTTAAGAATCTAATGGAGTTTTAGGAGGGAAATTCTTTGCCAAGATCTAAGATATTAAAGTCTCGAAATAATTTATTGCAAAAAAGAACTAGTACCTAATATAAAATATTTATTATGCTTGCAGAAAATAATTTAATCCATAATTATGAGATAAATTATTAGCAATAATTAGGCAGCCTTTTTTTTTCTTCAATGATGAGATTTCAAAATTTCTCGAGAAAAAAGTTTCAAAAATTTATCACCCTCTTTCAGATTTATAGTTCAAGTTTAAACATAATCTTAACAGTGCCAGAAATTTAAGATATAATCAGAATTGAGAAAAATTCCAGAATCACGCACCGATAATGACGGGATAATGCTCGCTGTTCGTACGGCTAATTTGATGTTCACTATGTGGAGTAGCCATGTTGGCGTAGTTAACTGCTTGGTACCATTCTGGAGAACTAAAGGAGCCCATAAAATTAGTCGGACATGTTGTAACCTGTAGGCTTTTGCATGATCCAAGTGTCTCGTCACAAACTCCTGTCTCATTCAAAGTATCCCTGTAAAAAATATTTTATTGAGAAGGAATTTAACTATCTAGGACTAAAAAGCTTCCCATCTGACGTTGCTGAAAGTGAAGAGATGATCAAAATATCAGTTGTTCACCATCATTATTAAATTTTAATTTTCTTGTTTTTGTAGTAAGAGTTGAAATATAATCCCAACATTATTAAGAATTAAAATATAATCAGAATTTAAAAAAAAAGTTTTCTGACATTACTACACTGAACAGAATGATAAAACAAAAATATGTGATATGGAAATTGCCTGAACATCGATATTCCATTTTAAATATGTGGCTTATAATGGAATTTTGAGGCTGTAGTCATCATCTAGGTAATAATCAGATATTAGGGAAATTTCCAGTAGTTTAATGAAATAGGAACGTTTGATGGAGTATGAAATTCACCTATTACCTTGTAAATAATTTATCTTATTTGCCATTATTTAGAGAAAGTTGGGAAGTCTCGAGTACGAAGCAGTTTTTACTTTAATTAATCAGCAATTAGTGACTTCTGGGGAATATTTTTCTCTGTTCTTTAAAAATTCAAAAAAAATTTATATTTTTCATTCACGAAAACCAAAAAAATTCCTTTTTTTTGTCAATTTAGTCATAGTTTCAATGATTTCCGGTCAAAAGACAGTCATATAATAACTCTCGTTTCACGAATGAATAATATGAAGAATGAACTTCATAGCTATTAATAGGATCCGAATGAATACTTGGAATTTATTAACAGGAATTCAAAGAATGATGTCAGTTCCATTGCAAAAAGTTCAAAAAAAAAAAAAGAAAAGAAAAAAAGAAAAATGAAATCAAACCTGACTGATGATGATGGTTTGATAACTTCGGATGGTTGCAGTAAATTATGAATGAAGAAAGCCATCCGGTAAAGGTGGTTTTTTCTAGAGATTGAAAAATGTTAAATTTTATTCAAATAAAATTTTTTTTTCTGCTTACAGAAACATTTATTAACTAGCTATTAGTAAACAAGTGAAAAGTTTGAATCTATTTTAAAGATCTAACAATTCAGCCATTACTGATTATAACCGATTGTTATATCTGAAAATTATTACTATAAGGGCGGGATTAAATCAAGCTCCAAATATCAGCACATCAAGGCGGAGTTGATCGAAGTTCTTAATTGGACCACCGATTAATACCGTACACATACGTTTATGCGACGTGCAGGACGAGAACAAACATTTAAAGAGACAGACTGATAAATACATATATATGTATATATACATACACAAATACCTGCTGCTTTTTTTTTTCGCTTAAACTCAGATTCTGTTTAATCACATCAAAGTGTGACATTTTACTTTACGATTGTCATCAGTTCACTGAAATTATCATATCATATTGCTACATTCATCATTATTCTCATTAGCAATGCTACAAACCGCATTGTTAATATCACTTGGTGATCAATTCTGGTTTCAATACCTTTGCATTCTTAAATAATTAATTCTTCTTTTTTATCAATTCCGAGCAATGCAACGACGATACATCCGATAACTTTAGCACCATTTCTTATTATATTTGCATAAATTATATAAACAATGAATTATTTTTCATAAAAATTTAAGGTTTTAAATATTTCGAATTGAATTGAATGTTTGTTTTAATAGGATTTTTACCGATATATGAGATTTATTAAATACGTTTTATTGAAAATGAAAACTGAAATACGCTTAAGCTGTTTCATTCAGACAAATCTTGGAGATCAAGAAGCTATCAACTGAAGATCTCCTTTGATTTGAGCTCTTTGGTCGAATTTCTAAAGTATTCATTATTTCTATTTTTACCAAGATCAGGCCTCAAATTTTTCATCAAAAAATTGCAAAAAAAAAAACGGGCTAATTCACAGATCATAAATCAGAAGTAAATTTAGATGTTCATATTGAGCTGTTTTAATCAAAGACATTTTCTTTTTTCGTACGGCCATCTTTTCAAAATTAAACAATCATGTGTGTGATGCTTATAGTACATAGAAAATTGCAGACAAATTAAACAACAAATATATATTTGAATTATTTGCACATTACGGTATTTGACAATGATTGTCATCTTGTCATTGAAGATACCATTTTCCAATTGGACTGTATCCGATGAAAAGGTATTAGTGCAGAAATCGAGATTAATGATTGAACTGACGACACTTCAAAAGTACTTCAAGATAGCGCTGAAGAGCATTCATATTGGAAGCTAGTCCTATTCAAAATTGTCAATGGAATTCATCTGAAAATTGCTATATCAGTTTCCCATTTTTATCAGCCTCGCCCAATTTCCATCTATCTTGTACTACCTCTCGACTAAATCTCGTCGTCGAGATTTAGTCGAGAGGAAGTGTACACTTTACCTATAGATGGAAGTTAAGTACTACTCAATGATGATCACAAAGTTTTCTTTTTTTCTTGATTGAGATTAGAAGTGAAGTGATATCAGCAGAGAATATCATGCTACCGATTGTTGCTTTCAATGTAAATTGATATGTATTATCATATTTATATTTTATTCTCTCTCCCTCTATCCCTTCTTCTCTCCAACTGTGACCAATTACATTTATATTAGCTAAATAATGTCATCTTGAAAGGTCATCCAAGTAATCCATCTATTCTGTACCTATAATTAATAATAATAATAAATAATAATAATAATAATAAATAATAATAATAATAATAATAATAATAATAATAATAATAATAATAATAATAATAATAATAATAATAATAATAATAATAATAATAATAATAATAAATAAGAATAATAATAATAAATAATAAATAATAATAATGACTTAAACTTTTAGTTCAAAAATATAATTTTATTTAGAATGAAGTGAAGAAACAAATTATATTAAGTTTTAGCTAACAAATGACTTTTGAAGTAACAGTGAATTTTCGGTCAAACTAAATGCTTTCATTTAACACAGAATTCATTTTAGCATTTTTTAGTTTTTCATTAATTTTCATTAAAATTTGAAAAAAACAGTATCTACATTTTGTTAAAAGTTGATGGGAACGACCACATTAGATGGAAATCGGTCAAGAAATTGCCAAAAATGAGAATAACATAGCAATTTTTATATTATGTATGTAAACCATTTTCAGCTGCTGTATACTTCGTTGCAAATCCAATGGAAGCAATGAAATATTTCGGCAGATCAAACCAACAGCTTGTAAAATGAAACGAAATTTCAAAATTTCACAAAAATCGAATTTAGAAAATATGAAAAAATACATCATCATCAGCTGAGGTCCATTAATTTTTTCAAAATCCTGAAAAATGGATTTTTTCATATGATTTAGTGTAACTTGAATGCCTACTTGCTTAAAATTTTATTTTGATCCAAACAAAACCATATTATTATTATCAATTCGATTCATGCTTAGGAAATGCAGAATTGACTTTAAAATTTAAATTCAAGTTTTAATTAATCTTAATCCGTTCTTTCCAATTCATTTGAATTTTTTCCTGCTTTTAGTTAACAATTCAAGTTCAATCATTCACGATTTCAGCTGCTAGTATTGATTAATAGGAAAAAGCATTAACGAAATCAATTTATAAAGATCGCGAAAACAAGAGATTTCGTTGCTAAGGAAAGAAGCAAGTAGCATCAACCGAAGCTGCTTATTCGTTACGCGATTGCATGCATGCAATCAAATTTTGCAAGCATCCTGCATTTTCCTTTTCTTTTCAACCCCCGTGCTGTTGCTGTTTTTTCCTTACCACTTCTTAAAATTTATCACTTAATTTCACATACTTTTTTATTCTGCAAATCCTTGACAATATGAGAACGATTTTTAATTTAAGGCATCTAAGCTCTTGCAAATTTAAAAACGTGCTTTTTGTCCTGCGCAATAAGCATTTCAGACTTTAGATCGTATATATTATGTTAGTTTGTTCCAAAATGACTTATGTTTAAAATTGAAAAAATTCGAAATTCATTTTTCCAGAAATCAACATTATGGTCTGTGATGTCGGTGCCTGAAAATACTTATGCCTCAATTCATGTTCATCTCGAAAACTCGTGGAAAATTTTCAAAAAAGATCCATTTTCGGATCGATCAATTGATTTTGCTCGACTTATTGCAGCATATTATCTTGGTTTACCGTTACTTGCACCAATAAATTCAGGCTCACTTCCTTCGCTTTATGAATGGCCAAAATCACCATCAGGTAGTCGAACTTGATAATTACTTTATTTCGAATTTTAATTTTATATAAATTCATAGCTACCAATTTCTATGAAGAGAATGAAAAATATTTTATGCAAACGTTGGAAGCATATAGATGTGTTACTCATTGTGTTTTACAAATATATTCAACTTTAAATGGCTCAAAATGAAATGTTAATAGTCATGCTAAATTGAGATTTTAGTGAATTTTGCAGAAATTAATTTGGATGAAGTAATGCTGTTGAAACGAGTTGACATTGCAAAAACAATATCGATAATATGCGACGAGCGTGCACCACCGGTGCTTTTATGGGCTTGTGGTCATCATATTGAGGCCATTTATTATTGCGATCAATTTCGTGACCTTAAATCACAAGCAATGCTACGCTTCTTGGAAGAACAATTATCAGGGTTCAGTCTTTCAATACTCTTTTGTAAAAATAATCTTCATTTCGATTAGTCTTTTCCATGATGTCTCCAGTACCTCGATACTTGAATACTCGAGTTCGCTACATTTGAACGTAATGAAACTTATACCTACATTCGATGAATACCAATCAATATTTCAACAATTAGATCTGAAAATTATTTTAAAAATAGCCATTGAGAAAAACTTATATCAATTTTGTGAAAACAGATATAGGCAAGGATCAATCCCAACTTGACTCTTCGCTCATTTACATAATACTGCCAATCGCGCAATGGTCATTTATGCATAATTAATAATACAACAAACAATATGATGTAATCTTTGTATCGTATAATCTTACTAAATCAACGAAGCACTGCAATGTGAAATGATCATGAATATCTGAATCATTGGGACTGAAAATTATTGAAAGCTAGCAAACTGCTGTAATCACTTGAAATTCCACTTATCATTGGACAATTTTTTTGTGAAAGAGAAACACTGTTAAGCTATTCTAGGCTTAAACTTCTGCAAATGTTTTGTGAAGAGCGCATTGAAATGGCTTTCAACGAACTGGATAGCTTAGGAGAGATAAAAGAGTATGGAATTATGCAAAATATGCAATTTTCATGGGGTAAATTAGTCGATTCACTGCTTCAAATGGATGCGATCACGGATACACGGACAGTAAGTTTGCTAATCGATCGGATACTGGCGAAAATGTGCAGCATACATGCGATGATGCCTTTGTTTGTGAATGATGACATATCGGTAGGCTATTTGGCAAAAGATAGATTTCGAGTAAATTTATCTCAAAGTAAAATTTAGGATTAGTTCAAGAAATAATTAATTGTTTGCTACGTATTGTTAACATAAATTTCTTTTCAATAAGCAGCTGAATGATTTTGTTTACTTTTAATTGAATATTCAATTGTTGCAGCTACCACGGCCGCCTGTTTATATGTGTGCAACTTTGATCACTTTTAGCGAGGAGCAATCTTGCTATATCCGTTTATGGATTCTTATTCAAGCATATGCACGCTTGCTATCTGATGCTAACATATTGCTCATTTGTATTGAACATTTTTGTTGGAATTTTCTGGAAATAAACGACGAATGTAAAGTAAGCAAAAATTTGCTTTATTATTCCCTGGAAATTGGTGATTTGAATTTTGATCTTGGCGTGAAATAATAATAACTAAGTAACTGCTAATATTAAGTAATCCTTCAAAGATTTTTAGTCCTTAAACTTGCAAGTTTTTTTCCACTTGAATGTTTTATACTTCACATACTTTCTTGACATGACCTCTATGCTATGTATGTTTAAGTAAGATGTTATTTCTTATAAATATGAGTCATTTCAAATGTCACTAGTTTTGTCAATATTTCGGGATACTGTAATATATGAAAGCATTCGTGGTGTAGTATTTTGACAGGGAATTTCTGAGGAAGAATCATTATGAAAAATCTCGAACAAAATCAATTTCTTTCTGGATTCGTGGCTTCTTGAAATTTATTCTCATTATATTGCGCCTTATAGCACGTGATGCTGCCTCGATAGAACGTCGGCATGGCTTGGTTTCTAATGTAAGAAACTCGAAATTTCAAAAAATTTGAAGCACTATTTCTTCTGCTAAACATCATCATCGAATCAACTCCGACATAATTCATTATGTTGATTGATTATGCAATTGTTTTGTAACATATTTTTCAAGAATTTTCTTTGCAGAATCAAATTAAAAATGCAGTGGCCAAATATTATGAATTAATGAATGTAAAAGAAGACAACGATGACGATGATTTATTAGTCAAGTATGACCGATAGAATAATTGCATATCATTTCCAGAAATATAAAACTGCTAAATATTTTACTTTCAAATGTTTTATTGGTATTAAACAACTTCAGCACTACATGATTCCTAATTGCTTTTTTTTGCCATCACTTGATCACCTGTCACTGAGCGAAATGCAAATGATTTGCATAATATATTGAATACATTAATTCAGTTTAGGGTTTTGACTTTACAGGATCTAATTTAAAACTTTTTAAAGTTAGTCAATATTTCTCAAACAAAAAGATGAAGGAGGGACAAAAGTGGACAAAGAAGAAAGAAAAGATAGAACAGACAAAGCCATAAGATATAATTAGGGGACGAATATGTCATTGTATTGTGTTGTCGCCTTATTCTCATCAGCAATTCGATGTTCTCTTCAAATTTCGGAATTATATCGCTTAGTATTAAACTTTGATGAAAAACAAGTTTCAAGAGACTAATTATCCTCATTTTGCTTCCGTATAATTATAACTTTTACTAATATTATGACTGATTCCCGAATTTAGATGGATGAGAGAAGCTAATCAGAGTGATTTTGAACAATTAAACAATTTATTTGATTATTTGTCTACATATCGTTCACCATTCGCGCATATGAATGAATTTTGTTCCGAAAATATTACATGCTGGCGAAATCATTTGCTCAAAGAAGTGGTTTGTAAATTTTTCTATTAATTAATTGTTGTTAGCGAATTCTGCTATGTATTTTTATGTAATTCGAGATTTTGATGGATAATCCAGAAATTTATATTTAGACGAAATCTCCTAGCAATATTTCGTAAAATCATTTTTATTCGCCATTATTCATAAATTATTTAGATACTTCAAGAAGATGTAAGCAGACGTGAAATGCAGCAAAATCTGCAAATAAATGCAGTTAAAATGAAGGTTATCATAGCTAATTTCTCGATTTCATTTTTAATTTTAAACTATTTAAATAGTACTGTCCGTTACACGACAATTTTTGTTACTCAAAATTCAAAGATAATAGTCTATGCTTTATATCGCTCAATCGAGAACTTTATATTTTTTTATATTTATCAGACTTTGTTTTTTTTTTTCTTTTCCTTTTTTTTCTTTTTTTTTTTTTATTAATGACAACAGATCTGACATTTATGCATATTCTCAAAAAAAATTTCAGCCATCAACCGTTATCGACTTGATTATAGGTACCAGACGGGGTATTGATAAAGGCGGAATACATAGCACGTTGTTGGTCATATCCGACATTTGTCGCTGATGAAGGACTATTAGCGATGAATTTGAAGCTGTGTCCTTCCGATTTTGTTCATGGTACCATCTCGAGCATTGCTGCTTCTTCAGTGAAACGCATGCCGATAATCGAATTTGCGCCAAAAACATGCCATCGTTCATCACTTGATATTGGATCTTGCTCTCAGCATCCTGTTACAATCACCTCACGTTCCTTTCCAACTGTTAGACGTCATTTAAAATCCACGGATACACCAGAAATTGATAGAATGAATTCTTGGAGGAAGCTTGATAACGCGATGCAGAAAGTGAATGTTATGATCGATGAGGTTGAGGAAGAGCTTCGAAGTACCTCATCTTATCTGAAAGCCCTACTGAATAGCAAACGAAAGACGTTTGCTGAAAATACCGCAAACTATAATGGGAGCGACCGGAAATCGTGCTCTGATTCTAGCAGCCTATCAAGTCAGAAGTCTGAGACATCATTCGTTATTGAACCGAGCAAGTTTGTCAATGATGATCGTTATTCATTTGATTCAAATCGTGAACCGGAATGCCATTCAGAAATAGAAAAGCTAAATTTCGATTTGTTATCACCTCAGCCTACTGTTCGTAATACAGCTGTAATAAGTACCAAATCAGCATCAGCATCAAACGCTTCACCACCATCTCAAGTTAAGCCGGGTTCGCAACATTCGGTAGCCATCCCATCTCCACTGCCAATATGGTTAAAACTGCTGCCGGTTAAACAAAAAAATTTCCTCCTATCGCTTAGCCCAATGACCAATCAAACAGAAGGTAATATATTTCTATATTTAGGTTCGTTGTATGAAATTATCGTCAAGCTATGTATATCGGATACATGAATGACGAAAAAATCATTGATTTTTCGAGCTGGTTTTAGGATACTTAAGCTTCTGAACTCCATATATGAATACGAAGAAAACATTTTATGTGAATTAAATATGTTTCTAATGCAACTTAAATTCATTTCAGTGAATGAATATCAAACGTAATACTATATAAACCAAAATTTTTATTCAACTGATAAGTTAGAATTTTCTTCCAGAAAAGCGGGAAAATGATAGTGTTCCGGAAATCCAACTGCGACAAATGAAGTTATTGGAGGTAATGGACGAAGAAAAGCAATTACCACCAAGTAATTTGAAATTTGAGCTTGTTACAACGATTGCTTCCAATCAGCTATGTGATTAATATTAAATGCAGTTGAATGATGAATAAAAATTCTAGAAGATATTTCTTGATCAATATTTATAAATAAACATAGAATGTCAAAGATCAGAAAAAAAGTTGACATTCTCTGTCTTGAATGTTCTCTCGATCATGCAGTTATTTAGATCTCCTCGTTTTACTTCTCTTAATGAAGATTAACTAAAAGTGGTCATCGCGCGAAATGTGACCCGGTGTCATTATTGTAAATTAGACAAGATGATGGGCGCATGGATCGTCTTGAGAAATGTCATCATTCAAAATCAATTGATTATATCGCCACAATTAAACTTTAATTTCAAAATGTAGGTATCTGTCATGAAATTTATCGAATTATTTATTCATTGCTATCAAATTATTAATTATAGTGCTTCAACTACATCAGTAATTAATTGATTAACTAATTGATAACACTATACAGGAAGTTTCTATACATCGTCCACAACTGACATAATGACCAATCTGAATGCATAAGACGAAATTTTTCTGGAACTGAACAAATTTTGCAAGGATTAAAGTTTGCACTTTAGCATTGAGAATGGTTATTTGTCCGGAATCACAATGAGCAAATGGTATTTAAAAAAGTTATTGTTGGATAAAAATATTATAATTCCTCTACAAATATCTATCAAGATGAATAAAGATTAAATTAAACTTTGCAATCCTCAACCAAGGAATTCACAATTTCAATTCTAAGATGCGAAGAACCAGTGCACGTAGAAGACAAACATTACGAACTATTGAGCTCAATAAATAGTAATATTAGTAATGTGCTATCTATATTACAAAAATCCCAACTTTTTTTACTTCAATTTCATAAATCAGACAAGCATATAGATGATAAAAATGATTTCTTTTTTAATACTGGATAATCTTTTTCAGAACTATACGAAATATTATACAGAACAGTTCAAAAATTTCAAATTATTTCAAATTAGTCATAAGTAATAAACTATATATGAATATTCTAAGGCTTTTTTCTAAATCGATTTTAATTTCACGATATTGACTTACTAGACTTACATTGCTACAAATAAAAGAAAAACACTATCCAGGTCTTCATGATGCAAAATTAAGACAGTGAAGCGTGAAATTAGATGTACGTCATAAGCTCCATCATTTCTCATCAGAAATTGTTTATTAATAGTGAAAATAAATTATTGCGTTATTAATGCTTGAATATCACACAGTGAATCAACCAATGATTTCTTAAAGTGTTCAGCATTTATTGTTGGACAACTTTTAAATGAGGATGGCGCAAAAATGATTGAATTTGGTTGAATGTTGTATGAACAACCATAGCCATCTTTAACGACAGGTCCATAACAGAGGTATGTATCGCTGATTGAGGAAGGAGTTGTTACCTGCAATGAAATAAGAAAAATAGGTTTCTAATTCAGCTTTCCATGTAATTTACATAAAAAAATATCGACGTGATAAAGTTGGTATGATAAAACTTGGATTAGAGTTTTTCGCTGCCCATGGTCCTTCTGGAGTGAGAAAAGTGAGAAAATTATTTGAACAAAGTTGACAAACCTGGCTTGTTGATAGCGGAAATCGCATAGTTTCGGTCCACGTAGAATCCAGAAAGAGACCTGGCATTTTTGGCAACAAACCTTTTTTCACTTCCTCCCTAGCAAGCAATTGAAGCGCACATAAATGATTATCAATACCATGACCAGTAACATTCTGCAAAACTTCCAAGAACTTGTGACTTGCAAAATTTAAGATTTCTTGAATTTATGACCTCTCAGAGACTCACTAGACGTAATTTAAAATTCTACACCGTATTTGTTAAAAGAAAAAATGTACAATTGATAAATTTAATAAGTAGCATACTTCAAGTGTGATTTCTGCTTGCTTGTTCACTGCTTCCACAAAAAGTTTTTGTTTCTCATCCTAAAATATATCTTCTTGCAGTAAAATAAAATTTTATGTTACCGAAAAAAATGAAATAATCGCTTAATTACAAGTTTGATTAGATCAAAGATTATTACACCAATGTGAAGTTTGATTAGATCAAAGATTATTTACATCAATGTGATCATCCTTCAAGTAAAATTTGTCGTCTCAAAATTTTTTCAAAACAAAAGAATTTGAATAACAGTTTTGAATTTAAATATATAAACCCGTGTCTTATTTTTCACGACCATTGCTTGTACCCATCGTAATGCTTCCGGTGTTGCAGCACGGATATTATCCACACGACCGTAACGAAATCGTCGAATGGACGCACTTTCGTACGTTGACACTAAGTGTCCGTGTAATCTACATGCAAAAATGTAATGCTGCAAATTCTTGCCAGAAAATCTTTATTTAAGGAACACTTCGTGAAATGTAAATTATGGCATATTCCGGCATAATGAAATGCATAAATATCTGAGTGAAACATGCTTCCTGAATTGAACTCAATTAATTCATTGAAGAAAACCTGTAATAAGCAAGTTGCATCGTCAATTGAACAAAACCATCCGGACTGATCTTACATGATTTTATGAATTCTTTTCCAAATCCATCAAAAATTAGCACTTGCAAGTTCAAATTACTTGCCAAACTAGAAAAAAGAAAAAAAAAGAACACTAGAAAGTATTAGATGTGTGAATTATAAATAGTACTGTGAACAGCAGGCACTATTCCATGCTTTGTAATCCAGAAATGTCAAGATTCTGGTCGAATTTTCCGGATATTGTAAAATATTCAGGAATTCTCACACACAATTCTGGATCGATACGATTACTTGTAGTCATTTGATTGAAAATATTAACACCAGATCGCAAATCAAATTTTTTTGTCGAAGTTAAAATTTTAGGTTTCAAATTCATTTCTCAGCATTTAAAATTTGTATTTTTAAATCAACTTGATGATTATGAGACATGAAAACTTACTCATTATAGATTTCAATTTGCTTTTGTAGAAGTGGTTTAGCATGTGGTAATATGGTCCAGTGAAGTTGTAGTGGTGTGATATTTTTGACATTATCCCGCTAAACAAAAATAATTCCCTTTATCGAAATATTTTAAATTAAAGCGATAGAACGAAATGAAAAGGAAAATCTAACTCATCAAGAAGAAATCCCGTTAGCTATAAAAATGAAATTGCTTTTCAAGACAAATTGAAATTGAACGAATAAGTAGAAATATGAGAAAGATATTAATAATTTAGCATACCGTTTTCTGCCCGTCATTTCGTTTAACAAATTGCAAAGCATATTCGACCAAATTTATGAGAACAATTCCTTCTGCAACCGAATGTTCAATGCACAATCCATTTGTTCCATCACTTGCGACAATAATCTGTTTAAAAAAGAAAGAATTTTTTCTTTTTTAGAATAATTCGAACAGCTTATAAAATTAAGAGAAAATTTTAAAAATATGAGGAGTTAAAATAATCTTTTTTTCGCCATAAGATTTTCAAAAAATTATATTATACAATCAACTGTGATTAATTTTTTGATTATTTAATTGTGATTAATTAATTAAATGGCTATTATTTTCGCGAAAATCATTCTAGCAACTAAAATAAAAAAATTAAGAAATATTAAACTTTTCGGAATACATCTTAAATTTGGGCTCCTTTCCATTTTTACCTGTATGCTCATATCATACCATCGATTTAAACCCACTGCTTTGCTGCCAAAGCCATGTAATAAATGCATTCCACGATGTACCAAATTGCTCTCATAGTTCCTAGACCATTTCGTTTCGCTATGAAGATCGATGCAAACGCCAAATGAAGCGGAAAGAATCCAATTAAATGATTCCTGATTCTGTTTGTCTAAAAATTCAATACAAGTTACGCATATTTCAATTTATGATGATTTAAATTAAAATTAAAGAAAAGTAAAAAAGATGAAAGTTGGCAATATTTTTTGAAGAAATATGCAAATTTTAACATTTCAATAAACTTTAGCAATCGAACCTCCCTTCATAAAACTCCAAAATTTAGCCGCATCGTCACGATCACCAACACTGGCCCCACCAATAATAGTATTTATCGTGTTATCACCAGTTCCACTCATCTTAACCACTTTTTCCAGTTGTTTCGCTATTTCAGCTTGCGACAATAGGACACCATCAAGTCGAGTAAATACAACGAATGTCTGTATATGGATATAGTATCTTTATTTCAGTTGTACATTTACTTTCATCAATTATATATATATATAGCCTTGAATGATTCTTGAATTCATACAATACTTGAATTTATCTGTGGAAGTTGTGGTTCGGAAAAGACAGCCAAAAAGCCGGGAAGTATATTCTTTTCATATGATAAAATGTACGTGTTGGATTGAGAAAAAAATTTGAGCTATTTGGACAGAAAATCATAATAAAATCGAATATTTTGAAGAGTAAGAAAAGTAATTAAATATTTCTAACTTGGCAGGAAATATAATCAGTCAATTACTACTGATAAATATGCAGAAAATAATGAATTGGTTGAAATAAAAATTATGTTAATTATTATCATTCATTTTTGTTCTGTTTTGCTCTTTTTTAAAGTATTTTTTCCAAGAATTGAATGATGAAAAAAAATTATTGCACAAATCTGCCTGATTATTGCACATCACAATTATATGCTCCTTGCAGTTAGTTCCTTCATTGCCGTTAACAGTCGGTTTATAATGTAGAATATCAACCGGACTACATGGCTCACGATAACAGCGAAATATTCGATCGTATTGCTCCATGCACATATTTACCTTTTGACGACCTGTTGAAATCTCTCGAGATATTAATTTCCTGCAACCTTCCTACCTTATTTTTTTCTCCTTCCCAATAAGTTTGCATCAAATATAAACATCATATCAATTCCTTTTCATCATTTTCGACTGAAATTAAATCTGTTGAAATTTGAGCAATTGTTCACATTTTGAAAAATTTCATAAATAAAATATTATGAGTTTTTGTTCTTGGAAGTGGATAGTTATTGTTATTACTATTGTTATTGTTATTGTTATCATAATTGAGCATTTTTCAACGTTCATGAAAAATTTTTATTCGATCCGTCGGTAAGCTAGGAAAGAAAAATTTTGGCGGACTATTGGAATAACAATTATAACCGCTTTTGATGCTAACTGCCCTTAAATTTCCGACAATTTACCCGAATGAAATGCATTTCGATAGGTACCAAATGTACATTATGGACTTTTTGAAATCTGTCTAAGAGTGAAAATCAAAGATTACACTGAAATAATTATTATTCATTTTCATTCCGTGTCAATCCCTGATTGATATTTATGCTTAATTTCTCCAAGAATAGTTTTTTGTGTCTGCAAGTGAATACTATCATTCTCAAATTGATTCAGACATTCATGACCACAGCTAAATTATTTTCTATAAAAATCTCGAAAATTTCAGAAAAAAATTATATACATTGTCCATACCTGTCGATCAAATCTTTATAATCACAAAATCCACGTATAAGCCAAGCTGTATAACTGAAATAAAATATAAATTTTTATTGTAAAAAAACAAAATTCTTATTAAAAGATTGAAAAATCACATCGTTTTTAATTGGCATATTTTTAAATGCTGTCAAAATCATTTCACCTCAACTGTTCGTCCAAACTGTTGAAATTTTGCTGTGGAAAGATATAGGCTGGATTAGAATTCACTGGTAATGGAAGCCTCACTTTCAAGTACATTTCTGGTAACCAGAATTGATTGATCGGAAAATTAACCGAAGTGTTTTAAATTTTTGAAGGAAAAAAAAAAGGAAAATAACGTATTCAAAAGATTATTCAGTTTTTCAAAATATTTTCCTAAGATATTACCAAAAGATTTAATGGATTATTTTAAGGCCAAACAGCCTAACAATAATCGGAAACGTAAATCGATGAAGTTATTATACAACGTCAAATTTATCTCTGATAATTATCTCAGCACTGTAATCATAAATTTCAAATGTCAAATCTCTCAAACTTACCCAGTTATCTTGCTCATTTGCTATTTTTTCAAGTTTTTCTTGTAATCTTGTGCCAGTACTTCGAAATTCAGCAATTGCTTTTTCAGTATGCAACAGTTTCGCTTGATCATTGTTAACCACTACTGATGCATATTCTAGGTATCGTTTGAGGGTATGTTCTAGTGAAGGTACCGGTGGTTTTGGAATAGGATTCTGGAAAATTATACTTCATCAGTAAAAAAGAAAAAAAAGCGTAAATGTTCTGGTTTCAAAATTTACGTTTTTTTTATTTCATTCTGTTGCTGCAACTTGCAAATCAAACCAATTCTTAATTTTATTTCTTGTGTTACTTAATCTATCATACCATGATAAGAGTTATTGTGTGTGCATTTGCATTTATCAGTGATTTCAAAATCATTTGAGATCAATATAAGATTTTATCAATAAATACACAATGATTAAAAATTAAATGAATTAGCGTGTTAGTGAGATTTTAGCCAATAATTTTTGACAGATAGAGGAAGATTCTGTATTACTCTATTTAGCAATAATTCAACGATTGTTTATTTACTTGGTTAAAACCGAAATTCTCTTGCCCTATTCGAAACTATAAATTAAAACATTCAAAAAATATGCAAAATTCTTCGGACTCGCCTTCTGAACATTTGGATGGATGGTTGTTGTTGCATGCTTGCATTCAGTATTGATATATAAGAGTTTATGTATGTTAGATGAATGTAGAAACAGACGATGTTTACTTTGGAAAGCTTTTATGAGCAACATTATCACTGTTACTATAAACAGCTTTTCTTCGTTTAATTATTCTGGAAACTTCTTGATACACAAGTAATCTCGAACTTTCCGTCTAGTAGCCTTCGTTTTTTCTGCTTTTCTAGATATCCTGTTTCAGTTGGTAATTTAAAATTTCGACTGACGTTAAGGAAGATTTTTTGTTCAAAAAAAAAAAAAAACAGAACTTAATTTTAAGCATTAAAATTCAAAAATACAAGAAAATACTGAAATTTTATGAAAGGAAAATCATGCAATAACATTGATTTCAATACTAGCAATGAACGGTATAATCCAGGTTCCCAGAATTTTTGGCCGTTAATTAACAAAATTTAAAGACCTATTTTGAATTTCACTCTCAGACATATATGTTAAATTGATATAAGAAAAATGTCAAATACTGGAAAAGATTTCGATGAGTGGAAATTTTAATACTGGGAAAAGTAGCATCAAATAAATGAATTTCAATCACTGAGCACTATAGGAAGATTTTTAAATGGAAAAATCAGTTTTACGAATTGCTTTCTATTATTCCCTGGGGTAACTTGCCATTAAAGCTATTTTCCACACATTAAGCAAATTTTAATGAAAATTCTCTGATATCAGACAACAACTCGTTATCGTCCTCCTTAAAACGGTGTCATTCTTATGTTTATTTCACTTTAGGCATTATTGATAAGCATTCCACATATTATCACTATCTAGGGCTCAGATCATTTTCTACTATTCTCATCTTATAACTTAGTCAATAGTATCGAAAATCATAAGTGAAAGCTTTGAATTTTTTTGCTTGCAAATTTAATTTTATAACTCAATGCTTCTTAATTTATGCAAATTCTCGCATAATTAATTTTTCCTTAATTAATTGCCAGAATGAGATTTTGCAAACTTTAAATTTCTTTTTTTTTCTAGAAATCGATTTTGATAATTATGCAAAAGCTAACCGAATATTTCACAGCTACACGACTTTAATTGAAAAATTAAAAAAAAAAAAAAAAAAAAAAAAAAAACGAATCCGCAAAATGATTGGAATAAACGATAATGCAAATGGATGGAAACAGCGCAATTTTTATAGGTTGCTTGTTATGTTTACTCTTCAAATCTAGTTTTACGATTTCTTTCTTCTTGTCGTCAACTATGAAACACGAGACTGAGGTTTGAATTAGTCATTATAAATATTACCTATTCGTATGTTAGCTATTGATATCGATTGATTGTCCTTTCTTACTATTAATCTAATTTAGATATTAATTCATGCATGTCATTAGTTCCGATAATTTCTCTTTCAGACCACTTTTATTTATATCATTTGAGGTATGCAAACTGATAATTGAAAAAAATATTCTTCTTTTCACAGTTTCTAAACTGGCGAAAAAATTGAGAGACAGAGGAAAAGAAAGAAAGGGAGAGAAAAATAGAGCTCACCTCATACCAATCGTTTGTCGGATTTTGCTTATCAATGACATAATTTTTATCACCCATTACCGATTAGTGCTGCAACTTGATGGCATTTAATTGCGGAAAATTTTTTAATCTTTTATCAAATGGTTATCATAAACATATATAGTGACCATTAAACAAAAAAACTATAAAATTTTCAAATTTTTTTTTTTTTGAAATCTTTAAAATCAAATATATATTTTTGTGTGCTAATCTACGCATGGTTCATGAATTTGTGCCAAATTTTAGAAGTAGCTTGGAAATTTAGCATTCCAAACGATTTAATTTCAAAATTTAAAGTTTCAACTCTAAAATTTATTGGAATCCATCAATTCATGCTCATTTTTTACTATTCACTCCAAATGGCAACAGCAATCAAAGATAAATGTATGTAGTCAATCAAATTGCAGAAATATTTCCAAAAAATAATTTTCTCATCATAATGTTTTAATTTAAGAGATAATTTAAAGTTCAATGTTGAATTTTATGGAGCAAAATTCAGCGGCACAAAATTGTTGGGCCAAACCCTAAAAGAATTGGCTGGAAATATTGAAAGACTTGTTATTTTTGGCCCAATCGACCATTATTGCTGTTTAGCATGACATTTTTGTGAATGCAAGAAAGGAAAGTAATCTTTCATTAATTAGGATGTTGCCAAATTTGCTGCTATCATTTCCTGGATTACGAATCAAAATTCTTGTCTTTATCCGATAAATGAATCTTTTTTTCCTCGTGGTAAATTTAGGTACAAAAGCTTACTATCTTTCATTATTTTCACTATATGATAACCATTTATAACAAAATTTTCGAATTTTGATTGAGCATAACTTCTAGAAATTTTCATCCATAACAAAAACAATGATTTTTTGTTGGTTCAGTTCGCATCATCTTTCGTTTGTAATTATTGTTTGTTGAAATATTGTGAATGATTCAAAGAAAATTTGTGTATTACTTTGCAGCAATCAGAACACTTATTTCTAGGTTTTTGCAACTTGTATAAAATTTTTTATTTTTGCATAATACTAACAAGCAGCAGAAGGCGTAGAGAAAATTTCAATACATTACGAAACTGTGATGGCGCTAAAGGAATTTTGACACGAAAACATTGATGTGTAAATTTCAGATATATCTAAGTCTCATAAAAAGCCGAAATTGAGATGAATGAAGTTGTAGTTGAATAATTTTTCTCATTACTTTTATCCATGCATAAAATGGAAGAAATTCAATATTTCAATATCATTCTAAATTCAACTCTACAACTATGCCTCATGGCAGTTCCAGTAAGCTTTAAATACATTCTCATGCTTCCCGTCTATCAATGCTAGAGTTGAATCTGAATTCAATTTATCATTAGGATTAATTAAACCTGAGACACAAAGCCAACTCAGAAAGTCAAAAAGATATGTTGCGCAAATTTATGTTTTTACCAATGTGAAGGTTTTTTTTAAGTTATTTGTTCTGAAACAAAGACAAGAAATTCTGAATAAGGCATATTTTTGAAATTAATGAGTTCTATTTCGATTAAACAATATTTATAAATTTTCAAATTTCAAGTTTACATTGTATGTTTGGAATGAATTGCATGATATTCTAATAAAGATTTTTGTTACGAATTTTCTAACTGAACACTTCATGAGTGATATTTAAATCTAAAAAGAGATTGAAAACTTATTACATTTTACAGTTTGTAAAATATCAAATGATTTTTGACTACTACTTAAATATTTCCATCTTATTGCTTAACTTCATCGGCCATTTCCCCCCAATTCCTCTCTTATTTCCTCCTCATTTTCCTTAATTTCCTTTTCTGCTGAATGATCTTAGATTGTTGGAATATTTTGGCTCCTATTACAAACAAATTTATATTTCATTCATTTGCACAAACAAAATTATTTTTGCAGATACAACTAAAACTATCACACAATCATCAACAACATGTACAACTATAGTAACAGAGAAATGCGATCACAGCTTGAGAAGATTTTATAAACTTACTACCACCATCATCTGGGAGTGGACAGAAGAGGAAAAGCAATCTCCACAAAGCAAGCCAAAATTCAAACCATAAAATCAGCAATTTATACCAGTTAGCAATAATGGTAGCAGTAAATGACAGTAATTAATGAATTATTAATTTGATACCCTATTCGCTGAATGAAATCTTCGTTACCATTGCACATTTAACGGATCATTTGAACTGTAAGCAACAGGATATTCTGGTAGATTCCACTGACTTTCCGATTCGTCACGTTGCTGTTGAATGGCACCGTAACCTCGCTGTTGTGGAATGTCGAAACTTTGTTCCGTAGTACCATCATTACCACTACCATTGGTACCAAATAATGTTTGCTGTTGTTGTCGTTTTTGTTGCTGTTGTTTCTCTTCAAATGGCTGATACATATAGATTTGTCTCAGAACTGATAATACCGGTGCATAAGCCAAATTTAGAACACAAATAATAATATTTAAGGCCAGAAAACCCATCGTTGCGACAATTTCTCCAGCAATAATAGGTCCAAATGCATATGCTAAACTGTAGGAGATATCAGCAATCGCGTAGACACTACCGTAAACACTGACATGACGCGTGTCAACTAAATATCCGAGCATTGGTAGCAGTGATGTATCGATTAGTGCAATTCCGAAACAAAGTGTTGATAAGGGTAGGATCAGCTGAAGAATGGAGTTCGTGAACGGTATCACGAAGCAACTCAACGCTTCCATCATTAAGCCAACTGCCGCAAAAAGCCATTCTTTTTGTGGGAAACGTTGCATGAGACGAACGGTAACATAAACACCGAAAACATGCGGGAAAAACGGTGGGAACCATATGATACCAACCATCCATGATGGAGTATCTGGGATGGCACTTGCCATCCACGTTGTGATCGTCGGTTCCAAAAATGCCAAGCTGATGTTTGCCATGATAAGGGCACCTGAACAGATGGCAATATATTTATCCATAAAGAGACGCCACATTGGTGTACCCTGCAACCGTTCACCGGCTGTATTTATCTGTTTATTGGCTTTCGGCTGAATGACCATGAAAACCATGAATCCATCAAAAAGACATATCATGGATAAAATCAGGAATGGTATCGGTTTTCCGGCTATTGAATAGAGGACCGAACCATAAGGTGGTGCTACCAAGCAACCGAATGATATGAATGCCAAAGCGATACCAAGCGCTGCTGATCGTTCGTTTTCTTCAGTAAAACGATCCGCAATCATCGCAAGACCAGAAGTATCAGCAAACGCGGAACCAAATCCCTTAAATGACTGCCAAATAATTAAGCCTGGCAGATTAGTAAGTCAAAGTTTTATCGGATTACTTCACATCTTCGACTTTTATTTTAGTTTTCGAATTCAAAGAATAACATGTCATTTCTCCAAATTATATAAATCTTTAATAATAAATTTAGTATAATAGAATGAATTAACTTACTTGTAATGATCTGGCGAAAAACAAGACACCATAACTTCGTCCCAATGCAAAAATTGCTGTTGAACTGAACATTACGCATAAACCGATAACCATTGGAAATTCATAACCAATACGATCGATGATATATCCAGAAAATGGATTAACGAAGATTTGGATAAGTGCTTTGGATGCAAATAGCCATCCAAGTCCGATATCCTCATTCAAATAGTCAATTTGACCACCGGTCATGCGAACAACGACGGTACCATTTCTCAACTTTTTCGTTTCATTATGATACCCAACAAACTGCACATCATAGGCATGAATATCTCGGAGATATTTCGGGATTATTGGCACAATCACCATATACAGCATATTATCAAGCAGCAAAGCAATAGAAACAATCACAAGCACCAGCTTCTTCTGTATATGCGGCTCTTTGATCCTTTCATCCAACCACTGACGACACCATTCACTATCACGATTGATAATTGGTACGTTGAAGCCCATATTGTTTTATTAAGTCAAATTCTTATCACCACAAATCAGTTAGCAAAGATGATAGCAAATAAATGAAGCCAGCAAAAGGAATTGATTGGAATAGCAGGAATCGTTACTGGAATTGAATTTATCTTAAAAATTTTTTTCTTTTCAATCGAGTTGGAAAATAGTGCGTTGGAAAATTGGAATTGATTTTGAGGACGATTTTCCTTCCTTCTTTTTTTTGTTTCCTCAGTCTTTCTCCTCCTCCTTCATGACGTCCCCCTTGTTTTCCTTATTAAAGGCGTACTTTCATTAGTTAGAGCTGGAATGGATGGGCGTGTATTAATGCTATAAACTTTATCTCACTAATTGCTGCTTGAAACCGGAGTTTTACGGATTCATAAATACCATTTCTTAAACTGATTTATACAATAGCGATATTTGAAGCATTAGATAAAGTCTTCCTTAAATTCATAGATTGGAAATCAAAGGTTACCCCGAAGTCGAATCAATTTTAGTGAATTCCAAGTATGATGTTGGATTCAAAATTCGGAATCTTAGTTTCAAGCTGTGGCTAGTTGTTTTACCACCGAATTTGTATGCATTTTCGCCCATGCATCCCTAAAATATGTTATTATTTTGTAATTTGTAACTGATCGCTATTGTGGCCGTAAATAAATTGTTGGCTGTCACTTTCGTAAACTGCTTCTAACAAATTGTTGATTAAAATCAATAATACTGAAGATAGAGAATGCACAGGATGGGCAATTAATTGCTGACACTGGGAGCTACTTTAGGAAAGCCTTAATAAGAAAAGATGAATCTCACAAATTTTGAATAGTCAGGACTATTATGTAAATTGTTTTTGAACGTGACAATTGATTCTGATTAGAAATTGAAGAAAGATAAGCAGTCGTTTTAGAAATAGTCTTCTTTGAGTTTAAATCTAAAAAAAAGTTTACTATTCTCTTCTTCTTTTATTTTCGTTTTCAATCAACCAAATCCGATCAATCCAGACTCTAAATGAACAGAAAATTGAAATTGTTTCATCTCGAAATAGGCTAAGAAAACGCTGATGCAATGAGACTAAATATTTTGTGAGTGAATTTTTGAATGAAATTTCCTAATAGTCAAAATGAAGTTCTCTAATGCTTTCTTGTAACGAAATTATCAAATAATGAAGTTTCATCGGTTTCATGCTTTTTACTGGATCTTTTATATTTTCAATTTCGATTGGGTTGAAAAGTTGGCACAGGCAAGGTGTGCTTAGGAATTTGAACTCAAGTTTAAAATAATATAGAACATGCAAGTGTTTCATTTATTTATTTAGCTGTCTTGCAAAATAGTTCTGAAATCAAGGAAGTACCACCTTCAGACAGCAAACAAATACCACGTACTTCTTTCCAGGTACTGAGAAGCAAATTCACTATGAAAATGCAGCCATTGCAACTATCAAAGAAAATTTCGTCTGTCAATAACTACTGCAAGACTCAACCTCAAAATAAAAAATAACTTGAGAGAGTGAAATTCACTTTCTACTAAATTTAATAATTGAAAAGCGAAACATCCTTCAAATTCAAATTCCTGCCAAAGACTTGAAAGTTTCTTAGAAACCTTATATTCAAAATTTTTTACTATTTCCTTCTTTATGAAAGGAGAGATAAAGCATGAAAACACACATTGCTCAGGCTTTCTGCGAAATTTCAGATGTTAAATTTATGATCATGGTCCAAAATTTTAAAGAAATAGTAATATTTTAATTCAGACAAAAAAGGTCGGAATTCTTTAGACATCCCATAAAGCAGCTGCATTCCGTTGTTGCGTCCCGAAAAAAGTTTAATTCCAGCTTCCCGCTAACTTTCAGAAATGTCAACCAAAGAAACAATTTATATAATTTATCCTGTCCATTAAACCACCACCGATCTCATGAAACAATAAGTAAAGGAGATGGGAAACTGGCAAACTTTTTTCGAAATCGAAAATTCTTCTGCATTTCTGCTCTGCGCAACGTCCATTTTTGAAAAAAACAATTTGCAAAGATTTCTTTCGAGTTTAAATTTCGGTGTTCGCTGATTAATGCATAGTCTCCTGATGCAGTTTTAAGTAATTTATACTCCTCCCGCATTTTTTCTCGCAAAAAAGGATTTTGAATTTCTATTAAGAATACAATAACACGCTGGCATAGAGTATGCCACTGCGAGAAATCATAAATTAAAGTTAATAATTGCAAAAATTGAAATTTGTGAAACTGAAAACTGAAAAGTAAAATTCTATATCAATCACTAAAACTATTTCCTAGCCACTTATAATCAATAATTGAAAATTTTGGTAACTTTTCTTTAAAAATTTGTTTTTTCATAATTTTTAAAAGTTACCTTTAATTAAAACAAATAATATCGATTTTGCGACACTTGAATATTAGCTGCACTTGATTTGAATCGATTGCAAGCTATTCACCAGAAAAACGGGCCCAATTTTCAGACTCAATTTTCCCTGAAAAATTAATTAATTGGACTAATCATTTTCCATAAAAAAATTTATCAAAACTAACACAGTTGCGTAAAGCAAAATATGCATAGCAATTAAATTGGACAAATTTTTTGAAATTAACAATTCTTATCCGTAGGCTAAGAAATGAAAACTCGCACAATCTCCAAATAAGAACCGCTAATATTTAAATTGTTAGCTTATTCGAAACGATTTTGCATTATTACTCAGAAGAGAACGATTAGAAAAAGTTAAATTAAGGCCTGGTAGAATTGAAGATGGAATTTCAAATGACATTGTAACTAACATTTAATTTTTATAATCCTAAAAATGAAGACAAGATATGGTTCTAAATATTATTAGTACCAAATATTACTGCTATGAAATCATCGAATCTGATGATGTTGAAATATGTTAACTTTAGAAAGTTTCAAATCAACTTATTACTTTTTTTACTCGCAGATTTGATCCTAATTGAACTTTCAAAGCAAAAAGTGCTAATATCTGGGAAAATTTTGTTATAAGTTAATTAAAAACAGACGAAACATTATAAATTAACATTATTCGTATAATTTTATTCAGCCGTCAATTGCAATATACAGCCGAAGAGTGCGAATTCGAAGCAAGTGAAATCTGCTAGGAAGTATAATGGAGTTTGATTCAATTGAATCACTTTTTAGACTTTTTCTTTTAGAATCTTCCGAGAAAAATGCATGATGTTTATACCAGGAGTTCTTGCAAATGATAATTTGATCATTCTTTAACAGTAATTCATCATTTGAAATAAATTTGAAATAGTTGTGCGCCATCGGTCAGAACAGTTTGATCCAATTTGAAACTTTTAACGGTTTCTTTTTTCCTTGTACCAACTCATTATTAGACCAATTATGAAAAAAGTAAACGTGAAACTTGTATGGACATTATAATTTTCCTGAAATTCTACTAATAATTTTCAGGGATTTAAAATTGCAACCTTCTAAATTGCAGATGAAGCAAAAGCCATCACAATTTGCTTAATGTTTTTCGAAATATATTCAATAGCGCTTTGCCGCTGTTCATTTCCACCAAACAAAATGCCTGGATCAAACAGAATGGAAATGTCTTGGAGACAATCAATTTAAATTTGTAGAAATTTTCTTGGAGAACAAATAAATATATTCAAATCCAACAAGCCTAAAAATAGTGGCAAGTAAAATTTATCATTGAATTCACACTTCCCGAAAGTATATATTTAGTCTTATTCAAATAATTTCATTTCAGTAGCTTCTTGCAACCACATATGATGGCTTTATGCCTCAAAAATAAATCGAATTATGGATTGTATTTGGATACTAGTTTCTTGCTTATATGAATTTTAATGAACTGATCCATGAAGTTTAGAACTGCTTGAGATATCTTCATCAATTTTTGCTGCAGAAATGTCCCTTATGTTAATTTATTTCAAAAGATCGGTTGGAAAAATCCGTTCCGGATAAATATTATTCGTGATTATTCTACTTATTGCTTTATTTGTTCAAATTAACTAACTATAGCTATCAACTCTGAAAAACTCATCCAGAATCAAAGCATTAGCATGATTCACATAATAAAATTTGCTATTCTCAATTGTCAACCGATTTTAACTGCACTCTGAAACTCTTGAATCATTGAAATACTATTATAAAAATGTGAAATATTAAGTATTTCAAATTGAATTTAAATGTTTATTTTACTTCTATCTTTTTTCTTTTGCATAGATATATATTTTTTTTATGTAACATGAAAATTTAGAGCAAATATCAATTTAAAGTTAAAAAAATGAGTAGTGTGCATTATCCAATTCGAAGAAAGAAAATTAAAGTCAACAAGTCTAAAATATAGGGTTTGAAAATCAAGATCAAGTTGAATTGTTGTATGGAACAATAGTCTATCTTGATTAAAGAAACTTGTATTGAGTTGTATGCAAAATTAATTTAAAAAAAAAAAAAAAAAAAACTTTCTTCTCTTGACCTATTATTTGAAACTTTAAAAAATTAGGCTGCGCTTGAAAAATTTGAAAGAGAAAAATGGAGTTCAGCAAAAACAAAGAAAAAAAAGAAACGAATGATGCAAATTGTTGAAAAGTCTTAGCAGTGAAGTACTGTATATGAATTTGAAAAAAAAAAAAACGAAGAAACGCACTTTGATGACATCAAAGTTTCAAAATTATCAATTAACCTGCTATTCTGACAAGTTATCTTCAATGATTTCATTCTGAAAAACTTCGGAGTGCATGCTGATACATACATATGTATATATCCTTGTCCTTTCCTGCTATGCTTTGCTCTTGAAGTTGGTGACTCTCATGGAAGGGAAAGTCTGCTTCCACTTTATTTCAGCCAGAATTTCAACTTTTGTCGTTGAAAAATTATGTAAGGGAGGGAAGGGAAGAAGAAAAAGAGAATAGGCATTTTAGATGAGTTCTTAAATTACAAGCATGATTCGATTGTATTTGTTCAGTTGAAAATTGAAAAGAAAATAGAGAAAAGCATTTAAGAAGAGAAAAGCCATCTTGTAACTATAACATATATGCTTTTATTTGAAGCTTTGTGCTGACTTTTTTTCAGTCGGAAAGTACTCACTCCGAAAAACGGCCTTAAATTTCAAATGAAATTGAAAGAGATAGAGAAAATTTAGTTGGTTTCGGAATACATCAAATTTTTGCTGTTTGTTTAAGTTATTTAAAAAAAGTGAACAAAAATGAAATCTTACAGTGCAAGGAAAGAAAAATCATTTTTATAATGTTATGATAATATCAATAAAAAATACGGTCAAAAATAACAATAACAACAATAGGTAAGAAACAGTGGAAATGACCATTGATAGTGATGACCGGAATGATAATGCTGAATTAGCTGTAGATTTGCTGATTTATTATAAGCTTCTGCTAATGGCAGTAGATAAAGAACGATATCTTTGCTTGATATCAATTTACATGTATCTTACTTGTAGTATGGAAAGGAGAGGCTCATGAAAGGTATCCACGACAACGAATGGCATATAAGCTGGAAAAAAAATGCCTCATATCTTCAAATTGCGGGATCATACAAAAAAGTAGCCTCAGATAAGTTGTACAAGATGGATAAGGTAATCTGATTGTCCACGTTCTGCGAAACCTGAATCATAATAAGAGATCTTGATTTAATTTACCTATTTGAAATCATAACCCAGTGATTAAATTGAATAAATCGCTATCGGAGAAAACCAAGGATTGGAAATTCAAATAATTCCAAAATAAACAAACTTCGAGGAAGGAAAAAAGCATTCAACAAAAAACAAAAATAATAACAAGAAATTGAGGATTATGACCTCATTAAGAAAAGAATTCAAAGAAAGACTAAATGCTATAAAAATGAGCTCAATTAAGTTGGCATAGTGATTTGCGGGTAAAGTAAAAGTTTAGGAGGGATAAAAAAATGCTAAACGCATTTTTTTTTTCACACGATATCCAATTCAAATTTCTCACGAAGTCTCATGGATGCACGGATAGTTTGATTATTTATTTCCTCTTTTCTCTTTTCATTTCATCGTTTTCCTATAGATCTTTTAGAATTTATTTTCGCTTTCTTCTTTTTTTTCAGTTTTTAATAAAAATTTCTTATTTTATCCCAATATTTATATTCGTTTTTCTTTAGAAGTATTTCAAATATTTGAATGATGCATTAGTTTCTTTCGAAGAATCTTATAATCAAAAGTATTACAGATATTACAGATATTTCATCAACGCAGATGGTCAAACTTGGCATCTCAATGTCAGATATTGGAAAATTAAAACAGATTTGAAACGAAATTCAAATTCTAAACTTTTCGATGGATCAGTTTTGCTTTATGTTAATTTGTCTTAATATGAATTAATTTTTTCCTCACATATTTCGAAGTATGAAAGCAGTTACACCTTGAAATTTCCAGTATGAATTCCTATTATGAGTTATGTTAGTAAACAATAACGAACAAAATTAATTGAACCCAAGTTTCCAAATTTGAAGTATGAGAAAGACACACTCAAAACTTCTGCTAAAATCAATCGGAAATTTGTGTTATGTTAGCGGGAACTAAAAGAACTGTATGTTTTGTGATGGGACATGATTTGTATGCAATTATTTGCTTAAAATGATTTCACGTGCATATGTGAGGATAGGAACTGATTTTGAATAACAAAAATATTTCGAAATATGTAAAGAGAAGAAGAAATGAAGTAAAAGAAAGAAAATGAAAATTAGAATAATTTATTCTCGAAAGCATATACTAAATTAAATTTCCTGAAATTTTGAAAATTTTTTCTAAAAATATTAGTCAATTAATTGCATGTATCATTTATATCTCAAACAAATTTCTCTCTCCAACAATTTCTCAGTTTTTCCTTAACAAAGAAAAAAGTTAGTCAATCATCAATGGTTGAATAATTTAGAAATATATCAAAAAACTGAAAAGAAAAAGTTTATGTTATGGGGCAAAAATGATGCAACATAGTTAAAGGGTGGAACAGAAGGTGTGGCAAACATAATTTTGGCCTGAAATTATTGGCTAATGGCTTGGACTTGTTGAAGGTTTTAGAATTACTGCTTACTGTGTATTTATCTAAATAAGTGTTTCTATAAAATAATAAATGATTTATTAAATTTATCGTTTTCTCTTTCTCTGTCTCTCTTTTCTACTCTCTTATTTCTTTTGCATTAAAATTTTTGGTTTGCTTTTTTTTTTATATAGAAATTTAAATCGAATTTTTCGAAATTTCGAATTCATGCATATATTTCATGGTTAATTAGCGTTATTTATTTATATAATATCATGAGATGATATTATATGAACTGAGAAATTTCGAATTAAGCATGAAATAATAAAGTACATTTCGATGCAATATTTTATTTTTCAAGTGTTGATTGGTTTCTTCTTGCAATCATCATCTCGAAATAAAGCAATTTGCTGCAAGATCATCATTAGTTGAAACGGAAAACGGTGATTTGCTTTTGTCGCAAACAGCACGCATATCTCGAGAAAGGAATCATTCTTATATTAAATGACTCTTTTTTTCTTTAAAACAAAGTCAACAAAATTCAAAATCAAATAAAATTTGATACCTTTCAATATAAATTAGCATGTTACTTGATTTCCTAAACTTTTTTTGCAAATAAGAGAAAAAAAATCCTGCTAAACTTCTCGTAGTCCATTTTTAAAAAGTTGATGGTTTTTCGAGTTTCAGTTGAAGTAAATTTGTATTCACAGATAAGAATATCATAGTTGAAAATGACATTTCAAAATGAATTGTATGATTTAAGGAAAAAAATTTTGAAAAAACAATGCTTTCAAAGACATCAAAAAAAAAAAAAAAATGAAAAAAATCTATGAGATTTATTAGATTGTTAACTTCGAACATTTGTTAAATAAGCCGCCTTACATATATACACACAAATGAATATAATTGTATATAAATATATACTACGCACATACACAAAAATTCGTCTGATGACAAATTCGTAATTTAGTGACATTGTTAGAAGAGAATGGATTGCAAGGATAGATCCAAAAACTAGCAAAGGCATATTTAAGCATTTTCTAAGGGATGCGTTTTTCTTTCCCTCCTCCTAACAACCTTATTGTGATTATTTACGTTAACTTTGTCATCAGCAAGCTTACACAATTGAATTACTTATTTATTGCTTTCCAGTTGCACGAATGCTACGGAATAGACTTTGTTAAAGTTTTCATTTTCTTGAAAAATATTCTCATAGACGGTTTTGATTGAAAAAAAAGAAAAAAAAATCCGAAAAACTATTTATCCCCAGAAATATCAAAGCATTTGTGCATGAAAAATCCACTAGTAGTAAGACACCTTTCTATTCTTTTCGCTCTACGATCAATTCGATTAACTATTCAGATCTGCAGTACTAAAAAAGAAAAAAAAAATTTTCAAAAATTATCAGTTTTAACGACGAAGTAGCCTTTTTTAAAAATCGGTAATCTTCGAAAGAGAAGATTTTGATTCTGAAGGACATATTAAACCTCTAAACATAATTTGTTTTAAATAGTATAAATGATTTATAATATGGTGAACCTCGCTGAATATCCTTTATAGCTTGTTGAATGTTTTGTGGCATGAATTCGATAGTATTTTACTCTAAGCATCCAAATTGAACAGAAACCTTTTTATGTCGCCTAAGGATATGTTCGAAAATAGTGTATAAGTTGTCAAATTCAAAATTTGGCAAAAGGAAATCAAGTTGTATACCAATTTTTGAATATTTATGAATCAAATTCTATAAGCATAACTTGCTATTATTCAATTTGAATATAAATTACAACTACACTAAACTTTCGCTGAAATATTTAAGATGAAAATATTTTTTTCCTTTATTTCGAGAAATGATTTTTTGAATTTCTTTATTGCTTCTCGAAAAAACATATTCAAAATTGACCGTGTATATCTTAATCGATGTAAGACTAAAAATAGCAAAAATTCTGACTTATTATTAATAAATTTTAAACTAATGAATTGCTTTTTAGATATAATCAGCATCTTTATTGAATAGGAATAAAAATAAACTCTGTTGCTTCCCCTACTTATTTTAGGATTCAATTTAACAAAAATTTTGAATTTGAGACTTATTAAGATTTCAAGCTAAAAAAGAAACTTTTGGTTTTCATTGCAAGTTGTATCAATATTCCAAAGTCGAAAGTTAGAAAAATTTATACCTGAAACGTACAAATGCTATTTTGTAAATCTATTAAATAAATATGCTTATGATACCCAGCAACAAAATAAATTATTTCTTAACACATAAAATTCTCGATTTTTCGATATTTTAGATGTCAAGACTTTCGAGATTCTAGATGACGTATAAAAATATATACATTTGTTAATATAAATCTGTGATAAAGTTTGGTGAAAAACTGAAGAATTCAACATGTTATATGTTTAGTGTTTACATATCTTTGTTAGATTTTCTCGGATCCTATTATTTGCCAAGAAAGACAGATAGGGTGTTAGAAGTTTTCTCGAGGGACTAATCTCCGTTGATGTTTTTCGTCCCCAGAACTTTGTTTCATCGCCCATATATATCCCCAATCCCACTAGTCATTTCCATAAACTTATTTCAAAACTTAAAATATGCAAATATTTAAAATCCTAACAACTATTTATTTCAAAATATCTTTACTTTTTTTTTACTTGTTCAGCCAAAAAAAAAAAAAAAAAAAAAAGAAAAAAGAAACTTAAAGGAAAACTTTGAGATAATGAATTTGCTCAAACAAAAAATAATATCGTTACAATCATCAGCAAATTATTATCTATGAAAAAATTTGTTAAGTAAACAAAACAACTTATTCAAAAATCTATAAATTTTCATCAAATGTCAGTTCTGATCATTCAGTTCAAAATTTCTCCTTATACTTCAGGTACGATTTATGCATGAACGCTTTTGAAAAAAGCATCAGAACTGCAAAGACGACAATAAAATGAACATCTTTTCTATTCAAATTAAAATTTCCAACTTATTTCATCATCAGAAAAGGAAAATTTCCTAGTAACAACTAATTATATCGTAATAGGAAAAATTAAACGTCAGTAAAATTCTCGAATGATAAAGTCCGAACAAAAAAAAAAAAAAAACGAGAAGGAATTCGTAGATTGAGAATGAGGCCATCAAATTGATAGCTAAATAATTGCTGTGCAAAAGGAAAGGCGGAAATGCGAATTGGAAAGGATTCATAAATTATCACATTTACTATTCCAAGCTTGGGAGAATTCTTCGAACACTTCGAATTATTCATCTCATGAAAATCACTGCTTTCAATCACCCAATCCAATCCTTCTAAGTAGATTTTAGAAATCTTGTTCTTTTCTCCTTTTAATCTATGACATTTTTAATCAAATATGCATTTTGCATTAAAAATTTTGCTTCAATTTTTGCGATAATACATACTTTTTCATTTAATTTTTCCAAAAAACATAGAAATGATAAAATTAATGATTGTTATGAATTTTCTAACTTCTGGAAGTTTTCTCATATTATACCATACGAGAAGCTAGACAATAATCTGTTGATTAACGAAAAAAAAATTTTACTTTTTCTAAAGATTATTTGAATGGTATTTGCAATGCTGAAAAAGAATGAAATTTCTTTGAAAGTTAAACATTTTCTAAATTTCCAAGTTTTTCCATTCGTTTAAAAAACTAAATCAATCGTCATCAAAAAAAAAATACCCACAAAAATTATAAATCATTGAAAAATCAAATCAACGATGTGAGAATGATTGGAAACAAAAATAATGAAGCAGTTACATATGATTTATAAAATTGTCGTAAAACCTAATAAAAGAAGTATTGGGAAGATATTTGGATGGAATGACTTTTTCACGACTAGGCTCAAGCTTGACTAGGCTCAAAGGTTGTCACATGAGTTATCAAAAATGATTGTTAGCGATATGGAGCAGAATTTTTTTCTTTTTTTAATCTATTTTCAAAGATTTGGTTTCCAGGAAACCCAAAAAGCATGAATGCTTTTTTCTGACTATCCAGCATAAAATAGACGAACAACAGGATAGAAAACAATTTACTTATGGTAGAATTACACAGATCACTTGTTAAAACAAAAATTGCAAACAAAACTAATAGCTGAACTTTAAGCTTAGCTTTCATTTTAAATTGGAATGAATAACTATTAAGGGAATGAATCCGCAGTCTTGCTTAATTTATTTGTTAAATTTTTAAATATTTAACAGAGCCAATTTTAATGAAATAGCGAAATGGCGCCAAGCAAATTTTTTATCAAAATATTCTTACTTGAAATATTTCTACTGAAGATGACTTAGCTATTTTCCTAAAAAGAGAAGAATCTGCAGTAACAAACAATGATCATTGTCCGTAGCATCAAGGAAATAAGTTTATGTCATTATTGAGCTATGCATCTGCTTCTGCTTCCTTCAAACCATAAAAGTTTCTTCATGCATCCATAATTTTTTTCAAAAGAAACGTATGTTAACTCAGTTTTCATTCAGAACTATTACTGTGTTGATGGCACCATCAACATCTATTCGCTTCTCACAAATCTTTTCAAAATCCATTCAACAGTCTAAATAGAATGCCGAATTTGTTTCACTGAAATTTATCCGTTGTTCATTCATAGAACTTAATGACTTTATATTTCGAATAATTCTTGCCAAATACTAAATTTAATAAAATCCGAATTTTTTGCTTGAAAACTAGTATTTTTCCTCCAATTTCTTAATTTAATTTAAAATCTCTACAAAATCATAGCAGATAACAAGTTCTTGGTGCCAAACAATAACTATACGAATACGTCGGTGATAATAGTAGAAGCAAAGCTAATAGTCGGATTTGCCACTTTCAAGATTTTAAAGCTTAAAATGATACCATAAGCTCCATATCATAATACAATGTTCCTCTAAACTTAATTGTAGATGGATAAGTATGTATTCATCAACTACAATTGTGAAGACAAAAAGGTATGGGAAAGGATTCATAACCCCTCAAGAACTTTCGAAATATTGATGAATCAAACTGTAGTTCGCCTGCAAATGCTCTGAATCCACAGAAAAAAAGCAAAGAGAAAAATCATGATTTACACCTAACTTGGCCAGAAAAAAAAAATCCTCTTCAGCGTTTCTCGGGGAAAAACCTATTTCGAGAGATCATCTGAAGTCTACTATTCTTATCTCGCTGACGTTATTAACTTTTTAAACTTTTCAAGAATATAGATTGCATATTCCCATGAGTGACGCTTTTCCAACATGTATATCTTCTGATGTGAAAAAAAAAAAAAAAAAAGAAAAGCTAACGGGTAGAGTTATATCTTTCAAAAGACTCAGAAGGCTTGCTGTCAAACTGTCTTTAATCTTTTGAAATGATTCGGATTACCCGTCCTTCTAAATCGTTCCGCGAACAGCAATGAAACAACTTAATTTAAATAACAGAAAGTACTGACAACGTTTACTGCAACACCACATACTGCAATAAATAACAATACATATTACAATAAATAACGAGAGCTGGAAAGCCTATAACTACAACAATTTCAAACAAACAGAAAGCACACAAATGAAATATTGCCATTAAAAAGTGAAATCACTTAAAAGACCCAAAGGGAAAAAGTGAGTGCTGTTATTTTAAAGCTCTCATGATTTAGTTCATTAAACTTTAAATTGAGGAAATGCTATATCACTTTTAATCATTTTCAGATCTCAGTGCAGATGAATTATAACTTACAACGGTGATTCAGCTGTACATATAATTTCTTTTACAATAGAACCATGATTAATTCGACCAATAACACACGATTTCAAAATCAAACGAATATTTGAGAACGAATAATTGATATCATCAATAGGAAAGTATTTCAAAGAATATTTAAATTTACTGATTCGTCATTTTATGAAGGATCAACAAAAATATTCCATTAAGAGTTTCAATAAATATAAATTACTGACTACAGCAGGAAAATAAAGGGAGCTAAACGTCAGTGGATATACAGGAATTTGCTTTTACTGAGCTAAATTCATCACTATCCACTGTAAAACCTCGGTTACGTAAATTTTCATCCAAGTACCACCTGAAACTTCAAATTTATTAACAAAACGAAAGCACCAAACTAGAAATAAAAACTTGCAACAATAAAACACACGCAATTTTAAAAAGTGTGTGCAGTACGAGAAGTATTAATAAGACGTGTGCAAATTTTATGAAATTCACCTGTAAGCATCGTATTTCTGGCGAATTCGGAAAGAATATTGTTTTTCTTCATCTTCCAGTATTTTTAAAAAATTCTTAAGTTCCGGTACTTCAAACATATCCCACTGAAATCAGAGCATTTTTAAAATGCATCATTTTCTCGGCAAACAACAGCTCAAACTGCTAGCAAGCATGAAATAATTCCAAATTTTCTCAGCTAAGACAATCTGAATACGATACGAATGGAAATATCAAAAAAAGACAAACCAAAATATCCCCTGTATCATTCTCCTGCAAAACTAATTGTCGTTTTTCACCTTTTTCTTCCCATGAACGCACAATTTTAAGTGGAAATGACTCGTCCGAAATGCGCGTTAAATTATCTCAAATCAGATTTGATTTTCAGTAGAAAATACAGCAAAATGATGTGCGAAAAAAGACTGAATAAATGAAAAGATCGGAACAAAAAGTCTGAAAAGGCTTAACACTTAATGAAGAATGAAAAATTTCTCAGAATGGTACTTTACAAAAACATACAATTTTGCACAGTTGGACTTTCTGAAGAATGACAAACGCGTTCATACAATGCAAACTTCCGTGGATTATCTGCAACTCGGAATTTTCGCAGCAAAGTTATAATCATTTCTCTGAAAAAAAAAAAAAGTGAAGTCTATTTGGATGAGTAAACGGAATGAAGGACTATATTTGAGAGAGAATTATTTATAGTGATAAAAATGACCTAAAACAATCTATATATACCTGGTAGTCATGTTGCTACTTATATTCACATTTTTGACAGTATTTCTCGGAAGAAAAAATGTTGTGATTGTCCTTATAGAATTGGTGGTTATGGATCCTGAAAAAAATAAATAGATATTAATCTACAAATTTCCCATAAATGTTTCAAATAATTGAAAATGTCCCCCTCAAACTTTATTAATGGTTCGAAAGCTAATGTGAGACAATAAAAAAAATAATATCATACTAAACCAAAAAATTCACCCGACTCGTTAGTAACATCCAGAAATGAAAGTGAATCGCCTGCGACCACGTTAATAGGCCTCATAAAGTTCATATAAATTTGTACAGAACCGCTCGTTGCGTCTTTTTGTTCCTACATAAATTTGTAACAGTTAGAATAAAAAAGCTCAAAAGGATGAAATAAAAAAAGAGAAAGCCATGAAGGCCTCTGCTATATTTATGCTTCTAACATTCTAAATGACAATTTAAAACTTTGAAAACATCACAAAGAACGATGCAGACCTCAAGGATGTCGACATTTTCAGTGAACATTTTAAGATTTGAATAAGAAGAAGTCACTGCTAATTCATGACATGAACTCAAAGTACTATCGGCTGTTTTACAATCAAGTGTTACCAGCAATTTACATTTTGCGTGACAAGTGTAATTACAATCTGTAAGAAAAAAGTTTAATATAATCAGCTCGAGATTTTCTAAAATTTGTGTTTTTTTTCAGTTGAAAAAAAAATTTTTTTTTCACTTTTTTTCACTTGAAAAAAAAAAAAACATACAAATATAATGTGTATGCATTTTCGCCGCTTATTGCTTATTGCTTTCATTTAAGTCCACAAGAAAAGAAAACACTGAATACCCATCATCAGTTATAAGATCTTTAGTAGCAGTAACTTACTGTCACATTTCACAGCTCTTGTCAAAAATCCCCACATAAAATCTCCACATTTATCACACCAGGTTGGATGGGTAACGGACAGTGACCTAAAATAATTGAAAAACATTTTACCAAATTTAAATTAATAAAGAAATCCATTTTATCTTTGGAAATGTCTTACAAGAAATCGTGTCCTTTTCCTGGATGATTACAACCCGTAATGAGATTCTTTAACGGGCCAAAGTGCTGCAAAGCAAGGGTATCTTCATAATCAGCTTCTTCCCATAACCATAAGCCTATAGTATCACCCTGCAAGTTGAACTGACTTAAAATCGATTTACAGCTAATTTAATACTTAGGGAGAATTTAAAATTGCTGTAATATATAAAAAATGCATATCAAAAATTGTAAGAACAGTAACAGCAGCAACAAAACATTAACAATGAAAATGAAAGTTGAAATAGTTAAATTGAATTGGATTATACCAATAATTTAAGAAACTGTTTAAGTCAGGAATCAGTGAACTCACTCCATTTATGTTCACCTCTGGATCTGTGCATGTCTCTAACTTCTTCGAAACATCATCCAGCCTCCGCTTTGGTTGATCATCTTTGCAGTCTACTTCTTTCTCAGCTTCATTATCGGGCAACTAGAAATTATAAAAATGTTCCTAACATCTCTACTAACCGTTTTAGAAGCCACGTCTCTGTACTTCAAATTCAAGACTCGACAGCTGTGAGGATAAAATGCATTAATTATCTACTCTTATGGTATCCATACTTCATTTTTAAAAAACTGCAAGAGGCAAGCTTTCAGATTTCTTCCAATAATCATGGATTCACAATTTATTTTTTTTTTCTACACAGCCCAGTTATTATTCCCGATAACTGAGAAAGCACTTACCACTTCCTCTGTCGGTGCTATATAATTAAAATTCCTAACTCCAAGTTGACTTAGCCATTCTGGCATATTAAGCTGCGAAATCCTTGCGCGTAATCCGGAAAACCATCTCAAAATACGACAGTAAGCTTTTAAAACTCGTTAATTACGAAATAACGCTAAAAGCAAACGTCAGTAAAATAAATAAATGTTCAGCATTCACAACTAACTAATTTAACTCGAAAATATCAAGGGGAAAAAAAAAACTTGCAGAAGTGAAATTCAAACTAAAGGATTATATCAAATAAATTTATTGAAATTTTTTCATAAAAACTTTTAAGTCTTCAAAACTTGAAAAAAAAAATGATATTTAAAATCGAATAATACCTCGGTTGTTGAGTGACGGACTGATGAGATCGTACATGTTTTTCATCATTTCTGTTGTTACTATTCGCACCATAATCCAAAGTTTTACTCATAGCTATATAACATTAGTCTATCTAAAAGTATCATATAACTAGATAACGATCTTTATCTCACCAAGTAAATTCCTCCCATCTTACGGATAGACAACATTCTTCAATGACCAATTAATCGTTCGAATGATCGAATTTTATATATGTTCTGTTGAAACAAAATTCGAGTAAAATCCAAAGTCAGAGGAAAAGTAAATGTAATGAAGATATTCTGGTAAGTTTCATTATTTCGGGATAAATTAAGTGCATTTGGTAAAGACAGCCATCTTATCGCCAGGAAGATAAGGATGGGTACGATTCTTCCATCTTCTTCATGTCCATGATACAAAATAGGTCAAATCCTTCGGCTATGTGCCGGTCCTTTTTCCTGCATTCTTTTTTTTTTATTAGGATAACTAACTAACTACCTTTCCTGAAAATCTACGAACTTACAAAATTTTCACCTTAACCCTGAATATTTCTAAAAGATGACAAATCGTAAGCAGCTCTCATCACAAAAACGACTTCAATCCAGATGAAAAAAAAATTTGAATGACACAGATTTTCCCTCTCTCTCCCTCTCTCTCTTTTCTTTACTATTTTGCTGAAAAAGAAAATCATTGCATTCTGTGTTTTCCTCTCTCTTCTTTCCCTGTTCTAAAATAAAAGAAAAATTGAGCAGTAGGTAAACAAAAACGAATGACAGCACACAAAACCAGCTTTTAAGAACTGTCACCAAAAACGATGAGAAGACAAATTAAATGGTTCATAGAAACAATTACGGAATCATTTGACATAAGCACTATAAAAGAACAAGAACAGTTCACTGAATAGAAATTCTACATTTCGCAAGGATTTTGCAAACTTTTGGTGAAATTTTCCAAGCTTATTTAAATGATTAGAAGGACTGAGCGACGACAGAGAGAGGGAGAAAGAAACAGATGGAACGATTCATAACGAATATACTATACTTCAGTGTTAAATCAACGAATAGCTCTTCGATAACACTTCGATTTTGTTGAAGATCGATGATTAAATGAAACTTCAAAGTTTATAGATATGAAATTTACAAGAAAAAATGTATGCGACGATAAACAAGGAAGAGCAATGAAAACCGCAATAGTACATAGTTGAAGATACGAGTTCCCTCGCACTTTTCATTCCGTTTATTTGAATGAAGTTGTTCAATTTTAAAATGCTCCAAGCCTACCCATCTTATTTATTCGCTTGGTCTACATTTTTCAGCTATAAAGTAGTTTAGCTGTGCACAACTGTCTATAGACTAAGTGATAATCATGAACAAAAAAACCAACAAAAATTGTTTCTCAAATGAAAATTTTATGAGCAACTTTTTTTTCAGATTTTATCACCAGGTCTAATTCAGGAGGAATCTATAACTATCTGTCACTTCAAAATCATTACTTCCCCTCACAATTCCAGACCTTATCTTCTATTCATACTCATGTAAAAATAATTCATCGATTCACTTCCAAACATATGCACCACTAACAGTACCTTTCAAAAGAAATTGCTCATTGTTTCTACCAGATCTCACCACCAGGCCTAATCCAGGAAACTTATATAATATAAATTTATGATGCAATTCCTCCCCATACCTTTCTTTCGTCCATTTAACAATTTCCTAGTTTAACTGGGATTTAAAAGGATAAACTAATGAGGTTTGCTATTGTTTTTTTTTCCAGACATACTGTGATTTACAAGCGATTTATTACACTTCAAGATATATATCAGCAAACAGCAAAGATAGGATAAGTTTACAATAACTTATTTAGAGAGAAAAAGAAAAAGAAAACACATTGAAATAATGAAGTCATGAAATGAACCACACTGAAATACTGGGATAACCGGACTATCCATCAACTACATTAAGGAGACAAAAATTTGCCCACAACTACACATGTTTTCTGGACAAAAAAGAAAACGAAAAACTATTGCAATGTTGTTTTTGGAACTTGATGTATACCCTGAAAATATCCTGAGCAAACAGTCAGGACAAAATCCAAATATTACTTGCAAACACCATAACTTAGGCTTTGAAAACCGGAAATATCATGCCTTCTTTTTCAATAGAAAATGCATTCAACATGTATTTCACAATGCTTTGGTATATTTCAAACTCATATAAGTAGCAATTTTTTGGCTTATAATATTTCACTATCTTTGGTACTGTAACACCCTTTCTTCAAGGCGCTAAAAAATTGTTGCCATTTTCCCTCTTTTTCGTGAGAAAACATTCTTTTAAGTGATTTATACGATAGCTTCTTATAATTTCACTGACAGTCATAATCCAAAAATCCCATGTTTAGAATCCGTAATACTGTCGGCAATAATCCCTGATTTCAAAGCGAATTCAGGATAAGGTTTGGTATCATTCCAACCTAACAACGAAAACGCAAAGTGGAAAGCGACAGTCACCAGCAGGACAATAAAACTAATTGAATTAAAAAATAAAAGCAAATAAGGAAATCTCCTCAAACCCTCTCATACACTGTCGACATAAATTATAATAACGACAACCGGTCATCTATCGACTAGAACAATACCAGTTCGGTAAATTAATAAAACTCTCCAAAGGCAGGGCCACAAAGTGTCACAACCGATTTCCCTAAAATTTTCCATGATCTAAAACCAACGGCAAAAAAGATAGCTTTCGATCTTTTGCTTTCCAATTTCTTTCTCCTTTTCCCATCCTTCAACGATAATAAATAAACTAAAAATGATATAAGAGCAACACTGGAAACCTGCCTCTGAATTACAAACATGAAAATAAGCAGAACAGTATGCATAATATAAACAAGTTCTTAAAAATACAACCAAATTCTTAAAAACAGAAAAACACAAGCGACATGAAAAGGTTGCAAACTGTGAGCTGCGAAAAAATACTTCAATTAAAAAAAGTAACAAATGGCAAGGGTAACTTTGAAAGTAAACTAAAAAATTCTCAAATAAAAATCAAATTTATTACGACTTGGCCTTCACGAGAAATTCACAAATTCATAACTAGTTCCTCTTCTTTTAGTTCGAAAAATCTCCAGCAGTTTTGAATTTATGTATTAATTAATTGATTACAAGTTTAGAAAGGTAATAGTCTTCAATTTTTAATATAATCATATTTAATCAGTTTTCGGAAACGACAAAACGAAAATAAGAAGAAAGTACTTGGTTTATAAGAATGATACTCGAATAAGAAAAATTCCTTTTTTTCAGAGCGTATGATCCAAAAAAAAAAAAAAAAAAAATACATACCAAACAAAAAAGTACAGATTATATAAGTATTACACTGATCATTTTCAAAAAAAAAAAAAACAAAGAAAAACAGGAAATTTGATCAATTGAAAATGAATTTCTATATAATTTCTTAGTGTAGAAAACCGATAGAGCTCAGTGTCTGTTTTCAGATTGTTGCAGTTGTTGCTGGTGGTATAGTTGTGGTACTGTTGCCGACATTTGGACTGGCTCGACGAGCCGATGGACTGGCCATTGGTGATTGTGTTGGAGTTGCCATTGATGGAGGCATACGTTCATTGATTTTATCTAACCGTTTCGCTTCATCGAATGACTGAATCCGATGACCAGGTCCCAACCCGGATAATGCTACAAATACTGCATATAATTCGGTAATTACATCTTCAGCGAATGACAGACAACTGCTATACAAATGCGCTCCGATCTATGACCCTCCCTCCTCAACCCTCTGATTTTTCCTAAATCCAACCGTAGCATTCCCCAGCGGTCACTGTTTTAACCAACAGTTAAAATAAATAATATTATGAGCCGTATTTGCATAATTCGATAACTACTATATATGTTGCCAATACCTAATCTTTAAAAGAACCAGCCTATTTGGCAGAACTGTTGTTATCTTGGTATCACTGATAACCGTAACAAAGTACTACAGAAGGCATGCGTACTGAAGCAAGAAATAGGAATAGTAGACAGTGGTAATGATGAAAATAATATCGCAGTCTGTAGTGCAGATATCTACATAATTATAGGCGAATGAAAAAATTTTTCCAAGTGTTATCGAAGAATCAAACAATGCTACAATTTGATTAACCAATTTGACTAATCCATTTCTCTTAATCAATAGCTAGCCACGAAATCCAATTCAGAGATACAAAGCTTGTTTTTTTTTTTTTTTTTTTCTAATTATGATTATAAAAAGAGTTTATACAGAAGTGAAAAACTGCTGGAATACACTGATCACACTGGTTAATTTCACAAACTTACACTCCTTGAGTGCCGGCTTGCCACCCACCAAAATACCAAGCGGTAACCGTCTACCAAAATTCAAACCCTTCAATTGTACCACTGTTTCGCTCTCACGCCTATACTGGCAAATTTTTGAAATAAAATTTGATAAAAAGCTGGATTTTCCTGGTTTTAGACCGAAAAAAACTTTTGCAATTCTGAAAAAAAACAATTCTGAAAAAGCATTTCAAAAACTCGAAAATTAATTGCATCTTTAAATCACTTTTTTAGTTCTTGACCAAAACCTTATAAACTTTTTCTCTACTTTTCGCTGCACCAAATAACAACATCACTAAGACAAAGTATGTTGACTAAACATCAAAACAGTGCACAAATTTCTTATACCAACAGAAAAAACGAAGAGTGACATATTTGAGATTTGCTTATCTTGCTATGGAATGAGTTCATAAAGGATAGGAAAAGATAATGATTATGAAAACCTCGAGAAATTACACTGTCTCGAAAAATCAGAAATCTTAACAACGAAGGATCTCGTTCTCAACCTAATCTTCATAATATGTGGTCGAAAATTCTCTCCTTGTTTTATCTACCACTCTAAACCTTGAGAATCGTCGATAAAAACAAACAAACAAACAAAAACATTTTTTTTTACCAATTTTAACAGAAAAAAAAAGTAGCATTTTAAAAATAATCCCTAAATTTTATTGTAAATACCATGAATACAATTTAAAAGTTGTAAGAATATAACAACACAGCCAGTAATAAAACTAAATTAAGCATTTCCTTTTTTCATTTCTAAATTTCAGAAAATAGAAGGAAAAAATGCACCACAGACTGCGATAATATTAACCGATTAAAAGGATTCTAGTAGTTTATTTGTTATTCAACTTTAATTGTTATTCAATTCTAAAAATCACTGATGCTGCAATCTTTTTCATTAAAAAAAAAACTTGAACAGTTGCAAGTTTCTATTCGAAAAATTAGTAAAAAAGTAAAATACCTTCTTGAATTCCACGTCTGCCTTCCTGAAGTGTGAACAACGGTAAATTGCCGGTCGGTGTAAGTCCCTTCAACTGTAATACAGACTCACTTTCTTCTCTGAAAACAAACTCACATGCGAACGGAGATATGTTAGCATAGTAACGGTAAATAAAATGCAAAAGAACTAATTAAAAACAAATATCTTACGACAACAGATTAGTAAGACAGATTTTAAACTGTTTTTGGATCTAATTTATCAAATACCTTAACGCTTGTTGTTTCTTTCTATTGACTTAATAGTAATTAAGATAAGTAATGATTTAAGGATTTTGTACAATTTGATAAAGGATCTATTTCTACCTCCAGAAGGCGTCCCAAACAGGAAATATTGCGCACAGATTTAAAACATAGCCCAAGAAACCCCAAGAAATTGAAAACTGATATGCAACAAAATCTTCCACAATAACTTGAAATATCTAACTAGAAAAAAAAAATCTATCGTATGAGGACAGTATATTTTCTAAGATATAATGAACAATTTCAAAAAGATTACAATTCACCGCTTTAAATCTCAAATATTTATCCTCATAAGCCATGCTTTTGCGCGCATTAAAAGCTTAATTGATTGCTGAATAAAATACTATAAAAATAAAACACACATGCGCCTACCACGTAAAATTAAGAGGAAACACGAATCTATGCCGACGAAAAGCATCGAAAAAGTTGATTAATTCTATATAAAAAGGCACACGAAATTTACCATAGAAAAACAAGATTGGTCTCTAATCGTCTTATAATGAACATATGCTAGCAAATTTACATTTTAAGAAATCAAATGAGCTATAAAAAAAACCTTAGTATTGAGAAAGCCCGAGCCATTTTGCCGATCGCTCGAATTTTGTGCCGAATAACTTCCTTCCGCGCCGATGGAACACCACCTAAAATGAAGGGGAAGAAATATATGCATAACAAGCTCATCTTCAATGGAATTTTCTCAATAAAAAATCAAAAATGAATTGACCACAAATAAATACTTAAAACATGTCATCCGTCATAATGAAATCTCAAATACTAAATATTTTTGACGAATTAAAAGAAAATAAACAAACTACAAGGATATCAAAGGTTGCATGCAGTGAACATTCCTTAACTAGCCGAAAGAAAAAAAAAATAAACAGCGGTACATTAGGACTATCATTTTTCTTGTCATGATATACCACGTAATTTTATGAAACAAATACTAACTTCCCATGGAATCTTTTAAAAAATGTCCAGCAAATGACTGGGTATTTAAAAATAAAAAGTGTAATTCAGAGAATGAAAGCTGAAAGAATGTTGAACGAAAAATTTAAGTACCATTCTAGTACGTTTGCTCCAATATTCACTAATTTGAATGCAAGCAACTGGATAAGCGAAAAAAGAAATGCCCTAATTACTCTACATAACTTTAGTGGATATCCATGCATGCAAAAATACTTCAAACCATGCTATTTTACAAAACATGCTGTTCCGAAATCAACTGCGATTATAGCAGAGGTTCGACATTTGTAGGTACGTTTTAGAAAGAATAAATTTGCAAAGAATTTATTCAAACGGCAAATAAAAACAAACTGGAACTTTACGTAGAACAGTTTTGTCAAAAAAAGTACATTCTTTCCTCCGCATATTTTTTGATGCTCCAGGAATTACAAATTTTGGATGTAAATTTCGTACATAGCATGTAATGTCGTTTAACGAACAACATGACTTTATAGCATAAAAAGTGTGGAAAAACAAATGACCTGGAAAATTTTCTTTTTAAGGAAATAGAAAAATTTAATCAGGTCTATTGCAGCAATGCGAGAAAAACGTCAAAACCCACCTTCGTCGTCTGAGCATAGATATGAAAATGAACAGGTTATACACAGAAATGATAGCTGTATTCGACTTGTGGTGTATGCAACTGTTGTAAAGAAGTCGTCTCAATTAAATTCGAAAATTTTTTTAAAATTAAAACATTGAAAAACAAGCAACGTAGTGAAAAAAGAAGATAAAATCAAAGAAAATCGGGCAAAAGTTAGGATAAGCACTTCCTCCTTGCGCTTTTCACGAATTTCGTATTAACAAGAGGCAAATTCAGAGCATCAGCTCAAAATAGAAAATGAACTGATGAAAATCATATACAAAAAAGGATAAGGAAAAATTATACATAAAAGCTACAAAAAATGGACAGGACATTGCAGATAATTTTGATAATTACCAATTATTGTTAAAATATCCGTAAATTTGATAAGCATTAGTTAGTTAAAACTGTAGAAAAAAGCAAAACGCCAGATAATGTCAAGAAACGAACTTAACCCACCCGAATATCTGATGGGTCAATTTGCAGTCCAAGAACTACAGACACTACCTTTATCATGTGTCGTCGCTGTAGAACCGTACAAGACTATTTTCTTCTCGATCGAAAGAAGCTAAAATTTGAAGTAACAACATACATGCAATAAACCAACATGAGAAAAATGTTTAAACCTTTACGAATCAATGAGAAAGTGTTTCCTGTCGAACTCTGTTAATATGTTGTATTAGGATTGATGACAAAACATCCCTTTCTTGATGAATTTTGAAAAAGTTAGACACACATGCAAATCATTAACAAGCGGAAATGTGAACATGCTAAACAACTCAGATAACGAATACACATAATCACAGAGGAAAACGGGATAAAAATTTTCTTTTTGAATTAAAAGTTTTTAGAAAGTGACATGCAGTCACAGTAAAAACAAAACAAAATTAAAAATCTTCCAAAACATGTTCTAATAAACATTCATAAAAATATTTAAAAGAAAAACTATTACAATTAAGCATACCTTCGAATGTATCATCCGAGTCGGCCATAAGTTCGTCATCCGAACAAATATTCAATATATGCACGAGCATTTCGGTCACTGAAATTAAGTTGTTCCACGTTTTCCATAATTTATAGCTCTTTTACTTTGTTAATTTTAGATTTCCATTCTACTTTCAATCAGTGAAGAATGTAAACGCTAAATTATGAAGGAAAAGTATCTTTTCTGAAGAAATATTTAAATATTGGATGATGCAAGGTTATCTCATACCATGTATTGCTCCTTGAAATATTTAATTACATTTATCAATTGGGACTAACCTTTTTCCCCCACAAAAGGAAGAGACCATGTAAACACGTCCATAAAATTAGGCAGCCAATATGGATGCGGTGAACAATTGAACTGTCGTATATTCATCACATTATTTTCGTACTTTAGTATCGCGGCTGAAGTTTTTTTCATTATCATACGGTTTATAAATGAATTTATTAATAAGATTTATACAATCATGAATATCTCTGAATATATAAACAAAAATTATTTTAAAAAATTACAGCTCAAAAAAAGAAACAGTGTACGAAACAAAGAACTAACCTTTGTTGTTATATACATCAAGATAATTTGGAGCACTAAATATAGTTATTAGAGAAGGGAACCCGGTTGCTTGCGATTTTCGATACATTCGATACCTACAAAAGTAGAAAACTTTTCTAAATGAATGACAAGAAAGATGCACATCATAATGAACGATGTTCGTATTCATAATTCATCCTTATAATTTTATTTTCAATCCAGATATATCACTGAATAAAATACACTACAGAAGTTGATAAAAAGCATTACCCGGCATCTTGGGCTTCGTGAGCACGAATAATTGACAAGAGGTTATTATGCTGCAAGAAATCACAACATGCTGCATAGCTGCAAAACAAACATACAGTAGCAACAATAATTTGATCTTTGTACGATTCAAGCAATCCTATCTCTACTGCAGCAGCCCTACTACTCATGACGATGACCAGTAAATCAAAAAAAGTGCTGAAAAATCTGAATACTTTCGGTGATTTTGTGCTCTTACATTAACCTTCTAGAACAAATGACAAATGCCTCATCTAGCTCAACAATTTACAAACATAATTTATGTAATTTATATATTTGACGGAAGTCTCAGATACCAACAAATTTTAGTAGCTTATCTTCTTTTCTTCTTTATTTTTCTCATACATAAAAATAAACAATATTAATTCTCTTTAAAACCTATGAAGGATCTACGAAGACTCTCGTAACTCAGTAAAAACATAGCAATTTGATAATCACCGAGATTTTTGAACAAAACAAACCTATAAAAATACGAACATCCACGAACAGAATTGTGTGAAAACTGCTCCGAATTCCTTTCACTGCCAAAATCCTCTAGTGGATCAGACCAAAGTAAATCACACATGGGTCCGAAAGCTGGTGGTTCTTTGAATCGATCCAACTTAACAAAATTTAACTTAATTACCATTAATTCCATTTCTGAACTGCTCTACGTCTCAATAATTCTATTTTTAAAACAAATTTACTTTTCAGTATTTTTGTAAATTTACACCTTTTTAATATCTTCTAAGGTATGGATCTCTGGAGAAAGGCCGCCGTGGACACAAAGGAACTGCTGATTCATAAGTGCTGCAAGAGGAAGAGCATCAAACGAATCCATACAAGCATCGTACACCTTTTCTGAATATTTGATTTTACCTGAAAAAAAAAGTAATTTTTTTCTACCGGAAATTTCTATTCATAAAAAAACTGATGTTTCTGAATTCAACAAATACCAAAAAGACAAATGTGACTTACATTCCTGTTTGAAAGTAAAATATTCCGTAAGATGACGGCATTCATGATTTCCACGAAGCAAAAACAACGTTGTTGGGTAACAAATTTTAAGTGCCCACAAATACAACACGCATTCAATGGAAAAATAACCCCGATCAACATAATCTCCCAAGAAAAGATATTTCGTCGATGCAGGCGATCCTCCTACCTAAACTACAAGGCATTAGAAACAGTCAAATCAACAATTTTTCTAACCTAAAAACAATTTAAATCGGTAGAAATAAAAAAACTAATCTATGTTCTTGTTAAAAAAAAAAAAAAAAAAATTACAGAAAGAAACGACTGTTATATCTTCAATAATCCTGAAATTAAACTAGAATTGAATAAGTAAAGGATAAAAGTATATCCTAGAAATTGCAATGTATTTTGGATAACTTAAGCTATTGTTTTATAGACAACCAATAAAGCCAAGCACACTCACTTAAATAAACCTTTAAGATTACTTTAGATTAATCTGACAACAAATTCAAAATTAGAAAATCAGACAACTTTGTTATATATCTCAGCAATATAACTGTCACTACAATGAAATCTTTTCAACTATATTAACATGAATATCGAACTAATCTAATTCTTCCGTCAAAGTTTTTCCCAGGAAATGCTATCGAGAACTAACAAACCTCAAAAAGTTTCATTAAATCATAAAATTGTCCATGTATATCACCACATACAGTAACCGGTGCTTCGATGTCAAGCATCGTTTTTTCCTGACGAAAAAGGGTCGTGCATTCCGAGATTATTCGTAATGCAACCTGGATAATATATTGATAATAGTAAATTTTATGATGAATTTCGAATTTAAGATTCAACAACGCTCTACTGTTCGCAATGGATCTAAAAACCCTAGAGCTTAAATTAGTGGAAATTTCATTAATCTCTGGAATCTCTGATTACATCTGTACAAATGATAAAGTATTACAGAATGAAGTGAAGATATCCTCAATAGAAATCTGAATTCACAATTCTGATGAAATGACTACCTCCTCCTGGATGCGACCTTCTTTGGTAAAATGCTCCTTTAAAATATCGGTACGTGGTTTTGATGTCCGCCTATCATAAACATCCTCCATATTCAATTTTTCGCTAATTGGAAATTGGACGCCTGCAAAGTGATAGCATGTGGTATTCCGAAGAAGGGTGAACTTTCATGTGGTAAGATACTAACGAATTCTTAGTGATATAAGCGTTTCTGTAGATTTAATTATAAAATATTCAGGGAACGACAATATGGCGAGGATTTCGTTCACGGGGAGAATACATAATTGTTTCTGATCAATTTCCTAATTCTCTATCAAAATATAGCGACTGGTTTAATTAAGAAAAAAAAAAAAAAATTACAACATACTTTTAATGGCTCGCTCCATAGTAGCCCTATTTGACGTTTTAGTACTATTAGCGCTGACGATGGTAGCGCTATCGGCGCTAGCTGAAGTTGTTGCCATTTAGTATAGCAAAAGGCACAACCTTCAATGCGTGCTTATTAGACACGCATTTAGCGTAGCGTAAGTTTCAATTAATTGATCCTATGATTTTGTACCAACGCGAACGATGCTTTTCCAGTACATCCAATCTACAACAAACGTTACTTTTTTATTATTCAAGAAAAATTCAAAATGAAGTTTCCAAGACTTCGAAATTCTCGAAGCAGTTTTTCACGAAAAGATCGATATGTACGCTTTCAACAGCTGATAAATGAATGGTAATGAAAAATAATAATAACGATTTTCTTTCTATATCATTCATCTAAACGATGATTCTCAAAGATCATTGCGGAACTTCCGCAACAGAAAAATACATGCAGCATGCGATGACCAGATTCTTTAGTTAGATATATAATTTTATTAGAAGCATATCACTACAACAAGATTTTTAGTTCAAAACATCTGAAGTGATGCACAATGGTGCATTTAATTGTAAGAACATTTTAAATAGTGCCATATTTTTATTTGAAACAGGTAATGGAAACGGTATCGTAAAGTTATTCCTATCCTATCTACCTGCCTTCTTTATTTTTCATCTTCCAAAGGATTCAGATAAATTGAAAACATAAGGATGCGGATCAAGTTCAATTAACCAATTACCAAAATTCTGATTATTAATTGCTCAATTGATTGCTGAACTGTGACAACTGAGACTGGCTGACGGTTGATGAGCCAATTTCTGAACGGCTACTACAGGAAGAACAGTTACAATGCTTGACAAAAAGCTAATTTGAAAATAAAGTAATCCAGTATTTAGAGCTATAATTAGGACTAAGATCAAGTCTCTAAAATCTCACGAAACTTCGGAATACCCACACGAGCTCCCCATCCATAAGCTTCCGCAATTTGACCACAAACCTGTCGCAGCATCAAGTGAAAATTCATCGGTTGCGATTTTTTATGACCTTCCGTCTTGGGAGATCAAATTTATTTTTCGGGATCTTCCAAGTAATCCTAAAAGACTAAGTAAGTTTTTCGACATCTTTCAGGTAATCTTTTAACAACAGTTTTACTTTTAGTTAGTATTTGTATGGATAATCTCCAAATCTCCATGAGTTATGTCAGAATGACCTACAAAGCTAAGTCAAGTCGGCCTTTTTAAATATCATTCTTCTTAACTTTTATAAATTGATATAGTCCACGAACTTTTCAAATTTTGACTCTTTAGCTGGTCGTGAGATTACTGCGAAGGATAGTTTAAGAGATAAGATATATAAATATCCTATTAATGACCTTCTTTCTTTCATCTCTACCATCTTTTCATCAGCAATATGAATCCTTCGCCGACAACTAGAAAACTTGATAAGTGTTGATTATAATTTCGGAATGTCCTCAAGTCTCAAGATGACTTGCTAAAGCTTCTGATCTGTTTCAACAAAAAACAACCTTTATATTATAGATGAATAAAGATAAGGATGTGTACGAGTAATACCTTTGATTTGTAGATTCAATGACAAGATTCAGTAAAAAAAACCTAAGGCATTTTCCCGGTTATATAAACCCGGGAAAAGCCTTAAGTTAGCATTTGTGAGCCGTTGGCGGTAGAGACAGAAAATGCGGATGAGTAGTGCGTTCGATTGTTGTGGATAGGCATTGGAACTATGTGTGAATGTGACTTGTGTATGGATTGATATGAATGCTTGTACTGAAGATGGAATGATAGGGAAAAGCATAATTTCAATTTTTGCAGGACTGCTTCCACCTGCTGTCCATCAATTCTTGTCCCCATTCCCTTCCCTCCATTGCTTTCCTCATCTCCCCAATCTCCAATCTTGTTATCGATGCTAGCTGATCTAAGAAAACGTATATGCGATCACTTATATTTATGTGCACTATGATCCATTTTTAGATTTGACAATTCGTGACATTTTTCTACGTTATTACTCGTATACAGCAAAAACTGAAAGCAACAGATTTACGAAGTCAGTAGTAGTTGAAAATACCTGTGTCCTATCCCGTTTAAACCTGTACAATCCTGTAATTTTTGACTGCGGTACTTCAGTGAATGGAAGATATATTTGAATGAATGTGATTCTATTCTAGATGTGCTAATATAAATCTTCTGTATAGAAGTAATTTCCTGAATTGACATAGCAGTTAATCATAAACTGAAATTATTAGCAAAAATGAAATTAATATCTTATCGATTCCGTGATAGTATTAATAATGCTGTTTAAAGAAATAGGAAAGGATTAATGAAAATGAGCCCAATAATATGGTTGATGAAGTCATACTGCACTGTCACACAACTCATAACCACTTGCAAACAATATTTCACAATACGTCAGTTGCATGTTGCGTGTACCTTCTCAAACCATATTTAATAAAAGTTTATCAAAAAAATGAAAAGATCTGACGACATGTGGCAAAAAAAGGGACGTTCATTATTCTGCCTCTTCTGTTAATTAATGTCCAATATGAAAAAAAAAAAAAAAAAAAAAAGAAAAGAAGCACTTTCCAGGAGCAGGATTGGATTTCATCTGATATCCATAACAAAGCTATTTTTGAACGAATATTGATGGAAAAAATTGTAGTTTTCATTTTTCCTCACGTAAGAGGTCGATGAATGGTTGAGAAAATAATCTAATCAAACTCGCAAAAAGGTGTCAATAAGTCGATGACGTAAATATGGTTTGTCATATAATGCCAATAATAAACCAATTCATCAGCTTATGCGTTCAAAGTATCCTACACTACCAATTGCAGGCATAAAAATCCTTTTTATCATTAAATTTGGTATTTTAATGACATGCTATTGTCTATGAAAGATGGGAAAATATTGTAACCGAATTTAAGTCAATTTTCGGCACAATTTGACATGAATATAGTAGCGCTTAGATTCACCATATTTCATTTTGGAACATCATTTGGCAATTTTGAATTAGAATAAAAATCTCAAGAAAACGAGAAAAAAAAAAAAACAAGAACATGGCTTAATATACTTAAACAGCAAAATTACGCCTTCCGAAAACTTTCCTTATAAAACTTCTAATTTGCAAATTCGCTTCAATCAAGAAGTAAACAAAACTGTTTTATGCTGGGAAATGTAAGCAAATTGCAGTTCCAAAATTTCAAAAGTTATTGAGTGTTTCTTCAAATATTCTATTTATGCAACATACAGATGTTAATTTACAGCACCAGATGGTTTAATTTTAATCTGTGCCTATATATTTGATACTTCAAATTAAAAATCTTAAAATGAAATTCCCAAAAAATCTTTGAAACATTGTCCTTGTTACCAATTACCTACTAGTTTTCTCGAAATTGTTACAAATTAATCACCACAATCGAATTCAGCGAAACTTGTAGCTGTCAATGATAGCCCGATTGCACGTCGAAGTAGTTTATGATATCGGCCGTTTAACTATCCTTTTTTTTTTCACCTGCTAGTTTGCCTATCCATGACAATAATCAATTATCTCAAAAAAGAAAAAACAAAAAAAAAATCGATTTAGTTCATAACAAAAGTATTAATTTTCAAGTATTTCAAATAAATAAAATTGATTCAGCATATGATATCCATTATCACCATATGAAAAGCTAAATTTAATTGAATGCTTCACATTTGACTGAAACGAAATCTTAGGAAAAATGAAGTGGTATTTTTGAGAAACAAAAAAGAAAACAAGTATTGAAGGCTTAATCAATGGATAGACAAAACGGAACGGAACGAATTAACATCTCGTACTGTCAACCTTTGATAACAGAAATGATTCGTGAGTGTTATTCAATACACAACTGGGATATATCATCAGGTGAGATGACACACAGCTACACTATGTTTATCCCGATCTTACCTAAATATTTGATGGTTACAACTAACAAATGAATATTAAGATGAGAACCTTTGATGCGGAAAAACAAATATGGAAACTAATACCCGGAAATGGGAAGTTTTGGGCTGAAATGCACAAAGTAAATGAGCCGATAGGTAAGCAGTTGAAAGTATGAGGTGTGGAGCATTAGTGCTCCTTCAAGCTGGGTGTACGACTCAAAATGATAGAAACAGATGTTTTGAAGGCAATAAATGTTCCACATGCCCTATCAGCCAACAACGAAATCTTTACATCCTTCCTAACTCGCCTTCTTCCTCAAAAATTACGAGATTTCAATTTAAAAAAAAAAAAAAAAAAACTTAAATATCATTGTGGAAGTATATCTCTCTCTATATATATATACATAGAAAATTAGGGAGGATGCTCTTCGAATTTTTCAAATTTCATGGAACTGGAACAACACAAGAAGAAGAAATCATCATATATCTTATAGAAATACACGACTATATAAAAGATATCATCCGGTAAATCCAGCATATGCTTGATGCAATTCGAATGATCAGAACAAAAGGGATAATGCATGAAAACATTCTCGGAAGCATTTTGTTGAATAAATTAAAATACATTTCATTCGTCCACCTTTATAAGAATGTAGAACTGTCCATTTCCTGAAATGCTAAATTGCTCATAACAAGATGAAAATGTGGATGAAGTTATTGTTAATTACTTAGAGTAAATCTTTCGTGTTTTCGTTATTAATTTGAAATTCAAATTCCTTTCTTTCTTTTTTGGAATGTTTTTCGAGAGATAATTACCAATTCTATAAATGAACGAATTTGCACAATAAATGAAAAAAAAAAAGAGATATTAATACTTCCTTAGGGCTTTTTTTATCAATCATTCTGATAATAATAAGCCATAAATGAAGTAGACATAAGCATCAGAGAAGTGAAAAGTGTTTGCTTAGCTCGACAAGGAGAGATGCAAAAACAAATATATATTGTCATATATATATAGTTTCTTGAAAAAATCGAAGCTTAAAACAGTGACAAGTATAGTGGGAAGATGCAAAAAAAGGAAGAAAAAATTACTAACAGCTTGAAATTAGTGTAGAATGGTGGACAAATGAAATATATGTACATGTAGTGAATCATCCATAAAATATTTCTTAAATGCTTCCATATGTATCATTCCGTTCCAGTGATTATTCAATATCATCTCAAATGTTTACCACAATTTTCCGGTTAATATCTTCCACTTAAGCAATTGTTAATTCCGCAAATACGTGGTGCTTCTTTTGCTGATGCTTTAACAGATACAAAGAAACACTGTTAACGAAAATCTTTCAAATTAGCTATTTTGAAAATAAAAGTTGACTTATTTAGTAAGTCTACGATTAACATCGTTCATTTGTCAATACGGACGAAAACATAATGGAACGAAAAAGGATACAACATTTCCTAATGATAGCTTCGTTTTCTGCTGAAATCGAAATGAAACAGGTAATCTAAATCCAAAAAAAAAAATAAAGCCAGAAATTAGAAAGAGAAAAAGAAAGAGAGAAAGATGAGATGGAAGCATACGAATTTCAACAATAATTCAATGTTAGAAAAGAGCGAGTAATAGAGAGAAAAGGAAGAGGGAAAAAGACTCGGGAAGAGGAGGGCAAATACTGCCAAGAAAAATACTGTGTATTGAGGGAAGACGGGGAGCACTCTCTCTCTTCACCCATCCATCTTCTATAAACTTACTATTAAAGCCTGAGCTTTGTAGCTTTCATCAATTTAGCTTTGCATTTTTGCCTGTCGACTGTCACAAGCGGCCTCAATCTTCACCTCTTTTCCTCTCTCTTTCTTCCTTCTCTTATATATCTTCGGATATGTATGTTACCAAATTTCACATTTTACCGTATTTCCAGGTCTTCATTAATTAGCATACAAAAGAAAGCAACTTCCGAAAAAGAAGACTAAAATAGTGCCCTTTAAGTCAGCTAAACATCGAATTCGCGATCCCAATCAGATGAGGTAGAATGCAAGTAGAAGCACACGGTGTATATCATGCTTTTCCTGGCCTTTCAAAGGCTGTTCAGTAATATGCTGCTAATTGTTCGGATGATTACGAGGAACGAGAAAGCAAACAGTGGTGCATCTGAGGATTACTTTTGTTTTGTAAACATTATGCATTTATAAATTAAATGGAAAAAGCTTGCTCTAATGCTATCATATAATATAATTAAAATTATAACTAATTTCAAGTTCTTTGAATATAAAGAGTGCAGAGAAATTCAAATTTACGACAATCATCAGCAAAGGATAATAGAGTAAAATGAATGAAAATCAATTAAAAAAAAAAAAAAAAAGTAAAGTTATATTAAGTACTAACCTTTTACCATATTTACCTTCTCATTTCACATATAAATTTACCGCCTTAATTTTAGCTACTTTATTCTTGAAAAAACTGATTCAGATTACTTCGATTAGAAAAACTGTTAATGTTTATCAATCTAAAACTTTATAGAATGGTATCCTGGAATATTCTGGTTACATTTCTGGAATTCTAAAATTACACTTAAAAATAATGAATCGAAGAAAAGTAGATGGTTGAAAATGGTATGAACTGGAAGAGATAGATTGGCGGAGAGAAATGGAAAAAGCAAATGAAGAAGAGAGGAGTGAAAATATGGTGACGATGTTCTCTTCCACCAAAAACATCTATCGAAATTCATCCGACGAACGTATTCTATCAAATATCTATGATACTTACTTTTTCCGTTCATAATTCCTCTTCATACGCTATGAAAATCCTACTATAATGCATTTGGCTAATCACTAGAGGAGGAAGATAGCTAAACTGATAATATGAATACAGTGATACAAACATCACATTTCCATGTAGATGTCACAAGTGATGCTGATTCGTATCCAGCTGATTGGTAGATTCTACTAGCTCCATTCTTAAACGATTTTAAATCTTTTCATTCAATCTTATCTCGGAAAAAAGGTCTTTTTATTCCTTTCATTAGTTTTTTCTTTGCATATAGTATGAAAATACGACAAAATCCTAGAATAAACAGCTAAATGACATTATCCTTCGAAATCTTCTAGTTCATGCTTTTTCCTCGGTAAATCTTTCCGGTATTTTTAATTAAGCCAGTAGCACGTGAAAAAAAAAAAAAAAGAAAAAAAAAGAAAAGAAAAAAACGATAGCAAGATATTACAGTATAAATACTAAAATTTGATATTATAGTTTAGAAATCCGCTGACTGCTTTTGTTTCTCAATGATTTATTTACTACTATGGAAAGAACAAAAACTTTACACATTAGACAACAGACGAAAAAAAAAAAGACCTAAAAAGAAATAACAACATAACAGTTAGGTTATTTTTTCAAATAAGCTTCAGAAGTAAAATTCTAACTACTTAAATTTGAAACTGAAGAGAAAAAGAATGGATGACGTTGAAGAAACACGCAAAAATACTGATAAAGCAATGAGAAAAAAGGTGCACAATGTTGATCACAATATAAACTGTTTGTTACGAGTGATATATATCATCAAATATTCAAAGTACATTTCGGCAATGAGCCAAATACTTCCAAGTAACATTCACTCGGAATTAACAACATATATCCAAGATTATCATCAGATAATCCGATTTCCTCATAAAAATAAGAAAAAAAAAACAAGCTTTATAAGTTCATTTGCTACAAAAACAAATATTTATTACTAACTGTACCCGGTCACACTCTGCGTGGTCGGGAACAGCTAGTTTGTATAAGTAAAATTGTCGCTCACTTTACCTGTCACAGGTGTGAAATGTAAAAAAAAAAAGTAGATATATCTATATAAAAAAAAAACACGCGCCTATTCGAATACAACGTTGTGTCAAAATTTCAAATCGCTGAAGAACTTGATACGTTCTGTTAAAAGCCTCAACGAGCATTAACATTTTTATTTATATAGATAGTGCCATCATTAGACAACAACGATATAACAAATGAAGTCGATTTCTACAATCGATTCCTACCGATATCTCTGAATAAGTGTTCGAGCAACTTTTCATGTGCTATCTTTAATTGGATTCATATTTAGAATTAGATTAATATGGAGTGACTTTGTTTTCATAGCTGAATTAACGAGAATATTTTTTTTTGATCCATTTCTACCTTGTCAATATAAATATGCACATCAAAATGTAAAAGCATGGAAAATGTACAGAGATCCATTGTTTATAGAATGATAATGAAGTAACAAAATCAATAAAAGTTATTTGGAATTTTCCATTATTTTCATGATGGAAATAATGCGTTTTCTTTTATATATGCTAATTGTTTTCTACTTCTTTGGAAATGAAATAAGTGTATCCTGGAGAAGAGAAAAAGTATGATGATAATGTTATCATTTCCTTTCTCAACTATTACTATAATGAATTATCAAATAACTATTGAATTCCAAAATTTTTTCATAAATAAGATAGTAGCTGTGAATAGGAAATGATAATCGCTAATAATCAATATGTAGAGTAGCACACCTTATCAAAACGATAATCGCTATTAATCGATATATGGAGTAGCACACCTTGTTAGTGACCGCTTCGCCACCATCTTTTATAAAGTGATCGATAATTAGTCGAATTTCATTCTTTTCATATTCGGAAAGTATAACTGGAAACATTGGAGTGCGAAAAAGCACTATGATAATATCAGCATTCCCGAGATTCCTGACCAACATATTTTATCCGAAATGGAATGACCCCTGAAGTGTTTATCGAAGTCTTACCATCGACTAACACATCCATAATCCAATTCTAATCGAATCATACCTGACCTGGCTTTATGTAATACTGATCAATCCAGGCTTATCCTAACTTATCTAGTCTATTATACGTAATCGAAAATAGACCTGTATATAGAATATTTAATAACATTTATCCCCTAAACTCTTTCTAAATTTCAATGAAATGTAAGAAGCTAACAACATGAATAAAATTTTTAAAAAACACACGAAAAAAAAGGGAAAAAAACACTTTTTCTCGGCTCGAAATAAATAATAGGTATTCGAAAATGAAATAAGCAGCAGTTTTCCATTATTTTTCAGTCCAACAATATTGATGCTAACCACAATAACAATAACTGCAATATACGATAACAACGATAGAAATGAGGTAGGAAAGAAAAAATGACAAATTAGAGTTATCATAAAACCCAACGGAATATTGCTTACTCTGGAATACAATTTCTCGTAGAATATGGAATGCGATAATTTTAATTGCGCATGAAACAACAGATGAACATAAAATGAAAAGTTGTTGCATAAGGTTGAGGTTAAAGTTGGGAGTAGAAAATGGAAATGCATTGTAGCGGATGGTCAAAATTGGATGGATGGATGGATGGATGGGATGATAACCGCGATGGCTACAGACTTCGGACATTAGCTTTTACTGCTTCTCGAAGGATACTTAAATTGAATGGAAAAGGCTCATCCATCCTAGCACTACCACCAGCATCATCATCACACCAAACAGCCCCATCAATGACATCTAACATAGTTCCTTCCTCTCCTTTTTTTTTGCTAATAATCTCTTCGTGCCAATCATCCCGATGGCTGACAACATCGGATCGTTGGCACTTAAGTGATAACTTAACAGAGTGATAAAATTACATTTTCTTCTACTATTATTTGTAAGCTTTAGAGTTCAGCTACACAAAAAAAAAAAAAAAAAGATGTCGAAGGCAACACAACGTACGATTCTCATTGAAGTTAACAACCAATATTCCTTTTTTTCTTCACTTTTTCTTTCTTTTCCTCGGAAAAAACACAGCTGCCTCAATATTATCGATGGTTTTGTAGTTAGATGAGGTAACAAGAAAAGAACTTGATAGGTTTTTGCCATATTCTTGGCAAGTAAGCAGCAAGCATGCAGCACGAGCAGCAGCAACAGCAGTAATAGCAACTGCAGCCAAAAGAAGACAAGTGAATAATGCTATCTTGCAACTGTTCATTTCAAATATTATTTCCTCACCCTTATCAGTCAGAATATCAATGATATTATCACCCGACTAAGCGAAATATTCTTCATAAATATAAATACAATAATAATATTAACAATAACAGCAATAATGATAGTAAATAGTAGCAATATAAAGCATCACTGTCGTTGCTGCTGTGGTTGTTGTTGCGACTGCTTATTATTAACATTTTATTCCATTTTTGAATTAGCTAAGAGAAAAGGTTTCATCCTAATCGATAATTGATATTTCTAACTATTCCTAATCATTATAGCATATAAGCTAACACCACTAGTAAAACTTAGCAATATACATGTTGACATAACAATTAGTGTCAGTGGAAAAAGCAAGCAAGCAAGCACAGGAAGCATGCAGAGCGTGCAGGAAGCAGGAATGAATGTCACAGAGAGTATAGCTTGCTTGCTTGGCTGCACGCGCTCAACGATGTTGCTGCTACTGCTGCTGCTTGCTACTTCCACTGGCACGCTTAGGCACATGACAAAATAGCTATTCGGCAAGCAAGCCAACCAGATGCCTTGGCCGTTTAATACCCCCCCAAACTCTCAACAAACTAGCTAACTGATGGGTAAACTGCATGTTAAGCTCGTTCTGCTTGACTAGTTCAGGTATGTTTTGTTGATATGTATGTGTGTGTGTGTGTGTGTGTGTGTGTGTGTATGTGTATGTATGTGTGCATGTATGTATATGCATGTGTGTGTGTGTATGTGTGTGTGTGTGTGCATATATGTGTGAGCAATTTAGTCTTAAGACATTTAATTACGTAGGAAGCGGCATCCCTTTCTGGGACCACATTCAAATCACTGTTTCATGATACGTTCAGGCTGATGTTCGAATGGACTTTTGTATTTGTTCCAGTTGCAAAAGCGCTTCTTCCACATGTAGCTAAGGAAACTTCCTCACCTGCGATGAAAGCGCTTCACTTCACTTCGATCGTTTACTTTTCGCTTCCTTTTCGAAAATGAAAACGAAAAAACAATGCATAGTTGACAGGAAAAAAGACGAGAACCTAAAAGAGTTGAAGAATCAAGTCAACTGCAATTAACAAATGTGACAGAAGCAAATCATAGTGAATGATTAACTCTCAATCTTGTGTCATCCGAAAACTTTCGCTTTCAATTTTTCGTCCAAAATGACAAACGGAATTATGTAAACGATGCATTAATAATATCAATAATGCAATAATAATATTGAACGAAGAGAAAATATTTCACCGGATATTACATTTAAAATGCAAGGGAAGAGTGAGTGAAAAAGGAAAATAAATTTTGGAAATTGCAAGAAGATATGTTTGTTGAAAGCATATTTCCCATAAAATAATTGGTTTTTTTTTTTTTTTTTCGACATTTATCATCCTTTGAATGCAATGGTTTCTTTTTTTTAATGCTTTTGTGATAATTCATTTATAAACTGTATAATATATTTCTCTTATCACGAAAGAGCAATATTCGTTTTTCTTTCGCTTTTCAAAATTTCGGCTTGCTTTCATCAATTTAATAGATGTTGAGGTTGAGGTCGGGTCATGTCCTGAAGCATGATACAAGGTCTGATGTTCAAGAGGCTGATTTTCATATTTATTTTTGTTTTTAGTTTTTTTTGTGTGTTTGTTTTTGTTTAAATCCGTATAAAAAATGAAGATTTGAGGTTTAGACTTCCTCTATCATATATTCTCTATCGGTTTAAACTTTTTTACTTTTAATTACTTGTCAAAGTAGATGCCACACCTACTAAATGCTTGTTTTAAATATTTTCCTATAGCACAGTAAATCTAATGAAGCTTTTTACGCAGGAAGAACATTAGGATCTCCATAATGACGAGTTATACACGAAATGAATGATCGGAAGATTGAACAATAGAAGGTTCATTTCCTTTTTTCTTTCGTCACATTCCTAAATTTAATTGGAGCATCAGTTTTTATTTACCAGAAAATAAAAGACAATTGGAATGAATTCATCAAGTTTGGGACATATAAAATCAGACTTCCGGGTGATCGTTAGCTAGATAAGCTGAGCAAGTAAGTGGAATGGCGAACGATCGACATGCAGAAGTTTCATTCAAAAACCATATAATCCTGATGAAAAGATATATTTTCTTTTCTTTAGTTGATATCTTCCTTTGGCTTCATTTCTCTGTCGCAACATTATTTATCTTAAAAGAAGCACTGAATAATTTGGCATCATTGATGAATAAAAAAGTTCTCTTCAGGCAAGATGCTTAAAAGAAATATATTTAGCTCTGTGATAAGATAAATTTGATCGAGATAATAGCGAATTTATTGATAAAACTGACCTGATCCGCAAACTTATGCACTAATTCATTATAGTAAATTATGACCTTTTAATTTATAAAATTAGCATAGATCTGCAAAAATTCGAAATGAACACTTTTATATATTTATCCGTTGGATTTTCCCATTTATAAACAATATTTTAATTTTTTTTTTTTCATTAACAAATAACACTTTAGACTCCAAACAAAAAGTGTCGTTTTATAAAACTTCGAAAACCTTAAAATAATAAGTTTAGTGATAAACTAAAGGTAAAACAAAAAAGAAAGAATAAACTGGAAATTTTCAGAAAAAAAAAGGTCATAATTTGCAGAATGATCAATATGCTCAGATAATTTTGGATTTTGGTTTAGAAATGGTGGGAATTTTTTTTTTCTGATAAGTTTGTGATATAAATGGAAAGTTTAATTAAGGTAATGAGAATAAATACAATATGACCGCTTATTATCAGATAGTGTCTCTATCATAATAGGATCAACTGAGATTTGATTATGGAAATGTTAGCACTGTGACAAGAGAAATTTCGAAGATAATTTACAACTAAGTTTTCATGAAATAATGAATGCTGCATCAAAAATCTTTAATCCAAGGATTTTGGTTGCCAAAGTTAGTTCTGCTTCGTTAAGCTTTCTCATCAAGGATGAAAAGACTGTTAAGCTATCTGTGATGGGTTAAAAAAAAAAGATTTCGAAATGTTACTGAAGCAAAATAAGATGAAATATATAGAGATTTCCAGAAGTGATATAATGCTAATTTTTTAAGCCTGGAAGAAAACATTACACCGATCCAACACATCGTTTAATTCATAAAAAAAGAAAAGTGGCATATAATTGAATTTTTCAAAATGAGATATTTTCTACGGAATGAGGAAAAAAACACATTTTTACTCTAACATTTCAATTCCATAATAATATTAAATTAATCAATTATACGAATAGTTTCTTTTTCATTCATAATTTTGAAGCTTTGTTTAATGTAAATTGAGCAAATTCCTATAAATCTAAAATTCGTCAAATTAAAATGCTCAAATTTATCATGCTTCCTTCACTTGCTTTTTAAGCTTTTTCATCTTAAATCTCTTTCCTTCGCATCAACCTTCATCTCATCTATTTCACCAACTTTTCAAACTTATTTTTGCTATTTTTCATTTTATATCCCAAGTTTCTGGTATTTAACGGCAATTACCAAACTTTGAACGTACCGGATAATTTTCATTATAATTTAGTGGAACACCTTATATGAAACTGAAATCAATAGTAAGGCAAATTAGCCATTTTTGAATCTTCCAAAATCTTAATTTATTTTCAATTATGATATCTAATTTTTGGGAGAAAATTTAAACAAATCAATTTTTGATATGATAGTTTTGAATTTGGCTTTTTTTTTAAATTCTAATTTTGACATGATGATTATTGAGGAGAGAAATTTAGAAAAAAAAAAAAATGAAATTTCGCACTGTATATATCAGCAAATCTGTTTCCCACAATCTCACTGGATTGATGTTTCAAGTGTTGGAATGATAACGAACGAACGAACGAACGAGCGGTATTCAACAAATCAAATGGATGATGATGTGATGGGCAATGAAGTCAGTTTTGATCGCACAAATAGATAAGTAAATTGTCACAAAAGGCATATCGTCCAACAGCAGGAGATTATCAAGTGGGTGGCTATTTTGCGAATTGATTATTTACTTCTTCGAATTTATTTTATCATCAGTTTATCACTTATCTTTTTATTTATTTACTGTTTTCTTGATTTCGTTTCTTTCGCCTTGCATTATTCCGAAAATATGAAGAGAAGAATTTCTATGAATTGTCAACAAATGGAAAATTGGAAATACAATGAGAATGAAGTTTTGAAAAAAGTGCCTTTATAAAGATAAATTTGGTTAATTTAAGTACTGAAAATTATTTGTTCTTTGAACCAATGATACTAAACTCTCATCCCTGCTTCCTATTTTCGTTTCATTCTAAATTCACAAGGGGATTTCCCGTCATACGAGCAGACAGAATCAAACTTAACTATCAGCCGATTTCATATGCCTTTGTTTTTTGTTTCCCGTTAATTGTTCTGTCATGAATTTTTAAGACTTCTTTCGATAGCTAATAGAAACATTTAATTCCTTTTGTTAAAAGTTTTTTCCCATCTAGCAGCTAAAAATGTTTTCAAAAAAGTAATCAAAAAAAAAAACGGAAAATGTCGCCAAAAAGCCAAAAGTCAAAACAGCATTGAGGAAGTGGCAAAATGAAGCAAAAACGAGATTGAAGCATACGAGTTTTGGTGAAAAAAGAGGAAGTGACTGTTTTTTTTTTTTTTTTTATGAACGTTTCCTTGTTGCTCAGAGGGCATTTTCTCGGCAATTTCGTTTTGTTTAAGGAGAGAAGCCCATTTCCGTTTGTAAGTTGTGAAAATGGGAGATGAAGGTAGCAGAGGATGATAGGACACACATCTGGGCCTAGGCTTTAGGCCTAATAGGTGGACCTTTGGGGTGATAACAGAGGAGGAGTGGGAGAGGCTCAAATAATCATTATATTGATCAAAAAAAAAAACCTATCCCCTCCCCCTCCTACTTTTCCTTTTCCTCTGTTCCATTTATTTTACCTTCTTCGCATCTTCCTCCTCTTAAAATTTCAAAGCTCATTTCACATTAGCATATCACGTAAAAATTAACTATTGCTTGAAGCCAGTCAGAATTCGATCTCATTTTGGCTATCATTTATTCTTCCACTTGTCAATCTCATTTTTTCTAGCTTTTAATAAAGCTAAAAAGAGTATAGTATAGCTAGTTTATCGACTTGAAAAAGAAGGATGAAAGTAGATTAGAAAGAGAAATAAAGACCGGGAAAGAGAGAAGGAATCTCTCTCTCTTTTTTACTAAACCTAACAATTTCCGGAATCATTTATGTTCATAAATTTTATTGTACCGAAAACCTAAATTTTGCAGCAATAATAGCATTATATCTTTTTCTCTCTGCATCGTTAGAAATATTCCTGCTTCTTTTTTTTTTATATTTGTATGCTAAACCAGTGTAAATTCATCATAAAATTAAAAAAAAAAAAAAAAAAAGGAATATTTCATGAGATCCTCTACTTGCCAACAATCAATTAACATCAAACATCCTGAAGAAATAAATAATTTGGAAGTGGAAATTACCGTTTTACTTGATCAAATGGCTATGCTGTATGCTCACACATCAATGTGAAGACTCACGCGATGAATTCAGAACTCATCGTTTTATAATATGAAGTGGGTGAATGGAAAAAAAGAAAGCTAAACAGTAGTAGTAGTATGGAAGATAGTTATATGGAAAGATTTTGTGTTATACAAGTTTTAAACATCGACAATAGAAGTTCCCAGCAAAAAATTGTTATCAAATAACAGTGCAATTCAGTCTTCTCACAAAATAAACATTTTCACCATTGATTCATAAGTGATTGAATTCAATCTTCCTATAAAATACATGTATAATACCGAATAATAGACCGGAATCCTAGATAATCAAAAAAATTATCCTGATTTACAACAAATCAAAAAAAATTTTAGACCATTCAAAAAATTAACTAAATCAAACAATAATAATTGTATCTCTCTCACAACGAAATAATTATTTCTTTGATATTTAAAATTTATTTTCAAAAAAGAAAAAGAAGACAGACACTAAAATACAGCCGATTTGACTTGCATACTTTTAAAGAAATAGAAAACAATTCAGCAGCTGAAACATACATAAAATTTTAAAGATTATTTTAAAAAATCTCCATATGATTTTAGGCGAAAAATTACGATTCATACGCTAAATTTATGATTTCATTTTGGATTTCTTTCCCTTGATGGCCTAACCGGGAAATTAGATGTCGGGATGAGATGGGATTATCAGACTATGAGTCAATGTTTGATGAAATCAGCGATTTTCAAAGATTAAATTTATCTTCATGAATTGCAAGAAGTTGAATTTACCACTTTCTTCTTTTTTTTCTTTTTTTTTTTTGATAACTTATTATTAATGGAAAGGGTAAAAAAAGTGTAGTGACTCATACATATTGCATCGAGCACTGTAACTAATGTCTACGGCCGTATATTGCATCAGTCTTTTGGACTGCGAGTTTTCTGGTAGGCGTTGGATTTTGTTATCTGGTTTGTCCTCGTCCTGGTACAGTGCTGGACATTTAGTGAGAGGGCTGGGATTAAGATTAGTTAGAGCAGGATTTGGTCTTCTGAATATCGTTGCATACTTTAGTTGTGGTGCCAATCTTTTGATCTTCATGAAACATCACCAATATTAACATCATTGTAGTGTACTCATTCATTTCCCTTTCAGACATTCTTTTTTACAGTGAATTAAAAAAATAATATGAGAAGTCAGTAAGAATTAAACATTACTTATTTTTATGACTCACTGCTGTTTACTTCATCTGACTAATGTGAATTTCTTCAAGTGAGATTTGAAGTAAAATTTCTTCAACATTAATCAGACAGTCAGAAACATTCTTTTGATGCCTTTAGTTTTGTTATTTTAGTTTGAGCATATCGTGGAACATCATCACGATTATGTCTACGCCACGTGAGAAGGATAAATCAAAGGTAAGCCATGTTCGTGTCTACATTTTTTTTTTCTCGTATAAATTATATCTAAATTATGATATATTTTGAACTGCAAAAATAGTTTGATATCTGAACGGTGTGACAATAACATCAGCTAGCCAAGAGAATCTAATTTTAGGAAAAGACTTGCTGCTGAAATTCTGAAAAATCCAGAATATATTTTCGGTTGTTAAATAGTGATGTCTAAAGAAAGGAAACACTGAGTGCCTGTTACAGTTATTATGAGGTTTCTGGTGAATTATATGGTTTGGTAAAATGATGCAATTGTAGTAATGAAATGAAGTTCATTAAAGAGTAATAGTAGTTATTGAGTTACTGAAGTCTAAGCAACCTTAAGATCATTTCAGGTCCGACTAAGAAGTATATTAGGTCGTTTTTTCAATTCAAATAACAATGAGGTCAATTCTTCTTCATCATCATACTATTCCGGCCCAGGAGAAATCAGTTCGCCTTATAATACCGTCCATCGAATACATGTTGGCTACGATGGTAAGAAATTCACGGGCTTGCCACAACCGTGGATGGACACATTGCTTCGTGATATCAGGTTAGTGTTGGATTCTTCCTGAAATATTTAAAATTATTTATTCATCTTAAATAGATTGAAATGTGATTCACTCACTTCCAAATATGCCAAGTTGAATAAATGTTGCCATTATTTGTTATCATTTGTTTGCAGTGAAGCCGACCAGAAGAAGAATCCTTCAGCAGTTGTTTCGGCATTGAAGTTTTATGCAAAAACTGTTATGGCACAAGAAGCTGATAAACAAAAGTTTATGATTACAAATTCTCAGTTGCCATTTGACGACGAAAATGATGAAGAATCTATGGCGCCTATCCAGCCAGTTGCTAAAACAGATGATATGGGCAATAGTTAATATACTTTCAGTATAGTTCATAAATTTCATCGGAATTAAGGAATACATAATATAAGTCTCGAAGTACTGTTGGTTCATTCGGAAGTGAAGTTTATTGTTTTCAAAAGAGTTATCTTGTTTTGGGCAGGAAATACATCTGTTTATAGTAAAAGAGTCTCGAGATATGGAGAGCGATAGTTCAGCAGAGATGTCCACAACAATGCCGGCTATTGCGACTAGTGAAAATGCAATAGGCATGCCTCCAGTAATACCTCCTCGACATTCACTGCACCCTGCTGCACCACCATTACCACCATCACGAAGTTCAAATAGGTAAGTAACATCTTCCCATAGTAGCTTTGGAATAATTCATTCCGTATTTATTGAGAATTTTCACACCCAACTCACTGTTTTTTTAATTTTTTATTTTGGATATGTTTTTGATTGTTTTCTAGTTCAAACTTTTGCCGTTTTACAGTGCTACAATTACTAGTGAAGGGAATGTTGAGGTTGCTGCGAACGAAGTATTTACCAAATCAGCAGTAAAAACCAGCGCTCGGAAAACACCACCTCCATTACCACCAAAACCAGCGGTTTGTAACCATTCCTGGTCTGTTGTTAGTTATGATAATTCTGGTAAGAAAAAAATTTGTTATCAGAATGTCATTTTGTAGCAACACAAAAACTGCATTCATTAGGACTTAAATTTCTTATTAAGAAAAAAAAAATGAATGGCGAGTATATTCAGGAATCAGAGAGATGTTAGTTTCCAGAAAACAAGGAGTAATATCTCTGTCCAATTTGGAGTTATTCTCGGTCTCCACAAATCTTACTTAAAATGCGGATATAGGAAAATGCAAAAATATTAGATTATTGATGGAAAAGTATATCCAAAAATATTGGAATATTGATGGAAAGTCATAGTCTCCTGACATTTGCCACTAAATGATCTCCATTAGTAATTTTGCGCCCATTTGGTACAAAAAAATGTGAATTTATTGCATATAAGATAGTTGAGTATGGATGTTTGCACAATATTTTGTTCAGAAAATTATTGAATTATTGGTGGAGAAGTTTCGATAACGGATAAAATGAACATTCATCCAGTTATTCATTATAGCCCCTTAGATTGTTCTGGATAATTACATAAAAAACATTATCGCTAACGTTTGCAACTGTTGCATTTGATGTCGTATAGATTGGAATAGTAATTTAAATTAGCTTATCCATCATTTTATCAAAAAGCTTAGTAACTGTGAAAGTGAATATTGGTGCGAGAACTAGATTTTTTCATTTTGAACAAAAATGCGTGACACTAATTTCGCATTGTTAAACTCCAGAGCATTTCAAGCAAAGATAAAGGAAAGAACAGAGGAGGATTGGTTTGAAAAAGACTGGCGAAGGAACAGACAGGAGAGGGGAAAAGATTTTTTGGTGTCATCTGTAAAGGTGTGATTCTGGTATCGTTGACACTTCAGTGATTGTGCAGATTTGTCTTTTTCTTCCTTTTTTTTTTTTTTTTTTTTTTTAATGTGTACTAATGTTATTTTAAGGACAGTTCATTACATCTAATTTAGAAAGAAAAAAATCACATGCTTGTGTTGAAAATTGATTACCTGTTCATATATGCTCTATATAACTAGTGCTTGCCCATACCCACGACGTATCATCATTCAAATGATAAGGTCTGCATACTTGTTTGGTGTATTATTTATCACTCTGGCTCGTAGCTTTTTCGCCGCGATATTCAACTATTTGAAGAAGAATCTGTTCTACTCTGAAAAATCTTGTCTATTGATTTCCATGATATTCCGAAACATTAAAAAAGATTATCATTATTGCGCATACTGATTTATTCAGCTAACTGATCATCAGCGCAAATATTTCATCCCCTTGGCATTGAATTCGTTTCGTCTCTTTAGTTAAGAGTTTTTGTGCTTCCTTCACTGATAGGTTATCCATCATCAAGAATTCGAAAATGTGCAATCCATTTATGCCTCGAATTACTTTTGGCGTTATGTCACCATTTTCGGCTTACATCGATTTCATTGGAAACGAGTTAGCGGTAAGATTAGCTAGTTGAAGACATGCACTAATTATTTTAATAACATTTTTCTCGAATTCCAAAGGAACAAGGTGAAAGATAGCGCGATTTATCCTGAAGTTTTACATCAGCCACTTTTTAAATTTTCAGATTCAGTCACTTCCTTTACTCAATAGTTTATTTTACGCCTATAAAATGGTCTTCATCCTTCAGTGATTTTTGATTACATAAAAAAGGATGTATGGGATTATGGTGAAGGGATCTTTCAAGACATGACTAAACTTTGCAAAGTTTCCATCATCGATATTGTAATTCTGATTGAGATTCAGCATACTTTCTTTTCAGAAACAATCGGACTTTAAGTTTTAGTTTGTTTTCAGCATTTAAAACCATCATGTTCACTCAATGAGCAGTTGACAGCAGAGCAAGATGGTCGAAATAGTCTGGGATCCGAGTCATCTTCCAAAGTTTCTGATGATCTTGATTCGAATATGGCTGTTGAACTGAACACTTCAAATGAATTGGTGGTGGCAACAACACAATGCGCGGAAAATGTTGTATTGGAAGGGAAGATGACAAATGCTAGTACTGGGATTGATTTCGACGGTAAAGATGCAGCTAATGGAATTTGTGACAATGTATGTTGTTTATAAATTTGTTATTAGTAACTGTCGTGAGAATTTGCATGTAGTAGATCTCTTCAGAATCTCATGCCCTTGGTTCTGTGATTTGAAAGAAGTATATCTGCATATGATAATATGTGTACTCAATTTTTTAGGTACAAGTAAGGAAGAGAGTGCAAACAAATGATAAAGGAACGGATGAAGCCCCGAATAAATCTCTGCGACAGAAACTTAGTGATCGAGAAGTAAGCATAACAGTTATTATTCGTCTTATTACCCTAACTAGTTCTGGATGGCCCTATTCAGGATGTATTTGATGGCCATGGAACTTTGTAATGCTGAGTTGTTTCATATTTATCCAAATTTAAAAGTTTATATTTTAGATATTGGAAGAACTGAAACAAATAGTTAATGAGGGTAATCCAACAGATCGATATGATTTGTTGCAGAAAATTGGCATAGGGTAATTTTTTCCTTTCTTGAAAAATAAGAGACAATTTGTTAAAAAGAAATTGTATATGTCTTCTAGGACACTGAAATTTTTAAATGATTCATTTAGATCCGAATTAATAACTCTCTCAAATTCTAATCTAAAAATAAGCTATAATGAGATTATATAGTGACAAAATATAGTTTTTGCCTTTTTTTTTAAATGAAAAAAAAACAAGTATATGACTTGTCAATTTTATTATTGACTTAAGCAAAAACTTTTACAGTTTGGAGAAAAAACAACAGTAAAATTTTTTTACTAATATTTGTGTTGCCGCTATGTCTTGATGTTTTTAGTGCCTCAGGCCATGTTTATACTGCACGTGATAAGGTTACGGGTGACGTAGTTGCCGTAAAGCGTATGGCATTCAAAAGTCAGCCAAAGAAAGAGTTGTTGCTCACGGAGATTAAAGTTATGCAAAAATACAAGCATGAAGCAAGTATTCTTACTTTAAAAAACTAATTCTAAGGAATTTAATTTGTTTATTCACTTCTAAGAAACTCGTCATATTATTTTTTTCTTGTGCAAGCGAAGAATAATTCATAGTTCGTTTACAGAATCTTGTCAATTACATTGATAGTTTTTTGGTGGATGCAGATGACTTATGGGTTGTCATGGACTATTTGGAAGGCGGTAATTTAACAGACGTTGTTGTGAAAACTGAATTGGATGAAGGACAAATTGCTGCAATTCTAAAAGAGTGTTTGAATGCTCTGCAATTTTTGCACAGGCAAATAATTTTTTTCATTTAATGAATGTGTGGGGAAGCATTTTAGAAAGTTATGTTATTTTGTTTTTAGTAAGTGGGAGTGGAGGAATAACCAACTAGGTAATATGATCAGGATTCAAAGGCTACAACAAAAACAAGAGAAGAGAAGTTAAGATGTGAAGTTGTGGATTTGCGACTGTTTGAAATTTATATTTCATCTTTTCAGTCATAGTATCATACACCGAGATATAAAATCGGATAACGTTTTACTGGGAATGCAAGGTGCCGTAAAATTGACGGATTTTGGCTTCTGCGCTCAGATTCAGCCTGGATCAAAAAGGTTGGTATAAAAATTATGAGAAGTCATTGTTGCTGTTGAGTATGTATTAATAATTTCCGAAAATTAAGGGCAACAATGGTAGGGACACCGTATTGGATGGCTCCTGAAATCGTGAATAAGGTGAAATACAACTATAAAGTAGACATTTGGTCGCTTGGAATAATGGCCCTGGAAATGCTCGATGGAGAACCACCATATCTTTACGAAACACCCATCAAAGTTTGTTTGCTTTAATACACAATTGTGTTATAATGTTTATTTATCCATGTGTATTTTCATGATATGATATACTTCCAAATGGGTAGTAGATATTTATAAAATATATACTTGAAATCAGCAAACAGTTAGTTAAGACTGAGGTTTGTAGGTGTTCATTTGATATCAGATATTCAAGATCGTGAGGTTTACGTTGACGGCTTTCTAGGACTAAAAAATTCCAAATAATAGTAGTTTTATTGCTGTCTTTCTTCCCTTTTTGAGTTTTCCGTTGTTTCAGGCAATCTATTTGATAGCTCAAAATGGAAAACCAGAAGTGAAGAAGAAGAATTCCTTATCTCCAGAATTTAACGATTTTCTGGATCGCTGCCTATGTGTGAAACAAGAAGAACGAGCTGATGCCGAAGAATTGTTGCGACACCCATTCATCCAGCTGGCAAAACCATTAAGTTCACTTATTGCTTACATACGTGCAGTCAAGGAGCTGAAGCAGCAGCAAAGATAAAATCAGTGTAGTGATAATGGCGAAATAAATGAATTTGGATCTATGTGGATCGGAGTACTGCTTTATTATCTAGTAAGTTTTACAGTATTTTACTTAAGACTAGGAGTTTATTTATTGAAGGATTCAAATTATTTGCATCATTAATGTTTGTGTATAAATTGAAATTTATCCAGTGAAATATTTGTGAAACATAGAGCTTTCTTTCAGTTTCTTTGTTATCGCTCCTTTCTTTCGCTCTCTCCAACTTTAATTGTTGGCACTGATGTACAGTTTTCCGGCAACTAAATTTGAACTATCAAATTGATTGATAGATTCGCAAAAATAGAATCGCATAAATGTCGACCAATCTTCCAAATTCTCTCTAGATTTCCGGTTTGATACATACCGCTAAATTTATATTGTGGATTTCCATTTTTAAACGGAAGACAAATGTGTAGTTTTTCTGTAAGAAAAAAGCGTATACATTTTCGCTGCTTTATATAAAATCAGAATACTCATTTTGGTTTAATGAGCATTTGAAGGTTATGAGTTAAATTGACTGCTTTGATGTTGAAATTAAGACACTCAAGGTCTCAATTTCTGATAATTAGTGAAAATTGTCCTCCTTTGTCCTTGCTGATTTTACAGTTTTATTGTTCGCCTTTTTTTTTATTATTTATTGATTTCACTTTTTTTTTCTTTTTTTTTTTGTAATTTATAACTTCATAGTTTTATTTGTAATCTAAAACTCCACATTTGTTTTTTATTTTGCAATATTTATAATTCTCTTATTCTGAAGAACTGCTTATTGATCTGTCAGTTCAGGTTTTAGAAGCTTCCACTTTTGCCATGAGTTTTGAATATTTGTTTGATTTGGATGCTGGATATCATTAAGAGTAGATAATCTTCGAAGCTATGAAATATTGTGGTATTTCGTAAATTTGATTGCGCATAACTAACCAATAATATTCCATTACGATGCTGACGTACTGAGCACCATTCAGTGTTGTGCATAGCGCATGAAACACTGAACTGCTGCGAGGTTCATCTCAAATTATATCTTACATTACATGCGTTTTGAATTTTTTCTTTTTTAATATTTTAGAATACAAGAGCATTGTTATTATAAATGTTCCAATAATTTAATTACAATAAGATGAAATATATATATATATATATATATATATATATATATATATATATATATAATGACTACACTGCTACAATTATTAATTTGTATTATTCGGGTATTTTTTTTGCACATATCGCAACAATATCATTATCACCATTGTCTCCATTTATTTTTCATGGGTCTAGTTCATTCATAAATTTAGCCAGTATAATCTATTTACAAAAAACGAAAACTTTTAGCAAGATTATTGAGTGGAAGGAAATTAGAATTTTTAATCAAAATTGATTGAAGGAGAAAGAGAAAGTAGTTGAACATTTAAATATAAATTCCAGGTTTGGTTTTCAGTTTTTATTTGCAGTATATTTTATATTCTATGTATTTTCCAAATTTGTTATCTTAATTTTACAAATTGTTGACAATTTCTAAAATTAATTTGTCGTTAAATCAGTCACTTCTTTCATTTTTGTTGTTTTAGAAGCCGATTGCTTGCATTTCCTTCCCGGTTTACATTAAATAGTGTTCCAAGGTTGTAAGTTTAGTCATTTTGTATGTTTATAAATTTTATTATATTGCTTCCCCATGGATTATTCGTGCTGTCTCTGAAATCAGTAGTACATCATATTCAGGCCTGAATTAAGTTGAAGTTTTAGAATCTCCAACCGATATTTTACGACACTATTCTAGGATTTTTAATTGACTGTATGCAAGATACACATAATTTCAACATTACTTCTGGAATCCTGTTGTTGCATCTTGAACTATAGCGATTAAATGAAATGATTATATTGCACATCATCGTCTTCTCTTTGTTTGCATTTTGCATTATTATGTATTGTTTCTTTTTTTTTTTTTTTTTCACTTGCTTTGTAATGTTGCTTAGAAATTTTTATGCGTTGTGTTTATTTCACATATTCCATTATGTTCTTAATTTATTATGCTCAAACTTCGACTCTCGGTGCTTATAATACGTCACTCTCTACTGTTTTATATACATGTAAACCCCTTTTTAAACGCGCTTTTTTTGCCAGGAATATAAATTAAAAGCGATGACACGTATACATCAGGTTCAAAGTAGAGATAACTAATCAATCCAGCGATGAATAGGAGAAAAGGTAAATATTAATCAAACTTGACGTTAATTGACTCCCAAAATGGAAAATCGTGAAAATCAGACAATTCCAGTGACTTTCGTGACAGATTACAATCGATAGTCGAACGAAACACTACCAAATGAGCTTCTTGCCTTTATGATTGACTGTTCAGATGTTACTATACCTAAGTCAAATTGGCGTTGTTTTTGCCTAATAAAATTTCGGTTAGCTGATCGGTATATATAGCCTATATTAAGTTTCTGTGATGCATATCCTTCATGATATCACTCATATATCTAGTCATCATTTCTACGAAACGACGAGTTAGCCGACTATATAATTTTAGCTGTTTGGAATTTCATATAATATGTATCAGTCTAACGGTGGGTTACCGCTGTTATAATATGTAATTTTAATAATTTTGACGGCTGTTGAACTCCAGCAGCAAAAACAGCGTGATCAATAACTTGGTAATTGAAGAAATTTAAAATCTAAAATTATAAGATGGTCTGATTTAGAACATCTAAACCAGACCATCTTGTAGTCTAGTATTTGGAAGAGTTTGCATGTTTTCTTTGCTAGACGTCACAATGGCATGTGGAAATCAAAAAAATTCTTATCGTGGTAATAACTTATTGCTGAGTGAAACTCGTGAAATCTTGCAAACTGATGAGAAGGCAGGAAACGATGCCAGAACATTCCAGTGTCCAACTAAGTGGATATAAAAATTCGTAATTGTTGTCGGTGGTACTCACATTAATGCTATTCTTTTTAATATCAATATAAAATTATACGAAGAGCAGGATTAATCGCTAATAATCATGATAAGTTGATACTATTTTTATCTAGTTAGATATCAGTTTATTTTTCACCAACACTTGCTTTCAGTAGCACATCCTTGAAGTAGAAAGGCATAAAAGGATAACCAAGTCCGAGGTAGAATTTGGACTGGAACTCAACCCTGCAATAATGTTATTGATTTTTAATATTTTAGTCAGAATGAGAATTATTTAAAAATTAAGCTTTCGAAGTATAATCAATTTGTATTCTTTGATCCGAATGTCGACCGATTTATGAAGTACTTCAAGATTTTTAAAATCTAATTGACTGACCAATGTAATCGAAGTGCGTGTAGAAAGGCAGAAAGTCCCTCCATGAGTACCAGAATTGAAACAGTCAAAATACCGAATGCAAAGAATATGAAATAAGCGGCGATATAGCCAGCAATGCCAGAAATGCCAAAAGCTTGTACAAGTACCATCTCCCATAATACTTCCGATAATTCTGTAATATTTTTATAAAAAGTTTTGTATAAAAATCTAAATTTGACAATTCTTCCAATTCAAATGAACGAATGGATTCGGTGCTAAGATTCAAGGTGCAATTTTGATGACATTCCGCTTTTAATATGAATGGAGTATCATGCCAACAAGAAAGGAACTGCTAAAACTTCTAGGAATTTCGAAATTTTGAAGTAAATAAAATCAAATGACTAATTTGTTTTAAATATTATCTGCATTTTGGAAAGAATAGGTATTATTTATAAATAGAATTTTTCGTTGATTATATTATTGCCAAAGAATCAATCATTATCGTTTTAAATTTTTTCGGTAGTTTTAATGGAAATTTCAAAAACAACTAATCTTCACTGATGAATGTAAAATTTTACAGGAAAAAGAGTATTGAGAAAACAAAATAATTAGGAATAAACTTACGGGCATGTGCCAATGATAAAGCCCATAATCGGAGGTATGATGCTGTATGGGACACACAACCAAGGACATACTCAATTGTATGGATAGCTTGATGTACCATAACATCCGCAAAAGACTTAAAATAAATTTTATAATATCAAAATACAAGAAACTTCATATTTATCATGTTTTTGAAATTTTCTCACTCCATATTAGCTTGTAAATCAAAAAAGAATTAAATAATTAATTGAGATTAATTCTCTTTTCTTGCGAAGAAGTTACCTCTTCCTCATATTCATTATTGGATGTAGTTTCTTCCCAATTTCTCTTATTTAAACCGCTTCCATTTTCGTTCAAAGTTATCTCCGCTTTTTCATTTTCCTGATTCTTCCATACTACCTAATAAAGGAGAAATTTGCTATGAAAATGAAAATTTTTGAAAAGCATCAAAGAAGAAAAGTATAATTTCCAAGAGGATTTGCAGAAGCAAGTTGACTTTTTCGGCTGGTATTAAATTGATCTTAATAGCGATTAGATAATTTAAAAACGGTTAGAGAAATTTTGCGGAAATTATTATTATTTCCCAAAAGGAACAAAAGCGTCGAAATCAAACGATGTTTGACTAATTTATATTTCAAAACTCTTTTTGGCACTTCATTAATATTTTTTTTAAACGTACGGAATTATCGCTAACGACATTTTTCTTCTTGTGATGTAACAGGAAATGAATTGGTTTGCCAAATAACATAATTGGCACGCAAATTACAGCTATTGTAACCAAAATTGCTTCAAAGGTTGACTGAAATTCGTCTTGATTTCGGAAAATTTTTTAAATCTCAGGAAATTATGAAAAGTAATTTTATCATATCATCAAAAAGCTACTTGCCTGTCCAGGATACCATTGGCTAAGATAGCAATTTGGCCAATTAGCATATGTAACATGGCCATCATTTACACTAATAATTTCCATTTCATCGACAAAGCCAAGCGGACGATCTTTGAACATGAACATGCTAATCAAACCAATCTCAAATATGCCATATAAAATATGCCGATTTCATTATGAAAATTTAATTTTCAAAAATGCTACTCAAAAAATAAGGAAAAATTACCAGCAATGAAGGGGCGCAACTTGATCCTGGATAAAGCAATCCAAAGATGTATTCCTCTCGAACCCAGAAGAATAACCACTTGACTATAATTTGCGCACATAAATAGATAAATATACAGAGCATAAACAAAATCTGTGGGATAAACACTGTGAATATTTCAATTCTTGATTTGAAGTATCTGAAATTTGTCAAATATATCAAGTTTAGATAAAATATTGAAGTAAAATGTCTTAAATTATTGAAAATCTCAACAGGAAATTGATTTAAATTAGGATAATTTAGAGGCTGGCATCGTAAATTTGCTTGGAGAAGCTAACACAAAGTTTTGTCTTGCTTTCAGTTAATATTGCTAACAGATTGGTACTAATGACCAAATAATTCTGAAAATATTTGTTAAACAATCATATTTTATGAGATATTATCATTTATTAATAGAATTCGAGTATCAGTAATACTGCTAAACAGAATTGGAGCAAAATCCTACTAACAACGTACATATAATTTAACAGCGATAAGAATACTCCAAACGTCATCTGGGCAATTCCAAGTATGACAGATAATTTCATTTTTAATGAATTTGAAAAGTTTAGTCGATTCTCCGCCAAATTCCATATCGGATCAACACCAAACCAATAGGGTCCATTATCATGCATATAGGATCGTGATGGCGGCAAATCAATTACTATTTCTTTATGCAAACGAATCGATTCAGAATCCCAAGATTCAATCTCCGTGTTACTAGAAAAAATGCTCAGAAGAAAGATACATTGGCATGGAAGTATTCTAAAACACTTAGAAGATATTCATTAGCTGGAAGTTACGATCAATATTCCGATCTTTAGGTATTATTCGAAACTTGTAATGTTATGATCAAAAAAAGCAGAAATACTTTGCTTCTGTGAGATTTCAAATTTCATCAATCTTAATTTAATTCAAATTAACTAAAAACTAAAACTTACGGGAATGGATTACGCCATTTTGAACCGAAGAGATTAAATGATTTAGCAAAAACGTCATTGTAGAGGAAACCTGCATGAACCGAAAAAATGCCCATAAGTAAAATGATATAACGACCACCGTAGAACATGGTAAAAATCTGTAAATTTTAATCATATATAAATATTTTGCAATTCCAATTTTTTAGAACAATCATACACTGATCATTATTTAATAATTAAATTAAGTTTATTGATCATTAAATTCTTTCTTTTGACCCATAATATCATTTCATAGTACCACCTCATCTTTGATATTGCGTGCTTCAAGGTTCTTTTCCCGAAGCACCATCCATAAACCAGCGAGAAGCATTAAAATACCATGTCCAAGATCACCAAACATGCAGGAAAAGAGAAATGGGAATGTTATAATAGTATATGGAGCTGAAAATGGTATTAAATTAGTGAAGTTGGTCAAAATCTGTCAAAATTCTCAAAAACTTGGCAGTTTTGATTCATTAAAATATTAATCATACCGGGATTGATTTCCAAATAGGAGGCAGTACCATAAGAATCAACGATTGCTTGGAAAACTCTCGTGAATTTGTTAACTCGATTGTATGTTGGTGGCTCTTCCGTGGTTTCCAAAAGATTCAGAACAGGTCTCACGCTGCTACCACTTTTCCTCTGCAATCACAGCTTAGCACCTGAATTAGTCTTATTTACGTAATTGCTACAGAAATTTTCCATGTTCACAAATTACGTGACACTTACTAACCCATAAATCAATCAGTAGGCTTATTTTTTAACATAAACTTTCATTGAAAATCTTTCAAATATGAGCTCAACTGTTTTTTCTTAGAACTTCTAAAGTTTTTTTTTATATAAATGGTGTGAAAATTTATAAGCGTTTGAAATCTCTTACCACTCCTTCTTCAAGAGCCAAACGAACATTTTCCAGGTCAACGTAGGGTACCCAACACTCAGCGATGAAAAATTTGCCGATAGCGTCAAATGTAAAGAGATTCAACGTGTAGTAAACTGATTTCTGCATGCGAACCTGAAATTGTCCATGAGGTTATCAACATGAAAGCTCATGCAAAAGTATACTACTCATAATTGATACTTGAAAATTTTGAAGAAACCTCATTTTGCCACTGCTTGACAGAACTGGAAGCAGCCTGGAGTACTTTATAGCGATGCTCTTGAGTTTGACCCAGTACAGTACGCATATCCGATATTCGAGCTTTCACATCACGTGCTGCTGCATGACGATCCTGCAAAATCAGGAAATGATAAATTTAACATGTTATACATCGAATCGTTATGTTTCAGTACAGCACAAAACTAGAATTATTAATTTTGAATAATTTTTGCAAATAAAGGATTTAAGAATAAATTTTCAAGAACTATTAAGAAATATCATAAATAAAGCAGTCAGACCTTACTGTTCTTTGGACAATTATTATAGATTTTAGCCTTGAATCCTTCACAAACTTTCTCGATGATAATCCGCAAATGATCACCTTTATAGAAAACCAAAAACACTGATTTGGTGCACATTTCGCCCTGTAATGCTCAAATTCTTTTTACTAATAATTTGAAAGCATGATTATATAACGAAAATGAGAAAGAATGAAATTAGATGGAAAGATTGAAATTAGATTAAAATATAATAGAGAAAAAAGAACGGAAAATAATAAGAAAATTGAAAAAAAGATCGGTTCATCCATGAGAGTTTTACTTTCATAGACTTAATTAGAAATCAAGACATGGAAACGGTAAATTTAACTGTTAAAATCATAATATAAGTTTAGAAGCATACACTATCTGGATTCTCCAGTTCCTCCTCAATATCAGTAGTACGTACAAATGCCGTTTTATGACAAGCTCGCCATAAAACTTTTTCGAAAGCATTCACACGATCACGATTGATAATACCTGCCAAAAATCTAAAATTGAAATTAGGAAGATCTTGAAAATCAATGATATTATTTCGTTCAGACAAATCCATTTTGAATTTAGATTTCAATAAACTAAATTTGGAGGCGAAAGGCAATAATTTTTAAATAATGATATTACGGAAATTTTTTATTTTTTTCAAATAGACTTATTACTATGTGAGAACGTGTAGCAGCAATACATTAAAACAAGTTTTTTAATTCTTATATTTTGATTTGAAGTTCAAAGTTACTGACTTCGCTGCATTCTCTACTTTAAGTTGCATTATAACCAGAAACAAATCCATTTGATCTGCAGTATAAGAAAATTACCCTATAGGCTCTTTTGGCCGTTTGAGTACAAGTGCAGATTCTTCTTCTACAGCTTCAATTTCATGCATTGCAACATCACTTATGCCCTGGAAGTAAACAATTATTTCAATTAATTTTAAATCAATACAATCACTTTTGATGACACATCTCATAAACCACAGATTCCGATCCCTTCTCGATAAAATTTTATTAACTTTCTATCCCAGTAAATCACTAGAAACTGTCATAATTAATTTTGTAAGTTTATTTGGCATTACAGTGAATGGAATGAAATTTTTTGGAAAATTTTAATATTTAGTTCTTTTTCGGATCAAACGCACAGATAAAGCAAACTTCTTCGAAAAAATGATCGGTTTTCTCTAGAATTGCTTCCCATTCTTTTAGCTCCAAATAATTCCGTTTCAAAAGTATATTGTTTGAGTTCATATCGATTACATCACGTTCTAAATCAACTAGCGTACCCTGTAAAATATAATCCGATCATTCTTCAATCGATTGAAATATTTTATTATCCTATGATAGATGTTTGACAAATCTTCCAAATGTACAGAATCCTTGAATACTTCAAGGACCGGAAATTGTTTATTCTTGTTCTCGTACTTCCCTGTAGCGCTAATTCTGTAGGTTCATACAAATAATAATAACCAGAAACTGTAGTTTGAAATTTTCTTTTGGAAATATCAAAAAGAAGTTAGAAATATTCCCTGGTGTAAAGAATCAAAATGTAGCCAACCTCAAGCTGATTGAGTTCATGTGGTGCCAATACTTCATATGTGCCATCTCTGCTAACATCATCATTAACTTCAATATCGTCTTTACGTATTTGGGCATCGAGAAATCCTGAAAAATTAGCATCATAATCAGGAAACTTTACTTATCGCAACCAGCCCTAAAACTCTGTGAATTTAAATAATCTATGTGGAACCGAGCGCAAATTTAATTCATAACGACTTACTCAACTTCCGTTCCAATTCTTCAAATCGTTGAATGTCACGAAGATACATTCGTTGAAATGGATTAACATCAGCGTTTAGCTAAAAACTGTCCAATAATTTATCTCATCAATTATTTGAATTGTATATTGAATAGGACATTTTTATCAAGTTGTTCATTGTTTAATTCTTGCTTTCTTTCAATGATAAAAAATGCATTTTTTATTATTTTTTTTTTTTTTATCTCCTTTGGTTTATTAAAGCAGACCGAGAGTTCGGTCAAGTTGAGTCCTTTTCATCGCAATTTTCAGAAGATTCAGAAGATCTAAATCATATTGACTTTCGCGTGAAAAGCTGATAGATGACCAATAAATTAAATTTAACAAGGTGAAATTTTACAATTAAACTATTTTCAATTGTTTGATGAGCAAATTTTGTAAGAAAATAATTTGCTGAATGAACTTAAATTCGAAACTTCTAAAATTCGAAAAAATATTTCAGAAAAAGAATACATCTTTAAACTGAACATAAGGATGTTTGCCAAGTTCAGCAACACAAGAAAATGCAGCATCTTTTTGAACAATCATTTGGCAGAATCGCATCTGCTCCGATCGGTATAGTGATCCCATGAGTTAATGAAGTTTTGTTTTCGATCTCTTGGTCCTGCAAGAAATTTGCAATAATTTTTTGAATCAAAAAAGGTCAAAATCGGAAATTCATATGAATCATTCCCAAGCAAATACAAAATAAAATAGAAAAAAATCTTTATGACACAGCTAATGAAAGACAGTTACGACAAGTTTATTTAACTGCAATATTTCAATCAAAATTTCACTCTTGGACTGTTATATGCAAGAAAAACCTGAGAAGAACTTTCTGAAATTATACTTAAAGGATTTCTTTTTTCCTTCCTTACTTTCAAGAAAATGCATATTTTAATAGATATTCATAAACAAGCATGAAACTTGAAGAAAAATTAGGAGTTAGAGAGAAGAAAAAGTATGGGGGAAAAAAATGAATCAACTGTCATCCGACTACTTTCGTATTAGTGATTAAAATTTATATCACAGGAGGCAATTGTTTTTTCCCTGATAATGTAAGTCTTCCCAGAAGAAATTTGTAAAAACTTATATTTTTTATTTAAATAATAAAATTCAATATCGAGATGTAGTCATTCAGAAAGAAAGATAAATGAGAAGTTCCGGATAAAAATGACTAATGGTAGTAGTATTTGCCCTTCTTTCTCCGAACAAATTTTTCCATTACTTTAGCATGAATTTAATTGAAAATTGCAGCGTTAAGATTTCCAATTTAGTATAAAATTTAAAATATGAGCAAAATTTTGTAATGATAATATGTTTGATTATTTTGCTTTATGGATCGTTATAAAAGAAGCAGATAAGCAAACTTTTTTTTTTTGTTGAATTTGTAATTCTTTTCTAGATTTGATTGTATATTTTGTTTGTGTATCATAAGTTTGTTGCAGAAATTTTTTTGGTTTCTTCTTTTTTCAACTTAGTTTGATTTAATAATTGAAACTCGGATCAATTTCTAAAGGCAAAATGAAATTCGTTGGAAGATTAGCTACTATTTTAATTATTTAATTGTTTTGGACCTGCAAGCTTATTAAAATTTGAAGCGAAATGATTTGTCGATTAAAAGATCTTTATTGCATAGAACTTTTCTATATATCAATAATATTATTGATAGAAATTTGAGAATCTAAAAAAATATTGCGATGATGTTACAATCAAATCATGGACAGAAGAATATTATGAAAAAATTGAAGGTCAATGAAAATCTAAAGTGGCTCAACTCCGTTATCCATGACCTTCATGAAATATTTTCATCAGCATTCTATTCTACTACTGATCCTTACTAAAATATTTAAATATCCAGAAAAATTAAGTTACAAAAAAAAAAAATTGGTTCTTAATTCTTTGAAGTCATTAAGGATGCAATGATTGTGGTTAAAAAATGAATGCTTTTGAACACAGATATGTTTGTTGCAGTTAAAATCAGCATTTTTAAATAAGATCGATAATCATTAAATGATTCGAGGCAAAAAAGCGCAACTTGAATGAAAAATTACGATATTCTGAAAAATTAAGGAAATTTTATTGGTTTTAAGTCGGAAAATCTAATTTAAGAAAAAACAGAAAAAACTGCAAATAAATTGAAAATTAAAAGTTCAACAAAATGAACAAAAACAAATTAAAGAAAACATTTGTAGCAGTGAATAATAGTATTCTTTTTTTTTCGGAAATAACAACTTTAACGGACTGTACTAATATCGCAGTATTTTTAATCATGATGACTAAGTTTTGATGATTATTTCTATTACTCACTGCTGTTCCCATTTATAGGTATAGCAAAAATCCCTGTTTACATTGAATTTCAAATGAGTAAAATTACTTATTTTAAAATCAGTAATTTTGGGATTACCGTGTTGCCTACATGTAATACGATTTCAAAATACTAATACTTCGAAAATCGTAAAATTTACTTGAATTTTTAAATTCTGAAATTAATGAATTTAGGCAAATATGAAATTTTTTGCTTACAATGATATACTTAATTACTTTCCTCAATTAGAATATGACTTATAGATTATGGTTATTTTAAAAGAATTCTCTCCTGCAGTTGATTTAGTTAATCATTAAAAAAAAAAATTATTGAATTAAGATTAAAAAATCAAATTATTAGATTAAGATTAAAAAATAGCAGGGAAAATTTGATTTCATTGCGAAAAGAAATAAACTGTCATAGAACTAACACTAAGCAGGCTAACCGTTCCACTTTTTTGTCGCCAAAATTATTTGACATTAACTTCTGTTATCAGCATTAATTTTTTCTTTTTTTTTTGTTGCAGAAGCATAATATTTTACATTTTGTTTGCACATTATCGTCTATCCTATCAGTTTGAAAATCGCGACACCTATCCGTTCAATATGGTTGACAAATACAAAGATGGCAATAAACTTTACAACTGCAACGATGCAACATGACTTGTTCAATTCTACTACGAAGTCATTACAAGTAAGTTGAAAATTATGAAATTTCACTCTTTTTTAAAAAGAAAAAAAGCACATATCTGTCATAGTCTTATCATGTGGAATATCATGAATGATAAATTAATGTGATTATATATACATGTCTAATAAAACCAATCATTTAAAAAATTTGAGCATGAGAAAGAGTTTGCAATGAAAAGAAAAAAAAAATGTAGTAAAATTGATCAAAAAAAAAAAAAAAATTGGAAGCGTTGTACAAACACATTTTTAAAATGACAAAGAGAAGAGAATTTAACAGGAAATATTGCATCAGGAAATGTCATTTACAAGAGGCGATCTTTGTTATCTGCAACGGATGAACATAAAACACAATGATTAGAGTACAGAAGATTGTATAATATTTCCATTTCTGTTACAATATTTCCCACAGAATTTTGAATTTATAAATTTTCAAATTTCTTGATTAAATTCAATTTCAACAAATTTTGCATGAAACCCATTTTATAACTGTAGAACTTGTCTATACTTTCTAAAATTGTGCTTCACTGATCCGAAAAAAAAAAAAAAAAAAAACGATACTGTGTCAGATGCGGATATTTTCTCCGTCTCAATGTTTATTTTAGAGTGATTTAAATTTGATATGTTTAATTCTTCCACTTCTCTAGAATACGCTAGAATTACAAAAGGAATTTCAAGAAAAATGTATGAAAATTACGAGATGTATAAACAAGTCATAAAATGGCAATACTTTGCACTACAAATGAACCAAGTATATCATGCTTTGAAAATCATAACTTTTGTTGATAAGTGTATGAAATAAGTCGAAACTATAGAATTTTTACTTGTAAAATTGTCACTTGGGAAAAAATGCTGTGATGAAAATCGAAAATTTGTCAAATTAAAAAAAGAAGAAAAAAAATGAAGGTTGAAATGCAATATTAGTAATCTGAAATAGTATCACATTGTCTATTTCAGGTAGTTTTTTTTGAAAAAAAGAGAATGATGTATAAAACGAACTGAGGATTATTCATGCAAGCAAAAATGAAGTAATCAACAGAATTCGTAGTCATAAACTGTTTTCATCTGATATTGACAGTAGAATGATGATGATGATAGGAGTTATGGACGGTGATGGTAACAAAATGACAATAATGATAACGATGTTCACTTGAATTACAGTATCATCATACATTAGAATGAAAATAATGAAGGAGAGAAAGAAAAAAAAAAGCGCTTCGAAATCTCATGCGACAAATGGAAGAATAAGATTGAAGGGGAGAGCGGGAGAGAGGGGACATGAAAGAGGAAGGTGATTGATCTTTTTTCGTCCCCTCCGTTTCTTATGTCGAGACTACTTATTGGTTTTCGGTCCTCATGGAAGTGAAAAATATTTCTGCTCGCACGATGTCATAAAACCAGTTCTTGTCACAAACCACAAAAAGCTTACTTTTGCTAAATCGGCGGTGCAAATGTTTTCCCTTCCCTTCCCCTCTCCCCAGAATTATCTCTATAATTTCGCTTATTAGTAGCATAACAAGAATTATTTCTATATTTCCGCTCAATCAACTCTTCTTGTTTATGTATCTATTTGTGTCTGTTTATGTACAGTTGTTTTATGTGAAATTATAATTCTCAATTTTCAACCATTTCTAATAAGTTTTGAATTAAGAAATAAACAAAGATAAAAAGAATTCGTTTCATCCATTTATACGATACCGCTATCTATCATACTGAAAATAATGCACTTAACATTTAAATAATTCAGGATCTCCCAGTTTCACCGGAAGTGAACAACAAGTTTACATGACTGAATTTGGATCACATTAAAAACCAGCTATGAGCACTTAAATATCTGATGCAATTTCATCGTTCGAATTTTTCTTGTTTTGCAATACTTTTCAATAGCATTTCTCAGCACACAATAAGTATAATAATTACTTGTCAATGATGATGATGACGATCATGACGAATTAATGATGACACTTGTTTATTTCCGAAAATTACCGAGTATGGAAGGAAGTTTCAAAAATATTGGATGTGAAATGAAGCTTCAAACTTTTTGTTTTTTTTTTTTTTTTTGCATTGGCAAAATTTTGGTGTTGTTCGAACTTTCAAACAAAAAGTGCAGTAAAAAAATCTACTTTTTGAAATAATTGCATTAAAAAACTTCAAGCATATCATTCCGCCACTATATTTTCCAGATTTTGAAAGAAAAAAAAAATTTTTTTAATAGTCAAAAAAATGATAATTTTAATAATCAAGAAAAATAACATATAAAAGTATAAATTTTCATAAAGAAAAAGGGATTGAAAATGTGTCAGATACAAAAACAATAATGAATATAATTTCAAACATTTATTTCTTCCTTTTTCTTTTTTGTTGTTGTATTGTAGAAATGTCAGCAACGAGTACATTGTAGGGATTGATCCGGTGAAATAATTCCTAGATTTTAAAAATGAAATATTGCTCAGTAATGATAATGATTCCAATCGATGGATGTTGAAGTGTGTAGTATGATCCAAATTGTATGAAAACATGCAAAATAAAAAGCATTTAAAATAAAAAAAAAAGAAAGCAATGGGTTTTTAGAGCAAATCTCGAGAGTTAAGAATCAGTTAAGAGAACCCAGTCATTCACCGAGTAGTGGGCAAGAGATTCTTGAAACTCACTGAGGACGACATCTTTGAAAAAATTACCAAGAAACTGAGAAAATGCAAATTTTCGGAAAAAAAAAGTATATAGATAGATGTAGGAAATGGTAAGATTCAAGTCTTCAACTTTTTCAGATGGTCGGATTGATTGGGACAGCTTTCTCCATTTTCTTTTGTGAATGCTACGGAATGGATCGTGGTGCAAAGTTTCTCCTTAAATGATTTATTCAGATTTTTCGGGCAAGGCTTCTCAGAATTTATACGATGCGCAACGTTTTCCTTAAATGATGCTAACATTCCTCGACATTACTAGCTTAGTGTCGCATTTTGCCTTGTCCTGTGATTCCTCAAATACTTAAAGTGCACTAATAATTACTACGACACAAAAATTAGTTTGCGAAGGTTGAGAAGTTCAAAAATCAGAAAATTCTGAAGATTTCAAATCTTGACATTCTTCTCATATTCGTTGTTGACATAACGTAATTTCAAGTCCATCTATTTTAAATTCCTTATTTCAAATTTTCTTTTCACCGATAGTAGATGGTACTATTCCTCGGGATTCTTAATTTACTACCTTAATCGCCAGGATTATCCCCAATAAACTGCTTCGCTTAGTCCATCTATAGGTCAGGCTTCAGTGTCCTTAAAAGATACCGGGCTGGGCTTATTTGCTTGCGTCCTTGTTTTCAACTTGAGCTTCTCAACGCTGCACCCTGCATATTTGCTTCTTCCTGGCATTAGGCTTGTTGGATGGATTATTTCCATCAGACGATGATATGATGATCACTAGACAATACTTTATCAACAGCCTGAATGAATCCCAATTCCATCCGTAATTATCACAGAACACATATAAGTCACACGTGGTACATAATAAATTTCATTAAAGGTATGAAAGAGCAAATAATTGGCCGGACTTTCTCGAGAAATTCATCGTCGCACACTCTGCGACACGTTCAGTAGTGGGCATGTATAATGGGCGGTGATCGGCCGGTGGATGGCAATCTGTGTAGCTCTCCGGAATGCGCAAATGCGGCAAAGTTACGCTGCCCTACGTGCATCGAACTCAAACTAAGGGATTCCTACTTCTGTTCTAAGGTTAGTACCATTCACTGGTCAATCCGAATCTGTTAAAATTTGTCATATTCTTCAGAATAGTAATTTGTTTCGAACGGAAGGCAACATTGAAAGACGATCAAGTGGGTGGGTTTCCAAAATAGCTTATTGTACTTCCACTTCAATCGTACCGGTAAGGGGGTTACGCAGTGCTACTAGGAGAATTAAAATTGGTCCACATGTTGGACAGAATAAGGAGAGTGTGATAAGTAGGTTTGGAATAAAGCCACCTGAAAGATGCTAGACATCTTGGTTGTGATCGTTCGAGTAACCAAAAGTTTTATGTAAGAATGGTTTTTAAACGGCTGCAATTTGAGTTACTTTTGAAAATCCTCTACAACAATGGATATGGTAATGTTACAATTATGGACAGCATTGCACTGATTAACTTTATCCGGTCTACTAATAATCCTGCCATCCAGTTTGAGCCTTTAACTCACCTACTTTTTACATTTTTCTACTAACCAAATCTTCCGAAATTGATTATTTAAAACTAGACCAAGCAAAAATATTTATAGAATTTTTATTACAATATTTATGAAATTTTTTTCAGGAATGTTTCAAAAATAGTTGGCCATTTCATAAATTGATCCATTTGGCATGTACGGGATCTCCAGAACACTATAATCCATGGCCTTATTATCACTTTTCCGGATTGCTGCGTCCAGCACCAATGGGGCAAAAACGCGAGGTTCCGGATACCATTATGAAACCTGATTATGCACTTCGTGCAGATGGCATCTCGGAGAGCGAACAAGTTGCAAGAAATATTAATGAGATTAAGGTTGGTTCAAGAATTCTAAAGAATAAAATTGTTTTGTTTCTTCAGTCTTGTTTTGTAATCTCCGTATTGGGTTACATGTAGATTCAAAATAAGGAGGAATTCTAGATATGTTTTAAAGTTTTGACAAACAGTAAAAGTTCGGAGCTCAAAAATCGTAATATTTTATTAAAGATTAAGTTTATTGAGAAAGAAAGGAGAAAAGAGATAGAATATTGAAGAGGTAGTGCCTGGTATAAGTTTCTTTTTTTTTAGAAATAAGTTTTTCTTATAAGAGTAAACATTTCAGTTGCTCGATGATGATGAAATAGAGAGCATGAGAACAGTTTGTAAATTAGCTAGAGAAGTACTGGATGAAGCGGCTCGAGTTTGTGAACCCGGTGTTACTACAGATCATATCGATGCTGTGGTGCATGAAGCTTGTATCGAAAGAGACTGTTATCCCTCCCCTCTTGGGTAAGATTTATTTTTTCGCTGAATTACAACCTACTTAGTGTTATCAGATATCTTCTGTTCTTTCTTCTCAAGTCAGAATTAAGCTGTCTGGAATTGTGCCATTCCAAGTTATTCAGATATCACCAGTTTCCGAAAAGTGTTTGCACATCAGTCAATGAAGTAGTTTGTCATGGAATCCCAGATATGCGAAAACTTGAGAACGGCGATATTTGCAACGGTATTTTTTGATGTAATTGCTCCTTCGTTTTTCATTTAATTAAACTCCAGACCATTTTAATACTTTTTCATGTTTGCAGCGCGGAGTGAGTAATATTAAATGCTAAATGAACGTAGTGATTTGCAGTCGATGTGACAATATATCATCGTGGCTTTCATGGCGATCTAAATGAAACATTTCTGATTGGTGACAAGGTTAAGGAAGAAACGAGGAAGCTGGTGAAAGTTACATATGAATGCTTGCAACATGCTATTGATATCGGTGATTATAGTTATTTAATAGAGGTCTTTTGCATATTTAGAACTTGTAATAAAATTTAAATGCCAATTCCTCTCTTTTTTTTTTTTCAACGAATTTCCAACTTTTGATTTTATACGTAAGAAATTAAAGACTTACTTATTTAGTCCGTCCGGGTGTGCGCTTCCGTGAAATCGGCAATGTTATTCAGAAACATGCAAATTCGCATGGCTTCTCGGTCGTTAAGACGTATTGTGGCCATGGAATTCACAGGTTTTTTTCTTTTTCTTCTGGCACATTCAACTGGAAAAAGTTCCAAAGTCTCTTTTTCTTCAAAAAACATTTTTCCGATCTGTCACTGTTTCAGGCTTTTCCACACTGTTCCGAACGTTCCACATTACGCAAGTATGCTTCAATTTTATTCATTTATCTCTATGTTTGGAATTTCTTTTTTGTTCTCTGATTTCCATTTGTCATTAAAGAAATGAATCTTTTTTCGAATCTTAAAAGAATAAAGGTAACAATGGCGAATGATTTTCAGATCTTACCTGAACGTCATTTGCTCTTGTTTCAAGTAGTTTCTGGTTATCTTTTCTAGAAAATAAGGCGACAGGAGTCATGAAAGCTGGCAATACATTTACTATCGAACCAATGATTAACGCTGGTGGACACAACAATGAACGTTGGCCGGACAATTGGACTGCTGTCACCGTGCGTTACATTTTTGTGGTTTTTCCAAATTTTGAGATAAACGGAATGAATTCTTGAAATTTCAGGACACTTTAAATCCTTATTTTTGTTGATAAACATTTGGTCAGTTTAGAGTGATGGAAAGCCATCAGCGCAGTTCGAACAGACATTATTGGTAACTGAATCCGGATGCGATGTGTTGACAGCTCGAAGTACGGGTCGACCTTGGTTCATGGACCAGTTGGAAAAGAATTATTCTCCAAATTAGGTTATATAGCCCTCTCTCACTCCTTTTTACCATTTCATCATAATTATTGTTTCGGAATCTCCTATTCGATTCGATATATCGAGGAAATTTTCTTTTTAATACTCAGAAAGATTTCATGAAACTATGATTTCATCAATTCTCCGATTTAAAATGATTCAAGACACCGTATAGGTGTTTAACAAATTGTTTATGTCCTTGTTTATTTATTTTTCTTCCCTCAGTTATTTCATCATGCAGTGCTAATGTGTGAAAGTTTATTGCGGTTCTTAAATGTTTGAACCATCTAAGAATTTTATTTGATTATTTTAATGATGATTATTCTATGGATGTCTCATTTTTCTGCCTTGTTCGAATGTCATATTCGTGACCTCATTGCTAATAAATTCGTTGTTTGTGGGATTTTCTTATTGGCCTATAATTTGTATCATGACTTGTCTAAAACAAAGATAGTGTCAGAAAGATAGGTTATAAGACCACATCTCGTTCGCCTTATTAGAATAATTTGGAGCTACCCCAGTCAAAGCATTATTTTCAAGTTCGTTCCCGCTTCACTTCATTCCATTTTTTCAGCGTTCATTTACTTATAGGAATCTATATAATGTATTAATAATGTCTACCTTGCTATGGTAATAATAGAGAATGTTTACAGTAAGGCGCATATACATATAACGGAACAATTTTATGAACATACAGAATGCACATGTAAAAAACTGTGAAATAATTGAAATATGATCTCCCTTTCTTTTTCTTCTTTTTCTATTTATTTCTTAATTTTCCTTTGGAAAGTTTTTTCTGAATTCAAAGAAAGGACAAGATATTTTAAAATTTTATAATTATATATGCAAAGGATATACCAGATTTGTCCTTTACACGCCCAGCTGTTTAGTCAGGTCCTGTATTTTCCTTTGGAAAGTTCCAATCTTTCAGATGTCATCGCTTGGAATTAAAGAAATCAATTTGGGAGCATCTTTTATATCAGAATCATCTTTAAGAAATTCTGGAAACCAAAGCTGACTCGAACATCCAAGGATGAGTAAATATAAATGTTACTCGTGCTCTGTTGCATTATTCATGAAATTCATAGAACATGCAGTACTTTAAGTGTTCTTTACTGGATTAAACGGATTATTAAAACGTTATACAATTCCTCGAATTGAAACAGAACCAATAAGTACAATGTATATTACAAATTACGGAATTACATATTGGACATAAATAGGATGCACGAATTCTATGCAGTAAAGATATATAAACATAAGAATATTAACATTAAAAATTAGTAATGACCAAGAATTGATAACGAAGGAACACGTCGACGTCATTGGCAAAACAAAAAATATGAAGTTTTAGCTTCAGCAGTTATGAAAATATAGTGCTACTATTTCCCAACCCGCTTTTTAGAGTCTTATACCATCTGAAACAGAATAAAAAATTAAAATTAAAGTATCTTTGAGATACTAATTCAATCAGATATATATATATATATATAATTTAAATTAATAATTAACCAAGTGCCAAATAAATAACCTTTCAGCACTTCCCGAATGTGCAACTCGAAAATGAAGTGAAATACTATTCCTGTCATTTACTTGATTAGCATGCCGTAGCTCAAATAAACGACCACCATCATCTAATTCTTGCACACAAAATGTAAATCCTAGAAGAACGTAACGAGCCACAGGATGCACATCCTCAAATGGCAAAACTTTTAGTTCATATATTTTTATTTTATTTACTTTGTTACACTCCTTACTTGTTTGTTATCAGCATTCGTAATTTTTCGCAGAGTTCACAGGAAAATATAGTCAAGATAACTTCCTATAGGAAAAGGAACGAGGGATATTAACATTTGCAAAATATTTGCATAAACTCACAAATTCTGCATTATAAAAGCAAAGTACTAAGACACCATCTGCATGCGATGTAAGCCGACCCCACTTTTCATTTTCACCACCTTTTTGATTTCTAAAAAAAAAAAAAAAAAAATGAGGATTCATTAGCATCACGTAAAATGCTCAAATTGCATTATAATAACAATGAATTGAAACAGAAAAAGTTACCTGAGAAATACAGTGCCAGATACTACCCCTTCAGCATTTCGACTGGGAACACTAGTTTTAGTCAAAGATTCATTTTCCGGAGCTGTAAAAATCGTACTTCCTAATTCCCCTTTCCCTGAAATAAGACAACATGAATTTTCTTGAGCAAAACATAAAATAAAGAATTTTGAAATTATTCAGTTGAAACTGAAGAGATAAATTCTAAAAGTAGAAAGAAATCATGATCATGAACAAACATTTTTTGATGATTTTAACATAGCATTCTGGACAAACTTTGGACCGCATATAATAACTGTTAGTTTTGACAGGAGCATAGCCAACGCAGGAACGACATATTAACTACAATTGAATTATTTAGCTCCAATTTTAAATAGGAAATCGATTCAGCCAAATTCAAAAATTTTCATGACAATTCAAAACTTTTTTGTGAGAGAATAATCTATAGGCTGATTTGATATTCGAAATGAAATATTTACTAGTTCGAATCAAAAATCGAGTTGAGTCCCGAAAATTTCCATTTTTTTATTTCAATCGACAATATTACTTAATATATCTTAAATCTTTTCTTATATTGCTATGCAAAGGCACATTAATGTATATATTCCAAATAAGTTAGTATTTTTTTTTTCGCTTTATGACTTTTACCAGTGTATTTTAAGCGGAATTCTCTTGAATCTATTGGAGTTATCGAAATTGAAAACTATTTTTTCAATAGAAAATATAAACAAACTTACGTATCCACATTCACGGCAGTGATGACGACGATTCAGAACATTGAATTTGGTAGAACAACCAGTCATCATACACGATGTTGCTTTTGGATCAGGTATCCATAATGGTGTATACTTGTGCTTCCCAGTGATCGGCATATTATTCAGGGAAACACTATGATCCGATCCATCATTCGACATCTTCGCATCTGATGTGCTTTCACCCGTTGGTTCATTCTTGTGCATTATCCGAACATTGAAAACCTGAAAATGATGAAGTCAGGAAAATTGAAAGTAAGATATCAGCTATCTTTACATGAATTATTCATGAAAGACCTTGTTTCTAGCAATTTTAATGCGACGCAGCTCTTTTGCCTCCATCTTGGCTTCATTGATTCGTTTTACCCAATCGTCTCTTTCTCTTTTCGTTCTAAAAGCCCAAACAATTATTTTTTCATTTGTTGAGATGAAATTTTTCACAAATTAAATAGCAAAAGCTTGCAGTAATTAGGTTGTCAGTACCATTCAGTTACACAGTGAGGTCATCTTTCTATCGAAGTGCAAGAAACAAACATACTTTGCAATAAAAACAGCACTTTTCTGTGTAGTATATAGTTGAAAATGAGTTTCGTATTCGCCATGTTCTTCTGCTTTCACACGAATCCGAGAAACAAGAAATTTATAAAATTCGGAATGGAAATTGGCATCTGTTCCAAGTGAAGGGGTTCTTGAATATTTACAAATTAACAACACATCCGAGAACTGCAACATATTAAAGTTGTGTAAAAACATTTTAGATTACCATTATGTCTCCTTCACATCTGCTAGCTATCACGATGCTTTGATATCAGAACGATTTGGGCAACTGTGAACTACATCGAAATTTTGTAGTGATTATTTCAAGTAACAATGAACAAATACCTCCCATAAATTATGAATATTATAACTGAGAATATAACTAGAAATTTTGATTTGCAGCGAAAGATGAAGGGTCTCAACACCTATACAGCTATTTTTCAGCCGGCTTCCAACATGAAAAGAGCATTTTGCCTATTCTTCAGAAAACAACATGCCTTTTCTAGCAACAACTCTTTGTTATCCAAAATATAATGCGCAAAAGTGTACTAGAATTTATGCAATCCACTAGACTGAAAGAAAAAAAAAAAAGAATATGGTGAAAATCACGTTATAAGAATCTCTAAGAGAACATACTAATATCAAGTAACGAGGTTGTAAATCTTTCCGCGACTGCTTCATCAATTCACCTTCAAATAAAAGATGACGATTTGCTTCGAAAACATTGAATCTTCCCTGCAAATTTCAATTTTCATGCCAACTTCTCGAATATTTCGGTTAATTTAAAAATGAACGGCAAATTTTTTTCAGCAACAAAAAATACCTCAAGCCGTCGATACAAATCAATTAAACGTTTTTCCAATTCAGCTCGACTAATTTGTCGATCAACCAATTCTGATACTTTCGATAACTGCACCAGTGCTTCTGAATAAAAAAAAAAAGAATAATTTACTACCCAAAACTTTTTCGTCATGAAACTTTATTAAAAGTGATGGTACGAATACTAATTGTTATTTCAAAAAGAGATTAGTTTTTTGGATGCGATGCAAAGCAAATTTCTTACTAAAACCAACCTTTACATACTTCGAACTCATCAGATTCAGGCACTAAGTGCTTTTTGTACGCCTCCAGTAAAATCGTATAACGCACAACATTTTGATGAACGATATCAAGTTGCTGAATTATAGATATTTTACCCATTACTTGCTCCTCGAACTGAAAACAGTAAATTGAGCAAAACGTATCAAATAACAATAGTTCATTACAAAATATTTCAATTTATCTACCTTCACTGTTGCATGAGCTAATTCTTCGTTATCTTGAAGCAACCTTATGAAATCATCAACATGTTTCTTCTTTTCTTTGAGGTAGGGAAGACAACATTTCAATAAACCAGCACCATTTTTTAAGCATTCTGCCATATTTGGATCTCTTGAATCCCTGAAATTATGTGCGAATTTCCACCATCAAATAAATGAAGCTCTAAGACTTTATTTTCTAGGATTTTTTAAAGCAATATCCAGAATGAGCATAATTTTATTTGAAGCTTTTTATTTAATTTAATGATTTTCCTTACATCATCGCTAAATGAATATTCTTATGATGAAGAAATATCACAATTGTTATTTTGAAAAATACCAATTCTCGATTTTTGATGAAATTTTTTCCAGTAAAAACTTATGTGCTTCTTTCACCATCAGCAATTGCTGAGCTATCTGACTGATCAAATGAGGATGTCCATTCGGCAGCGGTTTCAGAAAATCAATTCCTACCTCCTTCCCATATTCCGTCAAAAATTCAGGATATTTCTGAAAAATAAGATCCATAGATTCAAACGAGAAAAAAAGACGCTTATTAGAATTTCTCTTCATTCACAAATTAAATACTTACCACAGCAAGAAGTTCCAATTGTTCAACAAATTTTTTCTCAACTGTATAAATCTCGACTGCTGCATAGTGAAGCTTCTTCAACCTCTTGTCCTGTAATTTTCTAAATTCTTACATTGCAATGATAGTTTTGAATGATTTTTCTTTGTACAAAATCTCCAGTGGAGAATCCATTTCCATCCCTATAGATAAAGTCAAAGGAATAATGAAAATACCCGCTTCTTTGTAATAAAAGTAATGACTAAAATGTACAATTGCTACAAACAGTTTCCACATTTTCTGATTCATCTCTTATCTGTTCTGGATCCATACCATAATCTTTTCTTTTATTTCCATCCTATTGTTTCAAACTTAAAAAAAAAACCTCGTCTCGAGAACCGGTATTGTAGACGATGTCCATGGCTGAACAATCAAACGAACTTCTTGTCGGGCTTACTATGCTAGTACGACAAAGTGTACTAATTGTGCTGTGAGCATCACTACTAGGTCTCGATGATGTGGCTTCGGAATCACAAGAAAGCAACGATTCACAATTTGATTCGAGATTCTGGAATGCATTTTTTGGAAAAAAAATTACCAAGCAATCTGACATGGCATGCATTTACAATTGTATTCCATGTCAAATTCGCTGATGATAAAAAAAAAGAAAAAAAAAAAAAAAGGAACTAAAAAAACCGACCTGTCTGCCCGTCATCATCTTCCTCATCTTGGAATTGGCATCAGTATTTGAATCATGCACTACTACATCTTTCGATGTCCTGAACAAACCTGATAGAACGTTTAGAGAGAATATTAACAAAGAACAGATGACGCTACAGAATGCGATAAAATAAGTTTTTCTGCCACTGTCTGGTATTTTCGATCCTTTCATTTTCTTTTTTTCTGCACTAAGTAAAAAGGCTGTGCGAAAATTTAAACAATCGTCACAGATAAAAAATTATTTTAACCAACAGCTACATGATACCTCGCACTAGTTCCCTTGAAAACATTGTTTTTCAACTCTTCCATTGTGACTGCATGAAATAATTGTCCAAAAGTGGATTTCTTTCGAGGTCTTGTTCTGAAATAAAATTCTGAATCTTCTAATAATTTCAAATTTTTGATACTAAAGCCTTGTTAACAAATAGAAAACAAAAAAAAAAAAAAAAAAAGGACGCTATGATTTTGCCATTCAGTATCCGAAAATGAAGCTTGCACTCATGTACTTCACTCTTGAATAAAGCCTTGAAACCAGAGTTTTAGTTCACAAATCGATGGTAAATCATTAGCCAAGTTGAATGTTGGAAATAAACTTGTTGAAGTATAATCAGATCATGCAAAATTAAATTTAATTGTTAACTAAATAAATCAAATAATATAAATTTAATCACTAAAAAAAAAAAAAAACCAAATACTGCAACTGCTATAACATATTCAACTTGACTTTCAAGAATCAAGAAGTACATTATGAATTAGGTTAGAAATTAGGTTAGATTGGAATCAGAATAGAAATTAGATTAGATTGGAATTAGAAATTGGAATTATCGTCAAAATCAAAATTAGATATTAACATAAGTTTTTTTAAAAGAAAACTTAAAAAAATCTTACAAAATCTCATCTGATTTGAAATTTTCCTCCGGAACCAACGTTTTTTCGTTACTGTCTCCAGTCGCTTCTTCAGAACAATCAAAACTTTGTTCCGAACATAGCGATTCTGTTTCACTAGATAATGGACTTCTAAGCTGGAGATCCATCCAAGAACCATCCGAAATTACGGACGACCTCATGGAGCTGCAACAATTTAATACTATAAAAATTGTAGATCTAGGATAAACGGAACAAAGCATGCTGTCTACTAAATCAAAATAGATAAAAGCGTCAACAACTGAAATAACACCTTTGTTGATCAAGCGACGAATCTCTTGGACCAGGGAAAACAGTCGGTGATACCATTTGTCCAGATTCGACCAGACCATCATAGAATGCAACTGCACTTCGTACTTTCGTAAGATGCCTTTGAATATCGGAATCCGAAATAATATTTGAACTTGTTGGAGTTGCACGACCGTCATTAGGTGACCTAATGGAAAATTAGCAAGGAAACTTTTAACATTAGATGAATTCGTCATTTGGAAAGTGAAAAATTATGAGTAAACTCAAAATAAGGAGTTGAAAGGACCAAGTTAGTATGTAAGGTGATCTTGATAACTACAAATCAAGGAATAACTAAAAATTAAGGAAGAAGTGCAAATGAAATAGTCAACGGCTAAGATTCAGGAAATATTTAGGAAAAAAAAAATCACGAAGATGGATACTTTTAACTGTGGACATCTATTTTGTCGACTTATTCTAACATTTAAATATACAAAGATCAACCAAAAAAATACCTCGCAGTATTCTTGGGAGAAAAACCATCCTCACTGATGCCTCTACTTAAAACATCGACCGGACTCACTGGAGAAATTATGGATGTTGGCTGAAATATAAAGCTAAATTAGAGAACAAAGTCAAATTGAAAAAAAGAAAAATAAAGTTAAAACAATTTATACGTCCTGACACAATTATAATTCTTTTTTTTTTTTTGCATTTATAACGATGAATAAAGCATAAGACAAAAAGACACTAAAAAACGAAAGGCTCATTTAAATCATTCCATTTAGACTCATTTGAATTATTTCGGAATCTCTACTTCGGCTACAACTAAGTATGTTACCATATTAAAAATATAGAACTACAATTCAATTTCTGTTTTCTTGATTATTAATTTCAATCCCAAATATGACATCGGCTGCCAACTTCATTCATCTTTTAATTCGGTCATTCAAATGTCTTACGCTTTTGCATGGCTTCCGCGCCACAACCGGCTTTTGTTTCAGTTTTGGTGCATTTTGCTCGTTGTTGATTTTACCACCTTCGAAAAGTACTTTCCTCTGCTCTACTAAAAAAAAATTGAAGTTAAACTTTATTTTCAATAGCAAATTAGCAGCAGTGAACTGAAAGTGGGTCATTTTAGATTTATTGTAAGTGAATTATTCAGCGATAGTTTTTAAAAATAGAAAAAAAAATTTTAAATAAATCCGTAAAATTTGAAATGTTACTCCAAAATGTGATAACTATTAATGGTTCATTGGCCAATTAATATCGATTACATCTGGTGGTTGCTTGGATTCGTCGGTTTACATTTATACAGTGATTCAATATGACTTATAATCCTAGTAACAGTAATATGAAGTAAGAGAAAGATAACTTACTAAAATTATTACACGACGAAAGTTCTTTGATAGTAGTAGAATCAGATGCTTGATCATGTTCAAGCTGAGCACGTATTTGCTTAACACTTACATTCAAATGTGGGATCTGGCTTAATTCGTGCATAAATTTAAGCAATAGTCATTAGGTAATATCAAACCTGAAATGAAAATCAGTAAAACTTGGAGGACCACCTGAAAAAAAAAAAAAAAAAGAGAAATCACGGCCTAAACATATTTAAACTTGAAATATCACTTTCAAATATCCAAATATATCACTGCTTTAAAACAGAACGTAGCCAAAAGATTTTTGAAGACAAATTAAAATAAATGACCCAGTAATTCTAAGGTAATTATATTTGTTCATTTCCGTTCAGACTGTTGCAAAATGACTCAGTCAAGAGTAAGAAAACAAAGAGGATTCAAATAAAGAAATATTAATCATAGCTCGGCATCTCTTTTTCAAGTAAACTAACTGATTATTCGACACATAATATAACTGGAATCTTTGATCGCTGCAATATTATTACTATGAGCTATATTAAGATGCCCTTTTGTTTGCATTTCATTTTTCAAAAGACGCTATTTCTTTAATATATCAATGTTTCTTTCCCTTCCTTTCTCTCTTCCCCTCTTTCGTTTCTCGAGATGTACGTTGAAACTATAGATAACGGAATTATTTCAGAATATTCGAGCAATAAGTTACCATATTACTGTTTCATTCATTAATTACGATTGTAGTTGAAATAGCAAGAAATAAAAAATAAAAAGAATGGGTATGTTTAGGAATGTAATATACGACAAAAAAAAAAAAAAACGGTCGGTCATTGTTGTTGTTTCTTGATGGGAGTTGGGAGGAGTGAAGTTGAACGAAATGTTTCCATATTTTCCAGTAACATAGCCGATAATTCATAATATTACCTTTAATTTCATCTCTACTTCCTTCCTCCCCTTCATGTCCCCGTTATTTCCTTATCCAATAGTTGATAGCAGGAGAACAGTAACCGTGGCACATTCCTTGGACTATTTCAAAATGATATTCCAAAACTGGTTTTCCTTTTTCTTCGTCTCTCTTTCTCTCTTTCATTTAATTAATTTAAATTACCGTTATTTACCAGTCATCATTTACGTGTCTAAACAATTACTACATCAGCATGGTTACTCATTCTTACCTTACTTTGATCTTTATTTCACGAGAAATAAAATGTGATTTATGTTATAATCAGTATCATATATCAATGGCACAATGTAATATTACGGTTAATATTACGGTAATAATTAAATATGGCGTATATCATAGTATCATATATCAACACTAATTACGCTGCCATATAATATTAAATATAATACTAATATAATCATTTGACATGAGCTGCATGTTTTTGAGACATGACTTAAGTTCTGAATACAGCAATTTCATTTTTTTTTTCTAACTCATAATTTATTTAAGGTATTGGGAAGAGGTAACAAGTGTGGGACAGATTTGTTTGGATTAATTCAGACCATATTACTATATCATAGTGGTATCGAAATAAAATGCTAAATGTTACGATAACTTACCTCGACTCATTTATTTAAAGCAATTATTTGCTTTAATTAATCAATATATACCAACAGCTCAGCTGAAATGCTAGGTCTGTTGCCAAATACACGGTATATTTAATTTAATCACGTAAAAAATGATGATTAAAGATGAAATATATATAAAAGAATACCAAATAATAGATGTCACATTGTACTATATTTTTGTAGCAAATATCCATTAGTTTTTTTTTTTCTTTTTTTGTTAATTCCCTCTTGATGATCGAACAAAAATCAGCTAAACAACACATTATTACACGAATAAACGAACTCTCCGTCAACTATCTTGGACTCAACAATGCAAAAATGCTGCAACTCGCATCCAAACCGCAAAAATAACTCGTTTTGAATTGATGTTTAATCGAGAAGAACTGTAGTTGCTTTGATTACTTATTTCCCTGTCTTCCTTTTTACAAATTGTATTGCCATCGATTATCTCGTTTCAGAAACATACTTTTTTTCCAATCTCTGTCATCATTAATAATTGTGATTATTTGCAAATTTCTCAATCTATGTAAGATCTTTTTAATCATCATTCTCATCTGTCGTATATGCTTGTAATCTCCGCTGTCTCCAGTTCTATAATATATCTTTTCTAAGTCTCAATTAAATTTGACAATTCGGAAATTAACATTTTATGACTCTCTTAGCATTTTCCAAGATCATCATGCTAAGATGTAGTTGAAATTAATTTCAGATTATTTTACAATTGTAAAGTTTGCACGCTTCCTCATGTGTAAGAGAGACAGTTTAATGATAACTGTAATGATATATCAACTTACCGAATTTCGTTAGATATAAAGGAAGTGATTATTCTGTTATCAGTGAATGATTATTAATAAACTAATATGAACGATATGGATGACATGGAAGCGTTTGATACACCACCGTGGGAGAAGTTTGGTCGTTGGGTATATTGTATCTGTGTAGTGACATTCGATCTTGAATTGGGACAATCAATTGAAGTAACTATTCGATTCAAATGAGTTTGCTCAAAGATTTCTACGTCCGTCCAAAGTTTACTTAATTGAAAATCAAATCTGAAATAGCAGAATTGTAAGACATAGCAGAAAATTATTTGTTTACAAAATCCCGGGATGTAATGATGTCCATTATATTACGATACTATTTAAGTTGAGCAGTTGAATTGATTCTGATTTGAAGTTGCGATTTCTGCAGATTAGTTTTCATGAGCTTTTTAAAATTAAACCTGGAAATTTGAACTTTGGATTTCAAATTCTGTCGTTTTCTACTTTGTTGTTTTCGAATTTCTAGAATTTGGGATCAGTCTCATGCTGATAATTCCTAATCAAATTCATAATTTTTAATCAAATTTCATATGAAAGGAAATCATTATTTGTTTTCCAGGTAGTCTATCCCGGTGATGCACAGTTGACAGTTAATGAGAAAAGTAGTATATGTTACTTGTCGTTTCCGGATTCCAATTGTGGCATGGCACGTGATACCAATTTTCACTTTCGGATACGTCGATCATCTGGTTGTTCTAATTTATCTACATATGCTGCATATTCAGAACGCGTACCGGCAGCTATTGATGCCGATCCTCAATATTTTTATGGGTTTGTTCACTCCAGGTTTGTTCAACAAAGGTTTTTACTACTCAGAAGGTTATTGATCTTTTTGTATTGGTAGCGAAATTTCGAAATTTTGAAATAGATCATTACATTCGGAAATCATAACTATTTTTTTCAATTGAAGATTTTTCACAGATACATCCTGAGCCGATATTTTATTTCTTATCATTTGCATATTTCGTGTATGCTTTGACTTGCAGGCAAAAGAAAGATTCTTCCTTGCCACGTGGTTATTTTCAAAAGGTATGTTCATCAAAATGTTGGAATTTTATTTTCTCTATATTTTAAAAGTTAGTCTTGACAGTTTTTGATTTTCAAATTAATCTATAAAGTTATCATTTTCAGAGTCTTGTTTTATTAACAGTGCTGCCTCTTTTTGATTTGTTTTCGCTTGTTGTCGGTGTGATTGCACAAGGCTTTTTCGATTCCGGTGAGCCAGCGATCGAAGCAGGTAGTGTTACTGTGAAGTTTCAGTTGTAATTTTTTGATCAGCTTTTTTTTTATTACGTGATAAATATCTTGTTTGTAATATTGTCAGCGGGAACATAGATTAAAACTGCCATATTCCAAAACATACAAGAGATTCATCGCAAATACTACATCCATTAGAGCTTTCTTCTTGTTCATTCTGTTTTATGAATCTTATATTAACTATTACCAAAAAACTTTTTGTTTCAATAAGTGAATATAACATTTACCTCGCTTTCTTCCTTTTATAATACAATCACTTTCATCACTTTCTAGCCTGCCATCATATTGATCAATGGCCAATTCCCATTCCTGGTATCGTGCTTTGTTTACCACTAATGGGAAATGTGATACAGTGTCGGATTCCATGCCAAATTGACTTATATTCACCTCAAAGAAATTATCTTATTAATGTTAAAGTAAGTTTGTTGAATAATTGGGTTGAAAATTTGTATTAGAGTTTATTTGAGAAAAAACAAGAATTGGATTTGATTTCTATTTTTAAATCTGCATTTGATTTGTAGGACGATCAAAACACAATTGATACTGTTAAAAAATGCAAGAAAAATACACGATTCGTATATCTGTAAATTTTTCAGTTAATGTCACCCAGCAAAAACCCAGTTTTATTATCCATAATGAATAAATCGAATATTCTTGGGTAAGTTGATAAATCTCTTTGATTAAGTTTCTTGAATAGATTCAGCGGAAAATCAGAAATATGTTAATTTGAGGTAGGCCATTATCCGTTTTTGAACAAATTCCGAATTTTTTTTATTTTATTTAAAATGATAAGATTTTTTTCAGAAGTTTATTGTTTGTTGTTAATAATGTGCAGTTATTATGGGAATTAGTGCTGACTGGAGAGGTAATTCCTGAAATGTTTTTTTTTTTTCTGTAATTCTTAATGTTTCTTACATAGCACATTATGAGGATGATGTCTTATCACTAAGCCACGAATTGTATCATTCTGGATTAACCTGGAGATGAAGCATCTAGAATTGGAAAAAAGTTATTTCAGCCAGTTGTGGTACTAGCTCAAAATCCATCAGAATGTTCCACGTTCGTGCAATCTCTCACTTCTTTGATATGGCCTTTAAGGTATTTATATACAAGTTTCTCAGGTTATTTTTTCCGTTTTTCAGATAGTTGTGTTCAGATTTATTTTTTAACTTTTTGTTATGGACAAATTTAGATACTCCAGTGATTATCGACCCTTTTTCACCATCCATGATGCTGAATTTCGGGAATATTCATCAAGGACTAATCCATGGTACTCGTTTTTCTTGCTTTTATTAATTTATGGAGAAATAAAAAGCGTTTGTGAAATGTACTTGCTAAATTAAACAATAAATTTGTAGTCATTTATACCTTCAATTTTCCATTTTTATTTTCTGACGTTCTTTTTTATAGGCCAAATGTAATTCTCGGAGTAACCAATCCGTTCTTTACAAAAGTATTTCAAAACTGGCCCCATATTATTCGCTTGGTTCCTTCACAAGAGCAGCAGATTCCTGTTGGTGGGAAAAGGAAGTATGTCTAACTTTTTATTGCCGAAATAAAAAATTTTTCATTTCTTGTTTGATTGAAATTTTGAGAATAGAATTGTTAGAATTTATTTACTTTACATACACTTTTTCACCAATCCGTTTTTGATTTCGTCTCTCAACTGATATTATCCTAATCATTCTAAATTTTGCAGAAAAATCTGGAATAAGCGCATCCTTGAAACGAAATATGGTTTATTTAGTCAATACAAAATGTTTCTTCAAAAGGATAAGACGCTTTACAAAGATGCTTTGAAGGCTAACAATTCAGATTGGACGGATGCAACAGAATTACAACGACGGATACTTGACTTAACGCAAAATTTTATGATGCCTTTAGAGAATTACGTTTCATCATTAATGCCTCTAAAAAAGCATTTGTCGCCTTTCAAAGTATCTTTATTTCTTCGCAGAACGTGTTTTCTTTATTTAGAGATTTGTCTTCTTCGTGATTGAGAAATTTCAGGAGAAGGGCATGATTCTATTGCTGCTGCGCTCCACTTTTTCTCTCTAGTATTCAACTATTTCGTTATAATTTGTTGCAGAATGTTCCGCAGATTTACCCGTTTGTAGTGGATAACTTCTTTTCTGCCTTAGATGAGACAAGAATTATGCAGACATCGGGTATCAGAGGTGATTGGCGCGGTAATTTTTTTGTGTTCCTCTTTTTCTCACTCTTTTTCCTTCATTCTTCAGAATTTATTCATCTCCTGGAAAGATTGAACATTACTTTGAATAAAGTAATCAAACAGCTAAGACTGGTTAAATTGGCATGTTCATTTCAGGTTTGTATCAAAAGTTTACAACTTCACTAAACTTTCAAGATTGGTTGTCTCGTAGAAAAGCTGATTTGGAACGACAGTTGCGACTCCTACATCTAGAAGTTTGTTTACTGTTAAAAATTATCAATTATTGAGTTGCTATTATTGCTTATGCGAGAACTTTTGAAGTTGTCCTCAAGATATGGGAAGAGAATTGTATCAAAGAAACAAAAAAATTGAAATGTAAGTGATGTTAAAGATCTTAGATTATCCATGAGATAAGTGGGATAAGGTGTAATACTTTAAAATCTATTGCCAAAGAAAAAAAAAGATTTTTTTTCTTTTTTTCGATAAATGCTTTATTTCAGATGCTGTGCAGTGCAGATTTCAGTAGAGAAACACTTCATAAACGTCCACAAGTTGAAGTCGTTGATCTTGTCCTCAAACTGAATGATCGTATCCAAAATCTGGACGAGGCATCTGAAAGTTCGCGAATTCGGTTGCAGTCACAAATTTCTGCTATTTTATCATCCGTGGATGATGATTTAAAATCAGTATTGCTCTCCAACGGCTCTTTGAGGGACTGTATTTAACAATGTTGTGATCATAGGTAAATTATAGAATTATTAATATTTCTGTCTTTAATTATTATTTGTTGGGTGTTTTTACTTATTTAACTACTTCACCTTTTATTATCTTTCCGTTTTTAGGATTTAAAAAATCTTTCAATAGTTGATTATTCGATGCAGTGAGTTGGAATGTGAATTCCAATGTAAGCAAATTGAAGCCCATATAAGGTCAAGGATACGATTGAAAGCTGTAGTTGAGAAAGCTGCTTTATATTTGTAATACTAATGCATAATAATGTCTTTGATTTCCTGCAAATCAAGGTTTTCCCAGCTTAAATATACAAGCAGGAATTGAATTTCTCGAAGTCCTCGAACTTTTCCTCATTATTAATCAGAGTCTATCTTATAAAGTGTGAGATGATAAAAGCAAAGTCTTGAAATCAAAATCCCTGGCTAATTTCATAAAAAAAAAAGTTAGACTGACTATAATTACTTGAACGCATTATTGTTACTTGAATTTTAACTGTTTCTTTCTTCTCGATATATTATTTTTCTTGATACATTACTCTCTTTTCGATATATTATTTATCTAAGTTATCTAAATATAACTTCTCACAAATATTACATGTCTTAAAATTAGGTAAGTTCAAGTACCATTTATTTCTTTGCTTGTTTTATTTGTTATTTAAAGTAGTCTTCTGAAATTTTATCTTTGTTGATGTCAGTACAAGTGAACTTCATTTCTTTTTTTGTGCCGATGCAAGTGAATTTTGTTTTATTTTGTTCCAATTTGCTCAGCAAGATTTAATGCCTTGTATAGATTGCGTAATCAACTTTTATTGTGCATTTATCATGTGTTTTTAAAATTATTTGCTAGTATTATTTATTTTTATCATGTTTTTCTTTTTTACAATATATCCCAGGCATTTTTACCAAATTATTAGTCGAAAAAAGTACAAAATCAATATCCGCAATTTTATAATTCTGCTTGGGAAAAACTGGGAAATGTTTTTTGTATATTTTTCTTGAAAGATTAACTGTTATTTTATTAAGCTTCATATCAATAATTTTCAAATATTGATTATTGCAATATATTGTTTGCCGTTCTACCACTTTCTTTTGTATTGTTTTTTTGAATTGTTAAATGCTATTTCTTCTTGTTACGGGTGGTTATAGAAATAAAAGTTTTCTTTTGTCTCATTACGACTGTTACATCTTATTCGTGTTGTGAATAACTTCATAATAATAGCTAAAGAAGGTGACAGTATTACATTGCATAGATGTAATTAAAGTATTCTGAGCATGTGCAATCAGAATGAAGAAATTATATTGTGTGGAAATATAAATTCATAATGCTTTGCGCACTTGGAACAAATTATGCATTTCATTTTTGGAGTAGGCATCATTACACTATGTGCCATGTCTCAGTTATTAGAAATTGAAACGTACTTGTATTTACTAGAACTTATTTGAGTTACTTTCATTTTCAATTGAACTCTTACACATCTTATAGTTTTAGTTATGAATAGTCTATCTTTCAAGCCAAATTTTTCTTCAAGGCTTATTTTCTATCTTCTAATTATGTAAATGATAGGAAGTGAGTCGGTCACGACACATTGTCATTAGTCGCTATTGTTCACAACTCTCAAATATTTTATTCATCATAATAAAAAATTCTGCTGGAGTTGTCAAGATGATACTTTATTTAATATTAGATGATGAAATTTTTGCTGGTTGATTCTATTTCTGAAGTATTTTGAAATTTTAGAAATTTTAACAGTTTCTTCCAATAAATCGATGACATATTTATCCAAATTTCGCTAAACGGGACTTCAGATTTATTAGAAGTCTGTTTTTTCTTATTTGTCGCATCTTGTCCTTCGGGATTTGGACAACTTTTCTTGCATGAGTAATATCATGTTTATGGAAGCTGTGATTGAACAGTTAATAATTGGAATATCTTCAAAATTGATTTTTAAATTTATGAAATCTTTTTTTCAGTTTGACACTGATTTTTCTCAATGGCTTTATGATAAGTCACAGAATATATTCTTTCCATAAGTTTTTCTGATTGATGTTCATAAGCTTCAGATATAAATTTTGAAGCTTTAGATTTAGTAGGAGAAATAATTGTAATTGATATACTGCGAAACGAAATTGAAAGTGATAAATTTAATAAATTATCTAAATATTAAAACATCAATCAGCAAGCCGACTGAGATTATCATTTAAATAAATGTTTGTAATATTTCTCTTTTGGTAGGAATTTCTACGAAATAATGACAATTAATGTTTATTAGCAATTAAAATATTCATTGTTACTAGTTCGGGACAAACTTTTGAAGTATATTTTAGAATGATGGATCATTCCTGCTCATGTCATTCATAGCTTATGAATTGCTTTCTTTTCATATTTATTCGGACTAACAACAACAAATTGTATGGCTTATTTCTTAAAAACTATTAAAAATTCATTCACAAATGGTTATTATCAAAATAGTTTTCAAACTTTCATAGCGTACATATAAATATCAATAAAATTTTTTTGAAAATTTGAAAATTGTTGATCGATAATCAAAAAATTGTCCTTTTAAAGTATCATCTTTTTCTCTCAACAAGGAATGATTCCTCGATCAGATAAAGATGTGGGACAAAAAATAAATTGTATTTGATAATGAGGAATACCATCTAAGTGCTTGGACGGAAGAGAAACCTCAAAGTATTTTTAAATCAATTTTGTACAAAGAAGGTTATGATCAATGTTTGGTTATCTTCTGTCTTTGTGGCTTTCTGAATCCTGATGCAACAACTGCATCTGAAAAATACGCTCGGTAAATTAATGCAGTGATTCAGAATTGTAAACCTGTAACTAATAGGAATCAACAGAAATATCCGAAGTTTTTACACAACAACGTCGGACCATACATTCGAGAATTAAGAAGAACAAAAAAAAAAAAAAAATGCTTTCCAAGAATTAGTTGAATCTCAAAACATGGATTTCTATGCTACAGGAATGAACAAACCAATTTCTCGTTAGTAGAAATCTTTTCATTGCCATGATTCCTATTCTAATTATATGCTTAAGTTAAATATAATGATTTGAAATTCACTGCAGAAAGCGTAATTACTTTCGCATCAACCTAATATTAAAAAAGTTCCAGCAATTCCTGCTGCATTAATTTAGTTTTAGAATCATCACCAATATCTTCATTTTGTCTTTCTCTCTCTCCTTCCCATTCAACCAATCAAACTTAGTAGAAAAAAATAATTCTGTCAATTTCAACAAAATCGACATTACTTACTTGATTTATGACGCTAATTTCTAATTTGTGAACTTTAAAAAATCGGAATCCTTTTGAATAAGTTGCATATTGATATAATTTCATTTCAGTCCCAATTCCTCTTCATACGGTTTCATTTCAAAAGCTACGCAATACAATATGCCAACTTAAATTTGATATGCTTAGAATAACAAATGAAAAACTGGTCAAATTTATACTCGATAACTTGATTCTTGACATTCCAATGAAAATATTCATGTATGCTTTAAAAATCTCATTGTACACTTATCCTATGAATATCCTAAAATGAAGAAGTATTTTTCTAGATAATATCAATGAAACTGAATTCAAAAAACATGTCATAATAGCCTCAGAGTCATTTTGATATGTGTGAATTCAAAATTTTCATTTAATATTAAAATTTGAGAAATGTTTGCTTTGGAATATCTCTTACTTCAAACGACAAAACTTATCTTTTTTTGGAAAAATTATCAATTTTTTATCTCCGACATAGGAGTGGAAAAAAATTTGCTCACGAAAGAACAAATGAATTAATGAATCTTTAGAATTCATTGATCCATTAGTTCTTCCCTATTATTGTCTTTAATTTTCTAATATTTTTACAGCGAGCCAATATTTTTATAGTGATACTTAATAAAATCTCGACTTAATCAAAAATTTGTTGAATTCTTCATGAGAAAAAGATCGGATTTGTGAGATGATGTCTTTTCGATGCATAAGCTGAAATGTGTATGTATACGGAAAACGTTTTATATCCAAAAATTGTTTTTGTTTTTTCACAAATAATTATTCCTTCAAATTAAAAAGTTATTCTTGTATTTAAAGTGCTTCACAGCTAAAGCAATTCATAAAAATTTTGTAACCTACAAATAAGCATTTGTTGAGATTTTAATCTTTTTCAGTAATGCTGGCAAATTTTTTATGCTTTTTATTCATAATGTTTAATAAAAATTGGTTTTGTTTTGTTTTGTTTTTTTTCTTCTTTGCTTTTTTTTTTTCCAAAAAGAAGTTCGTTGTGCTTGAAGAACGAATAAAGAACAAGAATAAGTCATAACATGAATGCTGGCTCTTCGAAAGAATCTATCTTTAAAATGAATTTTTTCAAGACAACATTTATATTAATACCTGTTTCGTCTTTCTTTGCATTACAGTAATGCGGACAAGCCAAGAAATGTGACGAAAAATATCATCAACATAAGATTTCGAGAAATCTGCTTGAATTATTTTTGAAAGAATATTTTGTTCTGACAACACTGTTTTTTTTTCTTTTTTTCTGTTCAATATTTTTCAATGCTTATATTTTTTTGAAAATCGAAGTTTCTAATAATTGTAGAAGATGAACACTTTTTTTGGATATCAGTTTCTTTTGATCATGCTGCTTTCATCATTTACAACTTTCGCGCAATATTTTCCAGATACAGTTATGAATTTCGGTAAGTTTTAATAGCAATATCGTGATTAATTGATTGATTTCTGAAAGGAAATAATAAAAGAAATAATTATCGAAACATTCACGGAAATCATAAAAATCATTCGTACAATCAGTTAACTGGAGTGAAAATATAAAAGAATAGGAAAGCGAGAAATTATTTTGGCTAAGAAATTTATCACTTTCTTTTTTTTTAATCGAAGTTTTGAAATGATATAGGAAACACTCGAAACATTGAAAATGCGATAAATGCAGCGAAACAACGACAACAGCATTATCCACTTATACCTAATTGGGAAGCGATTGATGAGGCTAAGATTAACAACATAAGTAAGTTGTATATTTTTTCAGATTTCATTTGTCATTTCAAATATTTATTTCGAATGGCTTGGCTGATTTGGAAATAAGCTCGAATTGGAATTTGGACAGATTTTTTTTCAATTAAGTTAGAAATAGAAATTTTTTAATAACTCAATTGTCAACAAATAGCGGAAAATAACAAATCCAGAAATGAAATTTGATATATTTAATTTAATAAAACACTATTCATTAAAATTTTTGAGACTAAAAAATGAATTTGCGGTCAATGCAGTAGTTTTCCCTATGTAACCAACGTTGTTCCAAAGATTGCTTGTTGTCTACGATAAGTTTATCAAATAAGTTCACATCAGAAACAAACGTATAGATTGAAGTGATGTGCAGAATAATATTTTTTGGCCCTCTAAACCTTTCTCTCAGTAAAAATCTAAATTTTAAATAATAGAAATATTTTGAACTTCTAAAACTTGATCATATTTGCTTTACAGACTTTCCAATTGATTACGTAGAGAAAGGAATGATTATGAGAGAGCCATTCTACTCGACACTACCTGAAAATGGAATCAGAAAGCGAGTAGCCTCTGGTCAAGCAAATGATAAGGAAAGTTTTGCTCGATATTATGATGCCGCAGTTGATATCGATGCTGATAATGAATATGACAAACAAACTCCATTTCCATTGTTGGTTTTAAAGGGTGCCCGTAGATTTGGTAAATAAGCTACTCGGGAAATATCATCGGGAAATAGGATGCAGGAAGTTTTCCTTACCGTGAAATTCTTGCTCATGTAATTAAAATAAATTGTAATTCACATTCAATTTATAGCATGGTAATATATTCCTGTTATATTGTTTCTTATCAGTTAATTCAATATCACCAAATATTTCATGATATACTGATAAGACAAAAATATCATATTAAATTCTGATACAGTAGATGATAGTAAAGTATGAGTTACAGATAACACTTTTTTTTTTTTTGGAAAGCATCAAATATGATTTCCGAAATTACCCGAGATTGTCTTTAATCTTGCTGATTAATGAAATTTCCATATATCGGAAGCTACTTTCTCACTCAAGTCTTCACAAGTAAACAAACAAACTGATTTTATCACTTCCGTTTGTTGCATTATTTTTTAGAAAAATTTAAACATTTTCAAGATCAACACATTACTATTAACATTTTATTGCTTTCATGATAATACATGAATATTAATAGTAGAACATAGATTTTTATGATGCAAAATTTAAATAATGTTAAGAATTCGTTGAGGTATCCGCACGAATAAAGTTTTAAAAAATATGATCAATCTTGGAAAATTTCAATTAACTACATTATAATTTTCCCTTCGATCAAATATTAAAACAAAATATAGAAATATCGATTAATTTTTAGTGAAGAATATTATTTTCAAATTAATTCTAAACATTTTGGGAGCTTCATGCTATTTTTCCATTTTACAAACAAGCGCATGAAGTAACAGTCATTCGTGGGTAATTTTTCAGTACAACATTATCCATTTCATCATAGTAAAGAAGTGTTAATGAATCCATTTTATCCGGTGCGCAACATACATCCGGAACATATGGATTTAGGCCCAATCGATGAATTACTGATTGAACAATCGCATGATTTGATGGATTTACTTCCTAAATTATTCAGATAAATGCAAGGCAAAAAAATGTTATGTCAACAAAAATTGAAAAGTTGAGATAGGAATTGAAATTTCAGTGCATATGACAAAGGGACTTTAAATTTCAACAATTTATGAAAAAAAAAAAAAAAAAAAAGGAATAAAACCTTTTTGAGTGGAAAAGGACATGTGCCACTGCAATAGTGTGCTTCAAATGATGTTGGCGCAATAATCCAATGCTCCCATCCTATATCTCGAAATCGTACATTCAATTTTTCTGTTTTGCAAATCTAAGAAAGCATTTCCTTAGAAATACTAAACACAATTCATAATAGAAACTCATTAAAATTTTACAAAACGGACATCATTAATCATTAATTCACTTTAGTACAATTCAGAAAGTAAACCAATCATTCAGGGATGATGAATAGTTTAGTGTCGAAATGATGTTAAAATTTTGCGATACACACCCTTCATAATCTGTAATACCTGGGATGAATAAGCATCTCCTGGAAGTAGTACCACCGTCAAATCATTATTCTTTTTTTGTTCTATTGAAGGTGAAGGTGAAACTGTCACAAGTTTTGGTAATTTCTTCTTCATACCAAAACCCATCATTGGATCATTTCGAAAAATGTTGCGAGGTTTTTGCTGTTTACGCCTTTGTAATGGGCGATCCTGCAAATATTATTTCATAATTTTGTTCAAAAATAGCAAACATTTGTTGAAACTTTTTCATGCTGCTACCAAAAATTAAACTTTACGTAAAAATTACGATTATGTACAATTATCAAAAAAAAACGAAAAAAGTTTTTATAGCAATGCATATAAATTTAATTGTTTGTGAAGTGGTCATCACACAAACATAGCTGAATTTACAGGAATATTACCTAGCATAAAATGAATTATCCTTATTTTATTGATGGATGTATTGTTTACGCCTTATACATGCTCAAATATCATTTATATACATAGACAAATATCACTGATATCTTATAAGTCAATAAATTTTTAATCAATAATGAGATATATGTTTAATGTATATGCATGTTTTTTATAAATTTAGCATAAATAATGCATAAAATTTATGAAATTTCGTATAAATAATATATAATATTGCAAATAATATTATCTGTTGCATTTTACTAATTTGCATTATATTTCTTAAATATCCACCACTATAAGGATATCTAAACAGTAAGCTAAACAGAACAGGCTCGGATTAACAACTGAGCCTAGGATGATATTTACTTCTAAATTATTCATTCTTGGCATTCAAAAATTCAAGATCTCATCCTTTTAATCTATTTTTCCGTTTGCTAGACTATTACAGTCCTCTCGAGAGCAAGATTCTGTTGTTGGTTGAGAGGAAGATTTATGTCCTTTCTCTTTCTGCTTCTGAGCGGTTCTAATTTTTAAAGGCAACAAAGTGAAAAATGCAGAGAGAAAATTCACACTGTTCAAAAAAATTCTAATTAAAATAGAAACAGGAGAAAAAATTAAACCTATAAAATATAAGCTATACTTCGTGCTGTTTCATACTGAATATTTAATTGCAGATAATTTTATAAACCAGTGAAGAAAGCTAAACATTGTTCAGAATCAATGAATGCTCCTCCGACTACCTTTCTTGTCCTTGTCAATTTTCGAGAGTTCCTTAGTTGTAATTTAAATAACAAATCAGTCGACATTCTAATGAAGTATGTAAAGATTCATCGGGTAAGCAACATAAAGCCAAAATCGACATAATACATCCACTAATTATCAAAGGACAAGTGAAACAAAATTTCCGATAACTTTCGACATGCGAATTTTTTCTCTTATCAAAAATTATTAAACAAATACTTGTTTGCGATCCCGGAGTATTCGTGGTCCTAAATCTCGGAATTTTTTAAGATGTCGCTCGGTTTGTTTCTCTAAATTGTCGTCATTATCATCTTGCTTTTCCTTCGCCGAATATACATAATATTGGGACATCCTTTTTGAGCGCTTTTTAGCCATTTCGGATGGCCCATTCTTTGCAACATCTCAAGCAAAAAAAAGCACTTTTTTGCATCGAAAGAAAGAATTAATATCAGCATAAATTTGATTCTTAGTTCGTTAAAGGACAATCAAAACTACTTTCCACTTCATTGTAAATTGTTGATACAAAATTTTAAAAAAGTTGTCGGTAGTTAACTGAAAAGGAATTATTTTTAGCATTTTCTTGAAATATGTAAATTTAAAATATTGATAAATTTCACCAGTATCTGAATTTGGAATTGCTTTGGCATTAAATGCGGATTGAAATTTTGTACTATCAGTGAGCATCGGCTCATCGGCATATATAAGTAAGAAGGGTGTATTTCGTTTGATCAATTCGGTACATTTAATCTTTTTTCCGTTCCTCAAAAACTGAAACTTTTAACTGTTTTATTTCTGCTTTACTTGAATTCCATATTAACCATAAGCGTAATGAAAAACATTAATTTATAGTTGCTTAAATTATAGCACAAGAATTGCCCAAATTTCTATCGAAGTAAACGGGAAAATAATCACACATCTCGACCGGAATTTCTGGGACTCTATTTTGCATTCAATCATGCTAGTAACGGGAGAAGTAGTAAACGGATAATTATAGTAATTATGGCGAAATAATTATCCGTTCATATAAGATTTATGCTATAATAAATAAATTAGGCAAGTTGTACCAAATTCATGATCAGCTAAAACAATTAGAAATATACCTTTACAGCAACAATAGTTTGATTTGCATGTAATGCTTCATTAATTAATTTAGTCATGTTGAAGCTAAGCCAATATCGAGAGATTGCAAGGGGCGCTAATCGTACGGATTGCGCTTTTGCATTATTTTGCAAAATTCCAACTGCTTTTACAATTTCTCTCATTTGTTTCCACATGAAACGACGTTTGTAGTGAATATTATAATGTAATTCAGCTTGAATTACCTGCAATACGAACCTTCTGAAATGTAACTCCAGTAACCTTGTATGATAAGTCAGAAATATTCAACAAGATATGAATATTAATTAATTATTCGTTTTTAAAAATTTAAATTACAAACAAATTGTTTAGTATGTTTTATAATTATACAAACAACATAATTATGAATTGCTGGATATTCTAGCATTTGCAGAAATTTAGGAAAACGATATTTGAATATCTAGATTTGGTAATTTCCTCTTTATTTCAGTATCAGTAATTAGATACCAAAATGTTATAAATAACCAAGTGCTGACGGTTCAAATTATTAAAAAAAAAAAAAAGACGAAATTTGCTAAAAATTAAATAATATTTGAAAATAAAAAAATGGAAATTCAATTTGTACAAGCTTGCTAAATCATAATGCAAAGCAGCTGCTGCAAATTATGCATGAAAAACAGGCAATGATAAATTGTACATCTGATACAAAGGTATATTACGTTGTTGCACACCTGTTCATTTGGCTTAATTGTATTCAGCTGAAATATCAACAACTCCTCATCAAATAATATTCCTGAAAAATGATCATATTTATAAATACTAATTAAAAGAAGTTTTCTAATAAACATCAATTTTTCTACTTATTCTTTTGTCCCTTAAGCAATAGAAAATCATTAACTCACGAAGGTGCAATAGCATCATATTATTGAAATATAAAGCGATTTTTTCTTTCAAAATTTATTCTCAGATTCTCATTGGAAATACTTCATGGTGTATCAGAATTTCTTTTTAGAAAATATAAATACCAACGAAAGATAATTGATAATTAATTTCTTTCGCAGATGTGAAAAAAATAGTACTCAGAGATGATGATGAACGAATATTATCAATCGCTATTATGATAATTTAGGGTTTGAAATCTGAGCTTATCAAAACTTAGTTGGCACCACTTCATTTCAATGTGACAAATTTTTCGATGGAAGTTATTTTTCAAATGTTGTTTTTGATTTATTCTAAAAATTCGAAAATCCAATTTCTTTACCAGTTTTGGGACTGATACTTCTTACAATATTCGCAAGCAGGTGATGCTCAGCATCTTTACTTTCCTTGTATCTGTTGAACAAACGTAGCATATATTTCGAAGCAGCGTTTTCAGTGCGTGACGTGGACCGTACGACATTACCTACAGTAAGTTTTTGGAGTTTTTTTGAAAAATCACGACAAATGGGATGAAATAGGATGATTGATAGTGATTGAAAATGAGAAGAAAATTGAAGGAATGGAAAAGGAACTCACTTGGTAATTGCTCAAAATCTAGCAATTCCTTGACAGTCTTTTGCAAAATAGCTATTTGCTTTTCATTTGGCTTCAAAACTAAAGAATCAATGAAGCAAATGTAAACGAACAGAAATAACAATAACGACTTTGGATCAATTAAATGTTTCATTTCATTTCTGTAAAATTCATCACATTATATTTGCAGCAATTCTTTGCAGCATATTTTGCTAGCAATAAATTCTATGGATTCGCGTGGCAAATTGTCTAGATAAAATTTCAAAATTACTTGAACAATTTTAAAAATTAATATTACTGATTTTTTTAAAAAGATAATTTATTTTCAACTCAGCTCTTTCAAGTAGATATACATCATCGATAAAATGATAATAATTGGCAAAGATCAGAATTTTATCAAAACCATGATTGAAATTAATGTGAAAAGTAATATGATTATTAGGTGTAATAGAGTTGCTTGTCAAGTCTTATCTATATCTTTCTGCAGAATAAAGTTAATGTATTAAAAACTTTGCCTAGAATAATTAGCAATGTCTTATGGCAATTTTGACTTTAATTAGCGTCTGAAACACTGCAAATTTTGAAAATTTAAAAAAAAAACTGATGATTTGAAGTTTTGTAAAGAAAAATTACTTTCAAATCAAAACGTAAATATCAAACATGGATAATTTTTGATATTACCAATGTGCAAACATTCTGAGTACTAAGAGTTAAAGATATGCATGGTACTTTATTTTTCTTACTTCCACTGATGCGACAACTTTAATGATTTATTTCACGAAAGCATTCCAGCTTGAAAAGTTTTATATTATTTTTATTTTTCTAATTTTTCGTCACAATAGCAATAAATACAGTAAGAATGGATAAATTATGGATACAGATTCTCACAAACATACGATCAAAGTCATAATGCGATCGTAACCGAAGCGAAGGCTGTACAAAAGCTTTTATCAAATACTGATTATCTTAATAATGAAATGAAGAAAGAATGGTGTTCTCGGATCATTAATCAACTAAATGAACGAGTCGATCATGAATAAAATGAATGCAAACTGCATGTAAGATTTGATGCATGCAAATATTCCATGCAGGAAATTGGATTAGAGATACGAAAACTTTATGAATATTTGTCATAACTTTCAGAGGATAGTTCCTGAAAAAGATACCAATGAAAAATTCCAATATAAGAAATTTCTTATTGGCCCTTTTTTGAAGAATGAAGAGATAATTCGATTAGTTAGAAGTAAATTTGAATTATAAATTAAAGATACATTGAAATTAAAATAATAGAGTAAATGATGTGATAGTATACTTCGTATTCTTTATTTATCAAATTTTATAAGAAACTTCTGATAAAAGAATAAACTCTGGCTCATCAAATTAAAGTCTTATGAAGCCTTAACTTCGTAGATTTGTAATAAATAACAGACCTATCTATGGCCTCATCCACATCGATCCTTTCAATTCATTCTAATACTCTAAGGATACTGTAAAAAGATTGCTTTCTTGTTTATCTTCGTATGATAAGAATTTTGTCACTCCGTTTGGATGCTTACTCTTGATCCCATCCTGAAATCCTTAATTCCAAATTTACCATCCCTTCTTAATTAGTAAAAAGTTGAATCATAAATTTAGGAGGAGTAATATCAAGGAACTATCAGTCCTTTAAGGCTAACAATTATCATACAATGAGTATGGAATTGGCCATTCAAGTACCAGCTAACAGTTATTATACTGAACTCAAATTAATTAAATTAACAAAATAAAGAAGGGACTGAAGCAATTTTTGAAAATTTCCCACCGATAAGAATGTCAATTTAAATTAATTAAATTGAAATTAAAATTGAAAGGTGAGCGATCAACGCTCAAAGTTTGACATATGTCAAATTAATGCGTTAATAGCACGAACAGTACCGTTTCTGTCATTATTGCTTTAAGAAAAAGGATTTGGAAAAGGGACTGGGAGAACTGAGGAATTTAAACAAGCAAATCTATGAATTTGTAAAATCTGTTGAAGAATTAGTAATATAACAGGGGGGATATTAGGGGAGGGATTGAATTAAAGACAAAGAAGAACATATGTAAAAGAAAAGATAGGACAGTTGTTTGAAGAATGGAGGAGGAGAAGGAGGTGGAAAAGGTTTGGAATGGAAAATGGAAGAAGATTGGAGATGGAGGAGGGGTAAATGAATTAAAGCAAAGTTTCAGAAATTCTTGATATTAATTAAAAGGAGAGAGGTGAAGTGGTAGCAGGAAAGGTGGACAAATGCGCCTCAGTTACGGTGCAGTTGAATTACCGCGCCTCAGCTACAGCTGAATGATGAGGAGCAATTTCTCATCACTCCAAACAACCATTTCCATTTCACATTAAATTCATTTCCATTATACTGTCCATCCATTCCATCCATCTCCATCCATCTATCTATCTGTTGAACAATCGCTTCAAACACTTGCAATAACATTTACGTTAGCAACACACCCATTTAAAATATATTGAAGCAACCAGCAAGAAGTGACTGATCATTCATCCACCATCCATCCAATCATTCATTCATCCACTAAACACAAACTTACACACAACTGACCATTTAGCTGAATTTCTGATGTACCGAATAAATGAGCTGGCAAATAGCACTCTTCCTTCTTTCTCCCCCAAAATTCACCAAACTTTCATTACTATATTTAGTGATTGACAACTATTCATCAACAAATTATTATTTGAATTATTTATGAATAAAAGAATGAATTAATTTTGGAACTGATACTGTATCATTTATCAGGTATGCAAAATTTCACTATATTCCGATCAGTTATCATATTATGCTATTCAGTGATTAACTATTGAGTCATAAATTATTATTTAAATTATTTATCAATAAAAAGTCAATTGTTTTTCGAATTGTTACTGTATCATTTATCATGTCTTATCAGGGATCAAAATTTCATTATATCCCGACCAATTACAATCAACTGTTACTGTAGGTAGGATTATCAAATAAGCATTCAAAAAAAAAAAAAAAAAATTCAAACTTCATTTTGTTGAAATGATTATCAAACAAACACTGAAAAAAATTGAAATTTAATTGTATTATTAGCAGCAGCTATAAAATTTGAATTTAGATCGATCATAATTTGTCATACTGATTTTATGGTCAGCAAAATCAAAATTTTAAGGTTATGGTCTTGGACAATTTCGTGAATTTAAGAAATTATGACGAGTGCAATTGGATCGAAGGTAAAATCAATTGAAGCGATGATAATTATGAGTAACAGCATCTAAGAATTGATGGAAAGGGATGGGAAACAAGCTGAATAGCATAAATCTTTTGAATAAGTAATGAATTTTCATGCAGTGGTCATCCGGTATCATGAATTATGCAAATTATAATCATTTAAGGAAAATGCAACTACAGGAAGCTTTTGAGTAATTTGAAGAAATTGAAATCATTGCATAAATTTAAAATCACCAAGTAAAATATTGTCATTTAGCATATAAGACATTAATCTGAAATAAAAAAAACGAAGAAATCGTTTTTTCGATAAATTTTCGTCGCAGAATTTGATTGAGCATTTCTAACCATGTCATTTTCACCATGGATTAAACTAAACAATTCAATAATTCATAATTAAGTCTATTATCTTGAACTGGCGAAGAATCGTATTCAATATTTAGCTTTATCGCTAACAGAAGAAATATTTAGTGGGACGTACTGATAATTACGGCTAAAAATTTTAAAATTTTGAAAAAAATACCAAACGGTAAAATTTACGGAAAATTTTGGTTAAACAACAAATGTATCCAACTTTTTCTCTACATTTAATTGTAGTATTCTCAAAATTCATGCATAAATTTCATTCCTATAAAATCTCTCTCGAATTCTGATGACAAAAAAAAAAAATTTGAATGACATATTTCATGAATTTATAAATACTATTGCTTTTTATCAATAGTTGCACGAATATTTCGAATTTTCTTCGCAAATGATTAATTTAAGCATCCGAATCATTCTTTTATAACCATTTGCTAATTTGATTATTGCTTAGCAAAAATCTTGGCCGTTTAGCGATTAATTCTGTTCAATTGTTTGATATAAACAAAATATTGCGCAATCAGAAAAAGCATCTTTCAAGACGGATCGAATTTTTTTAAATTGCTACTTTATTTCATCTGCTTGACTTACCTGCATTTAAACTTAATCAAGTTTTTGGCAGCATTTTTTTCTTTTTTTATCTATATATAAAGTTGAATGTTGTATTACACGAATAATTCATCTTCTATAGTCCGATATGTTCTCTTTTCCCGAGATAATGTACAAATCTTTTGTTCTTTCTCTTTTTCCATTGTATTCTTAATTTAGTATATTCATTTCAACTTTTTACAAATTGTCAATGATGCGTACTTCGATCTGTACACAATGTCACTTTCAAGAAGGAAGGAAAAACTTATTTTAGCCATTATTATATTCAAATTTATACCCAAGTTACAACTCTTTTCTTTTCATCTTTTCGATTTCAATTCTTTTAAAATCCCGTATTATGTGTATTCATTTACGAAAAAAAAAAAAAAGTAACATGTATGGAACAGATGTTTGCCAGGTGTTTCATTGATTCAAACATTCCATTGGCAATATTTTTCGGCAACTTCTTTTCATCTATTTAATTATTTGAAACGATAATGAGAAGTTTATTCAAAAAGATATGAGACAAATACGCATCATAATATAACTTAGATAGACCTTTGCTTTTTCGCATTGTTCTGAAGAAAGATATGGAAGATTTCGAATCTTTGTGGCATGTTTATTCTTGTCAGATAGGTAGAGAAATTATTAATGCAAAGGAAAAAAATCAACATCATTTATATTTCCTTCTTCTTTAAATATTTCGCGAAAAAAGGAAATTGTTGGATGGAAAATAAATGGAACGATATGTGATATATCAATTTTAGGAAATTTTCTAGCAACAATCAGTTGTTTCTTTTTCTTTAGTTTGAAAAATTTATTATGAATTCTAACAATCCTAAAGTCGATCATTTACTTAGTTAATTATGTGATTAATTAATCATTCAATGAGCTATATTTTTTCAAGATATTTACAATAAGCTCATATATCCTGATCATTTTGGTCCTAATTCCTTGTTTTTCTTTGTCCCTCGTCATTTTTTCTTTCTTTTTAGCCTGAATTTGTCAGCAAATTCATCTATTTACATCATATCAAATATTTCGGAAAGTAGATATTCATAGTTATAATTTCGTTGGAACTTACATACTGACACATCTAGAATTTTCATACCTTTCAATCTGTTCATTTCCAAAGCATTATCACTAAATATACTTTAACTTTAACCTAATCCTAATCTTTTCTTTTTCCTCACTCCACTTATATCCAGTAAATTTCGTTTCCAATAATTAATCATATGAAAAATTCATTCCTGTAGTTCGATATCGATTAATTAGTTTTATTTCTTTGAAGAGTATGTATATTTAGTTCTATTTCATAGCGCAATTTAAGATGAATTCAAATGACATTGAGAATCGATTAAAACTGCTAAGCAAATTGTTAAGCAATTTTAGGCTATTTAAAGCTCAATTATAATAAAATTAGAAAAAAAAAAGTTCAATTTAGGAATCAAATAGAGTGATAAACAATGCTAAGGAATGAATTGCTCAAAATGATTGATGGCTTTGTCATATTGCAAAAATGTTTTTCTTTTTTTTTTCTTTTTTTTTTTTTTTTTTATTTCAAATTGACCTTCATAGAAGTTAATGTTGAAATTAGATTTTGAATTCAAATTTATGAAAAATCCTACCTTTTCATCCTTCTGCAGATTGTACCGAATTCAGCACAATATTACAATGCATTAATCATTTTTCCAAAATAAAATGAGTTTTTGTAGCACTTGTAAAATTATTAAACTATTTCGAATTTTTTGCTTCTTTTTTTTTTTTTTTTTGAGCATTCATCTATCAATCAGTGAAGTATTATGCAATTTTTTTTTTATCTTTTTTTCTTCTTTTTTTTTAACATTTGCTGTGTTCAGTCAACCATTCATTTAATGAATTTTTGTTCTTTCCTTTTTTTTCCATATCTGGTTGGGTAGAAAAATAGGTTTAACTCATTTTTGATGTGACAAAATGAAAACAAACGAGGACGAAAAAAACGAAAGTATCACACACAGGTGTATGCCATATATTTGCAAAAAAAACAATGCACATGAATGGGGGAAAAAGCACATATTTTTGAAGGATAACGGAAAATGAATTAAATGTGGACGGATATTGAACGGAAAACAACTTAGGTACAAGATAACGTAGACGGGTATTGAACCAGAAAACAAGCTAAATTTAGAATAGTGTAGACAGAAACTCAACGGAAAACAATTGAACATAAGATAGCCTGATGCTCAGCAGAAAATAGGTTAAGCATAGAAAAGTGTAAACGGATAATTAACAGGAAATAGATGTGTGAAATAATCGATTGACTTTTCAGACAAATTAAAAAAAAAAAAAAACTAGCATAATATAATATAACAACATATGTTTACACACTTGGCTTACGTAAACACTTCTAGGATGACAGCGCAGAATAGTATTTTGAAGTAAATATTATTATGAAGCATGAAGCAAAATGCATATTATCCCAGTATGTTTAATAAAAAAAGACATTAGTTTTTGGAGTAAATTGGAAAAAGTATGAAAAAAAATACTGAAGCACCGGTTTTGATCTGATATTTTTATTGCAACAGTGTAACGAAAGATTGAGGAATTTTCAAATTTCATTCTAATTTTATTTCATCATTCCAAGAATTAAATTTAATCAAATGAATCATTTCAGCTTTTCAAAATTCGGATTTTTAATACAAATTTCAAGAACAAACAAAAGGGAAATTTCCGGAAATGAATTTCTCCCTTCAACTAATATTTTCTAAGTTTCGTCAAAAAATATCAATCACACGATGCATAATGAAGTCAGCTAGTCTAGACAGTACAGGTAAGAGTGTAATTGAAACCTTACTAAAGTATTGATTCTTTCTCCTTCGTGTCCTCAAAGCTTATATGAAATAAAATATTATGAATAGTAATAGCTTTTTTACAACTAATAAAAATGAATAAATTTTAATGAAATAACAAGAAAAAAAAAGCACTAGAATGGATAAAAGGATCGGATTAAGTAACAAAAGAGAACGAAAACAGGTAAAGATATAGAATGAGGGAAAGAGAGAGAGAGAGAGAGAGAGAGAGAGAGAGAGAGAGAGAGAAAAGACAAAAGAAGGGATGTTTTATTTAATTAAAGAAATTAATTTGAATATTCAAGTCAACATTATCAACAAAAATAAGTGCCGTCAACTATAAATGCATGCAATATGACAATAAATAGATTAATTTTGATATAATTCAAATGCGGATTATTCGAGTAAAAGCATGCTTTATTTCTTAATCGAATTTCGAACAAATTAATTATCATACGGCAAAATTTATCATAGTCTCTAATTTGCTGATATGTTGTCGTGTATACATTAATTTTTTTTATTCCAAATCTACTAATATTTGTACTTTTTAGAAACCTCTAAAAAGACTGCAAAATTTTATTCGTACCCATATTTTAGCATTAAATATGCAGCAAGTTTAAAATTCAAAATCACCAAATCATTTTGGAATTTCGGGAGAAAAAGAAGTAGAAAAAAGTTATCTCACTATGTGATATCATTTTTGAAAATCGATAAAATAAGTAGTACAGCTAAAATTTTTGAATAATAATGAAAGAAATTTTTTTTCTTGCATAATCGACGCTAGAATAATTATTTACTATTTACAAGATGTTATTAGTAATAATAATTGTCTTACAACTCGTTTATTAATGGCAATCCTATGGTTCACTGAATTTTTCCATTATAATTTAATCATTTCATGTTTTTTTTCCACCTGCCTTGATGTCTTATTCCTCCATTTCTTAATACGTTTGTCAACTTAATTTTCGAATTTTTCATTTTTGATAATTCGGAATTTCAGCTAAATAGCTACAGCAGTTGTTAAGAAGGTACAGAAGCAGATTATCATATCATCATCATTACTATTCCAAGAATTTCTGAAATTTTCCCCGGAGATGCGTGAAATTTGAAAATTAATTTATTAATTTACCGTCAAAGGTTTTTTAGGATTACTTATTAAAAGTTGCGAAAGTTTCCTTAAATGTTCGAAATATACAGAATATATTGAAATTTTAAACTTATCAATAGGATTTTTTTTACTGCGTGAAAAGTTTTTTTTGATGCATCGGAAATTCGCAAACAATATTTTTTATGATTATAGGATAGTTTTCTTTTTTTTTGCCAAAAACCTAATCAAATTTTTTTTCACTTAGAAAGATGAACAGAATCAAATTATTCAACAAATATGTTAAATCTTTTTGTTTATTCATTCTAAATCTGCTTGGCAAGATTATCTGAATTTTGATGTTTCATTCGTCTTGAGCATTACGGAAAGGATCCGTATCCGTTAGGAATTTATATACGACTAATGTTTCTATGTATTACAACAGACTTGTTATTTAACCTTAGCAAAATTTTCTTTATAAAAGTGGAATTGGAAATCATTTATCAAATACCAAAAAAAAAAAAAAAAAAAAAAGAATCAAATTATGGTTTCCTTTCTACCTTGCAAATACTCACCGATCTATTTAGTGAGCTTCAATAAAAGGCAAAACTAATTTAATTCATCTAATAAACAATCTCAGCAGTGCTAGAAATTGTACCCGAAATCTTCTATACAAACTTAATTTAGTTTGTGTGATTAGCTTGTCCAATTTTTATCATGAAAAATGTTAACTAAACCAAAATATTTAGTTAACGTTGGAAGCTTTAAAATTTAGATACTTTAAAAAAAGTTTTTTTTACTTCGAATATTTTAAAACTGCCTGAATTTATATCATATTCTATTTTCTTCAAAAAAAAAAAAAAAAAAAAGAAAAAAAGAAAAATCAATTTTCTTGAGAAATAAACCGGATTTAATTCAATCACTATCAAATTTAATCGCAGAAATTTTACATAGAACATGTGTTCTCATATATATATACCTACACATTAATATATTATTATAGGAGAATATTTCTTGAATAAATAAGAAAATATTAAGCACAAATTGCATCAATTAATTCTCGATTTTGACTTATTTTTAATGAAAAATTGACACTCAGTGAAAATCCTTATCATTGGTCGTATTTCTCGTCCATATCAACCCATTTTCTTGAAGATTTGTGAACCATTTATGTTATGCATTTTTATTCAATCTTTCTTTTCTCCAGTGATACTAAATAATTTATATTCAAGGATTAAATTCTGAAATTTTAATTTAAAAAAAAGAAAGCAAAAATTTTCATGGATTTCAACAACTCCTATAAAGTTAATATTATACCTTCTAAAATATGTTAGAAGCAGTCCATAAACTATTCCATACTACTTTAATTAGGATTTTAGCAATCATTATGATGTTTGCAATTTTAAGAAACGAATGATCTGTATCAAGCACTACTAAAAATTATCGAAATCCTCAAGTCTTGAGAATATCTTTTTCACGTCTTGAGAAGTTTAGCATTGATATCATAACTTACCTGCAATAAAAAATCCGATGGAATTGAATCAAAGCTTCATGTTACGATTATTTGGTATTGAATTTTGGCAATATTTGATGTGATAGCCTAAATTTGATCCATGAGCCAGTCAGTTCTCAGTGATACAATCATTTAATCGATAAATTGCTCACAATATTGTACTGTTTGTCCAGTTGTGCTATTATAACAGTATTTTCACTACCAATGCTCCGTTCTCGACTTCGTTCTCGACAATGCGAAAAAACTGTTTAATATTCCTGCTTCTGTTTCGACAATCTGCAGAACTGTAAGATATTTGTTTTTCATCAATTTATTTGTATTATTTGTTCAATCATCTTGCTGAAACCAGAATTCATCTCATCAAATTCGATAGTCATCTTTTTTGAATCTATAGATCATTCATTGATAATCTAATAGTTATTTCAATTCTTAGTTCAACTGTTTTCAATCAGACGGAGCCACAAAAGATATTTATTCTTAATTCCACAATTTGATTCTTTCTCATAAAAATTCCTTATCGATTCGCGATGTTCTTTTTTTCTTCAGCAAAGTTTTAGCTTTCCCTTTACTAAAATACATCATTTTCTACTATAGTGGTAAAAAAAAAAAAAAAAAAAAAAAAGAACTTTTTACTAATGATGCATAATCTTTTACAAAAATTATATTTATGCTATTCATATTACTCATGTTATCCTGTATTGATCATTTTATCATTCACTTATTTTACCACAAGTAAATGGAAAATTATTTGCCAATGTTAAGGAGAAAATGAAGTAGGCCTAGCTCTTTATAGGCCTAATCTTCTAAGTATCTGGCATTGATGCTGTGAAATATAAATAAGTTACCAAATTGCTGAGTTGCTGATTATTACAACTGTTTTCTTTTTATTAAGAATGTTAAATATTCAATAAGAATCTATTCACTGGAGCTGAAACGATTTCTATTTGCCCAGTGCATGAAAGTATAAAGCAAGAAATTTTGCCAGAAAAAGAAAAAAAAAGACAGAAAATAGAAAAACATCATCAAAACAAAAGATTTAATTAAAAATAGAAATATTTTGGAAAAACAAAAATAACAATACTATTTTAGAAACTAATTTGAAGGATGATAATAAACGGAGGGGTAATGACACCATTAGGATGATGACAATGATAATGAAAAGTTTACTTTAACTAGCGAACCATTAAGTTTAATTCAGCATTCATCTCATGTCCAATTTTTCCAGTTTTCATTAAAGTTATACACAGTTGCTAATTCTTTTTTCTCTTCAATCTTCTTAATTTCCTTTTCAAAAATTTCTAGTTCGACTTATCGCTTGTTCAATAATGTTTAGAATTATTCGGCTATACTGAAATTTCAAAAAATTCCTGCTCATAGATAAAAAAAAAAGAAAAGCTTTTTCAAAATAATTTATCAATTACTTGAGATAAATCTATTTCAGGATTTCGACCAACAATTTTCTTAGCCCGTATAAATCTAACTTTGAAAACAAACCATATAAATTGATAAATGCATCTTTGCCTTGTCTTCAAAAATTGAAATTTTATTTAACTGTTGCATAAAAATTTTGGCTGAGATATTTCAAATTCAATTCAAAATCATACAAATTCTTTTACATCTTATTTCAAAATATACCGCTGGCTAATTATTTTGATGATTTACATGCATATTATATTCTCATGCGAAAATTGCTCCATAATTCATAATGATATCATACATGTTTGCATTTTAAAGCGAATGACAATTATTTTTTGGCTTAAAAGGGAAATGCATAGAAATGCAAGCTAGTTCCATGTCATAAACACGAAATTTGCAATTAATCAAGCAATTTTATTTCCTCAACCTTATTCCACATGGCATGTATCGTATTGTAATAGCAGTAGTGCAAATGCATTTAATTATTGCAATTGTCCAGGGTAATTTTTGGCTGATGACACGAAATTCGCGAATTTTCTTGCATTCATTGGTGAGTGCACTTAGATTAGACAGATTATGGTAAATTTACATAATCATACTATGCATTCGAACCAACTTCAAAATTTTAAAAAGTTAAGCATAAATAAATTCAACTTTTTTGTCGATCTATGCTCTATTCATTTCGTCATATAATCTTTTAATTCTGGACATTTGCAAAAGTTTAGCTTTTCTAATTTATTAATCAAATTTTTATGATCGAAACAAACAAGGAATTCCCAAAGCAATTTGTGAATAAGCGATAAGATCATATGTAAATTTTAACTTTTGTCTATTATAAGTGAATACTAATAACCACAATTAATTTACTCTTGAAGAAGAAAATATACAATAGTCATTGATCATCAGCTATTGTATACGTATTTCTATGAAATCGACAGTTTATGAAATAATTTGAAATTAAGAATAATATGAAATAATGCATCACATTTCGCTCTTTTGTTTGAATTTTCGGTTTCCAAAACACTAAACTTTATTTATTTTTCCCAATTCAAATTGTTTTGCTTCTCTTTTTCCGTCTTCAAATTATTCAATCTCGATTGAAATTCCAAACACTCAGGGAAATTATCTAATTTCCGACATGAAAACTAACTTTTTAATAAATGAATTTGCTCTTTTAAAATTGTAAGAAGATTTTTCAGTATGAATCAAAGAAGAAGAGGTTACGAGAAATGAAAATGAAGCCGCGGGGGGCGGGAGGATAGCAGGAAAAAAAAAAATGCATTCATGGATGGATGATGTGTCGTCGATTTCATCCTGGCAATTTTGAGCCTATTTTTCCATTTTTTTCTATAGCAATCGCAATTGCAGTTCAGGCCAAGGCTTGCAACCTTCTCTTCCTCATCTCTCTTAGCCCTCTAATCCTCTCTTCTCAACGGTTATGGTTAAGTTTTTTTTTTTTTTTTTTAAAAAAACGAGAGAAGAAGTAATAATATCGAATAAGCTAACTTTCTCATTTCTTTTCTCCTCCTCTTCATGCAAATTTTTTTCTTTCAATTTCTTGTCCCCTTCTAAACTGGATAGCATTTCGAGCATTTTATCATTTTTATCCTTTTCAAGCAAACCTTTGCTCTCGATCTTCTGTCCCTTTTCCCAAATTGGTTAATATATTGGACATTTTATCATTCTCTCGGAATTTGACCATTTTTTGAGAAGAAAAAATGAAGACAAGCAATCATTAATCTTATTCCAATGTTTCTCGTTTCTTTTTGTTTTCGAAAACTTTTCAACTTTTTATGATTGTAATGGTTGGAGGAGAAAGTGAAAGATCAAATTTGTCAAACAAGTTGTAATCGTTCTGTCATTATTGTCCTTTTCCTTTCCACATTTGCTTTTTTTAAATTTCTGTTTTTTTTTTTTTTTCTTTTCCATTTGAAAAATTATTTTTATGAAATTTGAATTAAATTCAATTCGATATTGGAATTGCATCGATTGGATGCTTTTTGTAACGGATTAAAATGTTAAGTTTTGGAAAAATATTGAAATATTATATATGATTTTGGTTTATAAATGACTTGTTCATAGTTTAGTGAGCCGTGGGAGAAAATGGAATGATTTCAGAACTAAAAATTAAAAGAAATTAATATGCATCAGTATATCGGAATGCCCCGAAATATTATAATGTCCTTATCTTCTTAATAGCATTAAAGCATAAAATTATTAATGGAATTAAATAATTACTTCCGAAATTATCTGACTTCAAATATTCGAAATTATTTTTACTTAAACAATTTGAATTTTTTTAAATTCTTACAAGGAATATTTAAGTTATCACTTCAGTTATTTAGGGAGCTATGCAAAAGTAGAAATTTCTTTGATATTTTCTGGATGCTCCGCATTGCTTAAATGCTAAAATATTTGCGAATTTTTTTCATGCAAATTATTAAGATTCAAAGTGGGAAACAAAACTTGCGAGAATGGATCGGTCATTTTCTTTTCTAAGTATTTCTTCTTAAATTCACATCATTTTCAAGATATACATTGTATATATAAATGAAGCAGCTAGCCAAGGATAAGAGAATTCGACATATTTTAGCATGCATTAATGTTTCGTAAGATTAAAGGAATACATTGATGGTAATCTTGTTAATTGAGCAGGCCAGCTTTTATTTCGCGATTTAGTGAATAACTTGCAGGTTTCAGAAGTGACATCGCAATTTGAGCTACGACATATTAATCAAGATCAGAATTGCATATCAAATGAAGAGGAAAAGATGAAATTCCCAAAAGTTCTTAAAATTTCCAAAGAAAGCAGCGAAAAATATATAGCCCATTAAAAAGGCATTTCGTTTTAGAGTAAAATTGAGGGATCGAAGTTTCCACCGTTAGATTGGAATAAATTATTGAGCTCTCTGAACTGCATACTGAGTAGTATTACCTAGTTAAATTTGTTTCTTATTTATTAATTAAGCAAACAATCGATAATTCATCAACGTTTTATCGCTACTTTTCATGTTTTGTTGGATTTCAGCAACTCGAAGCAATCAAATTATTGAATTCTTCATATAAGCGCCAATTTTTCTGTACTTTAATTTTATTTTTTGTAATATTTTATATATTTGAAATTCTTTTTTAACAATTTACAAAATTTTGAATTTGTCAACTATGTGCACAGAACTTCGTAACTAAAACAGGTATATTCAACTGCTGTGGGAAATTAATGAAAAATTAATTTAGCAATCATATTATCATTGTTATCACTTCTTAAAATGGCATTAGATCGCTTTTTAGCGAGAAAAAAAAAGGAATGAATCAACTTGGCCAACATGAGGCTTGTCTTATTAGATCCTCATTTTTTTCTTGTTAAGGCTTTTTAAGAATGACAAAAATGTCTTCCTTCGTCATCCAATCCTTCCTATTAAATTCAGAAAGTGCTTGGTGAAGATTAGGCAATTTGAAAAGAGCCATTAGTCAAATAGAAACAAAATTTCGAAATTCCGAAATTAAAGAAAAAAGTGCATATGCATTTCGAAAAAAAAAAAAAAAGCTGATGACAATTGAGTAGTAATTAATTATCGAATTTCGTAGAGAGAGACTTTTTGGAAGGATAGGAAACACATGTTTAAAATGAGAAACAGCAAATAAAAAGAAAAGTTCGGGAAGTTTGATAACTTGAATTAAATTTTAAAAAAGGAAGAGCAATACAACTATAAGTTTGTTGAAATTTTTCAAAGTTACATTGATCTTCGTTTATGCAATGGAAATAACTCATGAACTGTAACAAATAATTAAGCTGATTAACTTGAATTCTGCAGCATTACAAGCAGACTTTTTCATTGATAATTGTGGCATGTTCTTATAATTAAACTTTATTTCATTTATCTTTGTTTGAATTTATGAAATTCCAGTTTGTGTCATCAATGTCTTTCCGTAAGAAAATAACGAATAGCAAAAAAAATAAATTTCTTTTTACACAGAAACAACAAAGGACAAAGTAAGTGATGATAAAATTACAATAAATTCCAATCATTTGAGAAATCTAAAGTGTCTGATCGTAGCAAACAACAGAGAATGGTAATATATATTTGTAAAAGTTCTCAAAAATTTGCGAAATTCTTTTCTTTTTGGAAATGATTCGTTTAGAGCAAAACGCAGCACGACTTTAGCGCATTCACATATTGGACATAATTGAATTTGATACAAAGTTACAGCCGTTTATGAGCAAGAAAATCAAACCTCGATTTCAGTTCGCAGAAAGAGCAAGAAAAGCTTTTTTATTATAAAAAAATACATTTCCTTGGTAAGAATTAAATAATACTACTTTTTTTTTGATTAAAAATAGTTAAGGTAGGACAAAGATTAGTTAAAAAAAAAAAAAGGATTCATTTTTCTTGCTTATAATCGTATCAAACCATGTCGATCAATACACTTCTTGACCAAAATATCGATAGATTGAATCGTATAATCATTCCTGATTAATATCTGATATTGTCTTCTTATCTTACTGCTTCTCGGATGAGAAGACTAATTTAATAGCTATCATTTCTAAACTGTGATAATTTTTTCAATTCAGTCCAGGCTTTGAGAATGCGAAATCATTCTATTGATAAAATGACAAAATTAATATATGTTTTCTTTGTAAATAGAATTTCAGTTGTCCTATCTCTCTCATTTTTCAAAATAGCTATTAATATTTCATATTTGTGATTTGTAGTATTAGTATTAATATATATATATATATATATATATATAATGGGATGATATTTTCAGTTATTTACAATGATTGATAGTTATTTAAGTTGTAAAAATTTGCTAAAGATTGAAACAGCTTTCCATTCTACACTCTTAATATTGAATCTTCCCGAAGATTTTCAATTTCTCTTCATCTTAAACTATTTGTAAATATTAAAAACAATGAAAGATCAAGGGTCCTCGTTAAAATTCAATCCTCCTCTCTTAGAAGAGGATTTTCGTCCCAAGAATCATTGTGATTCAGCTAAGTGTGGCCGAGGACAATAAGTACATAAGTTTCATCGTTACCAAGCAATATACAGACTTGCCCATTTTGATAATGCAATAACTAATATTGTCACCGATCAAAATTAAGTTAAATTCTCAGCGGGATTAAATCTCGATCCTTCCAGTAAGACATTACTCTCATCATTTACATGAAACATTTGCCATGTTTGTTTTATTGTTTAAATAATGATTATTATTATTTGGTGGTTCAGTGCAATAGCATTAGCTAAATAGTTTGATAATTTTTTTTTTCCTCTCTCTTTTCATCATTGACATATTTTAAATTTGACTGTTCAGATCATTTCTGATGCATTATTTCGTTATGTGTCATCATTTTTATTCCATTTTATGAATAATTAATTTTATGCACTTTTTCTCACTTTTTTTCCCATGGACTTTAAAAATGATTCATATCTGTGTGTGGAGAAAAGATTCTCGTAACAGTACTATTTGCAAGAAATTTGATATAAAGTTCAGACATTTTTGAATATTTCCATTCAAGTTATCGTCCCATCTGAAGTTACTACGAGTGAATTTGGTTCAAGCAGTGATTCGAAAGCATCGAGAAATATACAAACTCACCGTTACCCAAGATTCTTTTTGAAAATGCCAAAGGAGACATGATATATGAAAGAAAGAAGTTACGTACTTACGGAAACGCAATAATTTTGACAAATTCATTTCCCTTTTCCGCTGAAAAGTTATCACCGACATTTGCGACTGCAATTAAATTATGTATCTTGTGCTTGATGTGCTGGTGGAAAAATTCACAAAACGTAAAAATTGTGACGTTTTTAAAAGTAGAAACAAATTTATCATAGCACTTCAGAAATTTTAAGATGAGAAAATGCGGGATTTCTTCCTACCTCTTTTCATGATTGAAGAGATCTATCATCCTAAATGACGAATAACTAAAGTGTTAAAACCTCATAGGATTTGTCAAATCTTCGACTTCGACAATGAGATAAGAAGGAATGAATTGTCTACTTGTCTACAACTGAAATGGATAAACCGAGAAAATGGCAAGAATAGGAGCAGTATGTAGAAAAAGAATAAATGTAGAAATTTCTAAAATAAACAGGAAAAAAAAAAGAAATGCAGAAAGGCTGATCAGACTTCCAAACTGAATTTCGGGAAGGAAGAAACTTAGGAAGGAAGGAAAACAAAGATTGAAAAATCTGTTTTGTTGTTGCCTTTTGAATTTTCGTTATTGGCATCTTTTCAAAAGCGTGGAAAGGGCATTACATCCAAGAAATTTCGCACACGTTTCTCGATGGTCTTTGTATTTTACCATTTTTATTTGCTAACTATGAAAATTCTTCAGTTTCCATATTTCTAATACTATTATGTAGTTTTAAACTATTCTGCTGAATCAACTTATTGATTTTATTATCTCATTAATTCGCATCGCAAATAATTCAAGATATTTAATGCATAATGATTACTTATCAACTTCGTCTCAATAATATTCAAATAGCATTACATCTTACCAAAGAGATATCTGAGATTATTAACCATCAGCTTTTATTTCAATGCTAATTCCATTTCTGTAATGTGATTGATTATTGTAAAATTCAATAAATTGTGTCATAATTGATGACCAAAATAGGAGGGTTGCTAAAAAGAAGGAAAGATCATTTGTGACGATGATTTATTGAATCTAATCATTTCATGAATGATTATATTTTCAGTTAAAATTTTATTTTTTTACAATTACATTATATGATTGATCTCGTTTATGTCATTCTTTTTTCTCACCCAAAATGTAATATTTTTAACACTAAATAATGATAGTGTATAAAAGAAAGCAAAAAAAAAAAAAAAAAGAGAAACGAAGAAATTTGTCTTCGACTGCTATTTTTTAACTCACGGAATCACATTCTTACCAATTTTCTCGTTTCTTCTTGTCTCATCTTTTTCTGCTTTCCAAGCAAGCAATATTTCGTTTCATTTCGAGGAAGCGAAATGAAATGATAAATAAAACTTTTGTCATTACCATTACATGTCCAATTCGGATAGATATATGTCATCCGTGGTGACGAAGTTACTTTCTTAATTGCTGTGCAATTTTATTACATAGCGTTTCTTTCCATTGAATAACTACTACTATTCCAAATATCGATTTTCTTTGCTTAAGCATTCTTTTCAAATTTGTTAAACGTGAATACGCATAGACAACGCGATGGCATACATAATGTGATCGAACATCAGTTTGGTGTCTCATCCTCTTTTATCTTATCATTTTTTTTTTTTTTTTTTTACTGTTTACTTTTATTTTTCTGTTTACTTCTAATAAATCTTTTCTTTTCTGTTCCCTTTTAAGAAATTAAATCGCTGCAATGGGAAATTGCAGCAATGCAAAATGATGTGTTATCATCATTTTTATCCACTGTTTGTAGGTTTGCAAAAGAAAAAAAAAGTGGAAGAAATTATTGAATGGTTAAAGATGAGCAAAGATTCTTTCGAACTAATGCGAAAATTGAATTTCTGATTTCATATTGGCTTGTAATTTTAGTTAACTGTCTATTTGGTGGCCTTGAAAAAAAAATCAAAAAATTAGCGTCAATTAGGAACTAAAATTGTAATATAATTAATATAATGATGCTTGTGACATAAGTACTGATTAGTAACTGGCATTATCTTGTTATTTGTGGCTTTTTAAGATCACAAAAGGTCAACAGATCATTTGTAAACTACGAAGATAGCAATCGCATAAAAAGATATAAGTGTTACAATTCCACAACGAAATTCTGTACTTCTCAGATTTCATACCAGGATAGATCACGATGTTAAACAATCTGTTATGTAGTTCGTTGTTAATATTTTCGAACTTACCGCAAAATTTACGTGAATCTGCAGGACAGAATCAATAACTGACAGTAAACTTTTTGGATCCTCCACTTTTTTTGAGCTCTTGACTAGAAAAATAAAGATCAGTAATGGGCAAATGTGATTTCAAAAGTTTTCTCTTTTTATGCATATCATATGATTATACTCTCTCATTTTGCATGGAGAAAATTTGAGATGAAAAATTTCAAACTAAAATTACCGAAAATTACAATGAAAAAGCAAACATATTTTGTATAATCAATTCATTCAGATCTTGAATGAAAAGTACATATTCTGCTCTTTAATGGTTTAATCCGAAAATCTCTTCTTAACCTGCATATCATATGGAAGCAAATTTCCGTTCACTAATCTATTATCGAAGTTTACGATAAAAAATTCGAATTCCATGAGTTCGTTAGATATACAGGTTAACGATTGCAGAAAAATCGAGAATCTGGTAAGAATAGTCTCTTTCGGTTATAATTGCAAGTTCGCATTTAAGTTTTCATATGGGATTTTCGAAATTTCATGGTTAAATTAGGGAAGGCGAGAGTTGAAGGTCACGGACTGGTGTTTTAGCAACAGTTTGTCTTGTTTAAAAAACTTTCTGAAATAGCCAAGTGGATTTCTCAGGAATAGTTTCCATAGCAATTTATTCTTTAAACATTATAGATACCAAAAAAGTTCTCAGTAATCTTGACCACGATACTTTTGCTTTCTCGAACGCTAAATGCATTAAGAGAGCATAATAATACTGAAGGATTCGAGAAAGCAAATTATCAATTGTCAAAATCAATTCTACTAATTTATTTCAGTCATGTAAGTATTCGAACAGTATTTGAAACATCTCTGAAAAAGATTGAAATCTTGAGGGAAAAATTAAACTTTATTCACTGAAAACGAATCATATCAAAAATATAAATCGATTAGCAACTTTTCGGAGATATGAATACCGAAACTACTGAAGACATGAAAACATTGGAAGAAACTTTATCTTCTTAAGTTTTATCCTTTATCTAGTTTTGTCCATTTATTTATCCTTTATATTTTCAAACTTTGTCTTTTGTCCTCCAAGAAATTCATGAAAATTACTAGTTTACAAAATTTAATTCATAATTCAGAACAAAAAATCATCAAGTAACATCAATTTAAAAGTGACGAAAAAAAGATAAGAAACCGAGGAATAATTGTTCCAAATACTCATCATTTTTTCATTTTCCTTTATTTTTTACATCGCCAGGTTTTTTGTTTGTTTATAATATTTTCACAAATATTGCATGTAAAAAATTATATGTCATTTAGGTATGAATCATTTACGATACTAATTCTGTCAGTAGTATTTTTAATTTCATCAATATCAATTTTGTTAAATAATAATTTCTTTTTTTTTTTTTGTTTTTTTTAATCCAAACTTTTTATCAGTACTGCTATCGGTAACAATTTGAATTGTTTAACAAGATCTTCTCAATTGGTAAAAAAGATCAAATTATCATATTTATTGATCCATTATCAGTATGGCCCATCATAATTTTAATTTATCCTTGCTTACTTACTCTATTCATTCTTTCTTGTCACCTCATTCCTCCTTCTCCTCTTCTTTCTCCTCTCGGGACAAACTTTGGATCTATTCATAAACATAAACATCGCTTACATATATCGTTCGCCACTTTCTTTTATTCTTATTCGACATCGCTATGAAAATAATTATAAAGTTAAAAAAGTTTGTGTGTAGCGATTATTTCATTTCTGAACAATCTTTTTCTACTCTTTTTTTTTTTTATTTTTTTTTTTAATAAAAATTCATTGCTGCCTGTTCTATGCGTAAAAATTCATTATCGAATGAAAGAGAGAGAGAGAGAGGAAAGAAAGAGGAAAAAGAAAAATGAATCCTGCATATATTTGCTTTACCCTTCCAACTTGCCATATTTTTCCTTTTACTATCAACTTTAAAATAAAATTCATAAATTTAATATTCAATTTTTATAAATTTGTCGTAAATATTAGTGCTGATTAAAAGAAGAACAAAAAAAAAGTTATCGGTATTGTTATTGAATCACTACATTTCTCTATATCCAATGAAATAATGATCACGGACAACAATGGGCAATGTAATTAGTGTCAAAATTAACTATTCTTCTTTTCTTCTTGCCATCTATTTTTTTAGATGTAACGGTTCGATGAGAATTTATTTTTCATTTTATTCACTCTAAATTATGCTTCACACGATTGTAAACTTCCTTGTTTTTGTTTTTTGCTTTTTTTTCTGTCAAATATTTACAAATAATTCTTTTTTTTTTTTAATTTCAGCAATGAAATTTGGAATGACACAATTATTAGCGTGCATATTACTGGTACCAATTATTGTATGCCAAGAACGGCATAAAGATAAAGATGATGCATACGTTGATTTAATTCCACTTAATTTGATACCGGAAGGTTGTAGTTTGAATTCCTACTACGGCTACGGAATTGTAGATGGAGGTCTAGAGAAATGTGATAAATATTCGGAAACTAAAGCTGGAGGTGAAGAGTTCAGTTCTGAGTATGAAGAAATCAAATGTCGTACTTTGAGAAGTGAGTTTATTTTTCCGCAGTATTTTAGCGTAGAATTCAGACGAGATCCTTACTAAAATTAAGTAATTAACACAAATTGATTCAAAATGCTGTAAACTTGATTCATCGAATTTCATATAATATTACGAAATACTTCACATCAAGGTTTTTAAATTTTTGAAAATATGCTAAATATACAATGCAAATAAGACTAAATGCCATATTTAGTGCATGGAAGAATGAAAAATAATAAATGTGAATGCAAACCTGGATGGAAAGGACCAATTTGCAACGAATACTATGGATGTCCTATTGGTTATTCCTTGTTTAACAACGTGTAAATTTTATTTTTTATCTAAGTTGCTCATTTTAGTCCCTAAATTATCTTGTCTTTCGTTAAGTGATAATCGAAGTAAATTCCTGAATTAAATGAAGACTTGTCAACTAATTAGAACTTCGAAATGATATCGTGAATTTTTGAATGAATTCTCCATATTTATCTAAATTTAGGAAATTTACCAAAGGTGGAATTCCTAGATTTCTTGAACTAGCAAAATAATTACTGATATCATAGAATAAAATTATTCCTTACGTGTGTAATGGAAATTAATTTACAAAAATTTCAAAAAAAAAGGCCAGTTAAATTTACTTCTTCATGATGCTGAAATTAAAAAAAAAAAAAAGAATTAATGTACCTTTTTTTTGATGAAATAAAAAATGAATCAAAAGACAAAAATAAGATTTCAATATATTTTTCAAAGATCTTTTCTACTCTGAATTCTTATCTGCTCTTACCCGAATAACTCTAAGCAAACAGAAATAATTTATGAAATGAATAAAACGATTTAATTTTGACAATGATGTAAAGTTTGCCGATTCTAAGATTCTATGTGAATGCATGAATTTTGGTGATACCAATTTCTGCTTTGTTAACTTTAGACTAGAAAAACTAGGAAAATTTTAAAGAAAGAAATTAAAACAATCTTTAGATGTACACCGAATTCCTGTCAACATAATGGAACGATCGCTATCGGCTCAAAACAAATTGAATGCATTTGTGGGGCCCCTTGGGATGGCCGAAATTGCGAACGACTTGCGTGTTGGCGAATGGCTTCGAAAGGTTGCTGAATATTTCCTGCGACATGTTTCAAAATTATTTAAAATTCAACTTACCAACCACTTATCAAATACAAAATTTCATTTCCTAATAAAGACATATGTTATAAATAGACGAAAAAAAAACTTACTGTTGAAAATTTTCAACAGTAACTAAAAGTTCGAAAAATATTTTTTTTTGAGCTAAAAAAAAGTTTTCATCGGCAAGTTACTGTGCTTTTCGTCTTTTTATTTGTATTTATTATTGTCTGCCAACTATAGTGTAATTAACAACGATGTTATTAATTCATTTTGAAGAACATGAAAGGAGATGGCGTAATGCGGGTGATAAATGTCGTTGTGCCGATGAATATGAGGGTGATAACTGTGATAAAATTATCAAATGTAGAAATGATGGTGAACTTATCGATGGAAGGTTCTCGATTATTTATTAGCTTTTCTTATTTTTTCATAAAATTATTCGATAACATTCAGAATGCATTACTGTTTTTCCTTCCTTCAGGCCCATTTCAGGGCATTCCGGATCGGATCCCACAAATGTATTCGTTTCAATTAAAAGACGAATGCAGTACAATTCGTCCATCTTTTTATTCTGCTTATTTGCCATTTTAGCATCTCATCCAGAATTCGTTCGTGTCACATGCAAATATCGCTTTAGGAAGAGGCTTTTGACACTTGGAAAAAAAATTAGTCAAGAGGGATGTGAAGTGATGCCAATGTTCTTCGTAAAAAATTACTTTAAATTTTTAATCTGCTAATGATTGATAAATTCATCTTCGATGTAATAAGTTTATTAAGAAAATGTCCATAAATTTCAGAATTTATTTACATGTTTTTTTTTCCTTCTACAATTTTTTTTTTTTTTTTTTTTTTTTTTTTGAGCAAATAATGAACGAAATGAAATTGATCGTTTTTGCTTGCTTGCAGGTGCAATTGTAAGGAATCATTTTACGGAGAAATTTGTGAGAAAAAATGTCCTGCTGGTCAGAAGTAAGTAATTAACATAATTGATTATTTTCTGGTTTTCTGATATATAGACCATTCATTGAGATAATTGAAAAGGCCAAATAAATATGTTAAATATTCAGAAATATCAATTCAACAATTTCAGATGTGGTGCGATAATTGCTTGCTCCTCACTGATTATTACATTCTTAGCATTTCTATGTTTCTGCTTGACACAATTGTAAAGTAATATTTATCCTGAATTTTGATAGTTTAAATGATAGTTTTTCTATTATTTAATATTATTTAAAAAACAAATGAAAGAAAAAATCTTACACTTTCATGGGAAAAATTCACAAATATACGTGAAAAATTGATTGAATTCAAGCGCAAATTTGATAATAAAGCTTACCAGCTGTCGATAGAGAAGTTAGGCACTAAAAAATAGATATGGAATTCAGTATATTTAAAATTATAAGAAAATCAATAGAATGGAATAACCGTATCCTATCTTTGGAGACAGGAAAAATAGCACGTCAAGCCGGTGATCCAGTAGTTGTAAATTATGGTGACACTTCTATTTTGGTGATTGTCGTACGCAAAAAGAAAGAAGAAAATGTTGATTTTACTTACCTTCAAACGTGTAATATACATGAAAATTGATTGAATTCAAATTTCTAACAATTTGGAACAAAAATATGCTGAAATTTTTGGATAAAATCAATACATTTTCAAAATATTTTTTCTCTGTTCAAATAAATTCCCCTTTTTTTTCTTCTCTCTTATGTCAATTTATTTCATTTCCAGTAATAATCCGTTAATGCTTTAATGGCTTTAAATCTCATTCTAGTGCTTATTTTTGAATGGGGACAATCAATTCGGAAGTTCTACCAGATGTAATTGGGGCTTTTTATGATTGTCATTAGTATTCTTTGTTGTTTAAACATCTCCGTTACTGAGATTTCCTCTTATTTCCTTTGATTCTCGAAAAGCTAAAAAGAAACGAAAAACTTCAACAACTAATTAATTACATTCTTTTTTCCATCACATCATTTTTGCTGATGTAAAAAGAATTTTGTTTTCTATTCATCTTTCCCTTTTTCACACAGAATCGTGCTATTGAGTTTGTTAGACATTTTTATTTGTTAATTAATAAATATATTAAAAGAAGAAAGTATCACTTTTGTGTAGTTTTTGATGTAGTCCTTAATATTAACTTTTCGCTTGTAATGTCCAGAAGAAAATGTAAAATAATATTCGTCTCGATATATTATTTCGATATTTATTCACTTCAACTATTGCATGATTCATTTCTTCTAATTTAGTATCTTTTAGAAATTTGAATATTTTATTCCATATTTCCGGTAAGATGAAAAGAGAAAAAAGGAAGAAAAACTGGAAAAGAATAATAATGTTAGTAGTATTCAGATTTTCAATCTGTTTTAAAGTAAATGAAGGTGACAATAGGCTTTTATTATAATTATTGGCGAGTTTCGAAATATTCATTTTCCCTCTATGCGTTTTAAATTTACGTATAAATGAATGTTTACTAGTATTATACTCTATTGAATTATCAGTCAAATTCTAGAAATCTTGTCGGAAAAGCCAAAGAAACATTGTATGTACAATAAATATGGAATGATGCAATATTGGTATGAGTTACCTGGAAATCCATGAAATTCGAAGAGATCAGTATGAATTAAGAAAAGTTAAATTGTCAAATATTATTTGTCAAAATACACTGCCACAAGCCAATGCATCTTACAGTTTTTAATATAATATAATTATTTATTCCAACCCTATGTGATATATTTATTTATTATTTATTTATTGCTGTTTTGCTTCCGTAGACTTTCTTAGTTCTATTAGAATTAGTGCTTTCGTAGATGTATCAGATTTCAAATCCACATAACATGATTTCAGTATTTTCCGTTCGTTTTTTTTTTCCCAATTTTTAAAGTTGATCTCTGTTTAATAAATGTCTTGATAAAAGATTCCAATTTACACTTCAACATTTCCCCTTCATGTATATGAGTAAGCAATATACAATTTGATCTATAAAACTTTTGGATCGGTAAGCCTATCTGTTATGCAAAATCCAGCAATCGATGAGATACTTTCATCGGATATTCTCAAGATCTAGTCATTGGTTTCGCTTTGGAAACTTTTTGAAGAAAAGTTTAATCCAAGTGAAGTGATTCGCATAGTCAAGAGTTTGCTGGCCCAGTTCTGGGCAGCTTGGCTAAAATGGTAATGGCATTGTTGTCGTTTTTTCTATCGTCACTCTTGTTTTACTACCCGAGCTAATGAATTTCTTCTTGCTGTAATTTCGCCATCGACTCAAGATTCATTTTGTTGAATAATTAAAATTACTAAAAGGCATTTTTTAATTTTCTGCTGCAAACGATGTTCAATAAAAAACATGCTAATATGCTAATTGCTTGCATAATTTGTATTAAATTAACATTGTACAGTACTGTAAATTTTTCATTGTTAAAAAAATGAAATTTGAAGTGATATATGGTACCATTTTAATTGAAGAAAAAAAAAAACCTCCGGAATTGCAATATTCACAATATACATAGATAGACATACCATTTCGATTTGTGCTCGTTGAACTTCAATTCGTTATCAGTGTATCATTTCTGCTCTTTCATGATATTGCTCGACAAAAAAATGAAGAAATTCGGCAATATTTTGCTTCAATTAAATTTCGTCCCATTTAATAATAATAATAATCCCTTGTTTTGCTTCAAAATTTTTTCTGTCAGTTATACATGCATATTTTTGAACTTTTTATCCTTTTCCCTATTCATTTTCCAAAAACATGTCTTTCCAAAAAAAAAAAAATGATTTTTTAAATGAAACGTGAAATTTTTTAAAATGATGATATTAATCAGTAAACAGCTCTTTTTCCCTGCATTAAATTCGGATGCATTAATCGGTTTAACTAGTTCTCGGATCGAGCAATGATTAGTGGAATTGAATCAATGATCTCTCGTGACTGTGTTGAATGTGTAAATGAGAATCTTGTTGACCCCATCCCTGATGAATGAATCCCCTCCCCTTGGTTTCCTATACGAGGATATGAATAACTTAAGTAAACCTCAAGCGATGCATTATTTTAGTTCCATAAATCCCGAATTCTATTCATTTTATAATTCCGAATTTCACACATCCTGAAATCCTAAATGACAGCTGAATAGACAACATCTTGTCGTAATTACTGAAATTTTTTGCGCTTTTTTTCTAAAAAAGGGAAATTTTACCGGAATATAAGTTAGTACAAAATGGTATGATATAATTTTGTGTTAAAACATCCCGAAAATCCGATACATCAGAAAAACATCTTTCAAATTGTTGAAAGTATTTAGTACTGACAGAAGAGTTTATTACTTTCATTTTTCAAAAATTTCACAGCATTTTAAAGATGATGATTAATGAATTCTAAAAAAAGATTGAATTGAGGTGAGAAGGAAAAGAGACAGGACAGGTAAATGAGAAATGATGAAGGTGAAGAGGGAGAAGAGGAGAGAATATTGTATAACGAGTACTAAATTCAACCGAACTGGTCGAACAAATGTTTGAATGCTTGCGATTAAATGGAATATGGAAAGATTAAGCATTCCATTAGGTGATCGGATGACAGGTAAGAGGACGTGAAATGGGAGGTAATTGAAATTTAATGGATATCCATCCATCCGATCGAGGTAGTGGACAGCAATTCAGTTCCTTTGAAACTGAACTAAACTGATACCACTGTTCTCGTGAAATCGCCATGTTTTATCAACCACTGACCATTTACTCCTTCCTCTATTACTTTTATTTCTTTTTACGCTTATGTAAGTTGGCTTTTCTTTCTTTCGCTTTTTGGATAACATCTAAAATTTGAATAATCGTAAGAAATTGGAAAGTCAATTAATCTAAAATTTTTATAATTGATGGAAAATGATAATCTTAATTGCAGTAAATTTATTTATGATCAGAATTACGATCAGGATAAGAATGATGATAATAGTGGTGGGTGGAAACAATTGTTATATTGCTAGCAGCAAATTACTTATTATCATAATGAGAATAATGATAATAATAATTATGACCACATATTATGACTATTACATAGTAATAATTTATTGGACATGAGAGTAGGAATATTCTGCTAATTTTTATTTTAGTTTCTAATAGCATTTCATGTTTTCAATCCAAATTTTACAGTTTTATAAGCATCTCTGATGTATACTAACTTATTAGTTTCTAAATAGTAAAACTAATTTGAGAAGAAGAATGAGGATATTGCCATACCAATATCTTCTTTTGTAGTTAACTTGATATTTTTTGAAAAATTTTTGAATTCTTTTTGAACCAATGATAATAGTGGTCATACCGGTCGTTCTTGGACATGTCCAGGAATTTAGTTTTCCATTTCCTTTCCACTCACAAAAAAGTTCGGTAGAAATTCTGTTCTTCCGTCGATTGCTTCTGTATTCCGTCTTCAACCTAAAGATGCAAGCATTTTCTTTTTAAATCGATGGATAATAGTGTATGATTTTAGGTATTAGATTAAAGATCCTTTTGCTATTTCTATTCCACTCTTTTTCCTCGAACTTATCGTCCATAAATTGACAATATATCTTAACCAGTAAAATTATAAGAAATCGAATTAGACATATAATTTTCACCATAACTTGTTTTCTAGTTTTTTTTTTGACAAGCTATTCTTAATAATTTGCCCGCCTTTTTTATCAGTGTTTTTATATTTTATGAAGTTTTCAATTCAACATTTATTCCATTTTATACAGTTTTCAAATAATTTTAATAACAAATCAATTTTTAATTTGCAAGCAAGATGAATGTTTATAAATTTGATGATAAAAGTAGCTAGAAATGCTGAAATTGCATTTGTTGAATCATTACTTTCAGAACAAAAAACAGCATATAACTTGTGATTAGTACTGTATAATGTTCTACTACTAATATAAGAAAAAGGACTTTGCAACATCTTTATCCTGAAAAGATGCTTATGGAATATTTGCCATTCAAGAATTTTTTGAAAATTTCCTATTTGTAATAAAAATATCAAAGCTTTTCTTATACAAAATAAGATAATTCATTAACTACAAAATAATGGTCATAATGTTTAGGTAAAGGATGTCAACCACCACCCTACTACGGGACTTATTCGCCTTTTCCTCCAGCCCTATCAGGTATTCGTGCTACGAAAATTCGTTATTTTTAAGTCATCAAATTTTAGAAATACTTTTATCATCACATTACTTGGTATTTCTGATGCGCAAAATTTTTAGAATCAACAAAAATATTCGGTTTTAAATATCCTAAACTTTTTGAAAATTGCCCTGTAATTCTTTCATTTAAGTTTCTGCTATAGACCATGCAAGTTATGGCAAAAATACCATTCATATTAGGAAATTTAAATTAAAATTTGAAATTTAAGGTGGTCTCACACGACCATATGCTGATTCGGCTGATTTCAACGCTGTAAACGATGAGCATCCATCATTGTTCGCTGCACCATCAAATCTAGGAGAAAATCTGGATGTCATACAGGTCATCTCTGATTTGAATTGCCATAGATTTGATAGTAATTGTAGATGGTCGAATACAAATGAAGACGAATTGGATTGGAAAGTGCTGATGTCCACACCGGAAGCTGAACCATTGGTCAGTGCGCTTCAAACAGCTCATCTTCCAGGTCAAGCGATAGCGTCGTTCCAATCTGTTCTCACAATTCTAAACTTTTCTTAATCTCGAGTTAGCTAGCAATATTAATTAGCTAGCAATATCGGAAGTTATTTAATTAGTGGATAAACTAAATTAGTGGAATTTTTTGATAATTTTTATGACCTGCTTGCCAGGCATATTCTTGCAATGCTCTTGTGAAAGCTACTATCATTTTCATACCATTACATTTAATTTACCTGTAAATTAAAAAACTTCTGATAGTTTGAAACGTTTAGAAAAGTTATTTGATTGTTGAAAAGTTCTAGAGCTTTTTTTTTTTCTCCTAAATTTAATGTATAAATCCGCGAATAAAAATAATCACTATTCTGATAATACAAACGACATAGTAATTGTTTACTATACCTTTATCAAGTTTATAAGTTCATTTTTCATTTAATGAATCAATTCAATGATTTTTAGATGCATCAGCAGCGGTACTTCTATCTGGCAATCGCAATACATATGATAGTGGACAACTTGTTTCCGATTTATTGCCATGTATTGTAACACCATTACAACTCACCGCTACAGTTTGGCGAACCTCTTCAGATGGACCATTTCAACAACAACAAAAACAACAACCAAATTTGAAAATTTGTAGTCGTAATACGCATCAACCCTATTCAAATTGCAACCTGTTTCCCATACAAAATGGTGTACCGGTTACTGTGAATATACCCGGACCACGTGATCCTACTACACCTGCTCAGGTATTGTTTAAATTTTACAACTAATTAAAAAGGCTAATAAATTCCACATATATATATATATATATATATATAAGGTTGTGTCATCAAATTTCTTGGAATGCTTAAAAATAGATTGATTATTTAATTCCAAATAAGCAAAAAGCACACAAGCACACTAATAACGAAAAAAAGAAAAAGGTTTCACAGCTAAATTCAATTCACAACTCATAGCATTAAATTGCAAATCGCACTATTTGTCGGAATCATAATACTAAATTTTAATCACATCGGAACTCTATTTGTTATTTAAGGAGTAATAATGTAATAATCATCGCATGGATATCTTTCATCGAAAATACTTAAAAATTTCCTAAAAATGGAATAAAGTCTGATATTTAGAACAACAGCTATATCGTGACGACTTAATTTCTCGACAGTATGACTACAAATAAAAAGTTTTGCAGCTGTAGTAATAGAAATAAATTGATCTTCTTGACTAAATTACTGTATTTCAGATTGTTTTGTTGGGTGATAATTTTGTTGGAAAGCATGGTGCTATATTTGTGCAAAATATCATTGTGGATGGTGATTTGGTATCAGATTGTGCCGTAATACCATCAATTACCAAGGATCATTTCAACAAACCACAGCGCCAACAGGCTAGACGCCCTATTCCTCCGAATGACTTTCAAGATTCCACGGGCCTTGTCAAAGTTCAAGAATCAAACTCAATGCAGAAAATATTCAGTCTGCACCAACCATCCAACTTACAACTTACAGCTCCATTAATGGTCGATTCTCTAATGGTTGAGTGTCTGAAATTGTCGTGCAATCCTGCTGGTAATTCTTATTGCGATAATTCCTTCCCTTTTTACTCATTAAAAACCCAAGAACATACAGATTTTGTCCATTACATTGTTTAGCGATCAAAACTACGAAAGTATATTGAAAAAAAAAAAAAAAAAAAAAGCATCAAAATTTCGACGTAATCAGAATCTTACGTATTCATGTTGTATCAAGTTGAAATACTTCATACATGTAAGTGTCATGACTTACATGAATTATTACTCATAAATAATTCGCTCATTATCTTTGATTAAGCGTAATAAAATGACATCTTAAATTAGCATATTTTTGGTTTATTATATACATCGTAACTGCTTGCTGTGACGGAATACAGTACCGCAGAAGTGTTTGCAATGGTTTTTCCGTAAGATTACCCTTTCGATATTCTTGACTATAAATATTGAACAATCGATAATATAGCCTTTCTGTATAACGATTCTGCAGATTTAATAAAACTGCAGAGAGAAATTGTGATTGGCAAAACGGTAGTGCTGGATGGATGGCATCGACAGGAACTGATAGCTTTTCAAATCCGTTAACCGGTATTATGGTGCCACCTGCTGGAACGAATGCATTCCTTGTAGCATCATATAACAGGGATTCCAAAAATCCTATCCGCCAGATTATCAGTCCGATGATAAATATTCCAATTTCGGCACAACCCATTTACTTCTGCTTCTTTGAATATTTCGCCCTTGAAGGAGCACGCTTCACAATGTGTATCGATGCATTTGGCATGGGATGTTTTTATTCAAAAATAGGTATCTCGAAAGATGGCAATTTACAGGTAATTACTAAATATTAATCAACTTCATTTATTCATCATTCACTTTTTATTGACCTATAGATATCGTATTAATAGATTATTAATTCACTTTATTCTGGAATCACTCAGTGGGATAGGTAGTGAAGTTAGCGTAATGAAGTAGATCAATTTCCCTAAAAAATATGATTCTGATATCTAAATCCTACGATATAGTTTCCAATTTCTTTCTTTTTTCTTATATCAAAATAGAAAATTTCTGATATACTTCATATAATCATATAATCATGCAATTTATATCATATACAAATTTAGTTGTTCAATTATGTTTTTTGCAAAAGCTATGATGAACAGAGTTTAATCCAATAAAGCTAAATTTTATTTCATATAAATTTGCCCCAATTCAAATATTAAAGTTATATAAATTGTGCGAAAGACTCCTTACCTGAATAATTGTTAGATTGCTTAAAGTACCATATTTAATCAGCGTCCGATCATATTACGGCCAGACAATCAATATTAAACACGAGTTTTTATGCTTGGCTAAGCAACTTCAATAAACTTTTATTGTCGCTATTTCGAACTCTCTATAGGCAAAAATATTTTTTTTTTTTAAATTACAATACTATTTTGCAGCATTTTTAAAGTATTTATGCCTATCTTTTGCAATGAAATTGAACTGAAAAAAATTTGAGAAGTATGCTATTTTTATTTTCAAATTCAGCTTCAAATTTCTAACGAGAATGTGTTTAGAAAAGCAGACAATGGAATTTTCAATGTACCGAATTGCCAATTGGAACTTACAAGGTTGATTCAGTAATTTCATAACACTTACTTAACTCGGAAAAATTTCTTTTGAATTAAATTGTTAAATTAAACTTCGAAATTTCAAAGAAATAAATATTTTGTTCAGATATATGTCTCGGCAGAAAATAATGGACCAAATCAAGGCGATATTGGATTTGTTCCGTTACGATTGAGTCGAGATTTGGCTGGAAATGATCCTGTCTGCTAAGAAATTATGTTAATTTCTTTTCGATATAATTTCACAATCCCTTATCTTCAAAAATTGTATTTTTATCAACAAATCTTTAGCTTTATTAAATGTAAACCGTTCGCTTTTTTCATTCACCAATATGCAAATACAATTTGAAACAATCGTCTGATAAAGCATTTTGTATAAACATATTGGCTTTAGATAAGAAATCGTGATAAAAGCAAATTGCTTTCTCGAGAAAAAAAAAAAGAAAAAAAAAGGAGAAGAATTCTTGACTAATGAGTAATTGCAGTTGAAAATCACATCTATACTGCAAGTCTGAAACTATCGACAACATTCTCTTTTTATTGATAAATTTACAACCAAATTACATATGCATCCTGGAAAATAAATTTTTATGCTTAAATTCACTACTATTCAGGAATTTATTGCATCAATGAATTTTATTCCATTATTTGAGATAAAATGCATGGAAATCTTTTCTTTTCATTCCATGTTTCATTAAAGTCATCCCTGCTTTCAGAACTTCGGTTATTTTTTGTTTAATCTAACATAAATACATATATTCCTATTTTAATACTTTTAAAATAGAGGTAGAATGCGGATTTAAGTACTAAATGAAGTTTGATCAAAGTTTAAAAAAGCTGAATAACATTGATAATTACTAATATTTTTTGCATCAAATTTATCTCCATTAAGATTTTGTTGTCAAATCAATTTTGCAAGACTAAATAATGTCATTAACTGTAAATTACATAGGAACAATTTAGGCCACGCTTATAAAAGAAGAATAGCCAATAAATAATGATCGGATTGAATGGACCAAAATTTAGTTCATTCCATATAAGATTACATGATAAGCTTCGAATATGCTTATTAACATCAGATGATGCGATTATCACCGTCAACAGAGATTGCTAAGGATGTTGATTTGAACCGGTCGCGCTTGGAAGTTTGCGTATGTATATTTCAAATTGGTCAACAGTGAGAAGAGAGCAGTGTGCTGTGCCGCTGAATAAAACCCGTAACATCGTTCACTTCGACATCCTGATTGTGCGGAATCGTAGAAAGTTCGACCCGTAAAAGAGACAGAAGATATTGGATTTCGACATGAAAAAAAAAAAAAAGGAAAATTACTGCTGTGTTCTTTATATATCACAAAAATATAATTCACAACTGAGCTCTTATATGCCACACAGCACGAACAAAAGATATTTCGACGACTAAAAACCAAAAACGATTAAATTGGTTAGGTTTAATATTGGTTTTAGGGTAAAAATGCAAAAAGTATCGGTGACAATTTGAATACAAAATGCGACAAAAAACGAAAATCATAGCATAAAGAAAAAACGATGATAATGTGTGTCACAAATACACGATGTAATCAAAACAGGGAAAACTATTATTGTTTAAATAGGTGGATTTATTTTTAAAATATGACTTGATTAGTAGCGGAAGAGAGATATATATGTACAAAGAAAGCAGTAATAATTATCACCAATTGCAGAAATTACTATAAATTTACTTCTTATTCCAAAGAAAAAGACATCATATTACACACGCTAATATAGAAAAAAAAAAAAAAGAAACGGCTGCATTTTCATGCATTTTACAATCTCGCCTTTCTTCCTTTCAATAAATGCATCGTGGCAAAACTAAAAGAAATTCCTTAGAAATCTGAATTGCATTAAATACGCGTAAATAGGTGCATGTATTATTATTAGTTCACTAAAGTACAGGAAATGCATCGTGAAAACTGCAAAAATTCGCTGATAATGAAGATATTATGCATCGTAAAATAACCTTTAAAAAATCCAATAGGCAAATTCACTTCCATATGTTCTCAGAATAAAAAGCGTATTTCTAAAATATCTGAATTTAATAATTAATGGACCAGAACAAATATTGAAATATTTGTCGATAACATATGGATAAAACATTTTGATGCAGTGCAAATTACCATCGAAACATGGAATTTCTTCAAATTCATCAGAACATCTGAATCGTACAAAGCTGCACAGTTATACAATGCCGAATAAAAGCCTATTAAACAAAAAACTTAATAAGCTTTTCAGGAATGCAGATCCATTCCCTCTAAGAAAATTTCTTATAATTGGGTACACACACAATAAAAATAAAAATAAGAAAAAACAGCGGCTTAAACAAGCGAAAATATATGAAAATCAAAGCAATCACATCCGAAACAGTCCGGAATCAAGCAAGGGCCACATTTTTGGATCAGAAAGGACTTCTTTACGAATCAAGTTATCCACAGATCAATATAATAATGTTTCATCACGAAATCACTTCAAATGAAAGAAAGGAAAACGAAAAATTCTTGAAAATAGGGAGTATTAACTTCAGCATTAACTAATTGAAATTGAAATTAAAGAAACCTGCAAATATGTACAAAGAAAAAAGAATGCTAGTGTAATGTAACAATGAGGGAGAATGAGAGAGACAGAGAGAAACTGAAAAGTCATCAATCACCATTTCGAAAGAAGAGTCGCAGCAAAATTCATAAGCAAACTTTTCACTATGCTGAGGTTTTATGTATATATATATTCAAGCATTCTTCAGTCATTTTCTTTCACTAAATTTAAAAATGTATGAGGTTTACGCATCCGTTGACGTTGGCTCAGCATTAACAGCTGAAGCTGAGCCGCTTGGAGCTCCAGTTGCTGTTGCTGCTGCTTCCACTGGTGACGACGATGAACTACCTACTGCTGCTGCTGATGCTCCTAAAAATCGACAAGTTTAAAAGTAGAACCGGAAATAAAATCTCATATAAAACATGAATATATTCAATTAGTGAAGATTTTTCCTTCTAATATTCATTAAGCAGAAATTCGAACAACTAAATATAATGTACATAAATCTAGCAATATAAAGAAATCCACACCTCTTGCAGAACTCTGAGGTAAAAGAGCAGCATTAAGATTCGGTTCAATGCGTAATTCTTGTTCAGAGAAATCGAAAATTGGCGGTACTGGTCTACCACTTGGCAGTTTGCAGTTAGGATGACGTAACTCATCGAAGAATGTATGAGCACAAGCTTGAAGTGGTGACAACCGAGCATTAGGCGTATATTCCAAAAGACGTGAAACGAGATCGACCGCTTCCGAAGGAGTACGTGGACGAAACACCTGAAATTTCGAATCTTCATACTCTTGGCATTTGACTACTGAATTGAGGGATAACTTAGTTATAAATGTACAAGCTAATGTTGGTTTAGAAATGATAATTTTTTTAACTAAGTATCATGATGTGATTCAGTAATGCATGAAAAATGACAGCATCGATTACACAATTCTAATTCCGGAAAATAGATCCATAAAAAAGAAATTAATAAGTTAATAGACATACGCGCTGCCAAGGATTTGCTCTGATTTGTGGGAATCTGAAATCAGTATAATTCGGATTCATCTGCTGTATCTGATCACGTGTAGGTGTACCCAACACTTTAATGATTTCCACGAGCTGATCTACACCTGAGTCGCCAGGGAAAATTGGTTGTCCCAATAAAAGCTCTGCAAGCACTGTTCCTGCTGACCAAACATCTGAAATCAAAAGTTTTAGCAACAAAAAATTTAGATTTCAAGTTCAAATGCCATTTTTACAGTAAAGCTGTGATGGAAAAACGAAATATATATCTAAAAATTTTACCGATGCTCGTTGTATAATCCGTCGCGCCAAATATCAATTCAGGGGCACGATAATAGCTAAAAACATGACAGTAACTGTAGAAGAAAAAGAATCTTTCAAATCGAAAAAAGGAGAAATATGAAATTAGATAAAAACAGACAAACAAACAAACAGATGTGACAAAAGCTCGATAAAATACCGTGAACAAATGTAGGACACATTGGGTTCTCCTCTGACAAGATGTTTTGCGGAACCGAAATCACAAAGCTTTAGCACTGCTGAATCTGGATCAAGCAACAAATTCTGTGGCTTGATATCTCGATGACAAACTCCCAAACTGTGTATGTAAGCCAATGCTCGAAATAATTGGTACATATATAGCTGAAAATATGAATGCTTCGACATACTTTATAGAATAAACTTATGACAGTTGCAAGTCAGTCAAAAAAAGGTTTGCGATTACGAATCGAATTGTTTGAAACGAAACCTTTATGTAAAGTGCAGGTATTATTTGTCGCTGTTTCGAATAATGCCGTGCAACACGATAAACAGTCTCTGGGATGTATTCGAGTATAAGATTTAAGAACAAATCATCTTTCTGAAAGCAGTCAAAATCATTTTTTCTTTGATTACAGAAAGAAAAAAAAAAAAAAAACAATAAATCAATAGAAAAGAAAACTTGAACTAAGTTGTTAATCATTAAAGGAACTCGTTTCGTATCTTACTTATCAAAAGGAACGTTTTAAAAATGTAATAAAACAAAAGAAGTGTGAGATGCATTCTAATGAAAAATAAAAGATTGGTAGTAAGTCATATGAAAAGAAGTACCTTTTCCCCACTAGAATAAAAGAAATACTTCAATTTTACAATATTCTGGTGCTCCAATTTGCGCATTATTTGTAGTTCGCGATTCTGAAAAACTTCGCCTTTAATTGTCACTTTCAATTTCAAAATCCATCGTTTATCCAGTATAAAAGACCTTCACATGAATATTTTGATGGTAAAAACATAATTCTAACAAGAGAAATATAGAAACTACGATCGTCCGATGATCCAATAAGTGTTCTAAGCTTTACAGAACCGAAAAATCCATCATTCGAATTATTCGTGAACAATATATCATTTTATAGGCCGTAGGCTTTAATAACAGCGTGGGGAAATTTACAGTTTTGTAGTAATCATATGGACAGCGCATGCTTAGTTGCATAAATTTTCCTATTAAATTCTTTTTCTAGGTACTCATTTCGCCACTGGAGGCAAAGAAAGCTTTCCACTGCAACAAAATGAAACTACTATCTACAAACATCATCTAAGAAAAAGTTTCAAATTTACAGAAAGAAAATTGAAAAAAGAAAGAAACAGAACCATTCATTTACTGCAAAGCATTAAGTTTACCTTGAACCTTTTATCTTGCAAAACTTTTTTGATCGCCACAAGTTCATTAGTATCAGCAAGTTTGGCAAGATAAACCACTCCGAAAGAACCATTGCCTATTACCTGGAAATGGTATGGGAAAGAATACGGTTATCATCCTTTATAAAAGCAGAAAATAATTTATCACCTTCACTTTTCCTAAAATTATCACGCTAATGATTCCATTTTGGCACTGCTAGATTTTATCACTTACTACTATTCTAGCTTATACGACTTCCATCTTTTTCATGGTGGTTTCTCTGACTGAAATTTTGGTTCCGCTGACTCTCCAACTGTCGGCAAGGGTAAAGATGAAAATGTATACCACCACGATATGTCGAAACGAAGAGCTCCTTATTACCTCTCGGACTGTCACTAATCCATAGATACAGACGATAAGTCTGATTATTTCCATCCAAACAAACCGAAAAATCTATAGAATTTGGGAATCAAAAAAAAAAAAAAAAAAAAAAAAAACGTAATAGAAAACAGATTCCTAAATGCCAGCATGCACATAACGTCATTACACTGTTTCTTGTTTCCACAAAGATAGGAATAAGCTGTACTGCTCATCAAACATAATTCGAAAAGGTCACCTTAGTATCGGAGTATTGTACTTCAACTTGGCGATCTGGTCCATAACCAGGTGTAGCGACCACAGTAGTTATTCGGTTATCCGCTTTCGACGAGAACAACTGTTTACTCATTTCTGCTACTAGAAGCACGGTGAATGGAGCGATCAGCTGAAGAAAACGAACCAAATCAGTCCCAATTTTAAATGCAGTAATACACACACGTTTGAGAATCAATACAATGCCTATAGGAAAGATCCATTTTCCACAGATGTAAAAGACATTTTTTCTTTCATAAATTTGCGTTTGAGAAAGTTATACAAAATAAAGGAATATTTATCATGTTATCAACAACATGTAGTCGAAACTTTAGCCAGTTATAAAAGGACATATATTTTGATATGCACGCTGTATGAATAACAAATTGGAAACATTAATGAATTAAATTCTTTCTTCGATTCTAAAAATAATTTAGATTATCGTATAATGTTGTAAAATTGAAGACATATCATGGAAAACCCAAGAATTACTCTAAGTTTCATGTGATAAGCCAATTATGACAACACTGTTACGCTGCTCTAAACCATTTTACAATACTACAAATATTCACTCGATGAACTATCCTCAGATATATTATCACAAATAAAACTTTCACAAAAAAGGAACATATAAGATCTGGGAGATCAGACTTAGTTCAAGCACTGCTTTAATCAATTATGTAGGATGGAGCGATAAATCCGTGAGAGATATCGCAATGTACGTCAATACATAAGTGAAGGATAAACAAAAGAATAAACATACGTGCAGTGAAATTAGAAGTGCCAACAAAGAATGTGAAATGCCGCGTTTCAGCTGCCACCAAAATAATTAATGCGTCGTAAACAAATTATTAAACAGATTTGGAAGACTTAATTTTTTCTGATCGAGATGTGCTTTCACAGTGACATATCTCTCATACAGCAATCTGCAATATATGCAGTAAGCTTACATTTCTTTTTTATTACGTATGGTAGATGATGATCTTAAAAAGACATGTTGATACACTGGTTACGTTTTTCCAGAATTAGGATGATAATAATTCAAGCAAGGATTATCATTTCAGAATGATGATAATCTCATAGGATTAAGGAAATGATCCGCATGATGTTTTAGCGCTAGTAACTTTACATCATTTACATTATTAGTTGTATTCATTTCAAGTTTCTTAATAATCAGTCCAGTTTGTATTGAAAACATTTTCGAATTTGATTCCTTTAACAGAAACCAAAGTTAAATGCAAAAAACTTTTTATCGAAATTCCACACAGTCATAAATTTTGTCCTTAAGCAATCAGCCATATTATTCTATAAAACCAAAAATGTCTTATTTTGGGTTTTCTGAACAACATTAACAATAATAGTAATGAAAAAACAGCAGTCATTCGCTGCATATTTCAAAATCACAAATCGATAATATGAAATAATTACTACATCACATAATTATATACCAGAACAAAACCTCTTTGTACTACTAACATGTTTAACTAGAACTTGATGAATTACTTGAAATTTTAGAGAAATTAAATTATCCATTTTATTCGTCCAGCTCTATCAGCAAATATAAACACAAACACGTATAGGTATACATGTAAACATATATTGCCTCTTTCCTATAATGAAAAAGTTTTTCCGGAAAAGTGAATGGATAAAATAAAAAATAGGAAGATTTATTACGAAATTATAAAAGTCGTTAATAGCTTACTGAACGGAATATAACGGAAACGGAATATACATCAATATGATAATGGTTGAATTGTCATAGCATCATCCTCCTGACAAACACAAAAAGGAATGTTTATAAGATTTTAGGAAAGAAACAAAGAGGAAAAAAGAACGACAGAAAAATGTATGAATTATTTATGAATTAAGAATGACAAATTACTTGGCCACAAATTCTAGCCGAAATTCCCAGCCATATCTGTCTTCCTTCTCTCATCCCTTTCAACACTCATTTCAGCCGATGTGTAACTTCCTATCGCTTTGTGGGTTTGTGGCCAATTTGCGAGCATCACGAGTGGATCGTTCTGCTACAATTGTGGGATTCCGGAGTGACTGGATGAAAGGAATTCATGTAGCGACTTGGTTCGGTGATTCCGCATGGTTCCTATTGTTGGTGATCGCTTTGTGCATTGCTCGACCTCACTGGGGAATTTATGAGATATCTCGACTAGCGGGAGAGAAGAGGATTCTCAGTGACAAAACTAATTTCCTTCAAAATACCCATTCATTACGGAATCAAGTTAACTAGCACAAAACGTTTCACTCTAACGGTAAAAATGTTGCTCTCTGGATATCGGGAAACGGAGGACGCTACAGGCGTGTAGAACCCTTAGCGTAATATCTGAAAAACTGAGTAAATCGTTCCCCTTTTGTCACCCAGAGGCATGCAGGACTCCGGAAACTTGCTCTTATCGAACATTCATTCAACTCTCTTTCTATCCAGTATTAATTATGAGTAATATCTATGAACCAGTTTTTAGTAGGTTCCTTTAATTTTACCTTTTTCTAGAATTCTAAACAAAAATCGGAAAATGATCCGTTTCTGTTGTGTTTTTAAATGTATACATCAAGTGTAAGTAATAGGAAATACACTAACAAAGTATGCTCCAGACAACAGTAATTTGAAAAGAATTGTCCGGAAATGATGGGATGAATTTAGATTTAGAAATTGTGGTGAACAAACTGGAAATGTGAGGTATATACGTGCGGAATCAAATATACATGACATGTCAAGCGTTAAAAGATAATGAAAAATCGCATTGATCAAGTCTTAATGAAAGATAGGATAATTTACATAAGACAACTAAATAAAAAATCCCATCAGCACTCCATATCAACTCAAAAATGGAGCAAATAATTCTGAGCGGTTTAATATCACTTGTTGCTACGGGTAAAATAGGATGTCGATCCTTCATTTTGCTACAAAGAGAAAAGGAAGTTCAAGGAAAAGATTTTAGCCTTTATTATTGTAATATTAGCTGAAAAGTTCGATGACAATATTTAAATAGATATATGCAAAGTAACTACAATGAAAAAGTCAATCATATAGGAATTGAAGTTTCTGGTAACAGAATGTCACTTCAGTTCAACAAATTCAGTAATGTTTAATCTGAAGGAAATGTAACTTGAAGAGGAAAATATTTGAACATCTCTATCATCAAGGTCGATTACTATCTCTTATTTATGAAAGCATTGATATTTACATAACAATTTAGAATGAGTAGAGAGATTAACCTTTTTACCGTTTCCAGTTCCGTTAAACTCCTTTTTTTCCAAAACTGTTTACAAAAAATAACGAAAAGGATAATCGATCGGACGAAGTGGAACTAAAAACTGTTGAAATATTACAAATGATAAGGCTGCGGTATGTGTTATCATCGCAAAGCATCTTTTGATCGACACAGTCAAATCAGATGAGGGAAATTCATCCTGTCCGTACACCAGTTCGCCATAACTACAGCTACCTTTGTATATTTTTAAAAGCAGCAGATTTTGGTAAGCAATTAATTCCCTTCCGCATTGCTTACGAGGTTCCTTGTAAGAATCAACTTTTCAAATTAGTTTAACTTGCATATTATTCTTAATTAATAATGCATGTTTTATTAGTTGAACTTGCATATGTTCAATTTATTATCATCTGGCCAATCACTGATGATATCTATTTAAGTGTTTCCTTTATGTATTGGAAACAAATCGGAAGATGAGTTCGCGTGTTCGTAACATTTACAGAGAATACAAAGCAATCAGACTCGTAAATTCCGTTGGGAAATATTGCATTTGGTTAAATTCAATTCGTTATGCAAACAATTTTCGAAACAGCTGCAGATGATTTGCAGGAAATTCGTACACTAGTGTACTTTTCGCCCAACCAAGAGGAAGCACATCACGTCCTGTTCCCTAAAATAGCAATATTCTGATATTTCGCTGTATTGTTTGTACATTTTCATACCTCAAAAATTCCTCTCGCGTATAACTTTATTCGCCTTGACATTTGCCGACAAATGAAAAAAAAAAAAAAAAAAGGAAACAAAGTTTATAAATGAGTGATCGTAAACTACTAATTCTTATCTTCCCATTATCACTTACAAAAACTTCAATAAAATTATGCTAAGATTATCATCAGATCATTCTGTGCGATGCATCCTTTATATGTAGTGCAGTTGTCAAACCATCTAATTCACCTTTAGGGTTAAATTTTCTGTCAGTTAGACTGACTGACCATAACTTCCAAGAAACACCCTTTTGAACTTAACGGGAATTTCTGAATATGTATCTATCCTTCGTCCTTCAATATTATTTAACTCTTGTGTCTCTCGTACCATAAAAAAACTCTTAGGAAGAATTACAGAGACTGGAAACTTTTACTAAACTTGTCTTTTGCTTTCTATATAACTGAAAAAGAATCCATCCTTTGGTTACCTGAAAAATTACAGCACAAAACCGTTGGTTATTCCCCCGTTCCATAAATTCACCATTCATTAATTTATGCAGATATTGCTTCACGGTCACTGCTTGTTCATTTCCACTTGATTTCAACATTTCCAAATAATCATCTGTGAAAACACAAACAATGTTGGTTGCCTGAATTGATTAGAGTTTTTAATTAACATTTTTTTTTTTTGGTTTAGACAAATAAGAGTCAGTAGTCGGAGAGGAAGAAATAAATTCTACTATTAAATTTTTATAAATTAAGAATAAAATCATTTAAAAGGAAAAACAGAAAAAAAAGAACATTTCATAACTGAACGTAAAAGCTTTTATCTAAATTCGAACAATAACGTTCCACATTTTGGCACAGTAGAGGACAAAAGTTTTTGAAGAGAGCGAGAAGGTGATTTCATTTTGCAAGCGCCTGACTAACTGGACAATTCTTCATATTTGTCGGTAAGTTTGGAATTATTTTTAGAAGTTAATTAAATATTGAATAACAACTTACGTCAGCAAATAACGTATGTAAACCTTCAAACTCGCAGCTTGTTTCCAAGTAGTCGTCAATGTCAAATGTTGACATATTGACTTGTTTAGCTTGTTTCCTGAAATAAATGGATTGTGGAAAAGTGCTGTTAATTTCCTTGTTATATTTGTTTCTTTTATTATAATATATAAACTTTTAAATTCCAAATTTTATAGAATGACTGGGTAAAATCTAGCTAGAAAAACTTGTTTCTACTTCCTTAAAAGCTGAACCAAATATTTTCTAGGCAGCTTTTTTTTTTTTCTTGATAGAATCACTAGAAACATTTTTATTGATTAATTAGAGTAACCTGAAAAAATACCTTAAATTTTTCAAAAACCACTTGTAATTTCTTCGTAACACGACATTTGCGACAAATTCATGGTGCGTCACCAAAATAACTGTAAATCATTAAACTTTTTTCTTACCTCTTCAAGAAATATGTTTTGGTTTTTGAGGTATTTTAAAACAGAAATTTAAATTATCGAATAGCAATAGTGAAAAATTACATTTCTCGTTGTTATCTACAATAGCACTAGCACTCAACGCACTCGGACCTCCGAAACTACCAGAAGAAGATGCAGAATACGTCAGGATATCGCTTTTTCCTGCATTCACGAACGCACCTGCAAATAGATGTCGCAGATGTGTAACAAAATTTCATGAAACATAATCGTGCTTCTACCTGATTTTTAAAAATGTCCGATCTAATTCGTAACTTTTATTTCAAAATTAATTGTCATTTAATGGTGGGGATGAATTTCTGTTTAAATCTTTAAAATAAGAATGACATTTAGAAACAAAACAAACCTGAATCAGAGCTCAATGTTTTTGCATTACGACTGGTTCTCATTATATTCTCAAGATAAGGTTGCATTGATAAAAGTGCGTCGACTCGATTGATTTTTGCCAGGACATTAAGTAAATTTTTTAAAGGACGATGAGCAATCTCTCGTAACACATGCGCCGTTGGATTTGCAGATGTTCGTAAGTGCTGGAAATGAATGTTTCAGACAAAAAAGTTGATAATTTCATAACAAATCGAAGATAGGAAGCTTCCAAGAATGTCACAATTAACTACAAATCATCATACAAAATTTATAATTTCCCATAAAAGTCAAAAGAAAATTATACGAACCATGATTTTGCTATTGGAAAAACCAAATTCGGCAGCAACGTACTCCCAGTTAAGCATTGAACCACGTGATGGAGGATTAAGGCAAAATTCTATTTCCTGCAATCCACGCTTTGATAAAGCAGTAACGGAAACTTTTTCAGGAATTTCTGGGACTAAATCCCATGCACATGGAGGAGGACTGTTGAATGTGAACAATGAAATCGATTCCTTCCCATCATCCTAAAAAATAAAATTCCAACATTTCTGAATTCATGACATATTTGTCTATGATCATTGGCCATGTAGTACCTCAGCTGATGATCATAGATAATCCATTTATTTTGTATGTCGTGATTTTGTTTCTTTCCCAAAATATTTGGTAGAAACACCTGGTCTAAGACAACAGCAGGAGTCGGATATATGTCGCTATCGAGCTCAATGTCCAGCGACACTGATTGTGGTCCAAAAATGTCCATTAATTGCAACAACGAGTAAACAATTAACCATTGATTCCTAAGGCCTGCAGTAAAATTCCAATTAGCTGAAAACTTTTGCAAAAAACATATGCTACCAACTATTAAAAACGATTCGAAATCACAAAAGTTTGGATCGATGGGAAATCAAATGTTTTCCATCCACTCCGCCTCTTCGTTTGCATATTTGAACGATGCTTTCGTCAGAAAATGCAAATCCCTTAAGCTGTGAAGAAAGTTTTTTTTCTTTTTTCAAGAAAAACTGGGATTAATTAAAACGAAAGTTCTGAACACAGTAATCAAATATTCATCTATGCATAAATATACATCTCTTCCACCGAAAGCAATTCCAATATGAAGCTCTCAAATTAAGCTTTTAATTATCCAATATGAGTGAATACAATCAATAGTAGTATGACAGAGAGAAGGATTAAAATATTTTAATTGCTCGTATTGTGAATTTCTAGCAGGAGAATCATGACAAGAGAAAGTTGTATTTAATATGCAGCTATTTTCATATTTCTAACATACAGATAAAGCTTCTCGAAGACCTTGATAATAAATTTTTAAAAGTAAAATCAACAATTATTTACTATTACCAGACAGACAGATGCGAATAAAAGCCTTTCCATTGGTATGATATGTTATAAGTGCAACATAAAAAATACCCTACATAATTTACACTCGTAGGTAAGAAATAGGCAGAAATATGCACGTGTATTGCACTTCATAATTTACAAACATCCAGACACATCATAAAACTTTGGAATAAATCGTCTAATTGGACATTACATTATTTCATTAAGTTAAGAACTAAAATGGTTGGACTAATCTCTATATACATAATTTCGACATCACAATATAATAAAAATTAGTCGAAACAGCTGAAACATCAGGTATCCTCATGTTTCGAAATAAAAAACCATATAAATTATAAGTGAGCAAGCGTGTTCTTCACTTCTCGTATGGATGAAAGCCACAACAAACTCAATAAAGCGTTGCGCCAAGAAAAATATATAGCAAAAAATAATCAATTCACTCTATACACGATAATATCTATGACACTGAACAATCGAAATGAATAAATACGAAATTTATCGAAGATTGTTGATAAGGAAGACAGAATAGTAATAAAAGATAAAATACAAGTATAATTAATAACTTGTTTTTGAAGAGTGAATAAGATCGTTATTTTACTTAAATCTTGGCGATTTGTGAAAAACTATGGATATTTCTTTTCATGACTGGAACATGCAATATTTTCATGTAGTCTCAAATTTAGAATTAACTCTTTTTCCGTCTTAAAAAGAAATCAGTTCGTTAATATTACTTCGATGGATTAGGAATCGATAATTTATTTTTCTGATAAAATGAAAACATCCAAATTATTAAGCTATATAACCTACAGATATCAAAAATACCGTGCAATAAGTTTTGAATGCAACTATATTTGGATAGATAATATACAGAGTTTTATCATATGAATTAAGACAATTAAAGCTTAAGATCACACATTACTTTTAGACAAATTTCGTAAAACATGAAGGATAAACCGGAACTGCACGCAGCTTTCAGCTGTGATGGCCAAAGTCCTTTGAACAGTCCTGCAGAAGGAGTATTGAGAAAATGGTCGTGAAAAAGAGTGGCATTTGAAAATACTTATATCAACAATAAATAAATAAATAAATATGTCAATCAAAACAAGAAAAATTAATACCTATGACTTTTTCATCTCTTAGAATGACGGCAATGGTGGAACACATCGAGTGCCATGGTGATTTTTTGAAACGATCGAAGCCATGCGCCTAAACAAATCAATTATTTCAAATAACAATTGACTTCACGAAGCCACAGATTTTCAGTAAAATTTTACGAAATCATTGGAATAGAGTAAAGCGTAACTTCTAATAAAATCTTGAAGTTTAACTTGAAACAAACCTGTAAACGATGTCGCACAACATCTAAGGGGTAGATCGCTGATTTTGATATTACACCAGCCAAGGCACCGCAACATAACGGTCCAAAAAATTCTGCAAATCTTGATTTCAAATTCAAATGATTCAAAATTTGGAGGATTGTAACAAAATTTCAAATTTCGTGTTCAAAAATTTCAAAATATACCTAGGTAATTCGGAAACCTTTCCCACGTATTACTGAAAGCGTTGTATAAGCAAAACTGCAAACCTATAAAATAAGAGAGTTAAATGATCAATTACTTCAAACTAAAAATGGAAAAGTACGAATGCCATAAAGTAATCAAATCTCAATGACCAACCAATAAAAGGAGCAATCTGAACTAATGATGGAGTGAATCCTCGGAAAAAACCATGGAAACCTTCCGAGTTCCAAATAGACATTATAGCGTGCAACGTCCCATCATAAACCTATAATCCCAGTTTTTACGTGTTAAACACGTATTTTCAGCACAAGCAATTAGACTGGAATATCATGGAAATGTACTTTGTACTGATTCTGAACAATCAATCTTGTCCTGATAACATCGAACGGCATCGCGGAAGTCATAGCTGCACATCCAGCTAATGCTCCGCATACTATATCTGTTACTCGTCGATTTTCATTCGCATCTAAAATTACAATTTTCATCAATTATTCTGTATAACTGGAAGAAAAAAGAGAAAAGAACTGCTGACAGTAATCTAAGAATAAAAATACAGAAAATCCAGGGATCTAATTATTTGAAATTTTCAAGTTAAATTAAAATAATATGCTTAAGAGTCAAAACTACAAGTATTCGCTTTTTCTGAATAGCGATATGAATAAATTATGAGAAACATACAAGGGTATCGTAATGCCTGTCCAGTAAGAAATTCAAAAGTGGAAAACTGCACAACTCCATAAACGACAGATAATCCTTGAGCAGGAATATGACCTTTCCAGAACGCCATCAATCCTTCATCTTTATAAATTCGTGAACAAGCTTGAACAATGCCATGATACCGTCCTCTGGTTTTGCCGAACGTCGGTTCTCGCTGAACCTTGAACAGCAACACGAATAAACTTTGAAATGGAAAACAAACAATTAAAATCAAATTTCCAGGAAAAATCTGCAAAACCTCACAAGTGCTTATGATTTTGTCCATGATTACTTTCAAGAATAAATACACGAACTAACTTTGTTTCCAAACAGAAACATTAATTTTTACAAGTTCCACGGATTTTCGCTCGAACTGTTTTCAGGATACTGAACATTCACATTAGTGTAACTGTTTTAATCTCAGATTTTAGATCGAAATTCTAGGCTTATCCTATTACAACTCTGAAATCACATTTCCTTTTAAATACGGTAATAAATTAGTTCAGCGCTGAATAGCTATCTATTTATTCAAATAAGTTGTATCAAATAATTTGCTTAAGAAAAAGTAATTTACTGTATAATCAAAACTGATTACATACTTGAAATCGAATTTTTAAAACATCAAGAGGTTGTATAAGAAATCTCGTCGCAATTCCAGTAATCAAACCGGCTATACCATACTCAAGCGATGTTAATTCGTAGGTACCATAACCAATCATATTTTCAGTTTATTAACTCCTAGTAGATAATTTTCATATAATTTTCATTCGCTAATTGACAAGACTTTTGCATAATTTTAATAGCATACTGATACCGAGTAGTTACTTATTACTCTGAAAATGTGCTTTTCTCAAAAAAGAACACAGGACGACGACGATGTATGTTTTGCCGAAGTAGAAAAACAAGAAAAGTTATGATATGCATTCGACTTTTCCATTCCTAACGTTTTAAAAAACTTCATATTTAAATCAAAATCGATGTCGGTTAAAAAAAATTTAGAAAATTTGTAAAAGTTCTCCTCCCCGGCCCCGCAATTCGTATGCGCAAACAAGTCCCCAAATATCTGTGCCACCTTGTTAAAACAGAAGTAATTTCGGAATGCGGTGTCAAATTTCGGTTTGAATTTCAAAAATTTTGGATAGCGTTGTAATAATTATTTAAATTTCAATAAAATATTTTTAGCTGGAACTATGTTAGTTCTTTGGTTAATTTTTAATGCTAACTATCTCCAAGTTAAATATTTTAGCCTGTCTATTGTTCATTACTTGGACATTATTCGTTTGTATTAATAGGAAATGGAACTGTTACAATTAATTTTAATTTTTCCAAACTTCGATTTTTTTCCTAAATTTTAAATAGTTTCAAACTTCGAAACTTGAAAAATTCATAAAATTTCATTCATTTCTTTACAAAGTTTCCAACAAATCGAGCATAAACTCCCGTCTCTTCAACACACACACACACACATATATATATACAACAGTCTATTCCCCCTTTTTGTCCCTTCCTTTTCCTCTCTACCTCCCTCTCTCTCCTTCCTTTTCCTTTTCTTGCTAAGAAGCAAAGTTTTCTTCCCACTATTTAAGGAAATGTTTCTTTTCCATACACAAAGATTGCAATGAAACATTGTAAACAAAATATCATTTAACTTTTGCTGAAGTCATTTTGCATCATCGTCTTCAGAATGCAATTTTCTCTTTGACAGTTCATTGAAATAAATCAATTTTATTCTATTCCCTCTTTAGATTCATTCGAAATTTTATCAATTTATCGAATAAATTCTGCTAAATATATCCAAAGTATTCGTTGTAGCATTTGTTTACTTGAAGTAATGCATGCAGAAAGAAAAAATGATTTGTTCGATTGAATTCGAAGCAGAAACGATGTATGATTCATAATCGAAGTTGATAAAACAAGAACGAAATCTTCGAAAATATTCCACACTATTATTATCATCTTGATCTATCTTTTGCTATTACAATATTTTTTCCTCATAACTTTCAAATAATTTTTAGTTATCGCTTCGATAATAGAACAAAAGAGCGAACTTTGAATGATTTGATTGCATTAGTTGTTGTGCTATTTCACTATTCGAATTTCATTCCTCGTTAATCAAAATAATTTTTAAATGATAACGATATGATTATGAATATGTAAACAACTATACTGTCTAATGAACCACTTTTTTAAATGATTTCTTGGAATTTTTTTTTCTTTGTTTAAGCTCAGAATTTATTCCAGTTGTTGCTGTTATTGTCGAGGTATGGTGTAGCATGAGACGGCATCAATTTGTATGTTGTTTATAGATTAGCTGTTGGAAGAGATCGAAGTTTAGCAATGTAACTAACTAGATTGAGGTCAAAATCCGTCTGAATTCTTGTGCAAACATAACAGAGGAAGTTGGATCATACATAAGCGACGGAAAGGTCGAAATGTAATGTCTGAGATAAGATCGAGCTTTAGATCCACCTCTCCTTTCCAATCCTCATCTTTTTCTTATCGATGTCACACTAGTTGTCATTCCTGTCGTTAAGCTGTCCTCAACCAGATACACATATTACATTGAGTGTCCTCGCTTCCTTCTCTTCCTCCTCCTCCTCCTCCTCCTCTCCCCTCCCCTTCCCCCTCCCCTTCCTCCTCTTCCTCCCTCTCTTTTTCCTTCTTGCGTTGGTCCCATACTTCTCCCCTTTTAACTCCTACTCCACCCCCTCAATACTCATTTACCTGCATTTGATTCGTGTAGTACGACAAAATTGATGTTGCTACTGTATATTTTTTGATAATCGTTATTCATTTAGTTTTCTTTTTTCGTTAATATTTATAAATTACAAAAATTTCGGAAGATTTTTCTAATTTTCAAAGAAAAGCTTAACACAACAAATATCAGCTGCATTTTTCGTTCATTTATCACTAATTCACATCTCTTTTTTTTCGAAAAAAAAAAAAAAAAAGTGTATTTCAACGAAAATAATCCACACCATACAATCAGTGAATTATTTGACTTTCAAAAAAAAAAAAAAAAAGGCCAAAAAGAGTAAAATATCACATAAAGAAGAGTAAACCGATCATATATATTGTAAATAATTCTCCATTCATTCCCGGCTACTTTTGGAAAATTTCTCATTTCTTACTAATATCGATATTCTGATTTTTTTTCTCACATGACTTCAATTTCGGCATAAAATTACGATGAAGAAAAAATGTGACAGATTTAGGTAAATATTGAAGTAGGACTAGGATGATATTCGTTTTAGAAGTAGGCTGGGACTTCATTTTGGAACTAGGCTAAGGTATTTATTCTGGAACTTTTATCAAAAGCATTTACTGTGGAAGTAGATCGATGATATTTCTTTAATAATTTGTAAACAAATATGATAATCCTGCAACATATTAACATATTATGATAATCTTGTAACATATTTATCAATAAAAATTATGGAGTCCTCAATCCAACAAAATGATAGTTTAGTAAAATACCAACAAAATACTATCGTATGTAACATCTTTGTCAATATCAAATTATTTATTTTAAATAATTGTTACTTATATCAAATTGCAAGATTGATAAAATATCAATGATCTCGTTTTTTTTTTTCCTTTTTTTGAATTTCTTTTTTCTATTCTAATCATTAAGCATTTAATATATCTCTTAATTTTCAGTAGGAAATAATTCGTCAAATATTCATTCATTCCCATCAAAATATAACATATAATTGAATGCAATATCTTCGTCTTTCAGTTGTTAGTTGTTAATATGTTTCATAGTTCTTCTTTTTTTTCTCTCTCTCTCTCTCTTTCTCTTTAAATATTAAATTAAAAAAAAAAAAAAAAAAAAAGTGTTATGCACTATGAATTGTATGTAAAAATATATATTATATATTTGTATACAAATATATGTGCGAAAGTGAAAAATCAGAATGATTGATGCCGAATTCTCGGCAAACAAAATCCACTGCTGTTAATTTGTGAAGAATGAACTCTTCCGCAGTATTGGAATTCGATTTTTTAACGTCTAACAAATATTCCGATTAACGATGAGATAGATACAAATGTTAGATTGTAATATAACTGGAAATAACTGTAAATGTTTGGATAACAATGATATTTATATTTATTATTGATAATTTCTTTTTTTCCATCTAAGAAAGAGGGAGAGAGAGAGCGAGAAAAAAAAATGAGGTAATTGCATATGTTTGCCAGATGTTACTTTATAAAGAAATTTGATATCTAAGTTGATTTTGGTATATTTATTCAAAAAAATTCTTTGTTTGCATGATGACGTATGCTCGACTTTTTTTCTTTTTTTTTTTCCTCCTCCACTACAAATATTTTGTACAAACGTCTACATTCGCTGCTTTCAAATTTTTCCTTAAAAAAAAAGAAAAGAAAAAAAAAGAGGAGAGGAAGGAGAATTTAAATCGTTGGAAAATTTAAAAAATTTTTATAAATTCAATCGATCAATTTAAGTTTCTTTTTTTTTTTTCGTAAATTCATGAATTTCGTTTTTTTGTTTTTTCTATTTCTTAAATTATGTTTTGTTTCTTTTCGTATATTCGTTATCACTTACTCCCCTTTTCTTTTTTCTTTTTGCTGCAATTGATTGATAGACTCTAAATTTTTGGTCGTACAAATGTATCATGCTTGGTTAAAACATTTAAATCAAACAATTTGCCTCGGAAAATAACACAAAAATTCATTGTTGACAATATTAGATGAAAAACAATTTAAATGAATGCATTCAGTCGGAATTTGCTGATACTTTTCTTTTCTTTTTTTGTATAACGATGATTAATTGTTGTTCATCTTACAGTGTGAAGTTTTTTTTTCTTTCGAGCAAAACGGGTGATAATGAATAAAGTCGATTTGGATGAAGCTAATCGAATGCTCAATTTAGCGCTTGAAGAGCTTAATTTTATCGCTGATGGTAAATGAATTTTATTATTTGTAACTTTAATCAAACTTTTCAAAACATAAAATTTTCGCGAAATCTAGCAAAAATTTGTTCAACATTATAAATTATAATAGCAACATCTATTTGGAACATATTACTGATGTAAATGTATATTTATTATGAATCTATCTTTCTTCATGTTTTCTAAGAAAGAGACGATGAAGTTCTAAATGAAATGATATACTTAACAGTCAGTAGCTTTTTTTTTACTCCAAAAAAAGGATTACTGTAATTCCTTGAAATTTTTGAAATTTGAAATTTTGATCACAATTTTTTCTTCTTCACCCGATTACGCATATATTAGGAAGTAAGTAGTACACAAGCATTCTGAGATGTAAAATTTTTTTGTCGGTTAAATATCTTTGATGAAACCGATTATACATTATACAACAGTGACGACATCTAATCATCGTATCATCGATATAGATCAGCTGCTCTAAATTTGTTTGTTGATTTTTCATGAACGAATTTTTTTTATTTCGGTAATACTTCATTCTTTTTTTCATCTTTAAATAGTCCAATTTTCTTTTCTTTCTTAATAGTTTTCTTAAGTCAAAAAAGATGAGGTAATTCTTTCTCCCCTAAAAAAATATCTATTTATAATTTATTTTCATTTATTATTATTGCTTAAATAATAATCTCTTTATGATCATCTTTTAGCATCTTATAAATGTTTTCTTCTCGTTTTTAAAAATTCCAAAATGAGTTGTTAGTCGATATACTTCAGCAACTACTCAACTATTCCCTTGTTCTTTCTTTTTCTCTCCATTCCCTAAACAATGTTAGTATTGTTGAAATTAGTTTAATATATATCTACCTTTATTATCCTTTACATCATCAAAATGTAAATTTTGTGTAATTTATTTCTAACAGAAAGTTTTTTTGTAATTTATCAAAGATCATATCTATCTGTTCACGTTTTTCATCAGTATTGAACTATTGAATAAAAGTTATTCGAAATTGATATCAAGAATCACATTATAATATTATAATTCCATACCATAATCTCATTAGGCGAATTACAAGCTCATTTCTCAACTAAAACGTATTCATTTATGATATGCTAAATTGCTGTTACTTCAAATATATTCCGTTGAAAATAAAATGAAAATGGTTTAATTTCGTTTCAAATATGTAGATTTTATTTCATTTTGTATTCAATGCTTATTTAATTTTCAAACTATGCTTCATTTCTGTTGAACATATTTACTAAATCTGATTACAAACAAACGATATTTAAACATAATTTTTTCCTGAAAGCCGAATCAAAAAAGCTTTAAAAAAAAGGGGCTTATCGGATCCATTTTAATAATTTTCACAATATATTAGAATATCATCGCATCCGATATTTTGATATAAAATGAACTTCTTGGTATTTCCGGATTTCCTTGATTTCTCTTTATTATCATTTTACAGTTAAACCTCTCAGATACATTTACAAGGGCATTAATTTTATAGCATAGAAGAAAAAAATAGAATTTGTCTAATTTCAATTCAAAAAATTTCAAAAAAAATTAGCAATTGAATCGTTTCCATCAAAAAGTAATACGGTCACGTTGATACCAATGATTTAAAAGCATTTCAAGGATAATACATTCATTTAATTTCAAACTTCTTTTTTTCATGTCAAAGGCGTTTGACAACTTATCGCTCCTTTCTTCACAATCGGTCGGTCGAATCATTCTGCATTTGCTGAACATATAAGTGTGTCTGTGTATGTATGTGTGTATATGTGTAATTGTGTTCATCAAATATCAACGACATTTACCATTTTTAACGATCCGATCAATTAATCAATATGATTGCTACCATTTTCAGATTATATTTCATAAACATTTTGAATTTTTTCATTTTTAAAAATTTCCTTTACAGTTTCACTAAATAAATGACGTTAATGATTGAGATGAGATACAATTATATCGTTCTTGTTCATCTTAATCGCATTATCTATTGCTCATCATTAAGCAAAATTTCAGATTCAAATATTTAAATTTCGGACTTTTTTTTCTAATTTCTTTTATCAAATCACTTCAATTCCTCTAGCCAATTCTCGATCTATTTATCTTTTATTTGTCAAAATTGTAAATTACACTTAACGGTATTATTTAATTTAGTTTTACATAATTTTTTGATTTGTTTTCAATTTAAGTTAATGCATAATTTGTTTATCGGCAATATTTTTGTGATTTATTATAATTTCCCCGAAAATTCTATTAGTTTCTTAATAAGAATGATTCATTGTCTCATGAACTTACTTTTTTAAAATTATTTTGCAGTTATCTTTTCCATCTTTTTTTCTTGAAGAAAATGTTTATTATCTTTTGAAAGAAAGAAAGGAAATGATGCCAAGACATCGATTATTTCTTAAATTTTTTTTTTGCAACTAACTGTTCTGCTTTTTAAATTTACAACCCGAATAGTCAAGTTTTAACTGGGTTTAAATTTGCAGTTCAATTTTTAATCCAACGTTGTGATAAGAGTGTAAATATTGCATTATCATTCTATCAATACCATCATTGTAATAAATAATCGCATTGCTAGACAAATCTCTTCTTTTTTAATTGATTAAGTAATAAATTGAAATTTTCCTGAAAAATCAACTCAACTTTTTATCACAGTATTAGAGCTTACAACATTTGGCAGCATGGCAAAGTACAACGAGAAATAGATGTCCTAAAAGTTTTTTGCAAATTATAAAGATGTTACGTAAGATCAAATGATTCATGGGAACCACTTGAAGTGTTTAGTTGGTACCATAAGCCTCTTGCCGAACATTTAATTTAATAATCCGAATAATTTCGATAGATCTTCTCAGCTTCTTTTCTTAGCCAATATTTTATTAGATATTGAAAATTAAAAATCAATTTTAATGTCAACTTTCTACTTTTTCCGAGGCCTTGAACTTGAATGTTAAATTTAAATCAACGATCAAATTTTGATGGCATAGAAGCAAAGAAGTGATACAAAATTGATTCAGTAAATATCATAATTAAATATCATTGCTTGTAGCTAAATTTAGAAACGAATTGTTCAAAAAAAAATTTTTTTTTTAAACCTTTGGCAATTAATTTGAAAATCTGTCAAATAAAAATAAATGGTATAATTGTCATTTTAAGTTCTCTCAGTGCTGAATTTCATTTTTTTTTTCAGTCTTATCAGACATTTAAGCTTCCATAATGATGCATATCTATCAGCTGAAAGGTCATTATTGTCATTTTATTTTGTGTTGCAATCAAAAAAGAAGAAAAATACAGCTTTTCATTTTCATTTTATCAGTTATTTCTTTCTTTTCCTTTCGTTTCTCGCATTTTTTATTATGGTGTTTCCAGCAAAAATTCTTAAATCTTTCTTTTTTTTTCTTTTGAATTGGTTTTTTGTTGGCTTTTTTTCCTTTTTTAATAATTCGAAAGCAATCTTCATTTCTTCAAGTTTTATAAGCATTACTGGACAATTTAGATGTTGACTACTCACATCATGAAACGGAATAAGCTCTAATTGAAGTGAAAATAATGGAAACAACTAATTACTTATAATCTTTAATCTTTAACAACTTATTTGCCTTGAATATTTCGTAGAAAAACAAAGGAAATTGCGCCTAATTCTGAACTTGAATTATAACCTTCTGTTCAGTAAAATAAAAAAGTATGAATCTTGAATGAAATGGGTCCATATTTAAACGGCATTTGAAGGATGTGGAAGTAGATGAAAGAAGAGCTGCGATAGAACTGTCAAAAGTTATGCCAAATTATGAGATTCTTTGGCCAATTTATAATCAGGGCGATGGCCAAAAAACATTGAACACATTGTGGACAGATATAAATGTCCTACGACATTTTTTTCTTTTTTTTTTTTTTGAAGCACAAAATGTGCACAGTTGATCGTAATTACAGAAATTTCGATTTTTGTTTCTATTTTGAAAGTCGCTTAAACATTTTCAAAAAAAAAACAGTTAATTATTATTGAGAAACTAGAATGTTTCTCGACCCTTCAAGCTGATTTTAGATTTATCTAAGAGATTTTTCCAACAATCCAATATAAGATTTAATTCTTGTGATATCCAGATATTTCAAAGAAATTTTAAATTTTTATGAAACTAAAGTTAAATTTTGGCACATATCAAGCTTTGTCATTTTCTAGTTTCAGCTTAATCTCTTTATTTAAAAAAGTGGGTATAATGAGGCATGTCAAAGATAATTAGCAATTATCTTTGACATGCCTTGCACATAAATATAATTAGTTTCCAGTGTAGCCTTTCATAGATTAATCGTTGTTTACACTGATGATTTCCTTTATTATTCTCATCATCTATTTTCTTTCTTTTACAAAAATATTTTCTTTTAATTACGTTATAATGTAAATTGAAAATCAAAATTTGATCTCATTCTATAATTCTGCATTCAGTAAAATTTCATTTGTTTCTCGAATTGGAAATCGAATTAAGAAAAAAAAAAAGTCTCCAAAATTCATTTTTTAAATTCCAATAGAAAATGCAAATTAGTAGAAATGAAAGGAAATTTTTAGGTGCTGAAGAGAAAAGTGGCGTCAAAATTGCCAAAGCGAACCTTCAAATGAAACGGAAAATGAATAACAATGACAATACCGCCTCAGAAAAAGCTAATATTGCAGTTAGTGGCATGCAGGTGTGTGTGATTGATACATTACAGTTATCTCACACTTCTTTTTTCATTGACGATTTGTAAATTGGCATCAAAGCAGCAATTCAATGATTTGTTGTCCTCAAATTTCAAAAGGCAACCATTGCAAGACAATTTTTTTTTTCATTCATATGCAGACAAAATGATTGGACTTGAACTAAAATTCTTTCCTTTTTTCTCTGCTTCAAAAATTTCAAAAAATATCATTTCAAGAAAGAGCGAATTTCTTTTGCAAAGATGAAGAGAATTCACAAAAATATTTAAATATCAAAATAAGAGAGAAATGATCAGAAAGCTAATTTTTAAAACTTCATTTCCGTGTATATGTGAATATGCATGTGCATTTATTTATTTATTTTTATTTTTATTTTTGTTTTTTGATTTAATCCGAAAGCTACAAGCATGCAGGAAATTTTGAAAATAATTTCTGACTGATCTATGACCAATATTACGTAATATATTTTTTGTATTTAAATTTTTTGCAGACATTAAATTGGAATTCGTCGGTGAATAATTGGATGGATTATGAAAATGAAAATAATCGAGATTCAGGTACAAGTAGCAGTGATGGGATACCTACTTCGGATGCTCCTACCTCATCTACTACCTCAACCAACATCACTATTTTTGATGCCTTTCTACAGGTAATTGAAGTCAATATACGCTGTTTATGAGATATGAAAATTAAGAAATAGTTGACTTTACTATAGTCATATTAGTGCTTAATCAAATCTAGCCATTCTGAGGATGAGAATAATTGTAAACAGTGAAATGAAATGACACTTGACAAACTTTTAGTATTTCCTATTATAGTTACATTATTCATTTTTAATTAGAATACGACGTTACGGATTGAGTAAGAATGGTATCACCTTGATAAATTATAATTCATCATCAGACATCTGTTCCAGAGGATTCAAATAGGCCGGAAATACATTACCATATTTTTCTCGGCGAAAATCGTACGGTTTTAAACGATTGCTAACCCAGCAACCATCTGCTGGATCGAAGAAAATTGCTTAGTAGCATGAGCCTATCTCGAAAAGCTTGTACATATTCGTGCCCAATTATCAGGAAACATACTGTAAAGGATAGTCTGATTATTCTGATAGTAATTAATGCAATTTACATTATTTCATTTAGCATTACTAAATTCCAGTTATAATATTTTAAGATGGGAATAAATCAGATTGTATAATTAGAGAACTTTTTGTATAAATATACTGTCAATAGTAAGGAGTTCTTCAAAAGATGGTTGTTTACAATCGTTAGAAATTTACACTGTTCGGGGATAACGAAGTAAATGTCATGAGGATTTTACACTTTACTATTAAATGCAAGTTCGGCTGATTGGTCATTAAACTACATTACTCATTTGTTGTCCATTACCCTTTACCGATGGTCACTACAATTTTTATGTCTTCTTTTCAATCTTATTTACGATTTCATGCTAGTTTCATTAATCAAAAGGAAATTTACGTGTGATTTTGGCATAATCCAATGTTATTCTACTACTCTGTGCAAGACAACTACATGCACCGTTTTATTTTTCTTATATTTAAAAAGTTTGCAGGTCAATTTCTATTTGTACCTCAACTAACACACTTGGTTGAAATAATTGAAATATAACATAAATATAGAAACAATATTTCAATTTCAATTTAATGTTTAAATTTCAATATGTGAATGCACAATGCACATTCCTAACATACAAAGAGCAAATTATTGGATGGGAAAAAAACAAAGAAAAAAGAAATGCAAGTGATTACTGGAAAAATAATGAGCATGATCCATTACAACCACTCAAATTGATTTTTATGAATTTCATTATATCAATCACTTGAGCATTTATCCAAATTGACACTTTTTGAACAGCACACCTTTCAAATGATATTACCCCGATATCAAATGATGTCAGTTAAACAGTTTGCCTTTTTTCGACTTCTGATACTGTCTCGACTTTACAATTTACCATTCGAAATGGGTTAACAGTAATGATTTTGCGGGATACGGTGATATTATATTTTTGAAAAATTTCATCAAGTATTCAAATGAATAAAACTAAATGAGATAGTCAACGGATAACAGATATATGGAGGAAAATATCACTGATATGTAAGTTATAAATAAGTAACATTTTATTACTTCGATGATGACTGTTGCATGCAGTCCGTTATCTGATAGAAAAAGCAGAAAAGAAAGCAAAAGGAATTTCACTTTATTAAAAATCACAATACCGTAATCACTAATTCTGAAATTCCAGATCCTAAAGCTGAAGTATAGTTAATTTTCTGAAATATATTAAATATTGTTGTTTATCGGATTTGTAATATCTGAATTAAATTTGTCTGTTTATTCTTCTTTCCTTTATTTATTTGTTTAATTTGTTCATTTATTGTTTTATAAAAAGACAATTTTAATTCTATGAAACGATGTAAAATTGCAAAAACTGCGACAAAACAAATCGCCTATTGCGTGCATGCTTACTTCGTTGATAAACGAGTAATTACTGTATTAAATCATAATTTTCTAGAAATTTGAATTAATTTGAATGTAGGCTTGTGTATAATGCATGAATATATTCACAAAATTTTTAAGGCAATTGATCGAAACGAGATATTGAGCAGACCTGATCTAGAAACGCGACTAAAAATTATGAATTGGCTATGTGCCACAGAAGAGATGAATAGAATGGTAAGTTTTTATTTGAATTTTTAAAATTCCGAAAATTCTACAGTTTCCATGGTACAACGATTATAGAAATAAACATCGTAGTAAATATTATCAATGTTCACTATAATTAAGCCTTAAGTGACTTTTTTAAAAGAAAAGATTAAAAAATTACTTAAATGACATACTTAATGTTGCTTTTGAAGATTTTACAGTAAAAAAAAAGGAAAAAAAAAAGTAATGGATGAGTTTAGTGTCTTTTCAGTTCTTCTAATATTCGTGCTATCATTTTAATCATTTTTTTTTTTTTTTTTTTGCTTTTTGTTTTCAATTATTCCGGTCTTTATTACTACATGGGTGTTTAACATTGATATATAAAGTTTAAAATTTTAGCAGTTTTGTGCTTCAAAATCATAAATAGCATACAGTTGCACAGATGTAAAATTTATAGTTTTTTGCTGCTTTAGATTTATTTTAATTAAGAAAGAAGTTTCTGCAAAAAAAAAATATATATATATATATAACACTTTTTGTTACGACGATGATATGGGAATTATAATGATTAGGCATTAAATCGAAAATAGCATAATGTAAATTGCCACGAAAGTGAATTATTGATGGACAATTTCTAAATTGTCATCAGTATATGAATCTTTTCCGCGAAATTCTGGAAGACAATCAGGACTGAATAATATAGCTATCTTAATTTTTTCACGGTATAGTATTCATTGATATTTATAAGACAAGATTCAATTTAAATTTCTGTGAAATGAATTTCCATTAAAAAATATGATATAGATCTATGAAATGAATTTCCATTGCATTTCATAGATCTATATCATTTTGTATTAGATCAGGCTTTTTTTTTTCACCCGTAAAATATGGAATTACTTATTGGTGCACGAAAGAAAACACTTGAAGTAGTTGATAATAACGATTATCATCTTTTTTTTTTTCCTTTTTCCACGTGAGCGAACAATATGATTATCAAAATGGGCAATAAGAAATTAATTTGAAACAATTTACGATTTCAACCTAAATCCTTTTCTTTTTTTCTTTTTTCCTAATATATCCAAATTTTTTACAAGAAAGGAGGAAGAATAAAAAGCAGTTTTCGATAGGAAAATACTGCCATCAGTATTCTGCAACAAATGAAGAGTTAAAAGAGATATACTTTTGTCGTTCAATAATTATACCAGATTTTATTCCATATATATATATTATAATTATTAGTTAATGTAAATTATAAAAAATTTTAATGATTCGAATAACATATTTAATATTTGGAGTCGAAGTAATAAATTACGAGTAATATAAAATCATCAATTTTTACATATTAGAATTAAGTTATTAAATTGAATATCTTGGTAATTTTTATTTCAAATTTAAATCAGTTTATATTAATCAGAATATTTACACTTGTTCCATCAGTTTTCAAGCAAAAAGTTTAAAAGAAAAAAGAAAATAGGTAAGTGTTCGATCACTTTTATCAGTCGTAATCTATCATTTTTCCCATTATTGCACAAATACCATCGTGCTAACAAGATTATTATAAAACTTGTTGGATATGTAGCATTTATCATATGAATGCTAAGCTTTCGATGAGAAATTCCGTTTTAAAAATTTTTCGAAAGAGCTCAAATTGTAAAGCTATGGAATGTTCATTCGTGGAACAGTTGCTGTTGTGGAATGTGTGTATGTGGATGGATATGTATGTGTATGTGTCTGTCTTATTAGCAAAACTTTCTTACTTGCAAAAATTTCTCACCCTAAAATTCAATGTTAATTATTGTGGAGAAGAAAAAGAACGCATTTCTAACCTATCATTTCAGAATTTAAATCAAAATAATTTGAACTATTAAATGTATCGCAAAATAGGCATATATTTTAAATAATTTCACAGATAAAAATTATGTGATACAATAATATTTTGATTTATTTTTTGATTTAATATTCTTCCTTGAAAAATATAATATGTTCTTATCAATGATGTTAATATGAATTTTTTTTTGAATTGTTGGGAAAAAAGTTGCCTTAATTTTTTTGTTAAGGATATTTTTCAATAATTAGTGCAATATCTTAGTAGAGAAACTAATTAGAATAAGATTCTGCATTTCCAATTTTAGAATAGTTTATTTGTTTTATTTATTTATTTTTTTCATTTAAGAAAATCAGAAGTTGTCCAACATAGCATCCAGTACTAGATTAATACTATTATTACAAATAATTTGCAGTGATACATTGATAAATATTTGATATCATCAATTGTTTATTATCATTTTTTTATTGTCACAAAAGACTTTAAACTTTCCTAATTATCAAATTTAGCAATAAATAAATTAACCTTTAATTTCTGCTATATACGAATGCAACACATATCATCCAATTGTAAAATTATCATTTCCTTTCTTTTTTTTTTCGTTTTATTTGAAAGGTAATTTTAGAGAAAAGAAAAAGAAATGGATGAAATTGGTAGAGATGATAATTGGTATCTTCTTCATCTTCCAAGTGATAATAATCCGTTTGGTATTCACACCTATCATTAGGTTTTCAAGGAAAGAGAATAAGAGTCAAATATTTCATACATATTTAACAAGGTATGAAGAGAGGAGGGAAGCCACTGATAACAGTTGTGTGTTTGTTCCAAATTCTTGAAGCATATGTGTAATGGTTTCTCCTATTTGCTTTCCTACCGTCAGCAAATAAAGTAGTTGCAATAGCGGCCGCAGCAAGCAGCATCCTAAGCTTTTACTTTGAACCGATTCAAGCTTGTTATCCGGTCAACTCAAACGGTCAACACTCACTTATCAGAATAATCATTCCAATCAACCATCTCATCATCATTTTCATTGCTTATTTTTCTCTGGATATCCCAACCATTTCAAATATTCACACAGTTCTTTTTTTTGGATTTTTCTATTACATATATTTTGAACTTGCATCTTGCATATTTAGCAAATACGATATTCAATGTTGCTGCATCATGGAGTTTAATCTTACTGTTATCGAACTGTATTAGTTATAATTTGTTTCTCATATTAATCTATGCATCCTGATAACCTGTGATAAATATACTTCCTAGTAGTTTCGTTTCTGATATTTTTTGGATATCTTTTGGAATAATATGGGCGAAATTGGAAATCAACGACATGTAGAAGATGGTTTTGGTACCCGATCATTGGCTTCATTACGAAGCAGTACAGGGAGCGCTGTTTTCAAAGATCATCGATCATCGATAAGGTTTTTACAACGGAAATTCCTTTTCTATTTTTAGCATTTTCATTTCATTTTTTTTTTTTTTTTTTTTTTTTTTTTTTTTTTTTTTTTTTTTTTTTTTTTTTTTTTTTTTTTTTTTTTTTTTTTTTTTAAATTAACAAATTTCTTCTCAAAATTTAATAAATATTATGTTAATACTATTCGTAATTTGTACAAAAAGTGAAATACTGGGATATTTTTCAAATTGGATTATGTGAGGAGTGATAAGAAAGTGAAAAATTGTGACAGAATGCGTGATTTGTAGTGAAGATTGTTATCAAAATGTATGTCATAAGCATTATTGGTTATGCAAGCTTGCAATTTATGCAAGCATGTAAATGAAATGCATCAAATTTAGGATATATAAGACAAGCTTTTCATTTTATCTGATTGCCATATTTTGGATTTAGAAAGGACGGGATAAGAAAAATATATCTAATTTTCTTTTCGAAATTTCAGTTAGGATGTGACTTGTATCACTTAACGTTAATAGGTCGAGAATAATGTCAAGTTTTTATTCGCTCAAATATAATTTTAAATTAGTTCCGAAATTTTTTCACAAACAATAAAATCCATAAACGATTGCTACTTTAAAATTGATGCAATAATTGCATTTGTTTCTAAGAAAGAAATTATATTCCAAAATTTCTGAAATTGAAAATTCGACAAGTGGAAGCGAATTATCAAGCGATGATATAATTTTCTCTATTAAAGGATAAAAAATTCCAGCTGAGAAATATTTAGAAAAATTTAGAAAGATATAAATAAAAGGTTCAGCAAAAATATAAATAAATAAAATGCTTCCCCGATATAAAATTGATAAACATATGATTGCGGAGATAATGAAATTAATCTAAGAGCTTGAGTAATAGATTTTTCGAGAGGTTCTCCTTCTTGATGATAATAAAATGTTGATGGAGTATTCAAGTGAAAGGCAAATCCAAGAAAATGATAAATTCATTTTCTATTGAATTATTAGTTCTGATATGTACACATACATGCATATATATATATATATAAGTCTAAACTAACATACATATATTATTATATAAATACGAAGAATGCTAGAAAGCATTGAATGAAAAGCAGCATGCAATCTAAGGATAGATGTAATTTATAACGAAGTCGCGAAATTGAATACTAAGAAGTTGATGGGAAAATCTAGCGATCTTGAAGGTGATATTAGCTGGATTAAAAAAAATAAAAATAAATAAAAGGAAGTGGCAACCTATAAATGGAAAAATTTTTCCAATTTAGGATGCTTTTGATACTCGTTTATTTGCAGTCCAAATAAACTAACAGATAAATAATTTCGTCGTCTTGATTACTTGAGGGGAAATATCTCAACCATTTTTTTACATTTAGCTAAGTTTCTTGATTTTGCTTATTGCTGTAATTGTTTAAAATATGCACACCCATTCAGACACATGTACATATTCAAGGCATTTTAAAAAAGTTTTTTTCTTTTTTTTTTTGTAGAAAAGAGGGTAAGAAAGGACGAAAGAGAGAATATATCATTTAGGCTTCCTTTTAACATGTTGACATCGATAAGCTTGATGACAGTGTATGTCTATGTATGTGTAATACATTCCGGCCAGCTAGCATCAATATATTTATTCCTGGTTGTTATTTTAGCCTAGGCTAAGTTTTCTATTAATTAGTGCTAATTTCCCTTTCATGTCACTCTTATTCACTCGTGTTTCCCGGCTACTTCGACCAGTCATATCACGTTTCATTTTACCAGACAAATATCATACCGGATGGTGTACAAATATACTTATATATAGATATTTGATATAAATATATATATATATATATATTTATATATATATATCGGTTATGCGGATCTGTTTTCCTGTCAACTACTCCTCCCTTTATCTTTCCCTATTTATCCTCTAAAATATCTTTTGTTTATTGCATTCAATGATGGGCCCAAGATTGGGATCCTTAAAAGGCTCCTTTCGCAGTTAATCAATCAGAATTTTATCTTCTTCTCTGGGCTGTTTTCGCAACGGTCAAACATCTACACGAAGGTATCCTCCATCTCTTAACTAAATGTAACATTCTCACGTAAATATTGAATCGCTTCAGAACAAATATCCGAGGTTTGGTTTTGGAAGAAAAGAAAAACAGGTGACAAACATTTAAAACTAAAGTCTAATTAGAGTAAGCGATTGTTTGCAACGTCCAGAAGCATTATTGAGCTGATCCATCTGATTCAACATGACCCTGAGATGCTGCATGAGAAGCATATCATCTTCACCGTATCATATAGCGATGATAAATGATTTTTTGCCAAGGAAACGTGTGTATGTAGCAAGTGTGCGTGTACAGATTCATGCGGATGTATGGAGAAGTGCATGTCAGTAATTGTGAGTGGCATCGATAATGAATGTAAGCTATTGCATTTGTGTTGAAGGAGTACGGCGTCGTCGTCAACTGCAACATCACGTCCGTTACTGCCATACGTGACGCACTATAGCGATTCGGGTTTCTCCAGTACGCTAAGCAGTGGTTCCAGTTGTTCGTTTCTCCCTCCACCACCACCTTATCGTGGATTCCGCGGATCCACCAAGCAACAGCATCGAATTCATCGTAGTTTGAGCGATTCCAAATACGGTTCAACAACTGAATGCCATCTCATGAGACTTCCAACCGGTCTATATGCTGGCAGTGTCAATTTACAGGAATTATGTCGTGTCCCACGTGCTGGTAGTTGGACATCCAGAGTAAGTTCACTTTTCCATCTTCCAACTGTTAGAATCGCCAAACAGCATTCGTCCATCAGTTTAAAATGATATTTAAGTTCTGATTCAAATTTTTCTTTTTTTCGGTTTCTAAATAAAGAAAAAACATTTAATAATTAATTATTTGTTTCCAATTATATTTCTTTAATGCATGCCAATATGTTCGCTTTTACTTATCCAAGATATATCATTCTTGTTATTCGATTATGGAAAATCAAAGCAATCTCAGTGCAAAAATTCACAATTTCAATTGCAGTTATTTATGTATTCATGAAAAAATACCTCGCAGAAATAGCTTTTTCATATTTATTTGCAATGGATTAGATGAGAGAATCGTTGAAAGGTCTTGCAATAATTTAAGTATGAGAAATTTTTCGAGAAGTCGGATTGTTTTCGACGATTCAAATTAAGCGACACATTCTTCCTTTTTAGATTGTTTTGATCCGATCTATTATAAAATTCTGGAATTTCAATTAACGGCAAAGTTCTACCGGCTTCTTTCTCTTTAGAATGGAAGCAGCCTGGGTGCTAATGAGTATTGATATTTTCTCGCGGATGGTTTTGCGCTTGCTTTTAGGAAATGATCCTTTCTGGGAGTATGAAAGCAAAACGGAATGGTTAACTATTTCATTCATTCAATGCCCCTAGCACTGTTTCATTTTTAGAAATTTTTTCTTTTTTTTGACAATTTTCAGTTTTAATTTCTGTTTCCTCTTTTTTTTCCTCCCCCCTCTCTCTCTTCTTCCTCCTTCATTTATTTTATAATTCCAATTTTTGGAATAAAATATTAATGAAATGTGTCGCAAATGGCAGGAATTTCTGCAATTATTATTTGAAATTTTTTAAATTGTTAAATTTATACGATGCTTTCATTGCTATTTGAAAATGACTGCATGATACATTTATCAGAACTTCTCCACTATTTTTTTTTTTTTTTTTTTTTTGATTCCAGCCTTTAGGTGGTCCCATATATCCGACAAGAATTAAATTACACGGTACTGCTAATGATTCAGACTTTCAATTTAATCTTGATTTAAAAGGATTCATCCTGATTTTTTTTTCCTATAGGAAATGATTCAGACTATTATAATTAAATTTAATTTTAGTTTAAAATAAATTTATCGTGATTTAAGGATTCATCATAATTTTTTTTCTTTTTTCAAATGGATATTCTTTGGAAGATTTCATAAGAAAAAGATAATATAAAACTTTCTTGACCAATCACTTCATTTCTGCCTATTTTTCAAAAATCAAATATTACCTTGAATCCAATACAAAAGTTGTTCGATCGCAAATAACCGTCAATTATCTCTTTACTGTATTTTACAAAACTTGACCGATGATCACCTAACTAATACTATTTGTTATGTAAGTTTTGAAATCGTAAATCCCAGGAGAGCAATTATTTAAAATGGATGTTATTTAAAGCAGGAAGGGTTACACGATATATGGAAAGGATGAAATTGGAGGGATGTGAAGTATAACTCATTAAAGGCTGTAATGTGAAGCGATCTTTTTTTTTCCTTTTTCTATCATGGAAATTACATTTTTGTTGAAAAAAATGAAATAATTCATCTCCAGTTATATTATCTTTCACTGAAATTATTTATGCCTTTTTCTTATTGAATCTAAAAATTTTTTTTATTTTTTTATTTTATTTTCTATATTATTTCATCATCGTTAATGAATTTTAATTTTAAAAAAAAGAATTTATTATTATAATTAAAATTTTCTTTAAAAATTAATTGGTTTGATTGAAAATTTGACTTAGGTTGATAAAATATTACAAAGAAATAAAATTACTAGGGAAAGTTTTTGGTGAAAATTTTACATTTAAATTTTCTGTTTTTGTTTTTGTTTTTTTGTTTTTTTTTTCAGTGCAAGTAAAGGATTGCTTTAGCAAACATAGCAATAAATTTAAATGTAATGAGAGGGTGTTAGAATCAAAGGAAGAAGAAATAGGCGGAAAATTCAGCTTGAATGGCTGAGCTGGTAACTTTTTTTTGTGGCCACCGAATTTAGAGCATGGAAATGAAGCAATAAAAAGTAAATTAGCATGTCATCATGAAGAATTTGCTACATTTCCATGCTGTTTAAGCAGTTTCGCCGGATGAAAACTTCAGCTAAATTCTACAAATTTTCAACTTAAAATGAAATTTTTCTTTTTTGATTTACGCAGATAATTCGAAATTTCATCTTTTTGAAGAGTCCATCACCATCAATGTCAACGGTATCTTGTCCAGAATATCCGGAATTGCAAGAGAAATTGCATCGATTGGCAATGGCTCGTGACAGTTTATCACTGCAGGTATGTGCTGCTTCATTGTTAAGAAGATTAAGATATTTGCAATTATTAAGTCTACTCTTAAATTATTACACTATTGTGAAAATTCATATCAGTTTTAATTAATCTGCTCCTTCTAAAATTAATTTGCTCTTCTAATATTATACTAACGACCAATATTAGTTAAGCTAACTGCCCCGTCAGTGATTTTGCTTTTTTTTTTTTTTTTTTTTTTTTTTTGAAATTAACTTAAATAATAATTGATTTATGATAGATTATTATGGCTGCAAATTTGATTTTGGCACAGATGTATGATTTGGAAAAGATACAAAATTGAATGTTGTTCAAAAATATTTCTAATTACTTGGAAAATTTTTTTTCGGCAGATTTTGCCAAAATTTTGAAAAATTGTCGTTGTGGATTATTTTGTCACACAATTTTGATGTTATCAAGTGTAGTATTTTCAGTAAGACCTCCAATTAATCTATGCATCCCATGAATTTTAGGTAACTATACTAACAGAACAGGTTGGTGCTCAAAAAGAAAAAATACGCGATCTGGAAAATCTTCTGGCAACTAAAGCGAATAATTTGGATTCAACCGAGGAACTTTTACAAGAAGTCAATATTAATTTCAGTAAATGGGATCATTTATTTCCTCATTTCCTTTTCATGGCAAAGTTTTTTGCAAGCTTAAATTAGATATTTCAAAATTTGAATTCTGGATTACTCCAAAATCTTTCTACTGTAGCGTGTTGGTAGCAACGGTGATTTGGAGTCGAAAAAGTTGGATCTTTTAGCAGAAGTTTCAAATTTGAAACTCAAATATGCCACCCTAGAGCAAGAAAAAATGGAGACAGAAAGGAAGCTTCAACTTTCTCAGGTTTGTTTGAATTAAAATTTTGGATCAGATTTTTCATTGGTAAGGAAAATATCTTTTTGAATTGCAATATGACTTTTTAGCTTTGTCTAAAATTATAAGGAGGAATTAGTTATCTCTTTCTTCCTTATATCATTAATATGCAGAAGTGGGATTCTCAAATGGGTCTTTTTTTTAATTTAACAATGACATTCTTTATGACTTTAAAATTTAAAAAAAAAAAAAAAAAAGGAATTTCAGGCTGAGATTGAGCATTTAAATCAAACGATGCAAAGTTTTATCATGCAGCATGGTCTCCCTCCACAAGTTTATAAGGCTCAAATTCATGCGCAATTACCATATCAGCAAGTACTTGGTGGTAATATCGGTGTGGAAACTGATCAAGGTTGAGAAAACATTCATATTAAGCTTTTTTTGTTGGCCAAATAAATACAATGTAGAAATTGCCTGGTTCTCTTAAGTTCTTATTAAGGAGCTTATCACTTGAATATTATCTCATTGTTGGGAATGGATAGCTATTGTCTAGGAAAGCCGAAGAAAAAATTATTTTAACAAGAAAATGTTGCAGCGAAAAAAGTTGGAAGAATGAATTTCCTGAAATTATCTGAAACAGATAATTTGATTTTCTGATAATAGTATTTTTTGCAGCAACTGAAATGGTGCAACTACGAATGGCCGTACAACGACTTATTATGGATAATGAGCAGAAAGTTAGTCTTTTTAAATATTTAATTTATGATTTTTCGAAAGCCAAGATTTATTAAAAATTCTTTACAAACATTTTGCTGCATAATTTAAGAAATTCTTAACTGATTGAAATTCTGCATAATTCAAATTCCAAATTCATAGGAAAAAGATATTCGTTCATCTATGTAAATTTCTTTTGATTACTTAATTTCCTTACAAATTGACCACTGCAATTTTGCAGAATATTCAAATTAGTTCGTTGAGAAATGCTTTGGATGAGCATTGCCGTAACGGACGTGAAGGTGACATTTGTGCGGCATCGATGTCTTTGCCACGTTGCTACATTCAAAATAATTTCGAAGCTTCTCAGCCGTTCGACATCAATGCTCAACTTAGAAGATTACTGCTTGTAAGTTATTATCAATAAATGTACTTCGTTTTTTTTAATTGAATTCCATCTTATGATTTACTAAAATATGAAAATCGCCCCTAACTATACTCACGCCAAATAATGTATTTTTCGCTTCTCTTTTCAGATGTATCAAAATTGGGTTTTCTAGAGGGCAAATATCTTAGGCGTATTTTATCATCATGCTCTGTCAAGGCTTAATTGTCTTTGGCATATGTCTAGAAAAATTTGTTGACTTTTTTAGGATGATGCGAACGAACATATTGCTCATTCTTCATCTTTTCCAACCAGTCTTTGTAATGCCCAACAACGAGGCGCTGTCTCATCAAGAATACCTTCAGCAGTACAGGTTTAAAAATTCATATTTACTTTCAAATTATAAAGACAGAAACTTTAAAAAAAATGTAAGCTGAAACATTTTGAAATAAAAACCAATATTTGGCAATGATATATTTCAAAAATATTTCTTTTTTTTTCCAATCTCTCGAAGATAAATATTGATTATAAATAAAAATATCGATTGATTTTTATAATTTTTGATGAAACGAAATTTCAGAGCTTAAGAAAATGAATTATTTCTTTATTTTAGTCATCGTCATCCTATACCTCATCATTATCAACAGCATCACCACAGCATAGTTGGTCGAATTCGGGTACTCCAAGATTAAAAACTAATTATGATCCTACTATTACTCTACCGCCTATTTCATCTAGAACAGCTGCCCGTCCTACTCCCAGGTATCATTTCAAGTGTTTGAAATGTGAACTGTGTCAAATTTTACCTTTTAAAATCAGAAAACATTTCAAAAATTGAAACTTTTATAGCTATCATTCGCCATCATCTCCGGCTGCCCGACAATTGGCTGCTGAATTGGATGAATTGCGTCGTATTGGTAATGAAATGCAGCATAAGCATGATGCATTTCAGAATCCAAGTTTCTCCAGGTCGTTCGGACGCAAGGTAAGTAAAAATATTGGTTGTAATATGCTTGATAAATCATATTTTCTTTTATTTCCTATTAAATTTTCGACAATTTGATATAATTGTATGTGTTCTCCATCTACAGGCTGCTTCAACTTTAACACTACCACGTAAAAAACTTTCTACAACGTCTTCGGGCGGTATATCAGGTAAATCTTATTATCGATTCGAGAATATCAGTCTTTCTAGTTTAGCTACATTATATTTATCTTTTTTTCTTAATTTATATTAATTGAAATTTCTATATGACTCATGATTTCTTTTTTTTCCTTTTTTTTGAAGCTGAAAGTGATGATGAAATAATGCGAGGAGTACAGACCAGATCTTCTATTGAAATTGGAAAGTTTAGACGTGGAAAAACACGGTATTTTTCGAAGTTATTTATAATTTATTCAGCATGTTTCATTCATTCATTCCCATCAAATATATTCATGAAATACTCCCTTAGGAATATTTCAATCGCTTAAAATGGAAATGTTACTTTAAAGATGAAATAGTAGCGGAGAGGGAGGGAGAATATGTAGGAAAAAGACAAATTTAATTACTATTGCTCAAAAAAGAAAATAATCATATTTCCTGCCAATTTCAGATCTTCATTAAAGAATTTATTTGGCAAATTGACAAGAAGTGCTTCGCAAGAAATCAGATCTGCTGATTTTCAACATGCGGGCACCTTGAGGTTTCTTTTTTCTTATTTTTTACTTTATTTAAAAATCTTACAAATTTTGAGTAGGAAAAAAAGTGAAAGCAAAAGATGCATTTTCCATCCATTCGAATTTATCTCTCAAAAATTTTCTGGATTATGAAATTAGTATAGTATTAGCATATTATATACTAACAACAAAATATGAAAGAAGGAAGTCTTAGGAAGGGAATCTATCAAAAAAATTATGAACTTTTAGACCAGCACATTCATCACGGATACCGATTTATGGGCCAATATCCGGTGCCATAGCACTTCGACCTCCGTTGCAACAGTTTGTTGAATGGAGCAAAGAGCAAATTTGCGAATGGATGGCGGAAATTGGTTTCAGCGTTTATGTACCTGATGTTGAGCGTTTTGTACGCAGTGGTCGACATTTATTGAATATGACAAATCAAGAATACGAAAAGGTTTTGATCAGTAATTCCAAATACAAATTCATCAAAGTCAACATGATAATACTATCATTTAATACAAGAAAGATTTTGCGTTAAGTAAGTAAGATGCGAATAAATGAAGTACTTGAACATACGCCACGGTAGAATAACTATGTTTTCAGGAATTATTGATAAGAAATCCGTTACATAGAAAACGTTTACGTTGTATATTGACTAGTATAAGTCGCGGTATTAAAAATTCTGCAGATCGTATGGATGTGCATCAGGTAATACTGGTTGATAGAAATTTCTTGAGATTTATGAATTTCCATTTTTATTACTTAATAACATATCATCCAGGTTGAACTGATTGATCCTAAAACTAATTTGACTTAATTTTATATTTGAAGGTGCTGTTGTGGTTGGACGATATCGGGATACCACAGTATCGCGAAAGTATGGCTGAAAATATGATTGATGGCCAAATGTTGACATTGCTAACTGCGCAAGATTTGATCGAAGTAAGCTTAACGACTTCTAAACTTGAAATGAAATGAGAAATTTAACTGAATTAAATCTGTCCACCATTAAACTATTGCAGATGAAAATCACTTCTGCTCTTCATCATGCGACAATCGCACGTGGTGTACAGTTCCTGCGATCGGTTGACTTTCATTCAAATCGATTGGAAAAAAGATTTAATCCAGTGAGTAATCATTTTCGCTATTCGATCAATCGAATAAGCAACGTATGCGAATCAATTTTAATGAATATAATTCTTTCTGGATCTTTTTTCAGGATTTGATCCACAAAGGAGCATGTCCAGGTGAAGTAGAACGATGGTCACATTATTGCACATGTGAATGGCTAAAAGCGATTGATTTAGCTGAATTTACACCTAATCTTTTATGTGCCGGAATTCATGGTGCACTAATGGTAGGTTTTATGCAAATTTAATGATAAAAATTTGATGATAAGCGATGATAGCAATTGAAATTTTTTTTTCCATATCTAAGTTTATAGCAATTGTTTCGTTTGCTTTCATTTTTATAGCATTTTTATTATTAATTATGCTTTGTTTTGAAATTTTGTAAAATTTATTAGTTCAAAATCGAATTATCGTTCTGTTTTGAATTTTTTTTACAAAAAGATAACTTTGCTTTTTTCTTGCAGGTGCATGAGCCGACTTTCACTGCAGAAACATTAGCTGAAGTATTGCAAATGCCCACCCATAAAACGCTTTTGCGACGTCATCTCGCAACTCATTTCAATCAGTTATTAGGTCAAGAAGTAATTAGTCATAAACGAGCTGTGCTTGCACAACCACTTGTTGTCCAAATGTCTCCTTTATTGAAAATTAAGGTAAGTTACAACATTTAAATTCATTATTTGTAATTTTTACACTAAAAATTAAGAAACTAATTAATTTTAACTAATTAAAAAATTAATTTTTATTATAATATTACACCTAAATAAACGATTATTCTCATTAAGATGAATAAAATTTTCTCTTAATTTTCGCCTTTTTTCTTTTGATTTACGATTTAAATAGGTATTAAAGCATACGAATTTCAATCCTTTTTCCTTTTCATTTTATTGTGATTAAAACTTATTTTTGAAATAGCTAAAATTCCTTTCTTTTGGACTCCGAAAGACATTTATTTTTGAAACCTGATTTTGTTATAGGAAAATCACAAAAAGCATAGAATAATTTATTATTTTAAGGAATTTTTGTCTATAAATTTTATGAATTTCTTTAATTTTCATTTCAGCTCCTTAAAAAAGGTTTCCTTTTGTCACGAAAGAAAGGAAAAAATGAAGTGTACGTTGAGCCAGACGAACCAGTCTGTCCACCTACTGATTCGAAATCTATCTATAAAAAACAGGTTCACGATTTTTCTTCTACTCTTAAATTTTAGAATGAAACTGGAAACATCTCTCTGCGGGGTATTGCGGGGTATCTTATGTCTTCTGTTACTGTTTATAAATTTCACCCAAAGTATTTGAAACTTATTCATAATATTTGCCTTAATTTCAAAAAATTTTCCTTCCCATTCACTTTTTCATGATTGGGATCGTCATCGAAATTTTTACTGAGAGAAGATTATATTGAGATCGAATCACTAATAGCATAAATACCGTGGGTATCCTTTAAATGTTATAGTATCCAGTTTTTGTAGAGATTATCCCGAGCTAGAAGGTAATGCTGAATTGCCTCTACAGAACATTCATTAAGTTTGAAACTTACCCTCGGCTAATCACAAATTTCGTAAATATTCTTTGCTGCAGCATGACATAGTATAGCGATTGGAAACTTCTTGATTAGATCATAAAATTTTGACTTGATCTAGAAATCTTATTGAATAGCAATCAGGACGATATATTAATGGTCATGAAATTGCGAGAGAACTGAAAGAGAAATGATTAACACTTCAATTATGCAAATTAGTTTGAATTTTGGCTTGATGAAGAAACGATGATATTTTTCCAGATTTTGTAGCAAGTATGGAAATCTAATATATTGCATTATCTAATCAAAATATATAAACAATGCAATTTTTTTATAACCTTAATATTTTTTTATAATTTTTATAGTCTTAGTAAATAATAATATTTTTTTCTTATAATCTCACTAATAAAATAGTTGAACATTATCATATCTTACTTCCAGATTACGGAAAGTATTCTGGATTCGCTTGAGTCATCGAACGTATAGTAGTATTCTTTTCGAACCGCTTGTAGCTTATTTTTCTTTTTGATTGTGCTCAATTCAATTGGTGCATCCGGAATTAGTGTATTTATATAAATTTTACAATTTATGTTTAAATGCCTGTTTTAATATTCATCCTACACTTTACTTCTGATGAAAGTAAAGTGTGGGATGAATATTAAAACAAGCATTGTAGGATGATGGTTTTATTCATATAGAATTTATGAATTCATCATATCTCATCAAAATTTTCTCAATTTTATCCGTCTTTTATCTTTTGAACTTTTAGACGGTGTGGAGTACTTTTTAAGTTTTAAATTATTGATAAAAAGAAATGAATTTATTTATTGCACGATTGTGTAACTTATTTATCTAATTACTTGCTCGTTTACCTATCCAGATGCCAATTAATTAAATGTTCAATGTCTTCATTTATGGTATTATTTATAATTTATTGGCCCTGATTACTTCCCCGATCTGTACTACTATTTTGGTATTATTTTGCATTTGTTAGCTGAAAATGGTCACTATTTTCAGCATATTTCCTTCATTGTTCCATGCTATTGAATTGTTAGGTATTAATAAATTAACGTTAAAAAATTGCAATTGCAATTTCAGTTGTAGTTTGAATTTAAAAATGATAGGTTTCAAATTCCTTTAAAAAGATCATTTTTCAATTTTAGTAAAATTTTTTATACAATTAGCAATTTTCCATGAATTATTCTTATAATTATTAACTGCTCTTAATTCAGGAAAATTGCTATACGATAAGAGATTGATTTCCAGATAGAGAAACATTAAAATCTGACCGAAAAAATGAAGAAAGAGGAATTGGTTATTGCAAACTATTGATACCTTAATAATATCAATTCTATCTGAACAGATATTTGTATAAATATCTCTATGTTATTTATGCATTAAAAAATCTTCCAAATTTTTGAAATTTTGTAATTTTTTTTCTTGCTTCGTTGTAATAATTCTATGATTTGCAAAAATTGGTCGTCTATTATTTTGTTTGTATATTTGATATTTTGCATATCTTTTGTCCATAAAAAGTATACAGATATTGCTTCATGTTTCATTACTTACGTACACCGAAGTTTTTTTTCTCTCTCATCCGTTCTCGTCTGACTTTTTGGCTTATATGTTAAAAGTCCAAACTCTTGCAAAGCTTGAACGTAATATGAATTGAGATTTGTTTGTTACCACAATCTCATTATCTTCAATGAATTTCGAAATTCTAAAATTTTGGAAGTATTCTGTCATGAATGTACTTTCGCCCACGTTTACTGCACTGATTTTATCAGTAAATAATTCCATCGATCTATATTCAGCTTTTAACGTGTGTTATTCTTTTTTTTTTCTTTGCCTAACTGCTTCAAACACTATAAATTATCGATGATTAGAAATCCTGGATTTAAAACGTTTGAAAAACGCGGATGTATATATGCATTAATTTTTTTGCGATCGATTCAAAGTATCAATCTTTTACACGCATGTACTTGCCCATGCAAGATTGGATCAATCGATTAAATTAAATCTGCTTTAACCCTTTGCGGTAGCATTTGACATACGCATGCTACTGATAATCAAATTTCTTTTCATTATAAAATCATGCAAAAATCTTGAAAAAACTATAATATTTTGTGAATAAAGACAGGGTTTTAAAATTTTTATATTTCAATTTAAATTTTATGAGGGTCTTTGTGAAGTAAAATTTGAAGAGTTTCAGTAGAAATCTAATTAGATTCTGCAGCAAAAACTTGACAATGTTTTTTTTTCTGAAAAGCACAAGTCTGGAAGAACTGTTAAAAAAGCATAAGACGCATTTCTAACTTTTCTCTTTTAACAAATTATCGTACATTTTTAAAGTAATTCTCAAATAACTTCAAGTCTTAATTACAAATTTTAGCCTCTGAATTCTACAGCTAATATTTCGATTCATTCATTTCTAGTATTTGATAAAAATTTTCTTCAGTAACTTTTTCTTAATGCTGATAGCAATCATGACGAACTGAAAGAATAATTATTCATGGATGGATGGATGGATGGACAAACCTACCAAAGATGAGACGAAAATATTCAAAGTTCGAATGCCTATTCATTACTTCTTTTATCCAGAAGTTTGAAATTTCAAAAGATGTTAATGAATAGCCAATTATGATATTAATGTTGTTACCGATATTATCTCATAGTTTTGATAATGTTAACATATGTTTCAGATTTATGATAAGATGTCAACATATGCTTCAGATCATAACTAAGAATCTGAATGGAACTGGAAGGATGCATTTTGATGATGAAACATCAAATGGTTCTAATTAATATGTAGATAATTACACTACAAAAAATACTATAATCAATTACATGCTCAAAATTAACATCACAATGATCCATTATAAAGCAGTCGATTTTGCCAATTAGACATTTGTTAATTTGTTCGTTAAACAGTAGAAACAATCATAAAATCGGTGTATTAGACCGTTAATCGATGTATCAAATGTTTTGATTTTAAGTTTTTCATAAACAATAGAGTTCAAATTTTTTCTGAAAGACGACAAAAAAATATATTATGCTTGAAAGTAGTCATTTTATCCAGTAATTTTACTTTAATAGCAAATTTCTCATAGAGCAAAAGTTTATCCAAATAAGCATTCCTGATTGTCCAACCAAATATTTTTGATTATGCAAGTAAACATCCCGTTTGTTTGAATATGCTACCGTAAAGTACTAAAGTTTATGTACTGATCGACGCCTTAATAGGATACTTTTTTGAATTCTCAAGACTCTCAACCAATTTTTCGAGATCGACTCCCTCATGACAACATCCCAAATATCAGCAAATATGACAAAAAAATGATAAATCCACAATATATGTTCGAAATGACTTGTTGATACCTGCTGATATTGATATTGGCGAAAGGATAATGATAACAACCTGGTCAATAGTAATGATAACATATTTGCATGGTTTTGGAGAAATTGTATCAACTGTATTTATTTCTTGCTTTTTAAATCAACATTAGAATATGTTTTTTGATGAACTAATTGTGCTGCCTGCGCAATCATTTTCTGCTGCGCTAAGTGCTTCTAGTTTTTAAATTTTTTAAAACTTTTATTGGTAGAACCACTGCATTTGCAATCTTGTCGCGCCAAGTTTGGCAGCGCTTGTTGAAGTTTGACCATAAAAGACCCAGAAATTAGCTTTCTAGGTTTAGCAACAAACCTCATCCACAGATATGTGACACGCACGCATATATATATGCAATCTCAAAAGTTTGAAATTATGCTTATTTCCAGGATTTGACGATTTTTTTATCAATTTCAAGCAAACTTTAATTCACCTGTGAAACAACTGTTTTAATTGTATGTATGAACTAAACGCTACGAATCTCAGAAACATTCGTTGATAATGATTGGAATTCGGTGAGAATCCATCAATCGAACAGATTTCTTCCTGAGATTAGACTAGCATTTCTGAACACATTTTATCATGTATAAATTTTTACAAATTCTGTTTTCCTATATTTGTATTAAATCATTCTTCCTGTCTAAAAATATTTTAACTTTATCTACTAAGAAATTAATGCACCGGAATAATGCTTGATGCTACAGAATAAAATCAACAAACACGTGAACTTTTGACCAAATGACGATTGCGTGACATTCAAGTGAATGAATATCTGACCTCATTATCTTAATTCTAATGTTAGGAATTTTCTCATAATTTTCAATGGGGAGCAAAAATATAAAATAATTCACAGTCAGTCATATGTTGTCTTAGTTTATTTCACTTTTTTTTTAATAGCAAGGCTGAATTGGAAAAAAGCCAAGATGGGAATTGAAGAATAGAAATTTCAAGAAAAGCAATGAAGTTACAGGTGTATTCATTTAGCAGATTTTTTGATTACCGGTAATTTATGCATATCTAACAATATGCTTATAATGAATAGATTTTCTGAATTCGATTTGAATTTTTATTCCTTTTATCCTATCCTTTTGACTTAATTGGCATAATTCTGTTATTCCAAAGCATCCTCTGCAATTTTATTTCGAAGATATCACTGGATGATGAAAAATGTTATCTGTTATAATTTATAATGAGTTGGAAACTTCACATTTTATTTTAAGTGGAAAAAAAAAATTAATCAATAATATTTTGCTTATTTCAGCAGAATCCATCTAATGAATTTGTGGAAACGTTAACACTGAATTTCTTTCCTACATCTGTATCATATTCAGCAATCATATCATCTCCCTACAATTATACTTTTATGGACGGGAATTCAAGAATGAAATTCAAATACTTCAGGTTTTATGTTCATTTGACGAATTTAAATTTAATTTTTATGAATAAATTACTAAAATGAATTTAATTTACTTGAGTATTGCAATTTAATTTACTACCTGTAATCCCGAAATTAATTTTGTTTTTTCTTTTTTTCGATTATATCTTACAATTTCAGATTAGTCCTTTTATCTGAAACAGGCATCATTATCAGATAAGTGCGATTTTGAAGTGGATTTGAATAAACTAAAAGGTCATTGAGTTCAATCATTTTCGTCCGTTTCGCTAATACTCTCAATTTAACGCAAATAGATAGCTCAAATATTGAATGTTGGTTAATTTTCAATTGATTTTTAATTTCATAACTAGATTTACTAAATCAAAAATAATAATTTGATAATTAATCCTGGAGAGTAGGAAGTAGGGACAATTATTACAAGAAGCATATGTAGACGGGATTAATGTAAATGAATACTGAATTTCTAAACTCTTAATTAGATTTTTTTTTAATCCTAAAATAGCAAAGAAATACCTATCATGCTTTTGCGTAAAATGCTACAAAATTCACGCAAACTTTTCAGAAGCATACTTATATAGACGATCATTTTTTGAGTACTTTTATAAATAGCCGAATTTCTAACATCCATAAATCTGACAAATTTTCCATGTTTACCTATCAATAGATTATCCGGTCAGAAGTTTCAACACGTTTCTCGATGATAACGACAGATACAACCGTATATCTCCTAGAAACTGTTCTCGATGTCAAACATTCAAGCATTCCGCTTTCATTTATTCTTTGCTTAAGCTTTTGATTAGTTGCTCAGTTTAATACTGCATACAAATTACACATAAAATATTATGGAATATTTAAGAAATTAGTATCAAAGCATATATCTTATTTCAGTTAAATAATAAAATTTAAAACATTCGATGATAAAATTAACACACAAATGCTAATCAGTGGGTTCGATGATCGAATTATCAGACTATCAGAGACTTTTTTCAGTTTATCTATCTGTTATCTCTTTAAAAGTAGGTGTTAAAACACTACTTTTCCGTAAATAAAATATTTTTTTTTTTTTTTGTTATCAATTTGATGAAATCGTAGAATATGAACGAATGAATTCAACTTTCAATCTATATGTTGGAAAATAATGAACAGCTATTGAATGATTGCGAGTATACGGTGATTATTAGTGTGACGGTGCATTTTTTTTTTAATGCAGTGGAGAAAATTTCCTTTGATCGTTAAATATTATAACGGCTTATTTTCAATACGATAGCGAATTGTCAAAAATTTTAATGCATCTTCATGCACTGACTTTGACTTTTTTCTTCGAATTTAAAATCTTCCAATCAAAAAAAAAACAATAATTTATGGTAAATTGCATCCATTCAAGAAATTAGTAATCTTTGGATATTGTCTAAGATGTGAAGCTATTCATTTTTTTTTTTTTTTTTTTTTTTTTTAAATTTTTTTTTTTTTTTTTTTTTTTTTTTTTTTTTAGAATCATATCATTCAGCAGAGGGTAGATATTCGAAAAATTGGATATTTTTTGTATATCAAGCCGAGAACTTCTATATTTGTTCCAGCATGTAAGAGTTTCCGCAAAATCATCATGCAAAGTTCCGTAATTTCTGAAATATCGGAAGTTTGAATTTATCCAAATTCTGTTTGAAAGTATTTGATGATATCATTTTAGGATCAATTCCCAAATAAACTTGAATCTGGCTCAAATTAATTGACTGGAATTGGGTTTTTAAGTTTCCCTTTTTTTGAAAAATCATCTCACTTCCAAAGAATATGATAGATAAATCGAATTTAATTATTTATGGAGAATAGCAATCGATAAGTTGGTTGCCAATGAATGTACACATGAAATGATATTTCACGTAGTTTTAAATAATTACATGAACTTCTGTTATTAAAAGTCATTTAGTGAATATCAATCAAGGAAATTTATCATCATTATTTTTGCTTGAATGTTTCATTCAGTTTAATATTCATCTATTACAAACTTTTATAAATTTTGTTGAAAATTTAAAGCTATGAAAAGATAGAGAAGTTATTGGCTGTATATAACATATTAGGCTAATTTAATATTTATTTTTTAACTTTCACTCGAAATTCATTTCACTTTTTAAGCATTAAATTGAAACAAAATATTATTTGTTGGAGTTGTTATAAGGCAGATGTTCGGGATCGTTTTTCAGCTAAATGTCAGTGGTTGTCATTTGCCATAATATATATGATAATAATATTCATTTATTAATGTAAGAGAAAAGATGGTCGTAGTTTACTGTAATAGTTTACTAAAACGATCCAAAGTTAACAAAATATTTCGGAATTTTTGATTTTCTTGAGATAATAACTTTCAATAAGTATTGAATTCTTCCATTAAGATTTCTCGGGATGATAATATAGAGAAAGAAAATGGAGAAAGGGTAGGAAAAAAATAAGGAAAAAAACTTTTCATGAAGAAAAAGGGAATGATATAAATTGACATTCAAAAAAGAGAAAAAAAAATTTCCATTAGCATTTATGAGCTATTTTTGCTTAAACTTAGTATGTTTACTGCTTCTTTTGCTAGTAAATAATTTGCCATTTTATTTGAAATTAAAGCGAACTTGCGGGATTAATTTGCTTTTTGCTTCAAAGAGAAGTGAAGTGAATTCATTGCAAATTCATGACAATCTCACGATGTCATTTAGCAATAAAAGTTTCATTTATTATTAAATTTATTGCTAACAAATTTTAATTATAAAAGCGAAAGCGACAAACATTAATGAATTCAATTCACTACAAGGAATACTGAAGCATTGGAATATTGTAGTCAGACATTAAATTCACTAATCAATGAATTTAGTTTTTAAAATTAAATAAAATCAAAACTTCCATTTACATTTTTATGTTTTGCTTGATGTTTTTTATCCATTGCTGAGGATATTGAAAAACGGAACGAAATTTTTGAATTGAATAAATTATAATTAACATTCTCCATGAAAGCATCGTCGAGATTGATGCCAATAGAACGAGGGGAAATATGAAAGAAAATGATAAGTAAATTTTGGAATGGCATTTATTTATTTTTAGCAGGAAGAAAAATTTGCATTCTTTGAATATTGGTCATCAACAATTTGTCAAATATGGCGAAATAGAAAAGAATAAATGCTTTGTGAAAAAGATAATGCAAAGTGGCGGAGGAAATTTTTTTTTCATTCTTTTTTTTTTCTTCTTTGCAGTAAATTTCAAATAGCAATAGTTTAAAATCGCATAAAGAAGGAAGGAAGAAACGGTTCGTCCGGAATCTTTCTTGAGTGACAAGCCTTGATGAGTAAAGACGAAGTAACGGTGACAGTTGTACCATCATCATCATCATCATCATCCACCGTGACTGATGCTCCTCCAATTGATAATGCAGGAAGCAGATGCTGCTAGTTCGGAAGTTAAAACAATTTCAAAAGATGAAGAAAAAAAAAGGAATTTTCCAACCTTCCAATTTTTTCGTTGCTTTTTAGAAAAAAAGAAAATTAAAAATCAGAAGAAAAAAAAAATCAAATAAAGAACAGAAAAAAGAAAAGAAATTTTCATGTTTGAAAATTTTTATGAAAATAATAGTTCTTCATTTTTAAAAAACATTCATTTCTATGACCTGTATTGCAAAAAATGAATATATGACAGATGGATCTAAAAAAAGCTACCATGGGCTTTATTAGAATTTTCACTGCTAGCAGCAAATATATGAAAATGTGATTTTCTCGTAATTCAGTACTTTGAATAATTTTTAAATTTCTATGCTATTATCAAATGAAGCCTATAAAATAATCATTTGAAACGTAACATTGAAAGGAATTTGTTATTTTCTCGTTGCTTTGAATGTTTTTAAATTACGACAACTTGTTCATTTCATAATTGCCTCTTCATGAATTCATCTTGTAATATTAAGAATTCGTTAATTGTTGCATTTGTTCCGTATGAAACTATTTACTTGACAATAATACTTCATTAAAAATTTAAAAACATCGAAAAAAATCTTCAAATAATTTGTCTGTTGTTGCTATGAAGTATCTGTTACTAGAAAAAGTTATTTTATTCGTTATTTAGAAAAGTTATTGTTATTGTTCAATACGAGCTATCATATGTTTGTTCATTATTATTAATCATCTAATTATCTATTTAATAGATTGAGTTTGATCAAAATTCGAATATGAATTATCCTGACAGATTCAAATTGATTTATTACAAAAGAGCAAGTATGCAAATGATGTCACAAGTTTTTCTTTTCTTCTTTTTCCCCTCTATAAATCAAAGAAAAAGATTGCGGAAATAGTTTACTTTATAAATTAAATTGAAAAATTTCTTCACTATAGCTAAAATATTGTCATCTTTTCAAATGCAAGAAAAATATATGTTGAATGAAAAAAAAAAAAAAAAAAGAAAAGAAAAAAAAAAGTACTCAGTTTTCATTTTTCAAAATTTCACTCTTTTTTCTTGCAATATCGATTTGTTCCTGTCAATTCCATAACAATATGAATATTTCATTCGTTTTCTCTTCATATTAACTTATACATATTTCCCTCTCGAAATTATCACCATCGTTATCATCAACTGTTGACTAATAAATGATGATAATCCCCAGCTGGGATCGAAATATATCTTTGTTTACATTTTAATTTTAATTTATAATCTTTTAGCATAGAATTTTAATTCATACATCTAAAGATTTATCTAAGATGATAAATATAAATGTCAAATATTTCGATGGTTTCATTTTAGATTTATGACATCAGTATAGATGATAGGATAATGATAATGGATTGCGGATTGATAGATATGATTGGATGATGATGGAAATGCATTGCGGTAGAGTTTACATAGCTGAAAGCTATTCAAATGATCCATTATGACGAGTAGTTTATAAGAGATAGTTTATGCGCAACTGCTCAACTGTGAATGACCACTTGACCCGACCCGACCCGACCCGATCCCAAGTGTTCACTCTTTACTTTCTTTCTTCTTCGATTATTAATTCCATCGATGATTGACATTCAAATACTTACCCATTACTACTACTAATGCTAATACTAGTACTATTAACTATCCATTACCTGGATGATCCTCGTCGTTATGTATGTCATAAGCTAATGACCTCGATAGGTCACTTCATTTTGTCCTCTTTGTTTTCCTCTTATTCCTCATTTCTCTCTCTCTCTCTCTCTCTCTCTCTCTCTCTCTCCTGGAAAGATCACTTCAGTTTTCGTAAGAAAAAGCTTTAGTTGAGAAGGACAAATAACAAACAAATATACAGTGTAGCCCTAGTAGAGAGGGAGGTGACACATATATCGAGGACGCGTTGAAAGTCTCGACAAAGTCCTCTTTCCACCGTCCCGTATAGGAGGAAGGAAATACGCCTGTCCGTCAGCATTTTTTAATCTCTCCCACTTCCTCCTCCTATCTCATCTTAACTCCCTCCTTTCTTTCCTCCTTCATCATCATCATTATCATTATGACTATCATTATCATCATCATTAGTACTACTACTACGCGAACACCACTAAAATACCACTAACCCAATGAGCAGGCAGGCAATAAATCATTTTTATACAAACGACCTCTTTCACGCTATTTTTATCAGCTAAAAAATAGGCGAAATTATTCTTCCAACGTGTCACCATCACTCTTCGTAGCATGGCTTTTTCGTTATTAGCAATTTCATCTTGTTTAAATTCAATTGCAATTACTTTTACTTCTTTCTTTCCGCTCCTTAAAACCATAGATTTTGAACTTTCATCCGATCATTCATTTAGTATTTATGCTTTGGTTTTTTTAATAATTGTGATAATGTTGTGATGCGAATTTTCTATCTTTCATGCTAATGAATCATGCAGCAACACCTTGTGTAACCTTTGCTTATCATTTACTGGTTTTCATTTCATCATTATCATATCTTGCCATCCGTCATGTTATCCTAACTTTATCAACAACTAATTTAATGCATGCAGTTGCATAAGATCCTCTTCCACCTCCTTTATCATTGTTGCAACAGAAAATGATAAATTACAAACAGCCCCTTATCTCTTTATCCAAGCAATTTGAAATGGATGAATATTTGTCAGATAATAGTTAGATATTTATCCTACTCTTTTAACTGTTACTAGTAACCAATGCATTTAAATTTTTGCAAAAATGGTTTTTTTTACATACATTAATTATTTCAAAAGAATCAAATTAATTAATGGTATATCAAAAATATAATAGTTATTATTATTTCTGATAAGAAAAATATACATTTTTGTATATCATTCCTTTTTATCATTTTAACCTCAAAATTAATGTATTATAATTGAAAATAATTGTTGAGGAAGTATCTACCAGCAATATTTTACTTTCGTTTGATTCATTTCTTGCGAAAGAAATGATACTGATATCATTGTTTACCTAATGAATGAGCATGTATATTGCAATGTCATGGAATGATTAAGTGCGATGGTTATCATCACATTGTAAATTAATTATCAGCAAAAGGACAAATTGATAAAAGACATAGAACCGTTGTTGACAGAAATTTTCCTACATTAAAAGTAGACAAATGTTTAAAATAATGATGCGATAATAATAACAATGAAGAAATGGCAACAAATATTTGGCAATAATAATCATCGTAATTTTTATATGAAATGCAAATTAATAATCCAAATGAGAAGTGATAATAGTGATAATTATGAAGCAGCAAATGGAATCATATTTTGATCTGATATACTTGATTTTGAGATTAAATTTGAAATCATTCTTTCACTTCAACTTACACTTTTGAAATATTGGAATAAGAGGGCTGACTAATTGATAGCTTTACAAGTTTTGTTTTAAAATCCCAAGCAGCATAAATCATTTGCACTATTTACACCAACAATCGTTAATTAAGAAATGATGTCACTGACAATATATATGTATGTAATGATAAGTACTTCATGGTGATTAATGATTTGATGAATGTTTGTCTCTCTCTCTCTCTCTCTCTCTCTCTCTCTCTCTCTCTCTCTCTCTGTTTGTGTATTTGTTTCTCTGTGTAAACAAAAGTTGATATATGGTTGAAAAATGACTTATATTTATGCTGTGTGATCAAGAAGACCTGAAAATTTTCGCTGTAATGATCTATCAGCGAGATAGATAAACATATGATTTACTGATTAGCGAGATCGATAAGATATTGATTTATCGGAGAGATGATGATAAGCATGGGATAATTTTAAGATATTTTGTTGAATATTAGATACACAAATATATAACTAATATCTAGAAAACTTCCTGAGCAATTTCCAATGGATGATGATAACACTTTATGGATTGATGGACAGCTGCCCATAAGGCCAATCTTTCCTCTCTTACGAAACAAACAAATCAACAAATGGCCAGACAAACAAAAATAAACACATTCAGAGAAACAGAAATAATGTGAAATGAGAAGGCGTTTTCCTAATTTTTTATAGTTTGAAAAGTTTTTTTTCTTAAAGAAAAACTTTTTTTTCCTCGGAAAAGAGAATATCGAAATTTATTGTTCTTCCTAGAAGATTAATTATTTTCGTGTTACATTCACAAATTATTGCCCTCCGGAATGTCTTATGGGACATTTTGGTCGTGTTGATTTTTACCTTTCTTTCACCTTTTCCATTCCATGTCTTTCTCCTCCTTCTTTTCCACCTTATTCATTTTCCTCTTGCTAATATCTTTCCTCCTTTCTCAGACACATTTCTATGTACATATTTTTTCTACCCTAATTAGTAATTTGATTAATAACAAACTTTGATCCCTTATAAACTGTCTGTAAGATAATTAGCACAAGATAATTATTAGCAACGTATCGAATATATTTTTACTCAAATTACGACTAAAAGCTGTTGCAAATAAGAATGATAATGGGGGAATGGAATGGAAAATGCGAACTCAATTTCATTTTTATGGATTTTTAAGAAATGCCATTATTTTGGCAATATATGCCTGCCAATCAAGCAACACCAAAATTTGCATTTCATTGAAATTTGAGACAGACGGCAAATCTCATTATGAAATCAAACCAAAATGTGTCATTCTCAATAGCTTTCAACTAGCTAAATGTTAGCATTTTGTATCAATATATACATATATATTATATATATATTCCTCTTCTTACTCATAGTTTCCGGAAATTTAAATAATTGAAATTGTTCTTTGATTTTATTTTACTACTCCTTTATTCATATTTAATCAATAAGGAGAAAATTATTGTTATTTCTATTATTTCACAAAACTTTCCTTTTTTCTTCCCCAATAGAATTATATTGTAAGGAAATTTTGAAATTTGAAATTATTTCATCAGTTTAAATAAATTTGATTCAGGCCGAAATATAAAAGCTAAAATTTTACATTTTGATCAGATTTTAACAAAATTTTTGATTTCAATTTTTCATCCTTTCTTCTCTCTTTTTTTTTTTTTTTCAACATTTAAAAGAAACAAATTTTGTAGGGAATTATCATTAATAACAGTATTTTTTTTTTTCTACCTTCTTCATTAAAAATACGAGAAAATTAAGAACGAAAATGTCACCGCGGGACTAATTTGGAAGGAAATGTTTCCGAAAGAATATAACATGCTCTGTTAACATAGATTATTGATTGGACAGAAATTTTCAAGGATCAAAGATTATTTGAAAGATTGCTTGATAATTTCCTGAAATTTGTAGAATTTCAAATCAATCAATCAATCGACTAATCCATCTTTAGACTACCGTATAACTCGAAAAATTTTAATCATTTCGCAACAAAGTAACAAATCATTATCATTAAAAATAGCAAATAAATCACCGTTGACGAAAAAAAAGAAAGGAAAAATGAAAGAAATTGCTAACTAATGAAAGATCATTCCCGATCATTGATGAAATATTTCGGTACAAGTCTTCGGTAAACATCAATTTACGGTGGATAGCGGGGGAAAGAGAGAAAGGAGTTAATTGTCATAAAACCTAAAAGTTGTTTTGTGTCCTCGAAGAGATGACGGGGGAGTGACTGGATGGGCGAGGTAAGACGGGGGCGGGGTAGTGAAAGGCTAATAAATTCGGGCGGAGAATTGAAATGTGCACACAGGAGTGAAATAGATTTATTGCCCAGGCAATAAATTATATTTTTGCAGGAGGATAGTGGATAGATTTGTTGTGGCGAATGAAGTATTGTTTGTCGAGCATTATTGCTGCAACAATAGCAACAACTACAACAACTGCTACTGCAATTATTGCTACAACAATTACAGCAGCAACCATTTCTGTTGCACCATTTCATGCATCATCACCATCATCATCGTTATCATCATCATCATTTTCATCATTTTTTCTAGTTTTACCGCTTATTACCACAATTCTTCTTATTGTTCCCGAACAAGCTCATTCAACAGCAACAGTTACTGAACATCGATGTTAGTTTTTGTTTACTTATTTGTCACTTATTTACCATCTTGTCAAGCTATCACGGATTTTATATTGTTTGTACGATTTCGTCATTTTTTTTTTTTTTGGCTCTGTATAAAGCATAAGTTGTCAACCATATTGCTATTCAAATTTTAGAAAAAAGTTAAAAAATAAATGCTTATGTTAAAGTTTTTTGAGATTAATTTTTTGGTATTTCTGGTACGTTTGGAAATATTTTTTTTTTCCCTGAAATTTTTTGAAGATTAACATTTAGAAATAATATTGAAATCATTAATGGATGAAATTTTTTCTAATTTACCCTGAAAATCTGGCTAATATAATTGGTGCTAAAAAAGAGAAGACAGGAAAAAAAGTTAAAACATAAGAAAAAATATTCTACAACAGTAAGTTGTTTAAGTAACTAACCTTTCTCACTTGATGATTTCTCAACCTAATAATTGTATTATTATGAAGTGAAATTAATGTGAAAAAAAAAAATCCTGGTCATTTATTGGGAATAATTTTTAGCCTAAGGGACAAGCAATAGAATTCCTCCATTGTTCAAACTTCTTTTCAAGTTTTTTTTTTTTTTTTTTTTTTTGTTATTTCTATATCTTTCCTTTTTATTCTATTGATGAGCTCAAAGTTTCATTCAGTGATTAGGAATTTTGAATTTATTGAGAATATTAAGTTTTCGTTGATTGATGATCTGTTTTCATCTAAATAATACTATTTACGTAAGCCAGATAATGAACAGGTCATCTCAATTTATTACATTCCTGATACTGGTATAAATATTTCCTGATGATGCTAGCTTTCAAATTTATTTCATTTCATCCATTATTATCAGCCGATTAACCTTTTCGATTCATTTATTCCTCCTGATTTCTCATAGTTAGTGAATTGAAGTATTCCAGGTTTGATTGAAATATGCCAGGTTGCTTTTTTCGTATAAAATGACTGATATATCTGTTTGAAAATGAATGTGCACAACAACTGACCACTTATATAATATTTTCCAAACTCTCCTGAGATCTTTCATAGCATAAAGCTAAAAGTCAAATTCAAAAGTTCATTTCTCAAAAAAAAAAGTGCCAAGCAGTAGCAGAAATCTTCGAAATTGTTTGACTTTACAATGTTTGAAAAAGTAAAAAATCGATAAAAAATAATCGATAGAATTATATGTCTTTTAGTGATTGAAATATCAAGTAAATAAAAATAGATTTAATCACTTAATACGGAGCGTAATTAATCACTAATTATTCTCAAGAAATTCATTTTCCTTTTTTTTCTCGGCAAAATTTTTTGCTGCCAATTTTCAACAATAAATTAAATACTATTATATATGTGATAGCATTTCAATTTCGATTTGAAGCACAGTTAGCTTCATATGTTAATATTTATTAAGATCAGTCATTAACTATTTGAAAATTAAGAATAGTTAATGATGCTAATGAAGAAATGGAAAAGAGATAAAATGATCCAACAATCGGTTTTATCATTCAACCAAATGATATCTGCATGCGCATGCTCTCAAAATCTGCAACATTATTTCCTTTTCAAAATTCTTTTTATCAGCCGAAAATTTCCTTCACTGTTCATGTTTTGTTGCCATGAATAGATACAAACAATGTTTGATGTCTTAAAATTGAAAAATCGATGATTTTCAAATTCCCATTTGAACAATGAAATTAATGGATGAATAAGCGAATTTAGATGATAGTCTGGATAATCCTGTGTGGTTTATACAAACTTTCAATGGATTTTTTCTTTCTTTCCTTTTTTTTGCTCTTTCTTTCTTTTTTGAAATTTACTAACAAATGATAGGAAATGCGCATGCTTTCTAGAATACTAAAATTTAATTTCTAGCATGAATTTGCAATGAAATTTTTAAGTTTATATATTTAATTATTTTCACTTTTTTTTTTTGTCTCAAAAAGAACTTCGTTGAAATTACTTCGATTAAAGGCACCTTTTAACGATACGATAGTTAAATATTCCAATAATAGATTTTTTTTTTTCAAGTACTGTAAGATTTGATAATTTAAGGAAAAAAAAAAAAGTAAATGTTTCTTTCTTTCTTTCATCAACAATATAACAATACAGAAGAGGAAAGAATGAATACAGGTTTTTGTTGAAAACCGCCATTCTTTGAATTATACCGGCACATTGAAATTATTTGCGAAAAAAAAAAAAAAAAAATTGGATAGGAAGAGGGAAGAAATTTCCCATTTTATGTCAAATCAAGTTAGCATATAGCAAAAAGAGGGAAAAACAATACAATAAAGTTAATCCAGTTTTTTGAAATTGAAAAAAAAAAATTATTCTAATAAAAAAGAGACAAAAATTAGAGAAAATTGGAAATTTCATTCAGATTAATCAATTTTACATGGGTCATTTAATGTATTAATCTGAATGACTGGAAAAATATATCCCATAAAATATGATGCAATTATGCATTTTTGATTATCTATAACAATAAAATGCTTACCATATTGCTAATCGTTTAACCATCTGTATTAGACTTTTTTATTTATAATTTATATCATTTCACTTTTTTTTCCGAATGAAATTGTCATTTTTATAAAAGAAACATTAAAAAGAAGGAAAAACTACTGAATGATATCAGTCCAACAAGAAATAACAATATTATATTGAAATGTAAAACAAATTAGTTTGTAGCTTCATTGTTTTTTTCTTTTCCAGTTTACATTTCAAGCAAATGCATTTTAATTGCTTTAAGGATAATTCGATTGATTTACTATCACTTTGGATTGTCAGTTATTCAGTTGTCACAGTGATATCATCCGGAAATGGACAGAAAAAGGGAGTAATATATGCTTGTGTGTTTGTGGAAAGTTTGACAGTTCTTTCCAGACAAATCGGTTATATTCAAAAATGGTGAAATGAAGTGAAAAATAGCACAGTGTCCTCAAGCTTCCTTTCTTTCTCTCTCTTTCACTTTCATTTTTGGTCCAAAATTGGCTAATATTGACATTTTAATCCTGTTGCTTGATATAGGCAGAGCTTATTGCCGTAGAATCGGAATTGTTGAAGGATAAGAAAGCGGAAAAGGAGGAATTTAGTAGATGACACATTGAATAAGCTCTTTTACAGCTTGCTTGTCGCTTCATACCAATGACCAAAAGTAGCCTGGCCTGGCCAGTGGCATTTAACTATTCCAAAAAGATCGTCCATTCTGATAGTGTCATTATGATTTTGATTCGATCGTTTAATGAACTTGGTTCGTTAGTTAGTCCCTTTCCATCTATCCTTTCTTCCTTCTTGTTCTTTGGTGTCGTCCCCTTAACAGCTTGTGTCCCCAAATGTGACGAGAAGAACGAAGCATGAAAGGAAGATTGACATGTCCGCCAAAATTATCGCCGTAAAATGTCACACTGCTTTACATTAAGGGATATGGACCGGGAGAAAGAGGGAATAGGAGGAGAAAGGAAGAAACGAAAGAATGGAGAAATATTTGAAAAATGGATTATTAAAAAAATTTTTCAAAAAGAAAAAAGAAACAAGTCTTAAAATTAAAAAGCGTGCAAACAAACATGATGATTCATTTTATATTGTACGTCCAAATAACGAGAATTTACTGCAAAGTTTAGAGGTCAAAGTTAAAAGCAATTTTCCTTTTTGCTTTAGCATTAATGCTTTGCTATCTTAATTTATTCCCTCTTTCATACACTGCTAAAATTTTGAATAAATCGCTCTCTGATTGGCATGGTACAGGAATGTTTTTGTTTTAAAATTTCAAAGAAATGTGATAATTGTAATTGCTGGTTTTATTTTGTATATTTTCCATTTTTTTGCAATCATTATGATAACATCAACAATTATAATTCTTTTGATCGAAGAATTCTGCAATATTCATCTGTCATTTCAACTATTGTTCCTTTGTTTTTGGTTTTTCTTTTATTTCAAGTTTTCAATAATTCAAACGAGAAAACGTTTTGCTGATTAAAATAAAAAGATGAAATTTCAGCGCCACCAGATTTATCAATACCATCACAGACAGAATTTCGTGTTCCAGTTGGGACGAAACAGTTCAGACTAATATGTCCTGTCAAGGAGAAGAACGATGACCTTTTGATGATTCAGTGGAAGAAAAACGATGAGCCAGTAAGTTCATCTGTACCTTTTTTTTTTTTTTTTTTTCTTCATTATTTTTCTTTATTTCCTCTTTTTTTTTTCCTTTCTTTCTCATTTACTCCATCTTTCTCTTCATCTTAGAAATTTATTTAAAAATTTCAGGAAGGTATGATAAAAGTTTCAATATTTATCATTATTCGTTTATTTCTAAAAATTGATGCTGCTGATTGAAAGAATTTGAGTAATCTCCACAAGTTTAAGTTATTCATTTTGTGACAATGAATTTTGAATTATAAATTTGAATATTAAATTTCACAAAAATATCGATAATTATATAAATCGAAATAGTAAATTGTAAAACTTTAAAAAGCGATGAAATATCCGAAAGAAAAGCTAATTCTTTCTTTATCCATTAATCATAATCTCATTCGTTATTAGAATATTCATCAATCCATTTCGCAATCAAAATACAAAATCAAACTTTATTATTACTTTCAGTACTTGAAACTTAACAGATTTATCTATTTAAGGATCAGTTTAACATTTCATACTGTCACCATGAACAAAACTTTTTTTTTCTAACAAATGATAGAAGAAGCAATGATGATTTTCTAGTTTTTGTGCAGCAGTTTTCAAATACTTTCGTAAAAAAACTAATACTGCTAGCTTATTTAATTGAAATAGTACTGATAATGCATTCAAATCTAATCAGTCATTCACAAAAGTTTTACTTTTAATTTTTCTTGCTCTTTTCTCATTCTCTTAAGCTTTATCTTTCCACATCTCACTAATTATTTTTTATTTTTTATTTTCTTGAATAGTAGATTAATTATATGCATATATGTAATGTGTCATTTCAATCAGTGTTTATCGAAATGATTGAAATAAAAGCTATGCTATTTAGATAACATTTAAAAAAAAAAAGCATCGAATTTGTGAACTAAATAAATTTTAATATTTATATTCCATAACAAAAATTTTGGTCCAATGGAGAAGAAAATTCATATATATTTTTTGATTTTAATTAATTAATATTATGATTGTAAATGCTATCTTGCGAATAATTAAAAAGAAAAGAAACGAGATATTTTGAGAATTTGGGAAAAGGATGATATTAAACAGATAATATATCTTCATCTTAAAAGAAAAAAAGAAAAAAATGGAAGCAAAATGGAAAATTATTTATTAAAAATAGAAAATAAAAATCTGACAATTCGATATTTGAAAGGAAATAGAGAATTTATCCGGTGTTTAATTTGGTATCATGGATCACAGTTGCATTTTTCCTGCATTATATTTGGGGTTTTCTAAGTCTTATTTTCAATGAAAATGTCGGATACTTAATAATTTGTATACTTGAGGCGGGAATCAAAGTTTATGCTACATAACTGCCTTGAGGTCATACAAAGGTCAGTCCTATATAACGATCTTGGAGTCTTAGGTCATTACTTTATAATAATAATGAGCTTAAAAGCTAATGATCTGTAGAAATATTAAGTTTAAAATAGCATACTATTGAGCTTATGAACTAATTTATAAAATAACAAGTGAATATGAAAATGTTAAACTAAAGTTGAATATTATTTGTCTTGTTCTTTTTGGAACTAAGCATACTTTGGCGTATTTGCACTGATCTTTTGTTCTGCAATGCCTTAATTAATCTATATTCTTGAAGATTGGATTTGATTTCAACAATCGCTTCAAATTAGCCCGATCAGATCGTGAGCTAAAAATTCGCAATCCTCAGCTATCTGATGGTGGAATATATCAATGCCAAGTGGTTAATGGATTTGGACATCGGGAATTGAATTTTACCGTAACTTTTTACGATCCAGCGATGGAGAATGATCAAAATACTGACAGCACACTTACGCTCACCACTAAGGGTAATTTATTTTAATTGAATTCAAATCTTGTGATATATTCCAATCAGAATTTGAAATTGTAAACTCTACGAGTGAGTGCTGAGAATAGATGCATTGTTGAAAAGAAATGGCAGTCAGTTGGAACTAATTTTTATTTATAACTGAGAAGAGAAGAAATGATGTTACAATTCGAGAGATAAATGGAGGATGAGAAAATCAGTAAATAACCACACATTGTAATTGAGACAGTGATTGAGAGTTATTGCTTTGAAAGGACGATAACGACTGATAAAGTTTTGCGAAAATGCTTGGAAAAATTAGAAATCATCAACCCATCATGTTAAAATTATGAGTGGAAGCATTTCCTAATTGGGCAAGTAGAAAGACGAACTTCCGTTGAGAGTTCTGATATTTAAATTTGAACAATTTCTTGAATTATTTGATGGAATTTATATAATATGGAAAGATAGAATTCAAAAAATAGATTAAAATCATTACTGATTCCATAAAATTGAAGAAGCAAGCGAAATTTTTGAAGATAAATTCTCGGTTTAAAAAAATTTCATTTAGCACAAAATATTTCAGTCAGATACGAAGCAAACAAAAAAGTTCTGTTATTGTTTTTCCATCATAATCATTGACAATTTTTACAATCTTTATATATTTTTATTAAATTAGTTGAATATGATGGGAAAATATGTTTGAAATTTGATGGATTCAGATTTTGCTTAGTTATTTGTTTGAAAAGAGTAATTGCAGCATCTCCACCAATATGGAAAAACGAAACGGAAATTCGAAATTGGATGATAAATCCTGTAAGGATAACGATTGGTGGAGCTTTATTGCTAAAATGCCCAGCTAAAGGAAATCCATTGCCACATATTACTTGGCTACGAGATGGCAAAGTTTTAGAACGAGGTATTAATGTGAAAATGAAATATGATTACTGCTTGTTATCAATCATTTCTTAAACTTTTATTATTATTTATTTTTTTTAAAGCTGAAAAAAAAATCGTAATTCTCATTTATCAATCGAACTATTATAATAAAAAATTATTCATGCATTTTCTAAATGATAATTTTGAAAATTTTACAAAACTTCAGAAATTACTTATCATTATTCTTCGGCGATACTTTATCTAAGCGATGTACAACCGAGCGAAGGTGGTAAATATATTTGTAAACTAGAAAACGAACATGGTAGTATCGAAGCGTCATTTCACGTTTACGTGGAAAATTTCTTCGAAGGTTTAGATGGTGAAAGTTGGTCCATTGATCAAACTAATGCACAACTTTATCCAGTCATTGATGAACCCTTTAATAATACTGTTCGAGTTGGTCGTACTGCTCAATTTCAATGTAAAGTAAAGAATCAACAACAACCGCTAATTAAGGTATCTTATTTTTACGTTTAAACGTAATATAATTAATTTGATACTGTTTCCAATATCAATCCATTATCTTTATTCTGATGTTGTTGAGATTTAGCAATAGTATTGTTATCCAAATTAGCATCACTTCAGATTCTGATATGAAAGTTCAAGTGATATTGGCATCAAGATGAATGTTGGCATATGTATTCAAACCATTCTTTCAGCTTTAAAAATTAGTGATGAAGTTGAAAATTTTGTATGAACCGTTGTGAAAACATCGATAACTAAATCAGCGGAAAAAATCATTTAACAGTTTGAAACGCTTGTACAAAATACGAGTGATAAAGTATTAATCACATTACAGGAAGCAGAATTGACACTTACAGCTTAATGAATTTTTTTTCTCGCAATTTTAGTGGTTAAAACGGGTGGAAGATCCGAATGCAATTCGTCAAACAAATGCTAACGCAACATTAATTCATGCAAATAACATGCATCTTTTACTGTTGGAAAAGCCGGAAACAAGTGCTGAATTATCAGATGGTATAAGCCTAAATAGGCTTATCATTCCAAATGTACGATATGAGCATTCTGGCACATATCTTTGCGTAGTAACAAATGCTCGTGGTGATATCGCTTATCGATCAGCATATCTTAATGTTATTGCGAGTTAGTTCTTGCAAATTTTCATATTTTTGTTCTTAAATTTTAATGCATTTAAGTTTTACTGTTATATTGGCTAATGATTTATTGATCCTTCATTAATAACAATATTAGTATGGTAAAGTGTAAATAAAAAAAAAAAAAAAAACCAACCATTCGATAAGTTTTCTAAGCGAATAAATGATTTTTCAGGATCGGATCATGGAGAATTATCGAATCTTTATTTTTATGGTGGTTTATTGGTGTTAATTGTTGTATTTACATTAATAACTTACGCTGTTCACTTCTTACGGAAGAATCAGGCTGCTAAAAGCACTGAATCAGCGCCAGGCATCACAAATATTCGGTATTCATTTTCATTAAGGCCTCCACCTCCGAATCTTCCACCTCCGAAAGCTCCAGCATTACCTTCTGAACGACAACAATTGATGCCAAATAATCAGCCTTGCGATCGCTATACGGTAAATTCAGCAGCAGCAACATATTATCCACAATTTGCTACTCCAGATAAAAAGTTGCAAAAGTAAGTAACTATTGTTATCCATCTTTTTTTTTTCTTGCCATAAATTAAGTTATTTTAGTATTATACTTCAGTTTAATGAATCAAATCAAAATGAAATTGATGGATTTAAATTAATAATAAAATTCATTAGAGAAATCTTTTGATAGTAGGATGATTAGCAGAAAGCTTAGAAATACAGAATCATATCATTGAGAGAGATGACGAAACACTATGTCGAAAATGATGAAAGAATCTTAGCAGCTGATTATGAAGAGAAAATGAGAATTGGAATTTAAAAAAATCTAGAAAATCAAAAAATTGAAATTAATTGGAGAAAAAATGTTTATCAAATTTTCAAATTCGTTTTATTTCAGGATAATAACTGAAAGTGGTACACGTCCAACACCTATCCGACGTACAAATGGTGGTGATACGAAATATCGATTAAAAGATGATTACATAAGTTCACCTAAATGGGTACATGCTAAAGGTGATAATATTGAAGTTGAAATGGACCAAAATTTATTAAAAAATCGATCTACTCATTGTCATAATCCGGTATCGATAGCATACGGTCGAATTGATAATATTGATCGACAGCAACAAAAATCTTTCCTTACCATTGGTAATTTACAAAAAAGGTGATTGATCTAAAGATTGATTGAAATGCATAATTAATAATATTCCAGAAAAGTTAGCATTTTTATGTATAGTACTAGGTTTTTCTCTTGCTGTGAAATAAAATTTCTTTTTTTGTTTGTTTATTTCTTTTTTCCTGCGTGAGCTTTGATCCTATTGTTTTCTTTTTTTCTTCATATGTCATGATTTGTTTACGAATTGTTTAAATGTATCTCTAAACTTAATTCAATTCTTAGTCTGTAAATTTTACGATAATTGTCACAATAATTTTGACAGTCTAAAAGTTATGTATCCATAATGATTATTTTTTAAGTGATTTTGAAGGAAATAGTATTTTTCGAATTTCGATATATGAATTTTGTAGGTTATTAATTTGTATAAAATAGTTTCTGACACCATATAGATATTTGTAAAGGATGACAGGAAACTAATTCTGCTCATGTATAGCTTATTTTTTTATGTGATAAATTAATATGAAGACTTGGAAATTGATTTTGCTTATTATTAATATAATTTTATACGTCAGTTTTGATTAAATTTCAGATTGAATTTAAACTGAACTAACATCAGAAAAAGTCTGGGATAGTTAAAATTTCATCCTTTTACCAGAAATTTTAGGATTATTTAAATTTTCATTGGAAAAAACAAACACTTAAAACATGCCTCGATTATCATAAAAATAGTGCATTCATTTGATGATCTAATTCTATGCTATGAATCAATCCTCCCAGCAACGAAATTTACTTGTTATCAGCTATCAGACAATTCCAATTTCATTTAGTTTGTGATTAGATCTTTGCTATTCAGACAAAAAACTGATTTTCTGATTTTCTTAAAATTTTAATATTTATTATGGAAATTCCTTGTTCTTTATATTCATGCAAAATAATAACTAATTATAATTATTCCGAGAAAATTCCTTTTTTTATTTCGTTAATGTGCAATGAGCTTAGTATTTTTTCCCCTATTCCTTTGCTGTTTCCATGCGTGTATATGCTGTGAATATTTGATTTATTTCAATTAGATATATAAAATAACTTGAATTAGATGAAATATTATTATGCAATTCCAATTTTAATTTCAGTATTTATTTTTGTTTCTTGGTGTAAACCAAACAACAAATGGATTGAAAAGTATGCATTTTATTTTTCTCTAATCCTTGCTATGTCTGTTTTAGTTTGTTTTGTTTTTCAAATTGTTTTCATCGGCAAGTTTTTGAAATATTGTCCAAACAACAATGAAATCTTGGATCCTGAATAAAAGAAATTTTTGAGACAAAACGATTGCAGAAGAGCATTGCTCTCATCAAATTAGATTTTACTGTTTCATATTTTTTGAGTATCTTATAGATCGAAATCAGTTGATTTTCATAAATTTGATGAAAAATCTTGCTGCTAAAAATTGTAAATAATTGAATTTACATACTTAGTTTATTGTTCTTAGGTTTATTTAATTTGTAATACATTTAAAATGATCATATTAATGGTTCATATTATTTACATAATAGAATAAATGAGATTTTAGAAAAGTAAATACTTAATGTTTCTTTTTTTTCTCTCTTTTTAGCAAACCTCAATTCTTCTTTTTGCTTCTCTTCAAATTTTTAAATTTTGCATTGAAATTTGAAATATTTTTTAAAGCAATGAGCCTTCCTGTTCAATATAAATTCTGATTTTTTCAAGAATGCTCTTGTCTCTTTGAGCATATTTAAGGTTACAGCTTTTAAAGCTTCCCAATGTCCTGACCTGATAAAATGAAAAAACTTTGCAGTTCTTTCTCCACTCAGCGCTTCTCAATTCTTCAAAAAGAATGAAAAAAAAATTTTTTTTTTTTTATGCTGTTTTGATTCATTGCTAATACAATACTTCTGTCCATTTTCAATATGAAAGATATGCAATTTTTCTGCAATTATCATTGGTTGATCATTCATGAGAATCAATCAATCAATATTCGCCTAAAAAATACTCTCTGATTACGAAGTACTAATCATTATGGAATATAACTTCTCGATTAACTTTAACAAGAAAAATGTATTTTTCTGATTGAAGAGCTTTATTTATTTTATTATTTTTTGATTTATTTGAAATGAAGTATTTACGAGTAGTGCCGTTTCATGAATTTTTCGTTTTAAATGTTCAATGTTTTTCTTATTTTATTCTCTGTCTTAAATTTTGTGTAAAAATATGAATAAATTCTGGTTGAAATATTTGTCAAAAATATGCAGATACATAAGAAAAGATAACATGAATCAAATGAAACATTTTAAATCGGGCAAGAAAACCCTTCATTATCTTATCGATCTTTGACCTTCCATTCGGCATTATCGATTGGGAAAAATTTATGCGCAAAGCATAATTTCTACATTTTGCAACCTGTTCTGATTTTTAAATTTTCTACAATAGAAATGCAAGGAAATAAAGATGACGAAGAATGAACATGGCGAAAGTGAAGTAAGAAATACGGAACTCTATTTTCCTTATGTGTAAAATATCAAAATGAACGAAACTAATTGAAGGATAAACTTTATAAAATATGGAATTATGATAGTGATGTATAAAATGCTACAAGATTTCACATATTTACAAAATTTCGACAAACTGAATCCATATCACACAGCAATTCATGTATCCTGAAAAGGTGAAAAATACAGATAATTTTTTGTTATACAGATAATTTTCTTTTAACCTCAATACAGCTTTGCCGAAATATGCTGAAGTTATTCTAATTAATTATTAGAAGTATTTAATACATCAGCATTTCCCTGATAGATTAGAATTTAATTTTTTTAGTCTCTTCATTGTCCGTATATTCGAAAATAACGGATTCGTTACTGATCGTTATAGTTGCGACTAAATGATTCGAATTTCACAAGCCATGCGTAATAATATTACGCCAATTCAACGAGGAACTCTCGTCAACAACAAAATAAATGATTTTTTTTCCATGATGTCACTAAGAGAAAATTAAATTTCGATAATGGATCCGTTATTATCACAATGATCTTTAATAATCATTTCAAAATTATGAGCTCAGACGCTAACAAAGATATTATAAACAACGCTAAAGCAATCTTGTTGCAGATTTCGATAAGTTCATAGTTTAAATCTTCTGTATCGTATAGCATACATTTATGATAATTCTTAATTGAAATAATAATTGACATTTATCTACTAATGTAACATATGAAGTGGGAGAAATGTGTGAAACATCCTGATGTGTATGTATAATCGTTATAAACAACTTGGAAAGAATTGAGACTAATGTTTGCAAAATATCTTATGGAACATTTGTTGCTTTTATTGGCTGGCATTCTTAGATTTTTGATAGCATCTTTTTGCTCGTTCATCTTAGAACTTAGTTTCTCTTCAAAGGCCGTATTTTTCAATCGCAACAAACAACATACATAGACGACATATATATATATATATATATATGTATATATCCTCCAAGTCATTCTAAACTTTATCATTTTCATTCTCATATTTCTATCTCTTCCTGTCCACCTTGATTTTCATTTAAATCTGTTAATTTTTTTGTCATCAGCTTCTTTTTTTCCATAAAATTCAACTATTTTTGATTTTATCAGCAAGCAATGTTAGCTTTCTGTTACAAAGTTGTAAAGTATAAAGCTTTAGTCTTAAGTAATTTTCATGGTTAATTATCTTTAGCTCCAATTATAAAAAAGTGATTAATTAAAATAATTCAAAGTTGATCAAATTCAAAATTATTAATAGTTTCGTCATTTTTGTTTGTAAGGTTTTTTTTTTCTTCCTTCATGATATCAGTTGTTAATTAAGTATTCTGCTTGCTACATTCTTCGTTTCAATATTTTTTGTTTTTTAAATGTAATATTCAGTTGATGATGTGTTGTTCGAAATCCATAAAATGATATCATTTTTTAATTATAGAAAATTTTTTGAATTATATGCTGTATTGATTGCTTAATTTATTAATAACTTGCATTAGCTAATTCATTTCAAAAGTAATTATTCTTTTCTCTCTCTCTCTCTTTTTCTCGTTCTCCCTCTCTATCTCTCAGAAGTGAAAATTTTCATAATTCATTTTCTTCAAGATTCCAATATTTATAGGATCAAACTTCGCTATTCGCTTACTTTCATTATTCCCATTCCTATTTTTTTTCTGCTCTTAGTGAATTATATCCTAATTAAAAACTTCTGTAAATGTCAGAAAGCTCATTCAATTTTCACAAAATGAATCAATAGTAACGTTTCACTCATTTCGATTGTTATTTTTTTTCTTTTCTCGTAAATTTATTAAATTTATAAATAAATAAACATTTGTAATTTAATGCAAAATAATATATAAACAATACATATATATTGTTTCGAACAACGAAAACAGCTGAAATGATTTCTTTAAGTTTTTCTACAGACTGACAACTAATTATTTTTATTAAAAGAAAAAAAAACGGTAAATTTCCGCTTGTTTATCCAAAATGGACTTAATATTTTCTTTTCGTTTGTGTGCGCATAATATGAATATTTGATTAACATAATAATATTGTGAAAAAAAAATAGTTCAATTTGTAATATAAATTTAATAAGGAACTAATCAATTCCAACCCAATAAACTTATTTCAAATTATTAAAATGAAATTATAACACAATTATTGTTGAAAATAAAATAGAAGATTTATTTGCTTTGTTGTGGTCAATAAAAATTTTCCAATTTCAGTTAAAATAACTTTTCTCCCAATCTATTTGTGTTGTAAACAAAACGATCAATTGAATGATATAACAATTTTTTTTTCCTTTTTTCCTCCGCCCTCTCTATTGTCAACTAAGCACGTTTTTTAAAGTTTTTTTTTTTTTTTTTTTTTCAGACTTACTTTATTCGCAAAAATTTTTTCTTTTTCTTTTTTTTTTTTTTTTTTTAAAAATCATAGATGACAAACGAAATTCTGAAGCAAAGTAAAGCCAGAAAAGTGCAGAAGTTTCAGGAAATTGCTTTTATTTGATTTGATTTGACGCAATTATATATAAATATATATATAATGAAATCAATACAAATTCTTCTTTTTCTCTCTAATTCATGAGAATGAAGATTGATTAGAAATTAAAAATAAATTTTTTGAAGAGAAAAGGTTAGAAAAAAAAGATGGAATGAATTTCGAATTAATTGTAAAATTTGATATTTGTTAGAGCAGTTATAATTTATTAATATTTCATTCGCTTAATTATTATAAATTTCACGGACAATCATTGAAATGTTGTTACATTGATGAATATAAAATCCTTTATTTCATTGTTGTATCATCTGTTTTCTTTCACTAAATTCAAAACTTCTCAAAATATAAGCATATAGTGCCCTTTAAAATAAAATGTAAATTTTGTTATTGTCAAAAGTGCATAATTACTTTAAATTCGATTCAAAAGTACAAACTTTTTTTTTTTGCATATCCAATTTTATTTATAAATAAAAGGGAATGGCTCATTTAATAATATTGATAAGCAGCAATTATCTGAACCTATTCAGTATTTGATTGCAGAAACATTAGAGTTCTTTGAAATCGAAAATTCATCATCTTTCATATTAATCACTGAGTCAATATTTTTTTAATAAAATAAAAAGCAAAAAAAGGCTAATGGAAAATAATTTTATTGATATTGTTGACTGCTAGCCATAATCAAGCATAATTTATCAGTTAATTTAAATATGAGTTAAAGAGCTTTCAAAATAAAAGAAAATTAGTTAAAGTACTTGGTATGACGAATAATTTCTGCAATCCATATGTTTCTTACTGACAAAATAAATGATTAAATTTGCTGGAATAATAATTATCTTCAAAAAATAATGCAAGTGTTGAGTTCAGAAATTTACGGAACTAAAAAAAAAAAAGGAAAACCTTTCGGATGGTTTTTTCAAATTTCAGACCAAAAACTGATTATCTTTTTTTTTTCAAGCAAATAATTTGAAATAAGGAATACTAAATCAATGTTATTATCATCAAATGCTGTCTGTTTCATTTTCAATTTACTACAACTTTTTTTTTCAGCAATTTCAAATATATTTGCATACTTCTCCCATAAAATTGAAGTTCCTAAGTGACACAAATTGTGAAGTTTGAAAATCTCTTTACTCTATAGAAAACTAAAAAATGAATTTTTTTTTTTTGAAACGAAAGAAAGATAGATTTAACCAGTCGGAACGATTTTGTTTGCATCCAACAAAAGATAAGCTTTTAACGAATCTTTGACGGATTCAGGACAACATGAATTTAGCATTTCGTGGAGTTTATTTCAGTTCACTTAAATATTTTCCCAGTTACATCAGCTATTTTCAGAAACATTTTTCCGTTTTCTCTGAAATTTTTCTCATCGAATTTCAGGCCAAATTATTAGTGTTCGGTGAATATTTTTCTTTGCAATTTATTGAATTGCATGAATTTTCAAATGAGTTATTTAAACATTTTGGTGGCAAAATAAATTTTTTGATGAATAGTTTTTCTTTAAATTGAGGTTTTCTGGAACAGAACAGCCAGAATTAGCTTCACCTTTCATTTTTTAATTGAATTTTGGATTAAATTTTGCGAGGAATGGACTTTTACAGGATCAAACCAAATCTATCCATTTTTTTTTCTTTAATTTTCCATGAAATAATTATTAGATAAAAATAAATTTAAAAAAAAAAAAAAAAACGAGACCGTATCTTTACTCTAGTAAAATGAAATATATATGATTCGTTCCAGCATTCTACATGAATAAGGCAGGTGTAAAATTTATGGCTAAATCAATCATCTATGCTTAAAATTCAAAATTAATTCAAATTCAGCCAACAAACAACAAAGACATAAACATGGATCTTATGTTCTTCGAAAATTTTTCAAGTTGATATTTATGGAGCATTAATTTAATTGTGCTGGATTTTCTAAAGCTCTGAGTTAAGGATTTTAATTTTATTAATAGTTGTTGATTGTGGTGCGAAGATGAGAATTTTATCTCATCATTTGTTATCAAATTGTGAAATCCAATTACTACGGTTAAAATTTGCAATTAAATTCAATTACTATAGCTAGAATTAACAAGCATCTTTGATCTCAATTTTACACAGCAATGATAACAAATAAAATATGCGGTACAATTGTAAAAGTGAAGATGGTGCTACAAAGCTTGTTTGCTATTAAGCGAAAATTTCACATTCTTTTGCTATCATCGGATGATGTTGAAAAGGTAATAGAGATTGCTTAACTTCAAGTGCTTATCACTCAAATCATTTCGAAATGAGTCTCTTCAATTCAAATGTGTCATTCGATATCTTTCTTCCAAACAAATCAAATAAACATACCACTTACTTTAATAGCAGCGAAATTCGGCGAACTGTCATCCTATCCTCTACATCATCAACCCACTTCAAATGAAGAAAGAGAAAACAAAAAGGAAAAAGGTAGAATAAATCAAAATTTAAAGAAATTTCAATTTAGTAAAGGAAATTTTTCATTCATATATATCATTTCCATTGTTACTTCCTTTCTGATCTCATTCCATTTCTTTTTCTTTTATTTTTTTTTTTGGATGAATGAACGAGAACAAAAAAATAGAAGCATAATTATGGAATGAAAATGAGAATTTTTGAGAAAAGAATGAAAAGGGCTAAAACTTTTCCGAAATGGAATGACAAAAGAATCCGGCAAAAAAACTGGAAGGATTTTTGGAAAATGAAAAAAAGAAAAAAAAAGGAACGAAATAATGCCTATTTTTTCAACTTACATCCTCTTTGCTATCTTCATTATTCGTAGATTTGAATGAATAATTGTTTAATGCCATCCGTCACATTTTTGTCATTCAATCAAAAAAACTTTTTAATTTATCAACTTTTCATTTATTATCTTGCAAGCAAAAACTTTTATCTTTAAATAGAGAGAAGTTTATTTCTTTTTTTTTTCGCTGGTAGGAGTATTTTTCATATTCAAATTATTCTCCAAAGAAGAATTTGCTCCATAAAACTTTGGTTTCCTTGTTTATTCATTATCTATTTCTTTTTTTTTATTTTTGTTTATTTATTTCATCAATAAGATCGGAAATATTAGATTACTTTATTCCGGTGGATTTTCCGTCAATAGTATAGTTGCATATTGATAGTTTGATTTAATTAAAAAACGGACTTTTATCCATTTAACACTATTTACATAATTTCGAAAATTTATCATGATTGATTTGAGGAGAAAAGTTTGGTTTGAAAGATTTTTTCTAAATTTTATTGATTCAGTTTGAAGGATTTTTTTTTCAAATTTACTGAACCATTTTGAGGCTTATATTTTGTATAATTCTATTCTCAAATATTTCTTTCAACCGTTACTCGTAGAAAGGAAAAAAAATTGAATGGTCAAAAAATAAAATAAATTCAATTGCTAGGTTTGTTCTCACAATTTGTACATTATACAAATAAACTACTGGTTGTGAAAGATGTGACAAAATTTTTGAAATGCTAACTGTCAATCGATTTTTAGACAAATTTTATTTCGAAATGATAATTTTTATTTGTCTATTGAGTTAGATTAATATCACAAGCTTTAGTTAAACATTTAGGAAGTCTTATAGCCAACTTGGCTATTCCTTTAAAAAAAAAAAAAAGAAAAATGCATGTTAGGGCCAATTTGCATTGCTGCCCCTGAATTGATTACCATTAATTTCTTGTGCATATATCCATCATATTTGATTCGCTCTGCCTTCTTTCTTCGAAGAATAAGAGGGAAGTTATAATAAATAGTTCATTTCAAGCATTTTCCTTTCAGTCATGCAGGAAAAGGAAAGAAAAAGCACGCCTTATGATCTTTAATGTATTATCTTTCGATTACGGTATCGCGGGAATTCCGAATGAAATTTTACAATGGGATTTTTTCGAAATGTTTACATTTATTTTTTTCCCATATTAAAAGGGCTGGTACCGTAGGCGAAGGAAAAGGGAGGATGAAGGAGAGAGGAAAGGTAAAGTGCAAAACGCTTATGCGATAATGATAATAATCATAAGCGATCTTTTGATAAGGGTAAATCGGTGGTGAAGGAAGGTGAAAGAGGCCAGCAAGGTTGTAAGTGGAAAGGATAATCATGTTTTAGAATAATGGGAAAGGATGAAAAAGGATGTATGAAATGTGGGGAAATACCTCGGGCGGGGATTTTTTGGTTTTCTCGAAATAGACAAACGAGATGAGATGGGATTTTTGGTTTGCTCGAAATGGGCAAGCGAGATGAGATGGGAGAAAGTGAAGGGGAGAAGAAATAGAAAGATTGGAATAAAATTTTGAAGGTATTCTTTAGAAAGAAAAAAAGACAGCAGAAAATGTTTCCATTTTAGGCCAAACAGAGAACTGAGAAGTCGAGATAAGCCTAAACCCGAAGTCGGACATAGGCCAAACTTACTTTTCATAGCTTTGTAACCTTTTTCTCATCCTCCCGACAGTCATCTCCCGTTCATTCACTCCACAAACGGCATTCATCGGTCTCGAGTTGTTCACCTTTTATCCCTTCCCTAGGCTTATTCTATACAACTAGGCTAGGCCCGTTTCATCCACCACACATAAATACCAAATCTATTAATCCGTCGGTCGGTCGATTCAGTCTTATTCTCTCTCCCTCTCTCTCTCTTCAAGCTTGTCGATCCGCCAAAGCTTGGAAAACTCGAAAACATTCCCTCTTCCACCTTTTGCCACCTTTTTAAAAGCTTATAACTTCCTTTTACTTGTGCATAATGCTCTTCTATAACCTCCCCCGATCATTCCTCCTTCTCCTCCCTCACATTTCCCCTTTCTTCAAATATATTTGAAAACTTGAAAAATTTTTCATATACAAACATACACACAAACACACATACACACATACACCCTCATAAATACATTTATCAAAATGCCAATGCTTGCAAGCTTAAAACTTTGTTCGAATATCGATAACGAATCCGACATTATTCAAACTGTCGTACTAAATTGCAACACATACACATACATAAATGCATGCATGCACAAATATGCATATCAGCAAACAACAACATAAATAGCAATGAATAAATCGCGGGAGATAGACATAGAAGTAGACTGGAGATGCATTTGCATTCACTGGCATGCATAATAACTTGCTATCCAAACATTATCCCGAAGTAAGCGTAAGGCAAGAAGAAATGAGGAATCCCAGATATCAGTACTATTTGGTTGATTTCAGTTGATGGTGATTATTCATTTCATTGATTATATTGATACCCGGGAATCACCGAGTAAATTTTGGATTTTATCCGAAATAATTGATATTATACATTATCGCTTTTATTATCATTACCATCACAAATGCTATTATAGTTATTTGATATCATTATCATTATTATTATACGATCATCATTAGCAGTTGCAGTAGCAGTAGCAATAAGCAGCCACTATTATTATTAATCTAATTTCTATCATTGAGAAAATATAGCACCACTTTTCTTCATATCAATTTATCGACAATCACATTTGCTTCATAGCATGTATATATATAGCATGTCAACAATATCATTATTATTATTTATTATTATTATTATCATTATTATTATTATTATCATCGCCAGCCTCTAAAAATTTTATCCCTACTGGTAGCAATCAATAGTAAACATCTTCGAAAGAACAATTCTTCCCTAGTTTTTTAACAAGTCCGATTTTCGCTTCTAATTTGTGCCAATCTTTCAAAGTAAATTGCAAAATTTCTATTCACGAAACTAATTAAAAGTTATGGATAATTAGGTTTTAATTGTAGAAACTAAAATTTTTGGAAATAGATTCCTATCACTTATCAGAATTATCACAGCTGTTACAATATTTACACTACATCTTTCTAAAACTTGACAATAATATTGCTTTATCATAAAATGACACGACAGTATGAGTTGAACAGAAGCTCTTGTAAAACTGATGATGGATCGGTCCATTTGTTAAATTTATCAGCTTAATTCGGCTACTTCCATAGGTTACTTCAATTATGCGATATCATAATAGGATTAAAATATCGCCAACATGTCTGTATAAATTTGACTTTTGTATTAAAAAATTACAATTGATTTTTTCTCGAAACTTTGCATGAGTTCTTTGATTCTATTTCTTATTCAATTTTAAAACTAAAACAGGACATTTAGACTGGTTTTTAATCCGCTCTAGGTGCCTTAATTCGTTTTAAAAATACCAAATTTTATATACAAAGATGAAAGTATGCATGGATTTCGAACAATTTGATGAGGAGAGAAACTTACAAGTTAACTTGGATTATTTGAACCAATTGAATTAGTTCAGAGAGTAGAATTGTTATTTTTTTCCTCCAAATAATTCAATTTAATTTATTTTGTTATGCGATCATTACTATCCTGCAATTTGTATGCATTCAATAAATTGATGTATGCAATTCGAAATTTCACTTGGACCAATCAATCACCACAATTTAATACTTCCATTCAAAATTTTGAAACCTTTTAACAAAATAAGTGATTTGTATGGAAAGACGAAAGAGAAAGGAAGAAAATAATTCATTTATCGCATTGATTATGTGAAATCGAAATGCTTTCTTTTAACGTACTCTGGGTGGATTTATGAACTGGTTTGAAAGCACGATTTAAAACAAAGTGTCAATCCAAGTTTTTTAATTATAATCATTTTGTTGGCCATATCAACAATTAACATTTTTGATAATCATTAGTCCTCATAATTCATCAAGTTATAATAATTACAGGTAATATGAAATTGTCGAAGTAATTTAATGCTTCAAACTTATTTACTACTTTGACGTCGTTTGAAATTTTTCAAAAATTTGACACCAAGTGACATTTCATTATTGTTCTTTCACATCTCAAATCATCTGTTCAAATATCAATCGGTTGTATTTAAAAAAAAAAAAAATAAAATAAAATAAAGTTTGTTGAATGCTCGTTATGCCCATTCGTTCCAGATGTTTCATCTAGGTGTATCAAATTATTTCTCGACTTTTTTGACCCATAATTTCTAGAAGATCACTTTTTGTTTTTCCGTTAAAATATATGTTATTTTAAAAAATTTGCAAAATTTCTCGCATTCCTAAAATTATTTTTTCATTTTAAATTTGATTTTAATTTTCCAGCGAACTGTTATCAATTACAAAATCATCATAAAGTTGCAAATTTTCTTTTGCTATTTGTCATTTCAATTTCGCTTAGTTTGCTGTTTGCTTATTGTTGTCTTCAAATGAATGAAACTATTGATGTTTCGAAAGAGGTTTTTCAAAACACATAATAAATAGCTTTCCTTTACAAACTTCAAAAGCAATAGCTGAAAGGTTATATTTCCTATACTGGGGAATCGATTTTTTTTTTTTTTTTTCATTTCCTTTTTTTTGAAATAATTTTTTGTTCGAAAATTTTAGAGAAATTCTTCGATTTTATAAAATAGTATTTGTTATCTATTAATAAATCTATGCGAAATAAAGATTATTGCAAAAGCGAATCCGATGGAAAAATAGATAATAAAGGATGGAGAAGTAATTATCCCAATAAGAATAATTCCTTTCCATATTTCATCTTTTTTTTTTTCTTTTTTACAACTTTTCTTCATCCCTTCCATTCTCTTCTCATCATTTTATACGTTTTACTTCAGCTTTCTTTCTTTCGACCAATAAAAATAGCAAATATAATGTTAAGAGATTTATTTGCCAGTATTTCTAAAATTTTTGATTCATATAAAATTTTAAAGTTCATGTTTTTGTGAAAGATAAAAAAAAAATTGGTAAATTTTTCTTGTTTTGAAATTTTAATACAAGAATTCACGGAATTTTAAATGTTATTTTGTTTTAACTGTTTTTATTTCATATGTTTATGTAACTTCATTGATTATTAGTTTCGAAAAAAAAAAAAAAAAAAGTGCACAATATATTTGAGCATGGATGGAGATAATGATGATTAAAGTTAATTCCAAAGTTAAATTTGTACCGATTTCAAACGCCTTGTAAAATGTGAGCTTCAAACTGCATTTTAAAATAGAGCTTCTAGATCTGAATGTAATATCTTTGCTCATTATCGATGCGATAATTTCAACTGTGATTTTTGAAAGTTTCTTGAAAATTTTTCTTTTAAATAAACAATCATAACAATATATGCGAAGTAGCTATAACAAATGGATTCGTTAAGCAGCCTTTTGCTGATTAATTGAATGAGAAGATACTAGAATGAAAGTGAGACTGTTTGGCATTGGACCAGTCTTATCAAATTCCTAAAGTTCCAACAAATCACTCTCTTGCTTTTATCATTGAACTTTGTGCTCATGTCATTTTTTTAACAAGCCGGAGATTTCCGTTTGAATGACATTTTTAAATTGAACAAATGAAAGAGTGGGTGGGTAAAGCGGACGATGTTTCAACTTGTTTGCCACTACTGGATCATATCCGCTTGGTAAATGTTTGTTAGGCCGTCAATCAAGATTTGGGGCATTTCAGCTTAGGCTTATTGTCAGCATGTGTATTTGATGATCTATTTACCATGTTCATATCAAATAGCTTAATTTTAAAAGGCAAATTGTCATTCGAGAGTATTTTTGAAGTTTTCAAACACCTATAAATTAAAATTTTTTCAATGAATTCATGTTTTGATTGTATTCCGGATTATATTCTTGTAAATCGAATGCGTATCTTGTTGAATTTTATTTATTAATTCAGTGCATATCTAGTTTTCTCTTTATTTAGAACATTGAATTTCCAGAAATTTTGCAGGAAAACAAAATAAATTGAAAATTTATAGTTGATAGGAAATTTTTATTGGCAAATTCTTCTTCCTCATCTTATTACTTACTTATTTGGAAGTATGATATAAATTTGAAGAATAATATTATCTGAATCTTTCAATTTCCTTAACATTCCAATTATTTGACTTTTCACTTTTATTTTTATGCATTTTGTTATTTGTTATTGAAGTAAAAAGAAAATGTCAATTTCTACTCTCTTTTATTCGCATGAAACTTCAACATACATGTTCTTTATTTCTCAAAATTAAAAGATGTTCCACTGGGAGTATATGAAAATTTTTGAAGAGTGAGAAAGGAAAAAAAGCAACATATACATGAAAACTTGAGTTAATTTTCTCATGCAACTTTTGCTGCTTGTAAAGTTGACATAAGGCCAGTAGTTAACACCCTCGAAATAAATTTTCCCCTTTTATTTTATTCTTTTCTGAAATTGCTCTTAAAGATGAAAAGATATGAGAAGCAATGCAGTATTATTGAGTACTACGATGCAGTAAATACATATTTCTAAAATTAAATTTTCCAATTGATAAGGGAAACACACCGTAACGATTATTACATACCTAATATTATGATAAATATGCATGTTTTTTTCTTAGTCAATTCCAATCATCTCGAGGTGATGAAGTATAAATGCGTGCCAGAAATCTATTAATTATCCGAGGTTACAAAATCGATGTAATCAGGCAGAAATTCTCGTAGAAATTAATGAAATTCTAAGAAAACTTTATATGAAATACAAGTCAATGTAGGATAGAGGTGAAATATTAATCTGCTCCTGAAATCAACTTTTTATGATCGATTTATATATGTTATTGATTACTTGTTTTTTTTTTTTTTATTTAACAAAAAGCAAAAATTAATTGATCGTTTATATCCGCATTTCTTTTTTGTTATCATAATATTAATTTTTCATTCACAATATTTTTTAAGTGATATCATGTGTATTTTTTTCCTTTCCCATAAATCTTTTTGATTAATATTCCCAAAAAGATTTAATATTAAATTTTAAAGTTAGTAGAAAATGTTAATATGTTTGCTGCAATTTGATTGCGACAACAAATTAAAATATAACGTTATGAATTAAATATTAAAATGCCTGTGTTTGAATGCATTTTAGCCTTATTTTAGTTAAAATCGCAATACGCTCGAAATAATTTAAGTCTTTGCCACGAAAATTATCCATTCGTTTTCATTGACAATTTCTTCGCTGAGTAACTTTTTATATAATATAAGAATGAAATATTCCATAGCTCATTAACCTCTAGCAAGAGGACAACTTGTCAAGGTGAAAATTTTTTTTTCATCTTGATAAGCTGTCAAGTTTCTTATCATTCAGTCTTGCTCATTAAGATATGACTGCCTGCTAGGTATTAATATGTTGTGGAATATTTTATTCCTATAGCTGCGAAATATTTTATCCTTTTAGGACTAATATAAATAAGTTAGTTCTTACGTAATATTTGTTCTATTATCAATTTTTACTCGAATGGCAACGACAATTGTGCTTTAGTATTGTTTCAAAAATTTCTTTCATTATCAGATTAATTCATCAAAGAAATCTTCCAATAAAATCATAATTTTATTAAAATGAGAAAACATATCAATTATCAATCAATACGACTATTTATATGAAAATGTTGCCGGGAAATTCCCAAATGATATGAAATCAAATATTGAATAATAATTGTCAAATTTCAAACAAAAATTTGTAAAAATCAAAAAAAAAAGAAAAAAAAAACCTCACAACTTCATAATTTTATGTGCAATGAAATGATACTATGCTTTTCATGAAAAAATCATTATTTTTTAAATATAATCTTGTTAGAATCTTAATTTTAATTAAAAATTGACGCTAACACACATAAAAAGGATTCACATTCTGTTCTCAAAGTGTCTTTTAATCTTGTCAATATTATTTTATCCATTTCCTCCTTCTTTTTTTGTCTCTATTCACATCCATTTCAATCCATATTTTCCTTTCTTCTTTGAAATATGTTGAAAACTATTCCTATCTTCATTATTCATTCCATATTTTATTTTCCTTTCCTTTTTTTTCACATTAATTTTCTTATTTATAAAATACTACATCGATAGTAAGCAAGATGATTAACCTTCGAGAAAGCCATTTTAAGCTTTCTATTGATATTAGATGCCCCCGGAAGAAATTGAGCCAAGACTAACAGTTGGTAAATAAATTAAATTACAATCTCGTAAATATGTACCACACGACTCAATCCTACCAGCTATGAAAGAATTTGTTTTCCACTCCCGTTTAAATCTTTTTGTCTTTAGGCCATTGATCCGAAAATCTTCTCCCTATACTTCTCGTTTTCTCGCCTTTTCATCAGTTTTATTGTGGGGAAAAGTGAATGTGGAACTAGATGGATGGCTTTTTCATTTCAAAGTTTTTGATTAATTTCAACCAAACATCAATTATCATTTTAGTCCTTTTTCGTGCACCTTTTTCTCGCATTTATCTTTTCTTTATTTTCCAACTTTTATGTAAAAAATAGCAATTTGGCAAATATGGCATTGAGATAAGTGAATATATTGATATTTTCTGAAAACAAGATTAAGAAAAGTATCAATCAATTAGTTAGAAAATTGAAACTGAAGTGATAAAAATTGTATTCTCCTTTTTTTTTTTAAAGCTATCATGTTCATTTATCTCGGATCTCGGATGCTTGTCTTGTTTCATGACGCCGCAAAAAAAATTATAAGATTGATCATTGATCGTAGTATGAAAGCAACTGTTTGTTGTTTCCTTCCTTCCTTCGAAAATTATTTAAAAAAATATTTTTTTTAGTCAACAAAATGTAAAATGTTTCAACAGAACCACTTGATCGATGGATGATATAGATAACCTTGCTTCCTCATCTTCCTTCCCATTTATCGTTAATGCATTTCCGTAATTGACCGAAATTTTTCATTTTTAGATTTTCGATGAATATCAAGTTGATTTGTTGTCCCAAATTGATTGCATTACTATGAGATTTAAGAAATGACATATTATTTTTGAAAATATTTCACCAAATTTTTGAGCTTGTTTACCCGGAAAAGCAAAGAAAAGAAAAGCTTTTGCGGAATTTTTGCCTTAAATGACATATTTATTGGAAAGACTTTAAACAGATAGATATAACATTCTAAAAATACATGAAAAAGATTTTTATTTCATATAATTTTTGAACAAGGGAAATTTTCCCATCCCTATTTAAAGTACATGAAAATAAAATAAAAAAAAAAGTGAAATAGGATAAAGAAGAAAGGAAAAACAAGTGGTTTGAATTTTTTTTAGAATATAAAATGGGATAAACAAAAAAAAAAAAAAAAAAGGAAGCAAAAGCAATATATCGAATACTAACAGGCGGATATATTAGCTTGTGTTTGTTGTATATTCTTTTTCCTTTTTGAAATTGTAAAAAAATCGGAAAGAATTTTTAAGACAACATTGTTAACAAAACACTGTATTTAAAAATTTTTTTCCATATCGTTGATCTGTTTTCAGATATGTCAGCATTTGCTTTTCATCGTTTATATCCCATTTCTGATTATTCATATGCTTAATTACTAGCATCATTAGTAAATTAATTAACAGTTGGCAATTCATTTAATCTTATTTGCTTAGGATATTAGAGAACTTTTTTCCTCATATAAATAAGAACAATGTATAAAATGCTTAAATTAAGTTGTATTATTGTTACTGAAATTTGATATTTCATGCTTTATTTGCACATTTTTCTGGAAATTTATCACACTTCGTCTTAAAACAAAATTTTTGAATTCTTGATTGCTTACATTTTTATTCCAAGCTATAAGGCTATTTCGCAGCGGTTGTGGATGAAAATTTATTCATGGTTGTTTTGGTTTTTTTTTTTTTTTTTTCGCTTTGAATTTAAGATTTAGTTTTTCTCTGCTTGGAGAAATTCCCATTTTATTGATTTTTAAATAATGAACAAGCAGTAATGAAAAATTTTAAGTTTCAACATGCAGGAAAATTCAACATTTTTGATCTCCCAACACCATATTTTTTTTTAACTATCTAAAAAAAAAAACAAATTTTTAATTTCCTCATCCTAAATCCTAACAATAATACGAAGTTTTAAAAGTAGCCTAGTTATATGTCATCACCGAAACATCTGCTTCATTCTGCATATTAATAATTAAATTCCATTACTTCTTGTTCATAATTTAAAAAAAAAAAAGTCATTAAAATGGAAATTTCTGTGCTTTTCGACAAACAATTGAAATTTTTGATAAGCTATCGTGAAATGTCAAAAACCTCGCTATGATATTGTATAACACTTTGTAAACGATGCATTTAATTTTCAACAACATATTATCGCTTAATAATTTCACGAAATTTCGGTACAATGAATTATTTTTATACAAAAAAATGATGTTAATTGATTTTTATACGGAAAAGTGGTGGTAATGGATAAAAATTTTAAGAGAAAATGATGAATAGAATTGAAAAAAAAAAAAGAAATATTACAGATGAAAGTTACTGAAGAGAAATATTGAAAGAATTTGAGTAATTCCTGAATGATGACATAATTCACAATGCTCCAACAACCAGTATCAAGGGAATTACGCTCATTTCAATCACTTTCTCGTTTTTCCGGACCGCGTGGATTGCTAAACAGGCGTCAATCGAATCCGAGGCGTTTTTTGCAACCACGACGCCGGACTACCGAAGTTTTCGCGGATGATTCCCAGGTATCTCTCATCAAATAATATACTAATTATTTTTTCATTAGAGAGAAGGCGTACAGCAGTAAGTATGAAAGCAGGCATTAGATGAAATAATAATTTGGTAATGGTTTTGAATTTTTTGATATAAATCTAATTGACTAAATATATGTGCTCAATTTCTCTGATGCATAGTTTCCTGAAACCTTTTGAGAGATCAGCAAACTTCCAGAATATTTTAATATATAAAGAGAGAAGTTAGAATTCATCTATTTATATAATATTACTTAGCAATTCTTTTTTTTTTTCAAGTTTCAAGAGAATATCAAATCAAATTACTTTAATGCATAAATCAAATAGTACTTTTTAATTAATCAATTCCAGGTGTTATCAACACTGGAACCTGGTCCATCCACGGAATATAGAAACATCTTGCCGCACAGGAAAAAAACTTTTTCGTTATCTATGGAAGTAAGTCCATTACAACCATGGCGTGATAGTATTCTGGAAGAAGGTGATTATCAGAAACAAACTCAAGTTGGTTGGGATAGTGAAGAGGATATTATCAACGATGAATGCGATTTACCTTATCCAGGGTATTTTTTTTTCTTTTTTTCTTCACTTAAATGATTTGATAAAATTGAAAATTTACACTTATTCGTAGTAATGCTTCTCCTTTTAATCATTTCTTTATCAAATAAAATAAATAAAACTTGATGGAAATCAATCAATCAATATATCTATCAATCAATTTGTGCTATTGTTCAATTTTAACTAGAAATGAAAATGGAAACTTATTATCATAAAATTTTTAAGTACTACAAAATAAAAAATATTAAGATTTACGGAATCATCCTTGCACTGTTTACGTCAAACAGTACCACCACGTTCATGGGCTTTACGGATGGTTATGAATCCGTGGTTTGATCGAATTACAATGCTTGTTATTTTGATCAATTGTGTAACGCTTGGAATGTATCGGCCATGTGAGGATAACGATAATTGTACGACATATCGTTGCTATGTCCTCTCAACCATTGATCATATCATTTTTGCATATTTTGTTTTAGAAATGGTTTGTTCTAAAAATTTATTTATTTGTTTATTTTTTAATACATGAAAGGAAAATTTATATTAAACATTTCACTTAAAAAGATGACAATAAAGTTTAATAAAGAGTTGTTGTTTTTCTAGATGGTCAAAATAGTCGCCCTCGGGTTCTACGGTTCATCTGCTTATCTTTCTGATACTTGGAATCGCCTTGATTTTTTCATTGTTTGTGCAGGGTAAATTTTATTCTTTTTTTTTTGACTGAAATTTTGATATTAGAGCCTAAATACATCAAATATGTTTACATTAATCCAAACCATGACATGACAAGTTTTTAAAAGAATGAAGGAAAGATTATACTGATAAAAGGTTAATGATCACAATGTGAAATCCAATCTTTTAGGATTGAATTCTAAAAAAAAAAAAAGGACGAAACTATAACTTTCATCTTTCATTAAGTTGACTTTTCAAATATTCTTTTTTTTGTGCAACTTAATTTTATTATAAATTTCTATAAAATTTCAGGTGTGCAGAATATTTATTGCAAGAATATTTGGGTAATATAAATTTAACCGCTATACGAACAGTTCGTGTTCTTCGACCATTACGTGCTGTCAATAGGATACCATCTATGAGAATTCTTGGTTTGTAACGATAATTTTCCAATATCAGATAAGATATTATCAGAGCAAATTTCCAATATTAGATTATCAAAGTATATTTATTGGGAAGAGGAAGGAAGAGAGAAAATGATAGAGCATTAATGTTGGAATAATTATTATTAAATTCAAATTTTTAATTAATTTAAACTTTTACAGTTAATCTATTATTGGACACATTACCGATGCTCGGTAATGTATTGTTGTTATGTTTCTTTGTCTTTTTCATATTTGGCATTGTTGGTGTTCAATTATGGGCCGGACTGCTCAGGTATGTATCTTTTTCAGATTTCTTTAAATATTCAATTATTTTTTCACTGAAAATATATACACACTTATTTTTGGATAACGTGATTCTGAACGAAATCAACATTAATAGAAGTTAAAACTTGAATTGAAGTAGTTAAATACATATCTTTAGTTAAAAAAAGAAAAAAAAAGCGATATTTGAATCGTTATATAAGTCCTTGATATTTTATATCACTTTTTTTTTTTGCAAACTTATATGAAATTTTTGATATTTATTAGAAGATGATACATTTCAGAAATCGTTGTGTTATTAGTTTGCCCGAAATGAATGATATTATTGATTTCTCAGATATGTCACTTACTCGGTAATATAAGTTTTTTGATAGTTTACAGTACTTCAGTATATAGTTCGATCCCGTTGAATTCTAAGTATCGTGGTATATGATTTAAGCTAATCATTGATTAAATTATCAATGGATTGTATCGATGAGCTTATCATTTTAACACGGATTCAGATTCGCTCCCGACTAATAGTGTATCTCTTGCGTTGCAGATATTATATACCGGAAGACACCTCGCTAGAATATATTTGCAGTCAAGCGGATTCATCAGGTCTTCATACATGCAATAATCTACCTCCTTATGTATACAATGGAGTCAAGTAAGCTTTTGCGTGCGTGTCAACTTCATTTGATCTTTGATTTTTTAATAAATACGTGAAAATTCTATGTTTAAGCTGTTATTTAAATTTGAATTTTCATATAGGTAGAAAAAGATAGAAATATATATATCTGACACAAAAGATTGGGAAAAAAAAAAAAAAACTTATTCTCGATTAGCTAACTCTTTCGTAATAATAACATGTAGAAATGGAATGATTTTGTTAAAAAGTAAAATTAGATAGTTGCAATTTGTATGTAAAATAATTAAATTTCCAAATACGCGATAAACTAGAGAACATCAAATTCAATATTTATTGAATTTATAATTCGATTTAACCAACTTGAATCTGTTTAAAAATCAAGTCTGATTGTTAAATTTCTTAAATATTTCATTTTTCAGATGTAATTTGACAATACCTGAATGGGCGAATCTCAAAAACGACACAACAGAGTGTATAAACTGGAATGCTTACTATAACGAATGCAAAGTTATGCATCGGAATCCATTCCAAGGTTCTATATCCTTCGATAATATTGGCTTCGCATGGATTGCCATCTTTCTGGTACCAATTTTTTCTTTCTTCTCTTTTAAAATCTTCAAAATATGTCATAAACAAAGTTTATTTATATTTCGATTTAGCCATATATGCAGTACAAAGCATGACATCTTAGCAATACATATCCCAAGTTTTTCGATCAATTGCGTAACTAATAAGGCTGAATTTTACACAGGTAATAAGCTTAGAAGGATGGACTGATATAATGTATTACGTACAAGATGCGCATTCATTTTGGAATTGGATATATTTTGTACTATTGATTATTGTAAGTTTCTCGCATATTAATAATGTGTGTTTTAGTAATTTTTGTTCGCAAATAATATAGGAATGGTACTTATGTGGTACTTATTTTGATTCACTTAATGTTTGATCTTTTTAAATTGGTTTATTGAATCTTTGGAATATGTGTATTGTTAAAAATGTAATTTAAATTGAATTCAGTTTGTCGTTTTCCTCTTCCCATATAATGATAATGTTGCAGATAGGAGCATTTTTCATGATCAATTTATGTTTGGTTGTTATTGCTACGCAATTTGCGGAAACAAAACGACGCGAAACGGAACGGATGATTGAAGAAAGGAAAAGATTACGATCGTCAGGATCTCTTAGTTAGTTTAACAGAATCATATTTCTTTGTAATTGTAATAAATTTTTGTTTTTCCCATTATTTTTCAATTGCGATATTTATTGTCTCAAATTTTTTAGTTCCGAAATTTCATGTTTAAGAAAAAGGAATCGATTATTTTAGGCAGTGATCCAGCTCATTCATCGAGAGATGGAGAAGCGGATGAAAGTATCTATGCAGCTATAATCAAATCTATAGGACATTATTCTCGTCGATTGAAAAGAAGGTTTCTGAAGGTATTTATAGAAACATAAATGGATAACTAAATAAAGCCTCAATTTAAATAACTTTCCCTTTTCAGTAACCTTAATATCATTGCTTGAACCAAATTTTTAACATCATATAAGTAAATATTACATTCTTATTGTATTGTAAAAATGTTTATTTTAGCAATGGAAAATTTGGGAAGAACGTTTTGCAACTAGACGAAAATTTTTCAAAGGCCTTTCAAATAATACTCATCCAAAAACTGCAAATTCTGAAGAAACGAAGATGAGAGATTCGGAAGAAATGAAGGTGAAAGATTCTGAAGAAACGAAGACGGAAGATGTTCCAGTAGTTAATGCTACTGCGGGTAATATAACTAATTTGAAGTTGATTAAAGAATTTAAAATTTCTGAAGTTTATAAACTATTAATTTCACTTTTCCATCTTTTCCGTAACCTATTTAATGACAAATTAGTTCTACATCTTCATGTGGACATCATTGGCAAATCAAACTCTTTCTAATCACTTAGTGCGAAAAAATAGTAATAACTAACTGAAAGGTGATGGGCAATTTGATGAATTTAAATTTTAACATTGACAATAAAAGTTTGCCCATTTTTTGAATTATAAAATTTCATAAGACATTGCAGATGACAAATTATTGCCGTTGGAAAGTACGCATCGTGAAAGAAATAAATTACGCGATAGCATTAAAAATCGGAAACGGAGTGAAAGTATGTATGGTGCACTTTACGTTTTTTATTTTTTATCGAAATTTTATGAATTATTTTCAAATTGAAAATTTATAAAGGAAAATTTTTTCCAGAATTTTGTTATTTTGATATCAAATTTATATAACAAATAATATTTTATTTCAGATTGCACATCAAACAGTCTAGAAAGCGACGTGGAGATAGGTTCAACAAGTGAAAATCAGTTGAACTCTCAGAAAAGATCGCCTCGAGTGGGAGATTTATCGAGCGGTGAGGAAAGTGATGTCGAACTTTCCGATCAATTATCCGGAAGTGAACTTGAATGTGTCGATGTTGGCGGTGTTGATAGTAACTACGGCTATGATCATAATTCCCGCGTTAAACCAGTAATATATATTTATTTATAATTCTGACTAATTCTAAATTATCTTTAAAATCTTTTGGATTTTCAAATTCTCCTGTATTTAAATTATTTATTTCTGCCTGCTAATATGCTATTATATTTAAGGAGAATCCGATTAAAGCAAATACTACAATATTTGGTCGATTCCGTGAAAAGCTTCGAGCATTCGTAGTTTGTAATCACTTCAAGCGTGGTATTTTATTCGCTATTTTGATTAATACTCTCAGTATGGGTATCGAGTACCATCAACAGGTTTATTTTCATTTTTGCAATAAATTATGAATAAAATTAATCAATTATAAGTAATATTTGATGAGATAATATGGTTGTCCTTTGATCTATAAGCGATCAGTGATAAATTCGTTTTCAGCCTGAATTGCTGACAACAGTCTTAGAAATCAGTAATTATTTCTTCACTGGTTTATTCGCGTTGGAAATGTTGCTCAAAATAGGTGCAGACGGTTTATTTGGTTATCTTTCCGATGGTTTCAATCTTTTTGATGGCGGAATAGTCGCATTAAGGTAACTTATTTATCATTTATTGTAAGGATTTTTGCAAGACTTAAAGTATGCCTTCTCTTTCTAATTAAATTGAATTCTTGAATTTTCCGAGAATTAAAATTTTGCGAGAATTGAAATATTTCGTTCGAAAAAAAGTTTTTTTTTTTCGATTTATTCGTTGAAATCAGTTAATGTTTGATTGTTTCTATAGTGTGTTGGAATTGTTTCAAGAAGGAAAGGGGGGTTTATCTGTACTTCGAACATTTCGTCTACTTCGAATTTTAAAACTTGTCCGATTTATGCCCGCTTTACGATATCAATTGGTTGTTATGCTACGTACAATGGATAATGTGACGGTATTCTTTGGATTACTCGTTCTCTTTATCTTTATTTTCAGGTATGCTTGAAAAGTATGTAAACTTAGCAATTTATTTTTATGAAATTATAAAATGGAATTTAAATGCATATTAGATCGGAATACTCAAAATTTGATTAAATTTCCGAAAATTATCATTTATAGCACCGCAATTTCTTTCAAATTCAACTAAATTTCAAATAGATGTATCGATCATTTTTAATGAACTTTAAAGAGATTTTTGTTATAGTATACTTGGAATGAACTTATTTGGATGTAAATTCTGCAAAAATCCTGTTAATGCATTGGATCAGACAAAAAAATGTGAAAGGAAAAATTTCGACTCACTTCTGTGGGCATTGGTCACTGTTTTTCAGGTTTGTAGCGCATTTACATTTGTAATTTTAAGCGATGTTTTCAATTTAATGATCTTATCTCGAAATTTTCGAAATAGAAGGCATAGTTTTCTTAAATGAATTAAATACGATTTTTGGACTAGAAAGAAATGATAACTTTGCTAATTTAATAACAACAAAGGATGTTCAAAATATGCCAATTATTTTCTTTTAATTTTAAAAATTATTGAAATAAAACAGTTCCAGTTTAGGAGAACTTTAATAATTCTACTTCCTTTTTCAAGATTTAAATTAATTTCTGGTTTTGTTGTCAAGATTTTAACCCAAGAAGATTGGAATGTCGTTTTATTTAATGGCATGGCTCGTACAACACCTTGGGCCGCTTTGTATTTTGTTGCTTTAATGACATTTGGCAATTATGTATTGTTTAATTTGCTTGTTGCCATCCTGGTTGAAGGTTTCCAGGAGAGTAAAGAAGAAGAAAAACGACAATTGGTAATAATATTTCTTTACATTTCTATCAAAAACTGAATTCGTTTTTTTAATCTTAACAGACATATTGCAAAGATTGGATTTATTCTAAAGCGAATACTTTTCAAAAACTTAAATAGTCAGTCAAAAATTCCAAAAAATAATTTTACATTAATATTTACTGTAAACAATAAAATATAACACATTGAATTTTTTACAATACATATAATTGTGGAGCGCAATTACCCGAATTTTTCACTTTATTCAAACTTTGAATAATCGATACTCCATTTTAAATAATGAATTTTCGATAATATATTCCAGGAAGAAGAAGCAATGAAAAAAGCAACTGTTGAAGAAGAAGAGAGAAAACGAGAACTGGAATTGTTCTTAGCGAAAGCTTCTTCATCCACGTATCTTAATCAAAGGGTGCAAAGAATTTTTTCTGATGTTCAAATTTCAGTAAATAGGAAAAATAAAAAATTTCGGAAAGTTAAATTAATTTTTGTCGGGATACCAATAATTCAAAGTTGAAATTTTAAAAAAATGCATAATGAAATTATCCGAATTCATCACTTTATTCAATTCTGAATAATCGATATTTAGTGAATAACAAAAATAAGAAATTTTTGAAAGTTAAATTGATTTTTGGTGGAATATTTTTACCGTACTTGATAGCATTTCAGAAATCTTCCTCATATTACACTTACAATTGTGGTCCAGGCAATTTTCAAGCATTTCAAGATGTATATCACAAGCGATACAGTGTTCCAACAAGTCCAGATGTAAGTTTCATCTTTGTGAAATCAAAAAATTTCCAGCAAAAAATTCTATATTTAATTAAAATTTATTCCCAAAAAAGAAAATGGTTTTAAAGTGATTTCTATTCCGTTACTGATGCATTATGTTGTAAGTTCGAAGTTATATTTTCTTTATCGGTGAATAAAATCTAATGATTTGTTCTACTTTTAGCAAAATTTTGCCACTTTTTCTTTCAGGAAGAAGAAGATGAACCATTAGGACATCGATCATTTCGTAACAGACGAACCAGTAGTCTTAATCGGCGTCGCTTTTCGAGAAATATTAATCCTAATCTTAATTTTAGGTAATTTCTTTCCACTCTAATTTGAGTCAAACAGAAAATATATCTTGCCTGAAAATTTAATTTTTTCATCAACTTATCCAGTTTCAAAACTCGTACCTCTGATACTTGAAAAATTATCAATTGTTTATTGTTTTTGGCTTTCGTAATAGCTTATATTTCAGAACACCATTCAATATCATCAGTGATAACAAAATAAGACTTGAGTTCGTTAAATTTGCAACTACAGAATTACAATAATTAGACAATTCCACAAAAGAAAAGTATCTCATTGTAAGGTCAACGGTCACTCTTTATGACAAGTCACTTAAACAAAACTTCCCTTAGCCATTTATATGTGTGATAAAAAATAAAATAATTAGAAAAAAGTATTATTTCTGTTTAAGGTTATACCGACATACTTCACTTATATTGCCTCAAATGGTACCATACCTTGACCCTTATTCACGTGGTAAAATTCGACAACGTATGAATAGTTGGTGTGGAATGCAAACAAGGCTTAACCCGCTTCATTCCATAGATGGCCGACAAGCTATCATTGAAGCCTACACAAGGGATAAGTTAATTGAGGTTAATTACATACTTATAACTTTCATAATTGTTGACTGAATTTTTATATGGGAAAAGTAACATTTCCAAAAATCAATTAAATTTTAAAGCTGATAGCTTTTTTTTGTGTGTAGAAATTGGATGACATTGAAAATATACAGAAAATTGGAATAAGAAAAATACACACAAGTTCTCGCTTTTCTTTTTTAATTATATAATAAATATAATTTAAATATTGGGGGTATATCGAAAGAAAGCGAATTTTTGCATTTAATGATAATATAAAATTAACCAATATATTTCTTTTTCTTTGAAATGTTTAGTCATATTTTTTGGTTTTTCACACAAATTCAACATACCGTAAACATTTCAAATCTATTGAATAGTGCTAAATTTAAAAAAATAAATGTAATGCTGTATGAATTTTTTTTTCTCTGAAATAAGAACTAAAGTTTCATAATAAACTTTTAATTAAGCTTCAATTAAGCTTCATAATAAGCTTCATAATATGCTTCTTTGAACAAAAATTATTGTTGTTTTTTCTCATTACAATAAGATAAGTGCAGTGAACGGGAAATTTCTTTGCAAAATTCAAACATTATTTCCATTATTGTATTTTTTTAATCATATACTTGAAAGTTTTTTTTTTTTAATTTTGCAAAAGTATTTATAGTTTTGATCAGAGAAATTAAAAAACGTGTCGGTAAATGAAGATAATCTGATTATAATTAAGTTGGAAGAAATTTTTTTGAATTTTGTGCTTTTTGGGTTTCTTAAATAATTTAAAATACAACAGAAATATTTTTATAGGCCAATGAAGAATTGCAATTAGCAATTGAAGAAGAAGAACGACGCAACAGAGAACGACAAAATACAAAATTTATGCGATTATTACGAAAAACATGTTTTTACAAACGTGCCGATTATTCGTTTTATATTTTTAGTTCGAAAAATCGAATTCGAATTAAGTATGTTCATTTGCTTCAATGAGCAAAAATACTGTACAGAAATATCGATGGAAATTGAATATTGGTTTCGTAAAATCAAAATTTCGAGACTAATATCGATATTAATTAAAGGAAAGAGAATAAGATAAATAATCTCAGTTTTACTTGTACAAAGAAAATATAACACAAGCGCATAGCGTAAATGTCGCAATGCATAACATGAATATCAAAAAGTGGTGTTATCTTAAATTAGCTTCTCTTTTCTTTTCAGGTGCCTTCAATTAACACAGAAAAAATGGTTTGATTATACCATTTTGATATTCATCGGTATTAATTGTATTACATTAGCCATGGAACGACCATCAATTCCTCCGAAATCACTGGAACGACAATTTCTCTCATTTACCGGATATGTTTTCACCGTGATTTTTACCATCGAAATGAGTATGAAGGTTTGTATGACTTGCAGATTTAAATTAAATCATTTCAAATGAATATGATAAGTTGATGATAACAGCTGGAATGTATTATTAATAATTTAGGTTATTGCGAATGGTTGTTTGCTTGGAAAAGATGCATATTTTAAAGATGGATGGAATATTTTGGATGGTGCACTGGTCATTATAAGTCTTATAAATATTATTTTTGAATTATTTGTTCACATAGGTAAGTTTATTTAATTAACCAATTAATTTGAATTGACTAAATTAATTATTATGGAATAGCATATATTTTGATTGGATCTATGAAACACTTAATGGCGTTTAACGCTTCTGTTTGTTATCTGTAAAATGATTCTTCTTAAATTTATCCGAAATTATTGTCGCTTTATAGATTCACCGAAAATATTTGGTGTAATACGTGTATTACGATTGCTGAGAGCATTACGCCCATTACGTGTTATCAATCGAGCTCCTGGAGTGAAACTCGTAGTTATGACGTTGATAAGTAGTTTGAAACCTATTGGAAATATTGTTTTGATTTGTTGCACTTTTTTCATCATTTTTGGTATTCTCGGTGTTCAGTTGTTCAAGGTAAAATTTACTTTAATTAACTGAGTAAATATTTTATATGTAGATTTATTTGCGAAGCAAATAAGCAAAAAGACACCTTAGCAAAATAGACAATTTGCAATGAATCGAAAGAATTAATTAATAAGTTGGCCAAGTTCTAAGAAGAATCAAAAGTTGTCACTTCAAAGAGATTTGAGAGTGGAAAGAATTAACATATCTTCATCAATTATAATAAAACATGAATTTATTTTATAGGGTATGATGTTTCATTGTGTTGGACCGAATATAAGTAATGTCACAACAAAGGCAGACTGTTTGATGGATCCACGAAATCGATGGGTTAATCATCGTTATAATTTTGACAATCTTGGCCAGGTAAATTCTTGGCAAGTTCGTCAATCATTTAACAATTTTGACAATCTTGTCAATCTTTTGGCAGTTTTGACAAGTATTGACCTACTAAGATTTTGGCAGTGTTGTCAGTCTTTTAACAATTTTGGCAGTTTTGTCAGTTTCTTATCAATTTGAACTATTTTACTTAAACAAACTAACAAAATCGAAACTTTATGTCATTGACAAAGATTTGCTAGAAAATTGGAATTTACCATATTCAAATTAGGTTCAACTTTTCTAGGCACTCATGTCACTGTTTGTATTATCCAGTAAGGATGGCTGGGTTGCTATCATGTACCAGGGTATCGATGCTACAGGTGTAGATTTACAGGTAATTAATTTAATTTGTTGATTTTATTGTTTATTTTAAAATTTTCAAATCCATGAATTTAATTTATCTATATTTTAGCCCATCGAAAATTACAATGAATGGCGAATGATTTATTTCATTTCTTTCCTGCTACTTGTTGGATTCTTTGTACTGAATATGTTTGTTGGTGTTGTTGTGGAAAATTTTCATAAATGTAAAGAAGCACTGGAAGCTGAAATGAAAGAACAAGCTCGACAAAAACGCCTGGAACGAAAATTAAAACGACAAAAATACGAAAGCGAATATGGACCGAAGAAAAAAAGACGTAATTAAAAAAAGACATTTTAATTTATTAATTTTTTTCTACTCTTCTTTATATCAGTTTATAGGTTAAATTGTGGCTGAACAAAACTGTAGAATTGAATTTTAATTTCAATTGAAAAATATATTGGAACTTGCCGGAATGTAAATTATCCATCCTAAGTTTTCACGTCTTTTGGTAGGCATAAAAACTTGCACAAGTAATTTGTATTCAGACAAATTTCATGATATCTTACATTTATCGATGTTTCAAGGTGAGAAATCACAACCATACTGGCACAGTTACGGTCCGACAAGATTATTTTTGCACAATATTGTGACGTCGAAGTACTTCGATCTGGCCATTGCTGCTGTTATTGGTAAATTTAAAGCTCATAAAGATGGTGGTATACTAATTCAGAACACTAAACTCCCTACCTTACTTTCTAATTTATTTAATTTCTTCATGATTTGTCTTGTGAATCTACAGTGAAAGTCGAAATTAAATATCCTTTTCTAACAAAAAAAAAAAATCAATTAGGCCGTAAGAAAACAGCTATTGTATTCCTAGTTCTGATAAGTCAAATTTAAAAAGACCATAAGAATTCCCTGATTCTTTTATGATATCATTTCTGTAATTCTTCACTACTACAGGAGTAAATGTCATCTCAATGGCTATGGAATTCTATATGATGCCAGTTGGATTGAAATATGTTCTGAAAACATTGAATTATTTTTTCACAGCTGTTTTCACTCTTGAATCTGCAATTAAACTTATAGCATTAGGTGTTCGTCGGTTTTTCAGTGAACGGTAAGAAATTTATGCAAAAAAAAAAAAAAAAAGGCGAATTCAAGTTGAGATAAGCTGCATTCTAAGTTATTTTTGCATCAAAATAAAGAAGTTTCTAAATTTTGCTTATCTTATCAATTCTTTTTTTCAGTTTTCTATGAATCAGAATTCGATACATTTGAAAACAGGGCAAAGATTAAGCCGAATAGATTTAAAATCAAAAATAGTTTATCATCACACAATTTATTGCCTCTGCTGTCAACAAGATATCATAGAATTCTGTGCAATTTGCAAATCTTTTTTAAATTATAGATGGAATCAGTTGGATATTTCCATTGTAATTCTTTCTATCGCTGGTATTATATTTGAGGAATTCGAAGCTTTAGAATTGCCCATTAATCCAACAATTATTCGAGTAATGCGAGTCCTTCGGATTGCGCGTGGTAATTGATGTTCGATTTTAAAGCATTTCGGAATCGTCGCCATATTCAGCATAGTCTTTATCATTGATTATTTCAAGATGATAGTGTTGCTCTGATAAAACATGCCTGACTCAGATACCAGATATACAGTTTAAGATGATAATCTTCATCAATAATTTTCAAAATTTAAAATTTTACTTTCTCGATAATTTTGATTCCTTTTTTTTTTTTTCGGAAATATGCTCTTAAATTTAACATGAATAAGCTGAGAATAAATTATATTGGGTGGACATTTGAAACAATTTCTTCTTATTTTTTGCAAAAACGTCAATTGAATATTTTAATTAATTATTTATTTGCATGTTTCAGTGTTGAAATTGTTAAAAATGGCTAAAGGTATTCGATCATTGCTGGATACAGTTGGCGAAGCATTACCACAAGTTGGAAATCTTGGATCCCTTTTCTTTCTCTTATTCTTCATTTTCGCAGCTCTTGGTGTCGAATTATTCGGTAAACTCGGTATGTAAACTAACCTTTTTTCCTTTTTTTTTTTTGGTGTTTTTTCGATTCAAAATATCAATAAAAATACTAGCAGAGATACTAACTTATTTACCTCAAAAATTTAAAAGGAAGTGAAAAGTATCGTTTTGAGATTATCATAGCTTTTCAGAGTCGAAAAAACCCAAGCAATTATTGAGTAATAAAGTGCTTCAAAAAGCAATATATTTTTATAATTGCAAGTAATAAAACGAACTTTTTTAAAATCTTTGTAGAATGTTCGGATGAACATCCATGTGATGGACTTGGTGAGCATGCTCATTTCAAAAATTTCGGCATGGCATTTCTTACATTATTTCGCATAGCTACAGGTGATAATTGGAATGGAATTATGAAGGTATGAGCCATCAAATTCTAACAAAGTTTAATTGTATTTTTAAAAATTTGTAGTGTTATTTGCAAATAAGAAAAAAAATCAATCCATAATATATTTATAAATACTAATTGCAATATGCAATGAATTAAATTCCTTTGAAATTCGCACCTTTTATTAAAAATTGTAAAAAATTTTAGTATTAATTGAGGTGTTCAATCTTAGGATGCATTGCGTGATGATTGTGATCCATCGGATCGTTGTGAATCGAATTGTTGTGTTGATCCAATATTAGCTCCATGCTTTTTCATCATATTTGTATTGATCTCACAATTTGTATTGGTCAATGTTGTTGTCGCTGTTTTGATGAAACATTTGGAAGAAAGCAATAAAAGAGAAGAAGCTGCAGATGGTTTGTATATGTAAATGAATTATGAAAAAACAAAATATCGTATATCAGAATATAAGCATAATTTATATTTTTGATTTTAAAATGAAAGGATTTAATATACACAAAAAATTTATATGATCAGAAATGAAGAAACGAAAAATATTTGCTTGGATGATTTTTTTTTTTGTTCGCAAGATTTCTTTTTGACAGCTTAATTTAGCTGTTTTAGCATTTCTTTGTTTTAATTCAATAAAAACATCAACAATAAATGAATTACAAACCATGATTTCAGGCCATGGAATTGGTGGGACGGATACTGATGCGAACAAAACTGATACGGATGTGGAAGATAATGCAGATTCATCACAAAAGGATTTGGTTTGTTTCACAAAATTCATTTTAAATAATTTATTTTTTGTAAAAAAGGATTGAAGAAATCAGGAATGGAAATGTTTTCTCAAATAAATGAATCATATATGTAAAAAAAAAATGAATGAATAAGTAAGTAAACAAATGCCATATTAGATAAATAAATCAAAATTTTCTGACTATCATTCAAATTATGAATTTTCAGGATATTAATGGTACTGATAGGAAGACTGAAAAAGATTGTTTATTAGGTCATGGAAAATATATGGAGACACCTTTACCGAAACACAATGATCATAACGGGCATTCTCCCATGCCCTGTTGATCTTCGATATTTTTAATTTTTTGTAAATAGCCATCTTTAACTTATTATAAAATATAAAGAATCAGTTGTACTGACATTTAATGAAATTACTGAATTTTAATAGCGTTTATTGATTTGATTTAAAATATTGTTCCATTTTTCCATTGTTAGATATTTAACATTTATCATCAGGATTATCCGGATATCAGTGTAGCGTGCCTTCTGATGATAGTACGATTCTTCAACGGATCTAAGATTTCCCATTATAAATACGTGGTAATAATCACCAAATGATTTCATTTTATTCAACAATATTTGAAATTTTTAAATTTTTATATATCATCAAATTGGAAAATTTTGCAAATTCTTCAACGAATCCCATTTATTTTCATCAAATTGATGATTTTATAAAGGGGAAATCTTCCAAAAAAAAAAAAAAAAAAAAAAAAAAACTGAACTTACATGAAATATTTACAGTTTCCTATTGAATTATCCTACAATTCAATTATTAAGGGAAAAAAGAAACTCATTTGATCATCCCATTTGCATATTATCTGATCTTTTCATCCAATCAATCAATATCCCATATTATTGTTAGTTATACCTGATGTTGCTACTACTGCTTATCATTGGGCATATATTGTAGTTATATAAATTTCAAACTGTGATCTTTTTTTTTTCTTCAAAATTTATAATGATTTATTTGCACTGTTTCCTCTTTGTGCATCAATCAATAAGATAATCTAAATTTGAAAATGTATTTTTCGGTTCTGTTTGCACAGCTTAAAAATGGGCTGAATAGATTGGCAAGAGTTTTCTTTTTCTTTCAAATTTCGATTTCAAATTTTTATAACTTGTTAAAACCTGTTCTTAAGAGAAGCAAATTATTACATCAATGAATAAAATGCCAAATTATTTGTTACCTTAATTTCAGTGAAATGAAAAAGATTTCCTATGAAAATTTCGTCCAATTTTTATCCATATGATACAATTATTTAGCCAGTCTTCATTATTATTGCCCATTATTTCCATTCATCTATGTAATGCATAGCTCTGTTGGTGTCTTAATGTAATTGAATATTTATAATATAAACAAATCAAGAAAATATTCAAGTTAATTACTAATCATTTATTTGGGAAATCTATCATTCTTCGAGAATGTTTAGGGCAGGTATGACAAAACGTATGGATTTTCTTCCATCAATTCGAAATATAATTTAAAAAAAAAAATTTCACAGCAGGAAAACTAACCGTTCTATTTTGTACATAAATTTTATTAACTTTTTTTTTTTTTTAATTATATACTAAATGTTCACTTCTGGTTCGTGTAAATTAAACGTCGCTTACGAAGTGCATATCAACAACATAATGTTCAACAAATTTTCATGCTTGTTGGGTGCTCAATAAAATTTTCTTTTCAATTTTGCAAATCTTAGCAATTACGTCAAATTATATGTCATTTTCACTAAGGTTTTATCAGCATAAAATCTGATGGCAACTAATATTTGAATTATTTTACTGCAATATCCAATAATTAATAATATTTGTATGTAATGATACATACTGTGATTTGTAATCACAAATCCTTATGCAATCTTTATCTGAAATCAGCCAGGCCGCTGTTAACATTTACGTAGGTATCATTTTGGCCATACGTTGCTCTCATCCAGGCTACTCACGAAATGGAGATGTTTTTGTGGCAAACATCTCCCAGTAACTTACATCACATAAATGCAACAATGCTGTTATTCCGTACGATCACTAATCGACTTGTGTAGTCTTTAGAACTTCGCCCCCCACCTCATAAACGACCGACCACGTATGTCCCTTTGAGAAATGGAAAAAATCCAGAAATTTCCAAATTATCCAATCTCACCCGGTGATTCTTTCAATCCGGAATTTCTGTTCTTTTTTTTTCTCTCTCTCTCAGTCTTTCTCCCTAACATAAAAAATTGCGCTGATTTATCAGTAAATATTACAAAATCAATGACTGATACAAAAAGCAAAGTCAAACCTTTTCATTGTGACAACAAATTGCAATATCCCTCCCGTCGTTATAAATATAGTTGTGTCTTGACAAGTAATCCGGAAAGTCGTTAATCCGTAAACAATCAAAGCTCCCATTTACCTACAGGAGACGGACTAATTCCTTCCGGATTTCTCCCCCACAGGATCTGATCATTTTTTTCGTGATCTTTCTCCCAGGAGGGATCTATAGACTAAGCTAAAGGCCATTGTAATGGAAAAGGGGACAGTGGAAATAAGCAGAGGGAGGAAGAGGGATGAGAAAGAAAATAAGCAGGTTAAAGATTGGAAAGGTCAGAATCAGAGAGTAATGGTTATGGTGGAGAAAGAAGTGGAGGAAAATTGGGAGGACAAGATGGTGAAGAGTTCTCCAATGAAGCAGGTGTTTCTCTTGAAGCGGGGAATTAATGACGGGAAGTTTTGGAAGATTCGAGGGGAAGAGAGCAAAAAAAAAGAGAGAGAGCAAAGGTATATCTATTTTCAGATTGATGCTAACTGGAAGTTAAGATGGTGAAATATTAATTGTATTTCAGAATGATAGTGTGTTCTGTTCCATTATTTCGAGGATCAGATCGAGTATTACTTGTAATTAATTAGCAACCAATTAAATATTTATTTGCTGATCAATTAAATGCTTATTTGCTTATGTAACGAAGGATGTCGTTTGTATTCCACATCCTCCACTCTGTTCCATACAGCAACAAACCCATCGTTAAGGTTCGGAAATGTTTCAATAATTTTAAAAATTTAGTTCCAGTACACTTCATGCTTGAGCGGTCGTAATTTGTATGTTGAAAATTGGAAACATGTAAAGATACATATATATGTTAATTTTATTCGTTTAGGAAAATTTTCCAAAAAAAGAAAAAAAAAGCTTAATCAGTTGATATTTCAGGATGTGATTGCAAGCCTACATAGTTATTTTACTTGCAATTTATTGATTGCTTTTTCCGTTATCATTAGCTTTAAACAGTTCGGTGGCCGTCCGATAGAGTGTATGTTGCCGATGGGTTTCAGTGGCGCATGGGAACAGGTTGCTTTTATGGTTACAATTTTTGGTTCTATCAAGTTGTGTTTATTCGTTTATCACGAATATGATGATTAAGCTTTCCTAATGACATAGTGAAAGATCGAATTTTGATTTCATGCTTAATATGTCGTACCAGAATTCAAGAACTTATTTTTCACATGCCTACCTGATGTTTGTTCTGTAAGAAATTTTTTTGTCAACTTTTTTTTTTTTTTACAGTACGCAGAAAATTTTTGCTGGGCACAGGATACATATTTTATTCCACCGAAAGTTTTTGTGGAGGATATTTCGGCAGAAGAACGCCGAGAACGTCGAATCAGTTACTACCAATGGATGCCATTTTTTTTGCTATTTCAAGCAGCATGTTTCAAGGCACCGACGTTTATATGGAAATATTTTGCAGGGCAGTCAGGTATTTATTAACGTCTTCAAATATTTTATATTCATCAATTTTGCTCTAATTAAACACCGGTAAACAAGAATATCATTTTTACTTTAAACTTGTATACTACATATGTATCCTAAGACATTTGCATTTCACTAATTTTTGTTCTTTTAGGCCACAGTACATCAAGTATTTTTTTTTTTTTTTTTTTTTTATTACCCATAAGCAGACTTGGAAAAAGACATTTTATGCTACTATGAAGTAAGATACACCACATATCACTGTATTTGATGCAGTTGTATCTTTCAGTGTTAAGATCTGCATAAGTGAATGATAGGTTTCGAGAATGCTGCTAATATTTTTTGAATTAGATATTTTCTAAATGTTTTTGATTTCCGTCCTATTTTAGGAATGAAATTGGGTCAAATTCTTCGATTAGCTAGTGATCCGGCAAATTCATCCTTGGAAGTTAAGAAGGGAAATATTGAAGCATTATGTATACATCTGCAAGGTGCGCTAAGATTTCATGAACGGGTAAAGAAGGTATTCAATTTAAATGAAATTCATCTTTATCCAGCATTATTCATCTTTAATTCTGCAGTCATGTTTGTCGTCTAAATTCCAGAAAAAACTGGTGCCTCATAAAATTTGTCGATTTTTGAATTTAAAATATGCGAATTATTACGTTACAACGGTATATATTTTGGCGAAATTAGCATTTCTGGCAAATGCTATATTCCAAATCTCTTTAATGACACGGTAATCTTTTTCAGAAAGAGAATAGGTTGGCTAATTATGGAAAAAGATATTTGTTATAAAAGAATGTATATGATTAATGAAATTTAATGTGGAGAATCCCTTTAAGTTGAAATTCCTGAAAAATTTAGGATTATATTAGGCTTTAGAAGCCACAAAGATTTCTTACTGATCGTCCAGTCCGATATGCATTGGGGTCTATTAGACAATTTTCCTCATTTTTCAGATATCTACTACCAGAGTTTAGAAATGATTACGGTCTGGAATCGTGGATGAATCTTATCTGGCCTAAGAATGATACTTCATCATGGCATCACAGTGGGATTTTTCCATTAGTGACACTTTGTGATTTCGAAGTAAGTGAATGAAAAATATCAAGTAAATCATATTTCTGTGCATCTACTATTCATTATGAATCCAAATATTTGCGCGCATTTTTCAGGTTCGAGAAATGGGAAACATACAGACTCATACAGTGCAGTGTGTTCTTGTTGTAAATTTGTTCACGGAAAAAATTTTCATTCTTCTGTGGACGTGGTAATTATTTTTCATATGATGCCGGATAAGTTTTGTTAATTATTAAACTGTACACAAATTCAAAGACCAGTTAATACTAAAAGCTTTACTTTGAACAATTGGACAGCACTTAGTAATAATCACTGTTATTTGATTTCTAGGTTCATGGTATTAGCAACACTAACATTTTTGAGTGTTTTCAACTGGATTTATTTGTTAACGGAAAACTGTTCAAAGGAACATTTTATTCTGAATCATCTCGAAATGAGCGGAACACCGTTTGATAAGAACGACCCACGTTAGTGATGCTATTTATAGTATGTCAGTCTATTTATATACATGATGCTATTTATAGATATCAGTCAGTTTTTTAATGCAGACAAGAAATTATAAGTATAGAGCTTGAGAAGTGAAATTGTTTTACATGACTATGGCTCAAATAATTTATATTTTTTATTTGGCTTATAATTTATTTATTATTATTTAATTTCGGAAGATAGAGGCGATGCATAATTCCTTTTAGAAAATAAGGAACACGTTAATTGTTTTCTACATAAATATTTGGGAACAGACGGCATTTTTGTTTTGAGAATGGTTGCTAATCATGCGGATGTCGTTTTTGCGACTGAATTAGTCGCATCACTCTGGCGATCTCACTATGTTTTTGAGGAGAGAAGAAAGTAAGTAATTCTAGAATATTATGGAAAACGTAAAATTTCTTTGCATTCATGGATGGTAGAGAATTTGTATTCTATAATTAAATACATCGACTAGTTATTTGAACCATACCGCTAATTCGCAAAGTTTAGTTTAGGAAATTCTTTGGAATTGCTATTTCAGAGATTTCTGTTTAGAAATATATTACAAATGGACAAAGTATGGCCACAGCATCAACAAAGATTAGAAATGGCATTGCTTGAAGAAGCTGAAGTTGCTCGAAAAATCAGTTCGGATGCCGTAAATGCACTCCAAAGGAAAAGAAGTATTTTCTTTGATTCATCATATTTTGCAAAACGTGGTTCGCTGACTGGAATGGCGATACCGAAAGTACCATCGCGTAAGTTTACTTTTTTAATACTTAGTTCGAAAGAAACTTTATGTTAATTTTTTCCATGTGTTTTTCATACATACTTTTTGAAGATAAAAACGTTCTGGAGATAATTCTAATTGAATGAAATCATAAACTTATGCTTTAAAGACCGGAAAATTCCACTTATACCTTTATATTTTAATAAATGTGATATCATGAATAAAATGATTATGATTTAAATGGGTGATTCTGTTTCAGGCGGCGTTCTAGAAAACCTGTGTTTGCTGTCTCGAAACAATTCTAAGGATAGCGTAGAACCATTTTCACCCCGTCTCGGAAATCAGCCTCGTGGTAGTATTTTCTCGACAGACAGTCAAGGTAAACTTCGACGACGACACAGCTTGGAGAAAATCGATATTATTGGTGGTGGTAAAATCAAGAAATTTGCCGACAGTAGCGATGAGGAAGAAACTGAGAAAGAAAAAGAAAAAGGTCCAAAAAGCTTTAACATGAACCGGAAAAACACTGTCAAAATTTGGTGAATTAGTAACCTGAAGTTAGCTTTGTATATTTTTAATTTTGCATCTTTTGTACATATTACCTAATTAAATTTTACCAGGAAACTTTTTTTCTGATTATTCTGCGTAAAAATCACGGAGTAGCTTGAGCCTGGTGGATTTGTGCCTTCTTGTATTCATTTGTTTCGTCTAGTGCTGTCAGAATCTGTTATCATCATTTTGCCATATTCCATACTTCTGATTTCATGATCTTTTTAATTTGCAATCACTGGTTTTAGGATAATTAAAAATTCTTTTTTTACTCTTCCCTTTAGTATGCGCCATAATTCTCTTACTATTTATAAAGATTAACCAAAACTATTTATAAAGGATAGCCTTTTTAACTGTCCAATCTCAAACTTGTTTTATTTTTCAGTACTACTATTTATTGACACCGATAACGCTTTATATGATCTGTTTCGTGACAAAATATTTTGTATGTATTTTTCTGCTGTTTCAAATCAGAACTTATTGGAAGATATTTACATTTCTCACATATTTCTTTATATATATTAAGTAATTGCCAGGACGGAAAAATCATCAAAGCTACCCACAAATGCGAAGATGTGATGGACTTTTGAGCATCAACAAATAGGAACAAATTTAAGTTACGAGATTTCAATGGTCTACACTCTCCCCTATCTAATTGGTTATATTTTTAACCTTTTATTGTATTAAAAGCGTTCCCGTCTATTTCACACATAAATTTTTGTTATATACGTTTACTGCTTCAAATCCTTGAAAATTAGCAATGTTTACAAGACTGCTTTATGATAGAGCGGTTAGACGGCTCCTGAAGTATTCATACATGTTTTCAATAACTTTTTAAACTTTTATTTGATTTGCGAAATGAAATTAAACAAGTTTGTACCCACTTTCGATGAAGCATATAGTGCAGTTGTTAATTGTGGTTTTTGTTTAAGCATATTCGTGAATATTTCTTTTAAGACATCATCATCTAAGTGTTTCTCGAGTATATCCGAAACAACACGCAGAAGATATGGCGCGGAATGTATCGGTAATGATAACATGCCAGCCATATAATTAGGCAGCACTTCACGAATAAACACTGCTGGGAATTCGCGTTCTAAAAGCTGAAACATAAATGAGTTTGAAAATTTTTTAAGTCAAAATTTCTAAAACAAGAAATTTCATCCGAAGCGTTGTTTCATCTTTTTTTTTTTTTGAAATCGTTATAACACTTGTAAGTTTGCTTGTTAAAAAACAAAAAATTTTAAAGGCAGAACGGGAAGATGACTACGTATTTTGATATTTATATTGAAGGCAAAAAGAATGGGGATCGAGATTTAAAACTTCTAGCTCGAGAAAATTGTTCTTGCCCATTCTATGCCAGTTTGTCATTTCTTTTTTATCAACTGTCGTATTCTGTTGGAAATTTTCAAAGTCCATTTTAGCTTGATTTCGAAATTCGTGGAAATTTTCAGGATCCATTTGAGCTCGTGGAAATTTTCAAGATCCATTTAAGCTCAGTTTCAAAATTCAAGGGATTCAGACTCAAACTGGAGCACTTCCCAAAATCTATTGAACTTACCACATTCTGTAGTATGAGCTTGCAGAATCGCACAAATGGTGATCGATTAAAATTACATTCCGAGGGTGGTTTATAAATTTGTTGCGCAACATACAAATATAGGTAGGACATTATACGACAGCAGTGCATTACTGTTGTATCTTCAGCGTTCATCAAAATACAATGTAGAGGTGACGCTAACAGTTCGGACCAATTCATAATGTTCTCGTGAACCCATTTCTTACTGTTCCGAGCGTTTTTTGAAATGGTCTGTAACAAGCACCATGTTCGAAAATTGTAGATAGGAAGGATTTGGAACTTGAAGCAAAAGTACAAATGCAGAATAAAACAACTTCGAATAGCCAACATATCGAGAGAACTGCTGAGGATGAATCCGTAGAAAAAGCTGCAAAGTATAAACCATTTTTCCGAAATGATATTTGAAGATTCTTGCAAATACTTCCAGATATATCATTAAGTTCTGAAAATTGAGATCGATAAGATTATATGGCATTCAGTATAGCGTGACATTTACTCTTATGGGTATATGACTGCATACAGAATACAGTTTGAAGAAGATTTCTAGTAATAACTATTACTTAATTCATGTCCCGATTGGACTATCATTGGTTTACATAGCTAACTAAGCATTTTTTCGATTTGCTTGAAATTTCCGAGGCAAATCTTTCCATGAACCGGCACAGCTTAAGCACTGTTTTTTTTTTAATGCGATAAGATATTCAGATCAGATTTTACCAGAAAAGCAATTCGATTTATTTGACTTGAAGGATTGAATCTGAAGAACAACAAACCATCTGTATTCGGTTTTTCGAAGCTGACTACTAACCATAAAGGAACAATGAGCTCAACTGGATAGATGATATCGTTGGTTTTTCTCAAAAATTCCCGCAAAAAGGACAAACAAACTTCCAATTTATAACTTTTTTCAGCCAGCAAGTTTTGTACCACTTGACGTATGTTTTGCAAAGCTGATTGACTGCGTTCAAATTTTATTGCTAACTGAAATGATTAAGAAATTTCAAAAAAAAAAAAAATTAAATCCCATCCGGATGAACAAATTTTAAAGCACCGAACTCGAAATTACTTTAAACCACTACCAGCTTATTTAACAGCTTTTTACAAAAAACAGTATACCACTTGTCTAATCAATATTACTTGCTGCCTGATTATGCTTTACATTATTTGTTCATTTAATATTCTTAAATATTTACTCAATATTCTCTGTAGTTAAACTGCTTGGGCATTTAATTATTTATTGCTCACGATTCTCAGTGCTGCTCATAACTGCTTAGTGTTTTACTTGCTTCAAATAATAAATGGCAGAATAAAAGCAGTAATATAATGTCAACAGTCACGATTGAACTTTTTAATAAATTGTAGATAGTTTTGAACTAATTAGCTTTTTCAAGAACTGAACATACGAAAGCACAAGAAAAAAAGTTTATTATCCGTAAAATTCTGTGGTTCAGATTCCACAGTCAGTGGCAAGCAATTTCAATAATTTGTTGTTGAAATTGTGTTAATGAAAAAAACCAACTTGTTCAACAATATAATTTATCGCCACGTCGAAATTGGGACTTTTGAGATGTCTGATAGCTGCATTCCATAGAACATTGTTTTCAATTCGACAGTGAGCAGTCATTACGAAGAGCTTTTCCAAATCCATATCATTCATGGATGGTAAAAAGCGAACTAGGGAACCGATCTAGAATTGTTTCTGTTTTCCAGGAAAAGCTTTGCAAAACCAATTTATATGCTTTCTTCCAAAAAATTTGAAACTGAAGTTGATACCTCGGATACTTTTTCACCAATACACATGCAGCATTCGGCATACAGCAAAACATCTTTTTTATCATCAAGCTTTCCCATCACTAGAAGTATTTTTTTTTTTTTAAGATTGTATACAATTCGAAAATTTTGAGATGAATTAACGAAATCCTTTATATCGTAATATGTGTGCTCAAAGTTCACACCGTGCAATTGACAAAATTGAGATCAAGCATCAAACAGAACGAAAAGTTCCACAGAATTTGAAAATTCTCTTAGTTAGAAGGGTTCTATTCCGGGTAGACCGGAAATGTTAAACTTCTGAAAGGAGATAGCAAGATGGAAATTTAGGTAAATTTTCATTAAGAAATTTAATAGTAAATTTGAAAAATATAAATAAACTTCATATAATACCAGTAAATAAATATATAAAAATTACATGTCATTAATGTTGCGACTGCTTGCGAAGAATCATAACGATTCTCATCTAAAATATACTTTGTACACTGAATTGCTCGAATCAGGATATCATGACGCTCTTTATCGAAAGGATCAAATGCAGCTGTTGCTAATGAAATTACCTTATTGGATGTGTCTTCCATATCTAAATGTTAAATAAATTTCATTCTAAATTACCATTTTTACATATTCGCACAATTTAGAACTAAAATTTTTGCAAAACCATATAACTTGGAACCCATTACATTAATTACAAATCATAAATAATTCTAAGAGAAGCGGAATTTTAATGCATAGTATAACATCACAAACACCATACCTGTATCGTGCAAGGATGCGATAAAAAGGCTGAATATGCAAATAAGTGAGTGAATTGGCATTTCACGAAATCGTTTCGCCGGAAATTTTGAAAAAATCCGTGACTTTATTGCTCGCCAAACTGAGTCTGATTCTGTAAGAGAGCAAAAATAATTTCATTTAAAAGAATAAAGTGTGACTAACAACAAGGAAAAATCTAAATTTTAATTGCTGAACTGGACAAGAATAAACCTGACTTTTGATAAGCATTGACATAAGTCGTATAAAAAGCATCCAATCGCTATACTGATCACCCATATTATCACTACAACAAGAAAATAAGAAATCCTTCCAGACTTTTCCATTGGTTGGGTAGAAGTCTAACTCCTAGAAAAGCAACTCTCATAATTTACTGAATTTTTATAAAGCAGATTTGGAAAAAAAAAAATAAGGAGGTTAAACTGTTTTTCCACATAAATTACATTACTTACTCGATCCGAAGGTTCCATAATGTTCGAACATAAGTATGTGAAAAAATGTTGTAAAATGGATTCTGTTCCTAGGAGGCTATCACCTTGATGTTTATAGAAAAAAAAATACAGTTTCCTGAAAAATTGAGACTCATAAAACTGGAAGCTATCAAAGTTTCAAATTAAATTATATTCTAGTCAAGCTTCAAAATTTTCATCCAATTTTTCTTTTTAAGTTTGTTCCAATTCTGAATGCATATCTTTTGTTAAAAGTAAAATATACCTCAAAATATTTTTTTTTTCTGATACTTTTAAAGCGATTTGTTGCAAGCATTCTATGTAACTGTAGGAAGCTTTACCTGCAATTGATTAAAAATGACTGATGAAACGATTAAAAAAATGACCGACAAAAAGTAGTCCTAAAACTAAAATATATATATATATATATATATATATTTTTTATATATATATACATATATATATAAATATATATATATATATATACATTTATATATATATATACATTTATTTATTTTCCTAATTGCAATATGTTGTACTAAATATCCTTTGTTTACTATTAATTAATTTATCTAAATTTCTTACTTGATAAGATATAAGTATTTTCAAATCCAATGTCAAGTTCGCAAATTATTTCCAAAAACGTTTCCGCCAAAACTGTACCACTAATGTCACATAGATCCAAAAACATATCTAAATTCTTTTTTTTTTTCCAGTCATGGTAATAAAAGAGATTGGATTTTGAAAAATTTATCAGTGTCAGCTCTCAACATAAAAAAATTGCCATATAATACTCAAAACATCACCCTAACTTCAATAACTGTTGAAAATCTTGGCTTAAAACTTTAGATTATCTACCACTTGAGGGACTTTCAGGCGGATAGTAACGCATATCGCCGGTGCATAAACCTAACAGTTTGACCATATTTGACCAAAACATTTCTCTATTGAATACATAAAGTTGATGCCACGCGGTTGTAACGCATCTGCATATACAAGGTCGATCCTAGAAAAGCAAGTACTCTCAAGTACTCTCTTTCCATTGATTCAATTAAATGTAGGTTTATTCAAAATCAACACAGTTGGTCCTTACAAATTCAGACCACTTTGGAAATTGCCAGCTGTAGACTATGGATATAAAATAAAAATAAACAGACGACGAAGGCAATTTCAAATCAACTTGAAGAATTGTGCTCACTTTTAATCTTCTACTACCCATCAAAAAACTTCTCATATTCATAAATTCAAGTTTACTGACCGTACGTGATGCACTTAGCAGTAATCCGTATGATACAAGCATTGACAGCTGTTCTGTTGATGACGATGCGTCACCCATTGGATAAAGTTTCTCGAAACCACCGAATCCTACATAATGATATCAAAATTAATAGCTTTATTCAATTTCACTTTAAATAGAATTTCAATGTAATGAAGGAAAAATCACTAATATCAATTTGTATATCGAACATTTTTTTTCTTTTTTTTTTTTTAAGATAACATAAACATCAAAAGGTTAATAAAATCATGCCATAAACAAAAAGTGAACAATAATGAATTTGTCAGTTCAAAGAAACTTCTTATTTATTTTTTTAAAGATTGTGTTTGTTTAAAAAAATCACAATCACCTCTACAAAATGACTCACTTTTTAAAAAACTTGAGATACGGACGGCTTTCATCCAAGTGATCAACAGGGCATGGAAAATATAATTCTGCAATATGAATACGATTTTAATTTGTCACTGTAAAAAGCAGTGAGAAGGTGAATTTCTATCGACAACATTTGAACACAATTAAACTTCCTTCCCAATTTTTGATGCATATTTCGGTTTTACGTCTGTTTGACGATTACCAATAAGTGAAGTGAATGCAAAATTTCAAGCTGAAATAATTCGACTTTAACACATGATAAGCCAATTACTTTACCGTTTCAACATTTCGTGTCGTAAATAAACCATCACTGGTAATATAATGACTCAATGAGCCCGCTTGAATAAGAAAAAACTTAAATTCTCGCGCAATTCCATAAAGCGTTTCCACACCACCATCCAATTCCATGTTCTAAATTTCGAACTTCCTATTAAGTTCTAAATTAATCCTTTCTTTTGCTGTGAGCATCATATATTCTCAACCACTCACCTGTGCAAAAGCGGTTAAGTAACTGAGTAAACGATCCAGATCAATGATGGCTATTTCGGCAGTGTCATACGCGATCTGCTGATATAAAAACCGAAGATATCGAAAAACTGTTTTGATGCCGCTGTCTGAGCACAACTAAAAAAATGATATTATTTACCAAATTTTTTACATTAAAGTAAATGAAGTCGAAATCTTGGAGGAAAAAAGTTAACATACATGTGAATTGAAATTTCAAATTTCTAAATCTCATTTTATTTCTTAATTTTCGAAAAAATGTCACATTATCGTAATAATTATCAGAACGATTAGAATCATAACCGTTATGCTGTCGGAAAATCCGAAAAAAAACTTCGAGATATCAATTGTTTAATTCAATCATTTTTGTTGTTCTGAATTGTAATCTTAATATGCAATCAATAATTTAAATATTGTAATCAAATTCTAGTGGGTCCCTCCCTCTATAAATAAGAAAAGGATCCTGACTACAGTTCATTGTAAAGAGTTGCTACCGTGGAGTTGGTTGGTTGTATTGATATTGGATTTGTGGTGTATTGGGTCCTGACTACAATTCATTGTAAAGAGTTGCTACCGTGGGGTTGGTTGGTTTTATTGATATTGGATTTGTGGTGTATTGTCGGGCTATCATATTTCATAATAAAGGTTTAATTACTCAAGTATAAAGTTTATCGCAATTCAAACCAGTGATCGATTCTATAACTGTATTTGTTGGTCAAAAATAGAAATCTAAATCAATTCGACTGATTACGCAGCTCAAAATAACTCACGACCACAAAAGTAAGTAATTGACTGTCAAATACAAAATTAAAAATTATCTATCATCAAAGAGAAAGTTTTTTTTTTTGCTATAATAACTGACAAAAACATTAAAAAAGAAACCATGTTGGCGTTGAAGCTATAGGTAGAAAGTTTCAATAAAGACGGCAATGAATATTGCACGGAAGGTAAAGTATAGTCATCGATGACACGTTCCGGACATCTATTTTGACACATCCAGTCAGTAGGCAACCATTCCCATAAATCTTTCGCCGATTCGAATAGATCTCTTTGTGTTTCGTTCATTGAAAAATCATCTGATTGCAATAACACTATATGTCCCTGAAATACATTAAAAAAAACTACATATATATACATATATATATGTAGTTTTATATATATATATATATACTTTAGCATATGTATATATACCAAAGTTTAAGGCTAGAATTCATTTGAGATACAGAAATAAAAAATCCGGAAAGAATGCATCATAAAGTTATAAACCTGATAACACCTGTCTGTACTTTTTTCAATTATTCAATTCTTAACTATTCAATCCACAGTTAATTTATCAAGTTCAGATATTCACTTATATAATCCCAAGATTAGTAAGCTGACGGATGACAAATAAATACATGTTAGTTATTAGTAATGTTAAATCTTCCCTCAATTAAATAAGTAACTCATCGCATCACTGCACAAAATTATCCCTGTTAACCAATTCATTTTAAAAATCCTCTAATTAAATTTAAATTTGCCGCAAAAAGCGGTGCTTTTCATGATTTCAGGCGTAACTTGCAGCGCTATTGTCGTTGTGGTGGAGCCTGAGTTGTTTATTTTTTCTGGAATTTTTTTGCAATGTTCAGTTTTTCTTTAACTTCAACATTTTATTTTGTGTTGCGGAATGTTTCGTTTGATTGTATGAAATCACAAGTAGAAGTATTTGTAAACATTTCAGGATATTCTTAGAGATGATTGAAAGTAGTAGAGGCAAGAGATAATTTAAGGGATATCCAGTATTTTTTGGGAAAGAATCACATTTATCAAATATTTTGAAATTAAATTTTTTCAAGTAATGTTACAATTATATGTCTTCCTGTTTGTGGATGTTATTGAAATTTGAAAAATTTAGCCTCATAGTAACTGATCAATTATCACTCTTTCCTTGTGTATGTCTATAGTTTATTCGGCTTGGTGTTCACCTGAAGTTTATTTACACAAATACACACACATACATGCATATACACATACAGGCAAGTTATGTTCATACATAAAATGATCTCAAGTCATCGTTTCCACGTGTGGAACTTCCCAAATATCTTTCTTACAGGTCATGCTGATCGCGGGACAACAGATTGAACATTTCTAATTTTCGTTGTTGAATCTGAACTTTATTAGTTTTGTGTAATTCCACTGAAAATCTTTGTTTACTCGTTTATGTAATCATATCTTATACTTATTTATTTATACAAAACAATTCCGTTATGATGTATGAACTGTTAATTTACCTTCCTAGTAGTAATTTTTACTTTTTAAAGTGTGCATTATAGACAGCTTGAAGCTTGAAGAATAGGCAGGACTATTTCAGGACTCAAGTTGGCTACTCAAGAGCAGTTGTTAACAGCAACTCGTACTCGCCATCCGGCGCTACGGAAGACCGCAGCCATCAATGATGAAACAATAGACGACGAGAATGCAGCCAATGAATCGCAGAGTTGGAGCAACAATAACGGTACCAACGGTTCCAGTTCATTCGCTTTGGTAAAACGTTGTAATCAACCAACGGCTACAATTGTATGCACCAAAAGTGAGCCGCTTTCCGGTGAAGATATCAGTAGTATCACCGCTGCGCATCATCACCGAAATACTTTACCAGTACATGCACATTCGGTCCCACCCATGCGATTGTCCAGGCTTCATGATATTTCTGCAATGAATACGGTTACTTTTGAATTTGCTCTTAAATATACCAGCTTATAACAATATATTTCAAAATTTAAAGTGTACTGCATGAAACGAAAAAGAAGTCCAGTGTTTTGTTCGGTCTGAAGATCATCTTAATTTTGAATCTTCGGGAATCCAGTTCTACATCGTACAGTTTTTAAGCTGTTTTCTTTTCATAATTTCAGTTATAAGTTGTGTACAATAACTTATCACATCGGCAAAATTTAAGGTTCGCAGCTGTGATGGAAATTTTACGGAAGAAACAAATGGTTTGTTGTCGGATGCTCAAAATGTGATTAAGCACCAGGTTAGTTTTGACTGAGAACAGCATTTTAGCGCAATTTGTGGGTTTTCATGATTTGAATACACGCATAAATAATAAGCAGGTGTTTATGCAACGATTTTCAGGTTCCAAATGATCCATCCGGTCTGAGCACAGCTTACTGTCGTGATACTGGTGTCACCTTGCCGTTAAACAGCCATCTCATGCCACCAAAATCTGTTATACAAGATGACATACGTATGAAGCTGGGAAGATTTGAATTAGTCAAAAAAAAAGGTAGATCAGAAGTGTGGAATTTGTTTGGGCAGGTTCGTTGTTTAAAACAGTTTGCAAGAGATTTTTCCTGCAAAATTTTTGACATTTCCTCGTTATATAAATATGGCAATGGTAGAGCGATGTCAATGATTGCAAAATATATGTTCCAGAAAATTTATGGTGACCAAAAAACAGTATCATATATCAGTTGGTAAAGTTCAGAGTCGCTATAGTTTTTTTCCGAAAGTGATACTGGCTTTTTCAATATACAATTGTCTGATTACGTGGAATATTTTAAAACCAGCGGTTGAATATTTTTATCGGCAGAAAACTTATGTCCTTTCAGTTTAATAGAAACTGGTTCGAAGCTTTTATTGATTTTTGCTAGACTTCTTGTTTACTTTTCAGGTGCTTGACACGATTACTGGAGCTCGTCTACCTTATGTGGCTTGTTATGCATGCAAAGTGCTTTATACAGATACGGGTGGTGGAACAGGAAATATGACTCGTCACAGATGTCCGATCGGTAGTAGCTACAAGGATGGCAATATAAAGTAATATAAACTGTTGGTCCACAATAAAATTTGTTGTAGTGATCTGGATCGTAAAGATGCAGGATGGGAAGTGGAAGAAATAGTTGTTCGTTTTTCCTGAATGAAGTTTGATTTTCAAATTTTATAAATTCTACCAAAATTTGGCGCGACTTTCCATTCCATCGCTATTTTACTGAGTTCATTTTAGCACATCAACAGAAACAGCTAATGACACTTCCGGTCAGCAATCTTTTGAAACCCTTACGTCAGGATATGTCAGTCAGTTGTCTCCCGACACATCTGCTGCATACAGAAGGGTAATATACTATTCTCTTAAATTTTTTAATTTTTACTTTAGTAATTTATATTTGAATCTACTTAAGACCAACGTAGTAGTTAGGATATTGGAATTGTCAGATCATTAATACTATTATTCTTGCCCATAAATTCCATTCATATTTTTCTTGACTCATCATCCTAATGTACTGAATATATAACTGTGTCGGAATCTGTCATATGTATTGGGCAGCATCACTAAGCGAGTGAATCTAAGAAAGGAGTAATTCAATCAATAAATTTATTCTAAAGTACCGCATAACTTTTAAAAACTACCAAAAACTTTCCCTTCACTCATCAAACAAAAAAAAATGTTATTTTCCTGGATGTAACCATGTTTTCTGATAATACTTCCAGGAATCTCCTGCGCCACCTTTAATTTCACATACAAGTCTTACGGCGCAATCATCATTTGAGACATCGTTTAGTGATTATGATCGTCGAATATTTTGTAATGCAATTATGCGTTGTTGTGCTACCGATTTACTTCCACCTGCGATTTTCCAGGTTACTTTTGGATCTCTTGATTTTAACTTTCCTCAAACTTTCATATGCTACCTTTTTTCATTCATTTGGTTCGGAAAGAATGAAATATTATTATGTAACATGTCAGGATCTACTAGGATTTAGCTATATTCCAGAATTGATGGTTACAAATTTAATTTTTTGTTAATTTTTCCGAAGGTCATTGGTCAACAATTAGTACTGATATTCATTCGGAATTTTTTAGGGAGAAGGAATGCACAATGTTATCGAAACGGCCATATCGATTGGGCGACGTTGTCGGTGTGCGGATCGTCAGGCAGTTTCGACTCTTATTCCTGAAATTTCTACCCTGAGTCAAGTCAGCAACTTTTTCTAATTGTTTTAACTTTAAAAACTATTTTATTTACTGCCTAGTGTTTGATATGAATTTTTCGCGTTCATTCTGATCATTAGTGTTTTCAAAAATTCAATAAAATATATCTTAAACATCGTGTTTGGTGATTTATGCTTTGCTTTCACAGGTGATTGAAGCTAATACAGCAATGGTCCTATCAGAATTGACTGCGGAAGTAGGACAAATTGCCCGTACATCCGGTTTCTCGTTTTCCATAGAGCGCGTTGCAAACGAAGATGATATTGCTGTTATTTCTGCTAATTATATTACGGTAGAATGGAAATATAAGCATCGAGTTGTGAAGTAAGATTATTTTTATGATATTTTACTTTGAGATTTTTTGATTTTTGCATAATTTGAAAGGCGAAAACCTTTGATTTTCGGGTAAGTTTTAATTGATGTAAATTAGTCAATAATCATGTCAGATTTTCATAAATTTTTCATTTCAGCGTTGATACGTTAGAAAAAATGAAAACAGGATTAGGAACAATTATTCGAGAAGCGGGTGAATCCAAAAGACTTTTATGTGTTACGGAAAATATTCCAAATTGGAGTGGGCAAGCTCATCTTTACTGCATATGTTATACATTGAATAATGTAATTTGTTATAGACTCATAGCCATTCTAACTCATTCAGCTATTATAATTTCTAACCTCTTATACTGTCTTGAAGTTTCCATTTGAATATATCCACCTCAAATAAGATGCCAATTCCACAATATTAAGTTTTTTATCATTTTCTCTTATCATTTCCATGACTCATTGGTACTGATTTGCCAAATTCGCAATACTGATCGTGGATAATTTTTGAATAATTAAAAGGATTGTTTGTGTTAAAAAATTCGTATATTTTTAGCACTGCTAAAAAACTTACTAAGTAGAAAAAAAAATTAAAAAACCTCCGCGGTAAATAATTATTTACCTTCTAACCCTGAACTGCATCTTATACCATCCTTCATAGCGCGTTTCAGTTTAAAACCTTAGAAGCCTATAGATAAAATTAATAAAGACATGAAGTGAACATAGTACGAGAAACTATACATAAAACATTAATTACGTAATATTTGTGTCACGCAACTTGTTGCAGCTCATCCACGAAATTTTCGAGGATTTATGCGATCAGAAACACGATGTGTTTACCATTTTTACCGAATGTCAGAAAATAGTTGGTAACCATTTTTTACTACTTATTTGATTTCCAAGAAGAGTATCATTGTAAATTTTCAGAAGCAGAATATATATGTTTTGAGTTCATAATAAGTTAATGTTTTCATTTGTTTGTCATTTGCCGATTATTTTACACGTGATTTTTTTTTTTTTTAGCAGCGATAGAAAAACTAGGCTTAGACCATTGGATTGATCGGCCGGTTGAAAAAAGGGGTGGACGACTTGATTATTTATTTTATGGCTACGAAATGTTAAAATATGTTAAAGATTGCGTCCAGAATTTGTCCATTTCACAGTATCCAGGTATGCCTCGTAATCAGTGTTACGTGTTTACATTTTCTTTCATCTTAATTATCATAGAATATCTCACATACAGTTACTGTAATTACTTTATAAACTGTATGTTTGAGGATTTGAATTCTTATTTGGAGGATCTGAATTCTATTTTCATCAGCTCTACCTGGGTTGATTTACTAATTTATGTAACAGTTGAATAATGCACAAATATACAGCTGAATATGTATATTTGATGAAGATATTTACTGCTATATTGGGGTTGCGTTTTCCTTAAGCAGTATTGATAACTGTGACTATACGTTATTGGAATTTGTCTGCCACTGATTGTAATAATAAATACTTAACAATTATACAGATATTATGGTATTGGTACAATCGGTTGATTGGTCAGTTACTGATGAAATTCGGAAATATTTGGAACCGTTCCATATTATGGCATCAATTTTTAACAATAAGTCAGCAGTATCTTTTCATATGGTAATATATTATTCTTTCTTTCTCAGTTTCGAAATTTAATTCATTGATCATATTAACAGCAATTAATATATCTGGATGCATTTCATATGCTTGTTTATGAAGTTTTTTTCTCCAGGTTCAGCCGGAATGGTTCGCATTGATCCATGAATTCTCATCAGATGACGAGGATGCCGTGAGCAGTAATGATACATCGGCCTGGGTATGTGCGCTAAGACGGAAAACAGAAAGTGTATTACGAAGTGCCACAGAATCAGTGATTATGCCAGAACATCGCATGGCAACCGTTTTGAATCCTCGTCTCAAACATCTTCCAGTTATTTGCTCGAACGAAGAAAGGTTACAAAATATGGTGTTGAAATGATGTTTGAAAAAAATTTTAGCAGTGAACGGGATTGTCATGTTTACTTTCGTACTTATTGTTCTCAAGTGCATTTTTTTCAAATTTTAGAAAAAAAATCATTCGAAAACTAGATTTTTAGGTCGGAAACCTATTCAAGAATACGGAAATTAATCGGAATATCCGAAATGAAAACTCTAAAAAGCGAAGAACGTTCGGCTGGTAAAGTTTGCAGTTCAAACCCTTCTTTTTTATGGAAATAAATGAAAAATATTATATCTTCCTTTGCTCCAAAATGTTCAGAAAGCTTGTATGTACTATAATACAATTCAGGTACAAATGATGGAGAACCACCCAAGAAACGAATATCATTTTTAAGTTCATTGGAAGATCATGCAATCATTGATGATGAACTAGAATGTTACCTGCGTTCTCAGTATCCAGCGTTACAAACAAAGTTTGATTTTTTTTACTGATTCTTGTTGAAATATCCATTTTTTTATTAACTTATTTATTCAGCAATCAATTTGCTATTTATTTTTTATTCACTTGTTCTATTATTTATCTACCTAAAAACTATACCTGTGAGTTATGTAGTTAAAAAATTTATTAGGTTTCAATTTTGACTTTTTCTTTGTATTCGAAATAAGTAATTATAGAAAAATAGTTTTCCATTCCCGAATGTCATACGAATTTATTCTGCTTATACTGAGCCAGGTCAAAGTTCTACTTTTAGAGATGTGCTGCAGTTCTGGTCTACTGTTGGACAGGCGCAGTTTCCACATTTGTCGCTTCTGGCTCGATTTCTGCTTTCCATCCCAGCTGCTTGCGTGGTCCATAAAAGTCAAAATGTTTTGAAATTAACTCCGGAACATTTGTCAAGCTTGCTTTTGTTACGATCATCATATGCTCAAATAACTTCCAATGGACAAAGCAATCAGACAACCGACATAAATGTTTCTTCTAATACTGGTGCTTCGTTATCAAAAATTGTAAATACGCATAATATCGCTTAATCATTGTGATAAGGGTTGCAGCTGTTGATGAACTGAATACAACGTGCACCGTAAGAGCTAAAATAGAATATACCGCAGACTACATCAATTTCTCATTTCTAAATTGAAAAAAGTATGGTGACCATTTGTTGTAATCCATTTAATTGGTTATTTTTCATTTTGAATTTGGTGGTTGCTCCATATATTGTAAATTAACAATTCATGTAGATTTTTTATCCTATTTTCAATTTTGATATCATTTCTTAGATTTCATTATATCTTTTAATTTAGATAGTCGAAGTAGATAGAAATATTGAAAGCTGTTGGAAAAAAAGGTAGCGGTGATTGAATGCCATACAAATTTTCCGATTGTCTTAAAATCCTAAATCCTAGCAAGGAACCTCACAACTGGTTGAGCTTGGAGTATGAAAATGCATTGTTTTCGAAAGTTTCAAGCTAGCGGAAAAAGCGTTGAAAACAGACGATTTGAAGACTGAGCTGAACGGATGAATAGCATGTTGAATATTTTTTAAGCGATTCATATTTGTCTAGTCCAATTTGTGACCATGCTGGTATTGCGATATGTGTTGCAGTAATGATTGAAAACCTTTTATTTATGTGTATTCATTGCCTACTTGCAGAACAGATATTCTTATATTCTTTTCCTCTTTTTCTTGTAAAGTTTTGAATTAGTGTCATGTATTTTCTCATACTTTTGATTTCCTGAGCACTTTTTGCCATATTTCGAAATTCTCGTTGTTTTCAGGTATTGAACGGTTTTTTCTTTTTTTTTTTTTTTTATTATCTCTTACTATTGTAGAATTTTTGTTAATTTTCTGTGATAGTTTTTGTAAGATACGTAGATGTCAAAAAACTCATGGATTCTTTCTTTGATTAGCAATCATTACTAGATATCCTGGTGAGTAATCCATATCGTCCTGCCTATTTCATATTTATTTCGAACATGCTCTTTATGTTTTGCCGCATTCTGATCTCATGTCTAACTTGTGCAACTTCATTTTCAATTTACTATCCATAAAATGGTGGTTTTTGTCAAATGCCTTAGTTCTGTGATATTTGTTGTAATCGACAGTCGTTTAATCTATTAACGAGCTAGCATGTGCATGGTATGGTAACACTAAATTTCATTAAAAGTATTTCAAATTAGCTACAGTCAAAGTTCCCAAGCAAATAAAATGAATATCTTTTGGTTTATTTGCCTATGCCTTGATTATTTTATGATGATTCGGCTAATTTCAGCAATGGGGAAAATAGCAATTCTAAGTCAAACTAATGTCTAGTGATGTTATGATTTAAAGCGGAACTTGTTTGTTTGAAATTTGAATGACTTAGAATGCTAAATTATTGTTTAAGGGAAACAATAATTGTTCGATAGCGTGGATCCCTAAATTCATTAGACAACGAAATCAACAACTTGCCAGAGATCAAAATCACTAATGCTTATGAGTACCTAAAACCTATCGACGGCTAAGGAATGATAGAATGCCAGATGAATCATATTCTGAAAAGTTTACATCCATATATTGTGTTGTCTTTTTTGCGTAAATTTTCATCGTCGTATGGACATTTTGCTAAGGTAATGTCAAATTTTCTTTTCTTTTGAAGTCTATAACTTCATTTAATGAGCATTCGTCAATTTTATTATTTTTAGAAAAGTTGCGGCTGCTTAACTTACCATATTCAGGTAGCGTAGCAACTAAAAATCTGGTTTATCATTTCTAATTTGGAAAACTTTCGGAGAGGTTTTTACCATAATAAACTCTTTAACGGATCCCATATTCCAAAGAAAAATCTAAAGTCCTGGTAGTTTGGGAATTTTAGATTTTTATGTTATTTTTTTTTTTTTCATAATCTCCATGACAATACAAACATATTAAAATAATTAAAAGGATAATTTATGATTTTTATTTTAGTGATCGATAACATGAATCACTTTGAAGTTCAACCTTAACTGTTGTATTTCTTCATGCAATTAGGAAATATCATTGTAATCATTGTTACACTCAATGCAGAATTTGTTGAGTATTCAGGCGAAAAGCTGGAAATATTTGGTGCAAGATACTTCAACTTCGAAAATGCAAGCAATCAACCAAAAAATGTCTGTCATAAATAAGCAAAATTTCGATTATTTACTTGTCCTGGATTTTGAAGCAACTTGTGAAGAAGGGATTAAAATTATGCCACATCAGGTAATACTGCTCTGATATAATTTCTGTTATCTATTGAAGTAGATAACAGAAATTTAAAAATTTCGGATGTATTCCGGAACTAGCATACAATCTCTGAGTAGTGCCACGTGTTATTCAAACAAATCAAACTTATCATATGGAACATTTCAGGAAATAATCGAGTTTCCGGTTGTACAGTTATCCGCAAAAAATTTCGAAGAAGTCGGCCGATTTCATCGATATGTGAGACCTACCGAACGACCAGTTTTAACCTCATTTTGTACTGACCTTACTGGAATTGTGCAGGTACAAAACTTATACTGCATTTTTTCTGGATTGCGCAAAAGTTCAGTTATTTTTGTATTAAATTTTGGGTTTCTTAATTTTGATTTATTATAGAAATTATCTTTAGGAAACAGTTGCCAATCAAGAGACTCTTCCGGAAGTTCTGGTTGCTTTTAATAAATGGCTCATCGATTCAAATTTAATTGATTCCGATAATTCGATGAAATCACGTTTTACTTTTGTGACATGTGGTGATTGGGATCTTGGTGTATTGCTCCCTAGCGAAGCGAAATATCGAAATTTGAAACTACCAGAGCAAGCTTTTTTATAATTTATTGGTTTAAACATTTACTACTTCTGTTTTGAAAATGACATTGTTTCGATATCATCGTCTTGTTCAGTGCTTTTGTTGGTAGTGACTCAATTACACACCGATATACTGAATGTGAATTAATTGCAAATGGTTTTTATGGTGCTAACTGGTTGACCGTAATGTATCTGTTGGTTTTAGCTTTCACACCTTCAAACTTTCATAAGGAGATATTTATTTTCTTCCTTCAGTTGTAGGATTTTCTGTCTTCTTTTATGCTTTAATCAAATTTCAGCTATTTCAAGAGATGGATCAATTTGAAGAAAGCCTTCTGCAAATGGAAAGGTTACTTTGCTAAATCTCTAACAGTGATGCTTCGTGATTTGGAACTAAATCATATGGTATTTGCTAAATTTTAAATGCTCATATTATTTTAATTAATTCTAACAAAGTTCCTACGCATCAGATTGTATACAAATTTGCCCTAATCTTTTGGTTTTCTTTTATGTTTCTTTTTTTTTCTCGATTGAACTAGATAATATTATCATTCAAAAGTAATTTTGCAGTCTTATCTTCCTGCAAGAAATATAAGATTGCAAGATCACTTTGAGTAGCTTATTTATCATCTCACATTTCTGTGAAGAAAAAAATTAACTTTCCATTTTGCAGGGTCGACTACATAGCGGAATAGATGATGTAAGGAATATGTGTCAGATTACGAGATACCTTGCCAGGAGTGGTTACCTATTCCAAAATACATCGATTTATGTGGATGAGAAAAATGATTTTGAAAATTTATGATATACGCATGCATTTCGAAGAAATGTTGTGGGTGTTGGGGTTCTTAGAAAATTTTCAGAAAACTATGAAGCGAAAAATATTTAGCTCTGTCTTTTAATAGTGCACACAAACTTATTTTATATACATTATTCAACACGTTGTTTAACATACCGAAAAGCAACAAATCAAATTATAAAACATACAGTTGAGATCAAACAATATGATATCCTTTTGCAAATTTTTCAGAGCGTGCTTTTCTTTCAGTGCCACTGCTTGTACGTGAAGTACGACGTATAAGTGAACGTGGGCGCTTCTAAAATATTACAATTTACACGAAAAAAAGTTTAGTATTTCCCAGAAATAAAGATTTTAAGTATAAGCAGATGGTCCTACCATTCAGCGCTTACAATTATTTGATCAATTCAAAAATATTACCGAGATTTTTCCAACAGCCTGATACTTTTGCGAATTAAAGTTCCAAAAGTGGCATATCATTACTGCATTGAGAATAAAGCAAACGCCTAAAAAGAATCTCTAATGAATAGATGAATATATTTGTTTCGATTATAAACCGAATTTTCATATACATATGATATTGTAGTGAGAAATTAGCTGCAGTTGGATAACAATATTAAAGAGTAGCGAAAAGTGTTACCAAGAGTTAAAAGGAAGTTATGATAACGTTGTAATTAACTAAAATGGAGATTTTAATAAACTTTAGTAAGGGGAAAACCGAATAGAAGATTTGATAACTGGTATCATCAGTTATTTTACCTGATCGATATATGAGCGGTCAATTTACGATGTCTTCACAGTTTGGTAATTTCTGATGAAACTGCGGAATTCAAAAAAAAAAAAAAGAAAAAAACAATGGATAAATAGCACGAATTAGATGCAATGCTAACCAACTGCAACAGAACATAAGAGCATCATTCCACTTAATCCATTGACGAGACCAGTACGACTTTTCATTTTGCTAAGATGATCAAGCCAAATGCCCGTTGTTATTACTGATAACAAATTCCCCACAGCTGATATAATGCATAGTACAAGCCACATGACGAGCATCATTTTCCATCGATACCTGGAATTTATCGAAAATTTTAGCTTCGGTTTTCAAATTCAATTTCATATTCCATGAACAGGTGTGTGGAAATTTCTGGTTATTCTTGCATGGTCACCAAAAAAGTGAAAAATTATCGAACAAAATCACATTTTAGTCAGCCTAGAAAATCTACTCAACAATTCAAATTCTTTACCTATGTACAACTCCAAGTCCTATGCAACCGGTGGTAGCACCAACAACTGCAGCTACTACATTCATATGACAAGCTCCCTGATAAGCAGATTCTTGAGCGAATCCTGGACACGTAAAACCATGAATCAAGAATCCCAACGATACAGCTATTTCAATGCGACACAAATTAATCATTATCGACAAATAACTAAAATTAAAATGGATTACAGGTTTTCAAATTTCATACAATATTTTAGGAATAGTTTTCTTTTCTCCACCAATTGCTAATGGCCATTTGACCCTGTACAGTTTTGGACGAGGTCGAGTAATCAAAGCAATTCTCGATCCCGTTTTATGTATAATAGATAATTTTAACCATATCTTCGCTTAATTCAGACTTTCGAGTACATAAATTTGCAAATCTGGTGTTTAAATGACATCATTTTTCTTAATATAATGTCTGAAATAAATTTTTTCTTATCTGGATAGATGAAGTTTGGTTGATAGAAATTTATGGTAAACAAAAGTCATCAATTATCAACAACATTACTTGACTGAAGAATTTTTTTGGGGGTTTTCTGACTATTTTATTCAATCGATTCCTATGGGATTAAACCGATAAGATTTGAGGATAATAGGATTGGAAAGGATTTGGAATGCCCGAAAAGTAATTTTGAGTGACCTTAAAAAGTACATCTCTTTCCTCTATTTTTAATTCCTGTTTTTATTTTTGATTTCATTATCAATATATTCAAAAACTGTAAAATATGGAAACTTGCTCGGTATGCTGAAATCCGGACTTCTGCATTACTGTATATGCTTTGTAGCGCCTCATTTGTGATTTCCCTTCCTCTAGCAAGACGTCTTCATCAGTTTCGGAACTCTGAAAGTGTTTCAACATGCAAAAATAAAGCAATATAATGATTTTTTCATTCAAATCAATCCCAGAAGTGTAAAGTTAAATTTTCAATTTTTTAATAAATGCAAAAAAAAAAAGAAAAAAATGCATCATCAAGAAAATAATTCCAAAATTATCACTTTAGAAAGGTGAGAGGTCATAAATTATTTCTAATTAATTATAATTAGATTCATTTTCTGTATTAGTGGTGCTAACAATCCCAATTTCAATTTCAAATTTTTGATAATCAAAGAGGTATATAGAATTAGTCAGTAAAAAAACATGATATTGGAATTTTTTTTTTTTTTTGGGGGGTTGGAAGGGAATTGAATTCAATATGGAATTAATAACCAAAAAAAAAACTAATTAGGTTTCGAAAAAAAAACTAACATTGAAAACATTTGAAAACATGTGTTTTCTTCTAAGTGGAAATATGTCTGTTCGAAGCAAAGAGAAAAAAAGAAAACAAAAGCGAAAAAAGAAAGGAAAAAAAAAGTATTTATTAGAGGAGCAACTTTTTTTGATAATTGCTGGGATAATTTTTGGTAATTACAATTTTAAGAGTTCACCATTTGACTGGTTGTTTTGTGCACAATACGCAGCGTTGGATCTTCAAGCGTTTTTAATAACTCCATTGGTTTTTCTGGTCCGAATTGATGATGATGATGATGATGATGATGATGATGATGATAATGATGATGACAATGATAATGATAACGATAGAAAACAAAATTTTTAGGAAATTAAATGTACATAAGAACTATTCTGAGTGACAACAATCATCGATAATCATCGATAATTCATCATTGACTATAAATAAAACCTTTCCTGAAATTCATTTTTGAAATTTTTTCTTTATTCAATTTTAAAATTAATTTATCAAATTTTCCGACTGGTCTTGCAACTGAAACGAATCATATCATTTGAAATTGTCAATGAGAAGAAGGCGAATGAATTATCATCCAATTTAAGAGCAGAGATAAAAGTTTGTAAATGAAAGACAGCTAGAAATTGAATGTAGTGGCTCCACTTCCTTACCTGATGGATGTCAACAAGATAACGATGAACAGGTAGGAGGGGTGGATGGCGGGGAGGTGGGCGAAATGGAGAGAGAGGGAATGGAAATAGGAGAGTGGACGACGAGAGGCAAATAAAGGAGTAGGTAAATAAGTTGGTCGAAAAGGTATTCGCATTTACGTCATTTTTCAAATCTTCCAAATTTCATTTAAGAAAAAAACGATTTTTGACATGAATGAAGTTGACAAAGTTACATAGTAAAAAAGAGGGTTATTTCATTTCGACGTCATCATTCTATCACGGAATGCATAAATGAAATACAAACGCATCATGAATTCGAAGGCATGCACACTTCATCATCATACAAACCAAAAAATTTTTAAATCAGCGAAATTTAAGCGTAGCTAAGATCAAAGATCGTAATGTTAAAATTAAGAACTAAACGGTAGTGGTATCATTTGTCGTTGCTCTATGATTGATCAAGAAATTTATTTTAAATTCTTTCATTTTTACATATATTTTATTGATTTAGAGGACAAGTTAGAAAGAATATGAGAATTTTAGAAAATTCAATTTTTGATGCTATTTTACAGTTCTAATTTGGAACCAATTACAGTTCCAACGAAATTTTCCAATTTGAAATTCCCATAACTATAAATGTGCAGATTATCATCGATTGCGCATCGAAATTATCGAATTTGATTCGATCATTCAATTTATAATTAATACAAACCGAATACTTCACTGTAATGGCGTAATTATATACCGGATTACTCACTTATTCAATACATTCTGCTGTACTTCTCTTCCTCCTTTGACCCTAAGATTTTTGGTACCATCCAATCACCAAACCCACATTTAATTTCCATTAGCAGAAGAAATAATTGAAAAAATATGTCTAAATTAAAATTCATTAAACATTTTACATATAAATTCGATCCTATCAAAGACGGAAGAATCGAAATATTCATTTCTCATCCTTCTTCCTTTTTCCTTCCATTTATCGAATTTTTGTAACTACATAATTCTGAACAAGTCAATCAGAAATTTGCACTGATTGATCGATATGATTAAGTACCGTGGTTTAACATTTATCCATAGTTCTATTTTACTTATAAATTTGCTGCATAAAGTGTCTTACATCATTTGAGTAAAATTTTGACGGAAATGTATAAATGCTAACCACAACAACGAAAAAAAAAGAAAAAAAAAAACTTTCTGCCGTCCTGTTACTTCATTCTCGTTTCATGCTACTGACAAATGCATGCCACGAGAAATTGCTCGATGAAAAATGATGATAATGGATGTTAAGAGAAGTAGGAAGTGATCGAAAAAGGAAAAACTTGTAAAATGGAAAAGGTCTTAAAGAACGACCTACCTATACATTACTTGCGAGTTGTCAAACAAATAATACATTCCTTTTTTTTTCTCCTTTTTTTTTTTTTAGTTATTATTGCTGCTGAAAAAATCGCTGCAAAACATGCATTCATGAAGTGTTTACGAATTTTGCAAAAGTTGTTCGTCAAGTTCAAAATCACAACATTGATGTATTTTATTTGATACTTTGACGTTCTAATAGATAGTTGAAATTTTGTAAAATTTTAAAATCTTTCATTTACAAAAAAAGAAAAAAAGAAGGAAAAATTGTTAAATATATCAATCATAATTATTCCTCAAATACCATAAATGGCTATATAAGAATGGATGGGACTGATTGGAGAAAAAAAGGTGATAAGATACAATTTGGACGCAACTGATGATGTTTTAATTTCAAATAATTATTTGAATCTTTGACAAAACTTTTTTGAAACTATACATCAAAATAGATTAATCGAATAACTTATGCAGTGTTTTTCGTAACTTTTATAAAGTTTTTCGAAGCAATCGCAGCGTACTTAATTCGTAAAAATTTTCATAATAGTTTACGAAAATTCTTCTACCATATTTCAACAAAATATATTAATCAAACTTTTTCTTTATTTTTGCTTTAAAAAAATCATTTATTATCTGAATTTAAATAAAAACTGTTTGTCATTTGAATTAAATTATTTTCGATTATAATGACAGATTTGTTAAATTATCAAGAAGCAACAATTCATTCAGATTATTGTAATTTATTCAAAAATTATATGAAATGGGAAAGTAATACAACCGACAACTATTGCTTATGGAATGTGATAAAAATATGAAGAAAATGTTGGCATAAATGAGAGTGATCCAATTTTGGTAATATTCGAAGTTAAATTCACGAAAATGAGGTCAATTGACGACACACATTGCTATCAACCTTCTTTCATGTCATCGCACCATTCGTCCCACCTTTTCTTCCTGTATTCGCAACTTGTACCTGACTTTTTTCTTTTTTCAATTCCTATTTTTTCTTAAACTATGATTGCTGATGCCTGCATGACACGTAAATGATACGTAAATAATACTTCAAAGGAACCGAAAAAAAAAAGAAAGTGAACTATTGATACTTGTTGAAATTCATTGTTCTTCCTGAAAAATTAAAAATTAAATCGAAAGGAAAAAATTAAACATTTCAAATCATATTATCAGTCTAAACTTTCTGAAATTTTCCTAATTAGAGAAAAATTTTAAATAAGAAAAAACTAGCATGAATTAATCTTTTTTTTTTAAATATTTTTAATATTGTATTCTTATCATTCGAAATGATAAGGTACAAGAAAAAAAATTAAATTGCTCCCTTCTTTTTAAGTTAAAATTTTAGTTTTCTCATTAAAAAAAATTTCTCTCAAAGTATTAGTTTTTAATAAAATAACAGATATAAACTAAATAAATTTGCTATAGCATTGAAACATTTGAAAAATGAGATAATAGAATAAGTAAATCTCAGGGGTAAAATTTATAAATTTCCACAAATCAAGTAAGTTCCGCTTTTTTTTTTCTCGAAAATATTTTCTTTTTAGCTTTAATTCATTAAAATATTCCCTTGCGTTCATTTAATCTCATTCAGTCTTCTGGTCCAATTTATAGAACAATCCATTGATTTAAAAATATGATCCATTTTGCAATTTCATCTTCATTTTATCATTTTCATTTCATCCATCTTCCAGTATCGTTTTCTATTCTATAAAATTCATCGCATTTTTTTTTCTTCTGATTTTATAACGTTTCTTAAAATATGAAGACGAATTAATTTTGAATTATGAAAAATTCTCAATTTTCTGCTCAATATCAAAAATTAACACAGCTTTTTCAGTTATAACTATAGCAAAATTTCAAAAAAATTATAACGTCTTTACAAGTAAAAGTTATTTATTCCAATAAGAAGAAAGGGAAATGTGTATTAACAGAATAATACTGTAAAAGAAATTTTTTTTTTTGCCTAAATTTTTTCCTCTTGAAATCAACAAGAAATATGGAATCCATTTTCACTCATGATAAATGCATTTACTGATATCATATTCCTTGCACTTATTTTTTTTTCAAATTTATGCCATTTATAACTTTTTTCTTTTTTTTTAAAATTTAAACTCTGATCTCAACCAAATGTAAGAAAATTAAAACAAGTAAAATTAAACAATTTTTAAAAAATTTGCAAATCACCTGTTTTTCATAATTATTAACGATCCATATATACTGCACCTGTTCATTTTATTCGTTTCGATTATTTGTTAAGGAATAAAATTTGTTGTTCTTATAAATGTTCTTTAATTTAAGCTAATATTAAAACTTGAAAATATGTAATAAAAATCAAAATCACAATTTATTTAGAATATAGCCAATTTTATGCTACTAACGAAATCCTAAAGTTTTTTTAATTCTTTTTTTTTCATATCCCTACTGTTGTCACTTTCTTAAAATAATAATTTATCATTTTCAAAGTCACTGCATCAATCAGTGTTATACGAAACTGAAAATATTAGTTTCTTATCAATCAGATTATCTTGTTTTTAATCTCGTCGAAAATTTTTTCCCGACTTGTATGATAAATATGGATGTAAACAAGTTACTTGAAAGGAAGATTAATAATTTTAATTATGAAGCTAAATTGTTATTATCATGATTATTTGAGCTTTTATGATGATATTAGTGAAACTTGATTACATATTGGACATAATCATTACATATTTATTTCTATCAAAATAATATTAATCTTTCAGTTTCGATCGATCGCATTTGCAGTAACATAATCAGATTATCTTTTTCGGACTTAAAAGTCTAATCATTAAATTTATCAGTTCGTTAGTTTATCAAAAGTTTTTAACAACCCAATGAGGCAAGAAAAACTAACAAAACAGTAAACAAATAAGTAATTTTCCAATAACAATCTTAAATTTTTCTATGCACTGATAAATGCGCTGTGCTTTTTTAATCATATAACTTACAACGAATTCCAAATGATAATAAATCTTTATTTATCATTTTTCTGAAAAAAAAGAAAAAAAAAGCTTTCAATTGAAAAACAATCAGCATTTTTCTTCGAAGGAGGTTTCATTGCCAATTTTGAGAGCATTTCATCGATTTCGAAATGATAAATAAGCAAATTAATATCTTTGCAATTTCCTTTCCGATAGCTTTTTTTTCCTTGATAAAATTTTTTGTTAGTTTTCGCAGGCTTCCTTCTAATGTTTGTTTTGACTTTTACTTCTACTTTCTCTAAAATATTTAATTTCGTGTATTCACCACAAATTTCAAATTTGCAATCTTTCAAATTTAAAGTCAAATCTGCAAATCAAGTTTTTTCGTAAAGTCGAATATTGTTGCTAGCAATACTTCATCCTATCTTTCAAAAAAAAGTATGTTTCTCCAATAATGCATGCTCAACTGCATAGCTTGTTTGCAACATGCACCGACAAAAGCAAAAATGTATTGACTCATTTTTAATGTTAATTTATTTGTCAATTATTTTCGTATTCTTCATTTGCTAAATGTTGAAATTTAGGAAAATAATTATTTGGAATTAAATTAAAGACAAAAAACTAATCACTGAAAATTCTATGAATTTCCAATTTGCAAAAGTATGTGAAAGGTATTTAAAATTTAAAATCAATAAGCATAAAGAATTCCAATAATTTGCAGATCATACATAATTTGCTACATTGATATTTTATGTATATTAAAATGGAGGTAAATTCACAAATATCAATAACAAATGTGCAATATATTAACTATTTGAAATCAAATTGCAAAATTTAATTTAGCATTAACGTAATGACTGATTATTTAAATAAAATATGATGTGATGAGATAATTTGTGGAAATGAACGATAAATTGAATTGTTAGTATGTGACAAATTCTTCTTGCGATCATTGTTGATAAATGCATCCAATGCTAATCACAAATTATGCTAATTCTAAATTATCGTCCTCTGTGAGAACCATAAATAAATAAAGCGATAATTCTCGACTAAGTCGAGAGGAATTTAGTTGTTTTTTCGCTAGAATTGATTGTTAATTTTATGTGTGCGCACTTTTTCTTTTATTCTTCAACATTCATTTCATATATCATTTTCTATAATTTAACCAGACAACTTGCATAACCAATAATATGTCTCATCCAAAATTTTCATCATTTCTATCATTCTTAAAAAATTCGAGAATTCATGAAATAATTTCATCTCTTTTATTGCAGAACTTTTTTTTTTCTCTTTTTTTTTAAAAATATTAAAAATTTGGAGGTGGTCGAAGAACTAAGATCATCTAAGCAAATCAAATAAAAAAGGAAATTTTTTTTGACAAAATTTTAATATCTAAATTAATGTATCAAAATGATGACCAATGAAAAAGAGAAATATAATGCATACGATCAACAAGTTTCGATATCACATCCTGTTTTTAGCCGAAATTTCGGCAATAATTTTTCATTTATTTCTTTACATAAAAAATTTGCTTCTTACTTTTACAACACGGAATGGAAACTGAATAAATTATTCAAATTTAACTTCATCCAACTTGAATTTTATCTAATTTTTTAAGCTATTTTTAGCTTGAAATATCATCCAACTGATCAATATTATCACTTTTCTGAATTCGTTTTTTGAATATTTGTTCTTTTTTTTTTCTTTACGAGATTAACTAATCTTATGAGTGCAGCCAAGTGTGATGGATGCAAATTGACAAATGCTACAAATAGATGTCGTTATAAATAATGGGTAAAATGAGATATGAATCATATTCTAAAAATTATTTGAGCTATGGACAAAAATTTTGGGTTTGAAAAAAACGAAACGAAACTAAAATAGATTAAATTTTCAAAAGAATTGCATGAAATAATGGCAATATTTTCGCATTGTTAAATTTAATTTTAAGTCAAGATTTTCAGGATTATGTTTTCTCTCATTCAAGTTTATTAGTTTTTTAAAGAAATAATATTTCGCATCACAACCATTTCAAGATTAATTCAAACAGATTTTATCGAAAAACTGGAAAATTAATTCATACAACATGAAATATTAATAGTGCTTTTGAAGTTTTTTTTTATTCTGACATTTTTCTGAATTTTTGCTTTTAAAATATTATCCACATGCTTAATCAATATATTAGCCTAGATCAGGCTATGTCATGCCAAAAAAATAACTATATAAATTTGCTAATGTTTTACGCAGAAATTTTTTTTTTGAAAGAAGCGAGGCAGTACTATTGTTTAAATTAAGTTAAGGCCTAATTTGTCAAATTTTTTGAAGCTTAGAAAGCTCACTTTCATTCTAGGAAAAAGCTTATTTGGGAATTTTTTTAAGCTTCTATGCTGTCGTTATTTACATATTTTGATTCGTTTTTTCTTTTTTTTTTTTCTACTGCAAATTGATCAGAGATTAATTTGTTAGAAATTAAATAACGATAACGATTCAATGCTTCTACAACGAAAATCTTCTGGATAAAAGAAATGAGTGATTGATCTTTTAATTTAGTAAATTTCAAAGCATTTATTTTAAATGAAATTATTTCGAAATATTTCATTTTTATTTAACTCAAAAAATTACAGCACAAAAAAATAAAAGATGATGAAAAACCTTTCCTTTTTAAGTTTTTTTTTTTTTCCTTGCGATTTCAATGATATTACTTGATTGATTGAAAACCATTTAAATTACAGAATGAAAATTTTCGTTTTCTTTTCGAATTCAAAATTCTTTGAGTAATGTGACATTTCTGTACTTCCTCGAGAAATTACTATCACTAATGAATATCATATCTTGAGATTTCTGAACTGAAAGTAGTACCTCTCAAATTCTTTAATCTAACTACTTTTTTCTTCCTTCATTTTTTTATTGAATAAATTTATGTGGATTTATGCAACAGGGAAAAATTTCATCCCAAAGAAAAAAATTTTTGTTTTTCTTATTTCCAAAATATCTTCAGTTTTTTCTTTTTTTTTTTTTTTTTTTGTTGTTAATAAAAAAACTGAAAACCAAAATGAAACTTTAGTCAACAAAACATGATTTATAAGTAAGTTTCTATTGCAAACTGGCAATTACCTGTTTTCAAATAATTATCACAAAGAAAAGAAAACTGTCGTCCATAATTAATGACAATTTATGTAAATACTCAACCAAAAGTAAAGTATATGAATCATTATTTCGTTTTTTATTTCCAATTTTTTTTTTCTTGTTTTCTTCCCATCAGTTAGCTATGCAATATGCTAAAAGGACCTGGATTAAGAAAGGAGAATGAAATGATGGATTCAAATTACGAAAGCTGATAATTTAAAAGCCTAAGCCAAAAATGACGACAAGGGAGATTAAATATCGGAAAAAGTTCGAAATAGACAAACAGATCCTCATCTAGCGAATATTTACGTGTCGTCGAATTGAAATTAGCTGAAATCCCTTGAAATCATCGTGTTAGTTTATCATAGTTTGTAGTATAAATGAAGTGACTAAATAGATTCCATTGATAGCAAATTTTTTCTTTTATCAATTTCAATTTTTATCGAAATACTAGAACTGATTAGATAATTTTTGCATTATTTTAAAGTTTTTTTTTGGCAAAAATTTACTAATTTGAAATTAAAGTTGTGGGATAAAAAGATTTTGTTGGCTGGGAATGATCAAATTATTGATTTTTAACGGATTTATTGTAACAATAAATAATGAATCGATCAATAAATATTGAATTGTTTGATCTATTAATTCTGCAAAAATTAATTATCATTTTCGTTTAATATATTGTAAATTTCTTTGAATACTACCTCTTGTTAAATGTTGTAACTTAAATTTTTAAAAATTGATTTCAGTTTACAGTGCAACACTAACTATTTTTAAACAGTTCATTTCTTTTAATAGTTGCTTTACAATTACTGATAAATGTTTAGTGTTCTTCTGTCACTTGCAAAAGGAGAAACTCATCAATCACCAATTCATACAAGTAAACTATCTATTTTCAATTAAATGCCAAAACTTTATAAAATCGACATAATGCGATTAAAATGTATGATGAAAATGGTTATACCTTTGAACTTTTCAGTGATGAGCATTTTAAATTCTCGAAACTTCTCCCAAGGAATTAATTAAATGATGCCTGAATAAAACTTATGACACATACAAATCACTGGAACTATTACCGAAAATTTCAGGTCCAAGACGTAAAAATTTGCTTGATATTGTTTACAAACAGCATTGCACGAAACAACGCGTGAATGAATCATATCGGAAATTGAAAAATGCGTTTAAAAAGTTGCATGACGACTATTTGCATACAAAGGGACAAAATATTTTCAGCAAATACATTCAAATGCAGCAAATGATCTGTGAAGTATATCATTTTTTTCCCGCAAAGCATACTTGTTTTTCTATTCGGCAGTTTTATCGAAATTCCTATTGCAATCACGCAACCGGAATTTAGAATTTTTATTTTTGATACATCGTGTCAACACATTTCAACGTCATTTTTCATCTTGACTATTATGTATGATTTGAATAAAAAGTGTTTTAATTGGGTTTAAATTTCAATATGAATTTGAAATCCTTTCATTTCCACATCATTCCAGTGAATATCTGTGAAATGATATATATGCATATATTGCAGGTGACAATTCTAGAGAAACAATATTGGCAGTTAATTAATGTGCCTGCGCCGGAACCTTCAGAAGCAGCTAATGATTATGTATCACGGTTCGTCAATGCTTTTTCTTAAATTTTGAAATTGTTAAAATTCGAAAATTAAAATTAATGTAGATTCAGGAATAAATTTATTATCGATTCATTTCATTACAACAAAATTGTGACGAATCCACTTTTCTGGGATTTCGGTTCAGGTAAATCCAGAATTGAATAAGTTCATCTTTTATTGCAAATAATATTTCATTTAATTTTAGAGTTATGGAGACAGTAAATATAACACAACTAGGAGTACCTCGACGACCTGGAATTGCTACCCTATTAGGAGTGACAACAATTGTAGACAGCGCTGCAGAAACAATTATGTTTGAAACAATCAGAAGTATAGTAATTTTAAAATTAAATCATCAGTTTATAAATGATAAATCTAATTTGATCATATTCTAAAACTTTTCCGAAAACAACAGATTTCTAAAAATTATTAAGAACTCGTCAATGCAAATATTTTAATTTCTCAAAATTTGTCAGTTTCAGACTATCACCAAATTGACTTAGTTATCATTTTTTACTTAAAATATTTCATGTTATTTTCTTTCTTTGATTTTTTAAAATTGACCATATTTTTAGGCTTGTCAACAAATGATTTACAAAATGAATGCGATCGAATGTATATTACATTATATCGATTATTACGAAAATATCTGAAACTTCGAGAAATGCTTAAGGAATTGAAATCAGATTTTCACTCCTCACGTTTTTTGCCCATCGTTCCACGATACAGTTTATTAAAATCCATGATAAAAAGTGTGATCAGGGAACCATCATTTGCTGAAATATATCATGAGCCAGACATTTAATTAGGTATTTGTTTGATTAGTTATTTGTTTCAAATATTTGTGAATTTTCTTTTTTTTTTAACATTTTTCTGAAATTTGACGACAAATTCGTTTTGCTCATTCAAGAATGTTTGAGAATATAAATGAACGAATTGAAAATTAAAAAAAAAATTTTTTTTTCTTCAGATATAGCGGATGCATTGATATGTAATTATGTTTCATTAATTTTATTTAGATATCTGAAAAAGCTGCGAAATAGTTTCATTTACATGCTTTAAACATGGAAATAATCAAAAGTTTCAATAATTAAATATTCCATCCAAAATGTAATTTTAAGTTTAATTATTTTAGGGGGACTTACAAGTTCATGAGATTCCTAATGAATATGGTGTAAATAATCATTTAATGAGTTTAAGTTCTTAATTCATTGATTTTGACACCAAGAATAATAAAAAGCATTGATCTCTATGTGAACAATTGATGATGATGTTTATAAGTCTTGAAAAGTATGTGCAATAAAGATTTGGAATATTATCAGCTAATAAACAGCTTAAAAAAAACTTATAATAAACGCTTATTGCAATGAACAAATAAAGCTAATCTTCGCTTAACTTACATCCTTAGTTTTTTGGGAGTTAACAAACATTTAAAATAATCGATTCAGACATAATTAGAAAATATTCCATAGAGAGTATTAGAATAATCTGGAAAGTAATATAAGAAATCTTCACCCATATACATTAGAAGTTTCAGAAATCAAATATTCAAAGTTATCATCGAAATTAAATTTTTCGAAAAGCTTAGAAATCGAGTTCTTTATCAATTTATTTATGAACCTAAAAATATTCTGCCCGTCTTTTTTGCTTATTTTAGAAAAAAAAAGAAAATGGAATTTAAATTAGCTGATGGAGTATATCAAAAATTTCAGCAGCAATCAATATCTATAATATTATTACCGATTTTTTATTCCATAAAAATATTTAAAAATTTAGAAAATTTTTTATTTTAAACGTTACATTTTTCCATGCTGTAAATGAAGCCTCAATGATGCAATTTATTCTCGCTGTATTTTTATAAACGATTTTTTGAAATTGTTGAAACTGTTCCAGATTCTTGACCCCCAACTTGTTCAAGCAAAAAATGACTTCGAATTAAAATTCAGATTACTGCAGCTACAAGGAAAACTTTGTATGATTTTTGACAGAATAGAATCATTAACTGATAAATAAATTTCCCGGTTTCCGAATTCCGTTATATATCATTTCCTTCTATGAAGTTACCGAAATACTTTCCTTCCATGAAATTACCGAAATACTTATACAATAAATTCTGAATTCTACTTGACGAATATTTTTTTTTCTTTCTAGATTAAATTTCTTGGATCATCTGAACGTTTCATTCTCCGAATTTCAAGGATCAAATTTATCGGATAAATAAAATTCCTGAAAATAGCAGTATCAGATAAGGATATTTATATATATGTATGTATAGTGAATGATCAAAGGAACACATCAGTGGCGATCGAATAGCCCAGTTGTGATACTGATCGATTTTGTGATCAAAGAGTGGATATTTGGAATATTGGACCAAATAAAGAATACAAATTGTAAAACGAATGGTTTTTTATAATTTAAAAGAATTTCGTAATTTTCAATTTCCCGAAAATTACATTTTTTTGCTCATCTGTTCCTATAAAGTCCAATATTCTTCGGGTTACTTCGGTTTATAGGTATGAGGAATTAATCAATAATCTCTGTATTATAGAAATATCTTTGTATATGCAAATTTCTGACCTTTACGCTATAATTAATATATTGCAAATTGTGTCTTGCCATGATAACATGGAATAACAACTTCATCATAAAAAGGAATCTTATTTGAGAGAATTCATTCATTCATTGATCATTTGCTCTAATCAGTCGGAGTATTCAACCCTTTTTTGGATCGGTATTCCACGAACGGCTTTTCCGAACACCTTTAATCCGCAAATAACTTCAAACAAAGGTAAGTTCAAATTACAAATAACCCTCAGGTAACTTCCTTCCTATCAAAGAAAGTCCAAACTATCGATTGCATAATCGATATTCATCGATTCATTGTGAACCAAAGCAGCGGCAAATAAAATTCGTCATATCAAGGACTTTATTACACAACAAATTCATCCGTAGCAAATTCCAATCTCTAACACAAATTACTTTCACGACACTCCCGATACTACTACTACTACTACTACTACTACTACTATTTTCCGAAAGTTCTTAGAACTAAGGACAGCAATTTGCACAAACTCAATTTAAGCGGTCAGCTTTCTCAATCAAAGCATTTTAAAAATTGGATCTGAGCGAGTTAACTGCGTAAATTAGTTGTAATGACTGAGAATACCACTTCAAGGAAATCCAGAAAAAGTGAAAAGCAACCCTTGATCATCATTTCTGACACATCCTGGAAGTATGGAAAATCAAAATTATTGCTAAAAAACCTCGATGATTATAATGAAAAATAGTGCTGCAAAGGAGTGGAATGATATAAATATTCCATTAAAAAACAAAAAATTTAAAAAAAAGATTTGAAAAATCAGACAAAAAAATTTGATTTTGACCCAGCAGAATTTGGACATATTTTGGCAAGGTAATTCGAAACCATTGAAACCAGAGAATCATTTTCAAAATTCAATGGCAAATTCTGTAAACTTTTTCTAAACAAATTTTGGAAGAAATTGGCATGAAAGAAATTATTCGTTTAATAATTTCGTGCAAAATGTTTCGTCTAACTTCATAACATTCGTCGTATATGATCTAAGATCAGGAAAAATTCCAAAATATTGAAAAATGTAAATATGTTGAAGTTGAAATAAAAATAATAACTTTTGAAGAATGAAGGAAACTTCAAAAAGCATGTTAACCTATTTCTAATTATTTTGTTGCCCATTTTTTTTCCAGAATAAAAGATTTTCACACTTCCAATCGATTTTTTATTATATCAAAGTTCTAAAGTATAAAATTTTCAATTTCACCGTTGTTCAAACTTCAACTCTTTGATATGCTTGGCAATATGAAAACACTGCAATAAATTGGCAATATATGGAATGAAATGTTTACATCTTGTAAAATACTCATTGAATAATTTGTTTAAGAAATCTAAGTTTAATGAGTAATGAGTAATGTATATTTATTACACTCTTTAGTTATATTTATATGTATATATCGTTGCAAACAATTTGAAACATGAAAAGAAAATGGTTGACTTTGAGCTAACATCGAAATTTTACTTGCCTCATTTATTTCAAACAATAGAATTCATTTAAATTCATTTTCGCCTTGAATGTAAACAGTTCTGAAATTCGATGGAAAAGTGATGCAAGAGGAAGGGTGAGGATATTTTGTTTTCATTCATCATAAAAATCACTTTTTTCTACGAAAACAAGCCCGTCAATTTGTTACACTCTTAACTTACCTGAATCCATCATTGATTTGGTTACTATAGTGATAAGATATGGAAGTTTCTGATGACTACAGCAAGCCGTTTTATCCTTCTTCCTCCTCCCATTCCTCTTCTAATAATGAGACATATCTCCCATTTTTATAAAATCTTACATTGCTTTTCTTTTCTCACCTTTTCAATCCTACCGGCTTCTTCCTATTTTGCTAATTATTTTTCTTTAAAATTCATATTTAAAAATACAATTTCTCACAATTTTCTAAATTTCATATGTATTACAGAATAGCCGGTAATAAAACTGATTCATTTCACCACTATTCACAATACCGATGATATCAAATTAACGATTAACTTGCATTTGCCTTTTTTAATTTCATTTTCTCTGATTTGCCACAAAAATCCGAAACTTGGAACTGAGCAGAAAAAAAAGTGAAAAAAAAAAAACGTTAACTTTTATCAAGCCAAAAACACCAAATTTTCCTTCTTTTCCTTTTAGCACTTATTTTTTTAATAGGAAAAAGCAAACAATAGAGCCTTGTAATTTAATTTTGCATAATTTGTTTTGAAAAAGTATATGCGAAGAAAAATTTAAGAAAAGTTGAGGAAAAAATTTATCTTTTATTCTCATTTCAGGATCAATGCCGTATTTTTTGCTAATATTTCTTCTGTTTTATCAATTACAGGTAAGTTAATAACGCTTTATAATTTGAACTCATTGAATAATGTCAGCAATATTTTTTCTCACATGTATTTAAAAGTTTTGGTTTTTGAAAAGCTTTAAACTATTTTTTCGCAGTTTTAATTATTTCTTAGATAATATGAGCTTATTCGTTTCAGAAAAATAATGCAGAAGTAGTAACGACAACAGCACCTTCTACGATCCAAACTGCAGCTGGTTTTAAATTTTAAACTTTAATAGACTTAACATTTAGTCTATAGGGATCATTCTGTGAACAAAGATTTTTTTTAATAAAAAAATTTAAACTGCAATGGGGGGCTGTTGAAATTTCTAATTCTATTTTATTTTATTTTACAAAATATATGATTTCTGAAATTCCCGCCTTCATTTAATCTTTCGGAGTGTATGCATCTGCACTCACATATTTTAAGTTCTGGTTTTTCGTATCAATCTTGAATTCATTGCGGTAAACGATAGTATCGAAACTATCGTTTATCAAAAAGTAGTTTTAGAATATTACCTTCATTGCAGTCCCATAATCAGTCAAAAAATCTTTTACTAAAGTTCGCTACTGTCTGGCACATATTGCTATCATTCTTCTCCTTTCATCTCTTATCTTCCTTTTCTTCTCATTATAATCGAAGAGTTCGTTGTCATGGAGTCAACTTTCATGTTGCCATGCATCGAATCAAAATCCATCGCTCAATTCTCTTCTTTTCGAGCTTCCGAAATAAAAGTTTCTGAAATTAAAAGTGGAAACAAAAGAAGTAAATCAATTGAAAAAATATTTGGATTCCTTCTATTGAATTGTGTAACCTATGGTTTCTTCTTGATGCCGGACGAAAAATCATAAATTTGATGGATTATGCAAAACAAACGTAACAAGTGCCAGTTTTTTTTTGTTAACTTAAGCGAAAATTTTTATTTATCTTTTTCCAAACATATTTAAGGATCTTATATATTTGCTTCTGATGCAAAATATTCTCTTAATCCTTAGAAATCGAATTCTTAAGTTTCGTGCAATCTATGATCATACATTTATAATCATACAATTTTTTCATGCAATTTGATCTCTCTTGTGTTTCTGGTATAGGTATTTATCCATTAATTTAACTGATAAGTTCTAATAATAAGCATAATAAATCCAACACTCAATGCAAAATTACCCAATCTTTGCCTGAAATTTTTATAGCAATCATCAATCATTATTTCAGAAGTAACGGGATCAAGTATATCAACAACTACAAAAGGAACTCAGTGTTTGGTACCTTTGACAGGGATTCCAGGATGGCTTACACTTATATCTATCTTCTACGAAGTCATCCGAATTTTCTGAGTTTATAAGCAACTTGAACAAGCACGTCTATTATCATCAGAAGAAATTTATTTCTATGTTATTTTTATAGAACTCATTTTTAGGATTTGTATGAAATCAGTCCAACTGTAATTTGAAGCAAAAAAAAGTAATATGATGACTTATGCATATTTACTCCGAACTCAACACGACTTCGAAATTTTTACGAGATCGCATAATAAACCAAATGATTGTTTTAGACATAAATAAATAGTAGCGAACAAATTGGTCGGCAAATGCATACGGTGCGTAAAACGCGGAAAATCTTTATTTTGAATTTAAATTCTTTAGTTCATTTCTGATATGTTTATCGCTTTATTTTGTGCAGTGGCTTCAAAAACATAATAAATTACATTGCCGAATAATTTAGATAGTTCCAAGTAGACTGATTAAGTTTTATACTCGCATTACTTTTCTCATTCGCTACATTTTGTTGAAAAGTTCCGCGATATAAACTAAGAATCAATTTATGTCAATTTTTTTATCTCAATAAAGTATAGTGCTGTTTGGATTCATGTGCATGCATAAACCAATGATGTATATCTTTCTAAAGGAGAAAATACTTAAATCAACTCGATTATATCTGTCCTGAAAGGTATCAGAGTTTTAAATGAGCCTGAAATAGGAAAATACTGAATTTTTCGTAGTCAAAATATTGGATTCGTTATAATGAGCTTCTTGTCAACAATGTAGAAAGATCCAACCTGTTTTTCATAACGTTTCAAAATTTAATCCCTTCAAATCTTTAATTACTGAGGATGAAATGACGAAAATATGGATATATCCAGATTTGGATAGAGTATCTTTCAATGTTCGAAATAAGAACAGATGAGATTTCCGAAAAATAAAATTAAGTGAAATTATTGAATAATTTAAAAGTTATGGGTTCAAATCGAGAAACTAGCGAAACAGAACAAAATGAAGGATAATCAATAAATTGTTGAAATACATAAAGTAAAACTTCCAGTCGTCTTAAAATATTTCAAAATAGATTCAAAAAGTGAAACTAGACAAATTTGGCGAAATTTCACAAATTCTGGTAAAGTTTAACAAATTCTTGCATTACTATACATACAATACAAAAAATGATTGAAAATAAAACAAAATTCAAAATTATAACGAACATGAAACACTAATTTGCTTTGATCAATAACATTCAATTTGCAATATTCTATTGCTTAATGATACCTGTATTCTAGAAATATTTCATTAAAAATGGGTCAAAAGCAAAAAAATATAATAATTATTCTAACCTAAAATAATTTACCCTCTTTAGTGTTTATGAGATAAACAAAACAAAAACCTTCACCTTTGGCAACAAATATATACGGTAATATTTTAGGAAAGATTGCTTTTCTATAAGCAATACATAGACTAGAATGTTAAATTCAATTACTTTTTTTTCAAAAATATATTTGAGAAATGGATTCAAATTTTTGGTGAAAATTTCCGGAATTTCCGACGTCGAAATGAAACATAAATAAAAATGGTACAGAATCTGAAATGAAATATCGGAAACAGGAATTCTACTTGCTGGAACGTGCAAATTTGAAATACTGTCCGCACCGGCGCCGTCCAGCATCCTCATTCATCGCAGTTATCTTTTGCATCGCAACGTAATACGTGTTGCGGAGGGACATTACAAATTGAAACATGTTAATTTATGGCTAAGGGGCATTTGAGGGATGTGGTCAGTTGGGGTTTAAGGGTGGTTGTGGTGAAGCTGTGGTTGGTTCGTTGTTGGGTTGTGAATGGGTTACTGTTAGGTTGTTGCTGAGTTATTGTTGACTTATCGTTGGATTATTGTTGGGTTTTTGTTGGGTCATTATTGGGTCATTGTTGGGTCATTGTTTGGTTATCATTAGGTTGTTGTTGGTCACTGTTCGGTTATTATCGGTTTGCTGAATTATTGTTGGATTGTCGAGTGATTTTTAAGTTGTTGTTGGGTTTTTATTGGATCGTTGTCGGCTTATTGTTAAATTGTTGTTGTGTGTGTTGCATGATGAATTTGAGGAGCGAGTTGGGGGTGACTTTATTTTTACGGATTCTGTTACGGAATTAAAGGGAATTCTGTACGTCCAGCTTTGATCTGAGTTTGTAAACTTACTTCTGCGATTATGCTATATAATAATTGACACATTTGCTTCATAATTTTATATTTTTTTCTTCCGATTTCTCATCGATTTACGGATTATTTAAATCTGATTCCGAATATTTCTGAAAGATTTTCATTCTGTCGTTTTATTTATGCTTCGAGGTTTTATTAAATCGAAAAATTTAAAGATTTCTTTTTTTATGATAATAAATAACCTATAATGGCTGGTAAAATAAGTATTATGGTGCCAGTATTTATCTATAGTTTTACTTGAGTATTATATTCCTTTTCTTTTTTTTTGATTTCTTTTTTCAAATTGTTTGTACCAATGCGAAAATAGCTGATCAAATGCCAGATTCAGGTTAATGCATTTCTTTCTAAAACTTTTGAAAAGTTTGTTTTAAGATAAGTCCTAATAAATCCGACTCATTGTCTGCAAAAGTTCACCGGACAGAATTGTTTTATGGTCATTTATTCAGTTTTATTTTTCGTACGGTAGACAATATTATCTATTTCGTGTGCGTTCATTTTTTGTTTTCTCTGTCTTTTTTTTCTCCAAATTCTTTTCGATTTGTACCTTTTTGGTTTTTTTTTTTTTTTTTTTTTTAATCAAATTTCTTTTCTTCGTTTTGTACCTCTTGTGTTTTTCTTTTTCTTGAGTTCCTTTTCTTCGTTTTTCCTGATGTTTTCTTTTTTTTTTTTTTCTTATTTCTGTGAAAGCAGAGTGTATATGTCGTATTGGTATATGTTACGAAAAAAGGTATTGAAAAGGAATGGAACAAATGGTTATTTTTAGTACGATGCTTAGTTGCAATAAGCTTGAAGAGACATCATCCGGAGATAAAATGTGCGATGGAGCAATAATATCGACATCGATGTCGACAGATCGAGGACACAGCGCTGCTGAAGCTGTTATAAATGAAATTATTTTTCAGCATCAAACGCCTAGACCGGATCAATCAAACATTGCGTAAATTTCATTTTTTTTTTTCTTTAAATTCGATTTGTTTGCCAAATCTTCGGTTTTGTTACATAAAATTTCTAAACAATCATACCATGGTAATATTCTTCTTGTATTTCAACTGCACATTTGAAGCAATAGAATTGGTATGGTGTTTGAAAGGATTAGAAAGTAGTTCTGCGAACAAATTTATGTTTATAAAGTAAGATTTGGTGTATACTGTGAATCATCGTTTTGATCAGTTAGTATTGATCTCTCTCAAACAATTAAAATTATTCTGTTCAAAAATGTGAACTTTTTTTCTTTTTTCAAATAGATGCGAAATTTAAATGAAAAATAATGGAAAGTCCAGAACGATGAAAATTATCCATTTGAATATCTGAATTATTATTAGAAATTCTGTGTGAGATTTTAGATGAGATTTTTCTGTTTCTCTTACGAATAAAGAATTGCAAAGAATTTCCCTTCATTTTAATGTGATTGATTTGTAGAATGCGAGTGCCTTCAATGAGAAAACTATTAGAACTCTGCGCAAACGACTTAACTGGTAGATTGCCTGTGTTCGACGATATTGAGGAGAATCCTGAGAAGGTTCCTACCTTTTTTATTTCGATTTGAAATTTTTTTTTTTCCAGAAAACTAATCCGCGAAATATACAATGCTCTAGGAAATTTGCAAATTGATATGCAAATCCGTCTTTAGGTTGGATGGATTGGCGAACCTCTTTCTCATCCATTGGCGCTTATTCGAGGTCCTAGCGGAACATTTGTTGTTTCAAAGAATGTGATAATTATTGGCCGAAATTGTGCAAATTCGATTACAGATCTTGTCGTTCAGGTCATTTTCAGAATTCCTTTCGTTTGATTTACTTGTTATAGGAAATGCTTATGGTACATGATCTTATAAATTGAATACTGTATTTTATACCCGGATTCCCTAGTTTTAGAAAATACTTTATAAAAAATGATTACTTTTAAGTACTTGTAAATAAAATGTTAATACCTTCTTAACCTTCCATTCGTTAAATCAACGAAATAATTAATACTTAACAAAGTTCTTCCAAATTTTAATTGACAACTGTTCTTCAGTAAAGTAAGCTTTGATACTTTTTCATAAAGGAAAAATACATTATTTCAGGAAAGCAATTACATAAGCAAATGTCACGTTGTTCTGCATTATACTGGTCAACCGAATGGCTGGAATATCAAAGTGAATGGGAAAAACGGTGTGCTCATCAATGAAGTTCTTTATGAACAATCTGAACAGGCGCAAAGTATTCCGTTTAGGTATGTATTGATTTATCGTAACAAGAACAGTAATAGTACTGTCTGGATATTCAGTGTAGTGCATCCGCTGTTGATTTTCACAATTATATTCTGGATACATTGCGTGTCATGCTGCTGAGTAACTCTGAATTGTGATGCATATATTTCGTTGTTGTTTGATATTTGATTTTGATACTTGAGTTAAAATTTTTTTTTTTTTAATCAAAATATACTGACAGAAATTTTTGATACATTCTTGTAAAATTTCAGTTTGATTCAAGACAGTTTAAAGTTAAAGTTATCTATTGCCTTTTATAAATAACCGAAATGATTTTAATTGTACCGCGCAAGAGATTGCACTGATTTCTTCATAAATTGATGATAATTTTCGAATTATGCATTGGCTGATTGGATGTAATGCCCGGTTTCATTTAATGTAGGTGTTGCACACAAGTCAAAGTTGATAAAATGCAATTAGAATGTGAATCGATGTTCAAAGTATACAAAAATTTCAGAACAATTTATCGACGAAAAGACCTTAGGATTTTTGGAAAACTTTGAATTTAAGGGTTTTTATTTTCTTACTAGTGAAGATTTTTGGTGGCTCTAGAAATGTTTGTTGGCTTTGATGAACATTTTTCATTCCTTGACTATGATAACTGTGAAATTATAGGAAATCCTCTATCGGTTTTTTAAAATGTTTCTTTTTTACCTGTTGTTGTGGTATCAAAAGAGATTCTACAATTAAATCTGGGAAAAATTTTTATGTTTTTTTCAATTCATTAGCGGCCCTGTGTCCATCTGGTATTTGTTAATGAGAATAGTTGTTCAATCGTAATTGTAGCAGCCCTTTTCAATACGAAATGAATATATTAGCAAAATCTTTGTAAATCAGCTTGCAAGTTCGTTAAAATTTAGATTTGAATAAGTAACTGAAAACCTTGAGGGATGATTGAAATAATTTATTAGTAAAGTTCGGATGTGTTTCAAATGTTGTTTTATTTTTAATTATCATCATTTAAATCATTCAGTTACTGGTCCATTCAGGTGTAAATTTTGTGTAGTTGAAAAGGGTTGGGGTGAGGATGAAAAGCGAAGGAATGAAAGAGTAATGGTGACGAAGCGGTAAGATATAGCCTGTGACTGGTGAAAAATTGAAATTGAAAGTTGCTTAGTGTAGTATGATTTTTCGAGATTGTTGAGCGGAACATTGAAGCATCGATAAGCAGTGAAGGTGGCTCATCGATACACTCTATTGGCTCATCGATACACCCTATTCTTATCTACGCATTGCTGCAAATAAGTATATATATATATATATATATATATATATATATATATATATGTCACAAAAACAATATCTGCATTTCTTCTCTTTATTTTGCTTAATTTTTGGAATAATCACTGAGATGTTAAATCGATAACTCTTATATCAATTTTTAATTACTGAAGACATAGAAAGTAAGATAGTTAATAATTTCCGATAAAACAGTACTGAGCTCGGTTATATGAACCAGAAGTTTTTCGTATTTCTGTATTTTATCTTAGGGAAGATGAGGAAGACTAATTAGGGATGGGAACGCTATGGTCGATAATTAACATATAATTGGTTGAAGAATTTGGTTGATTGAGTCATCTAGATCTCATGTATGTATTCGCACAATAAAATAACGACACTTTTTGTTGATTTAGCCGATAGAACGAAATATTTAAAATAGTGCAGCAATAAATAATATCGGTGAATAACCGTGTTTCATATTTTTCAGCTGTGTTTTTCGTTTTCCTTCTACACGCGTTATCATGCTGTTCTGTGGTATGGAACAAATATCTGGAACTGCGATTTCGCTTGATTCTGTCGTTAGAATGAAGGGAAGTGAAATGAATTCAGCAATTTCCTTGACAGGTATGTTGTTTTCATTTCAAGATATCACTGATTGGAATTTCTGATCAGTTGGGATTTGTCAACTGATCGAGCTGTGAAATACAAATTGCAAGCGATGCGGTTAAATTGGCTAAATTAATTGTATTGAAATTTTGACCTTCGTGAATTGAAGAAATTAAGCTTTTTTTTTTCTTTTTTTAAGATTAAAGATAAGTTTTATTTATTCGAATTGTATATAAATCCAATGAAATCATATCGAAAAATTATATTTCCAAGAAAATTTAGACGAAGAAAAAAGAGCAATATTGCTAAACAATCTGTATCATTTAAGTTTCGAATCCAGAAAACGACAATAATATTTGCTTTTACAGAATCAAATAAAATATTTTATTTGTCCGATAAGCTCCATGCGGAAGAAGACACGAGCATATCGAAAAGTGAACACACTAAACCAATCCAAAAATCTTCGGATAGTTCTGCAGGAGCAAAGTACTCTTTTTTCGCGATTTAGTTCTATTTGTAAGCCCCTACTTCTTTGAGATAAATCAGTTTATGCTTTTTAATGCTCTTTGCTGAGCTACTAATTTCATATTTCCTTGATAGGACATTTAATTTTTTTTTTGTACTAATATGTATTGATGCATTATGCGCTTAAAATGTTTTATTTGCATTCCTTTTTTGGTTTCTGAAAGCAGTTACATTAAGTTTTATGTAATTCTGCTTAATCTTTGTTTAACCAGTAGCACCGCTAATTCATGATCTCTTTTTTCATTCTTTAATCTTTATTCATTTGGCAGACTACCAGTGACTTATTGTGTTCACGTCTTCTGAAATTGTCTAATCGATGCTTTTATATTATACTGTGACAAGGTACATGAGGTGTCAGAAATAGAATTTATAGAAACCTGAACTATACTTCTCTTTCTTTCAAAATTTGAAGTTTCATTTCAAATTTTCTTCTTTCAACTTTCGTTTCCTTTCTTTTTTATGCATTACTGTTTAATAATATTTATATATGTTTAGTGTCAATATTGGATCACCAACATCAAATTCGACATCCGATTTTGATCAAAGCTGCAAAGGTATTTTGAAAATACCGCACCAATTTTGATCTGTTTGTTTTTCCATAAATAATTACTAAACTTTTGCTTAGTAGATAATTATAAATGAAAATTTTGTAGAAAATTATAATGCTTCGAATGAAAAGCCACCGTATTCATACGCGCAGTTGATCGTCCAAGCTATTTTGAGTTCACCAGATCAGCAGATAACTTTGTCAGGCATTTATAATTACATCGCAAGTCATTATCCGTGGTATCTGTTTACCGATAAGGATTGGCAAAATTCGATCCGTCATAATCTTTCATTGAACGGTTATTTCGTAAAAGTAAGATAGCCATTTATTTCTTTAATATTTCGTAAATTTGATCTCATTTCAGTAAATCATAGCTTTTGTAGTGTTTACGATAATTTTGACGTGCCCATTTATCTGCCAAAAAAGATTTCAGTCAAAAGCAAATTGAGGAAAACAAAATTAAAGCACAATTCCACTTTTCAGTTTGACTAAAAGTAAATATTGGGGAATCTGAAAATTTTTGAAACAAATTTCAGGTCGCGCGCTCTCAGGAAGAATCTGGTAAAGGTTCATTTTGGAGAATGGAGTCATCTTCCGCTCCGCTTAATTTCGAATTAGCTTATAAAAAGAGAAAACCAAAACTGTCAAAGAGTAACAAGTAAATGATTTTTGTAGTATTGGTTGCTGGTTTTATTTATGAAGAAACCTGGCGTTATTTTTTGCTTTCCTCTTTTCTTGAAATTGTTGTTGACACATCACCCAAGTATTGTTATGTTACTTTTTCCATTTTTTTTTTTCAACTAGCGTTTCTTATTTTTACGTTCCCGTTTTCTGCCCGTTAATCGCTTAAATTTCTAACATGAACATTGTTCCAGAGTTTCGAATTTTTTAATGGATGTTGATCCACAATCTGTTGAGGAAGTTCCTCCAGGTATCTATGTTCTTCATTTGTTTGCTTTAAGCCTAAGAAAGTCACTTTCCTAAATTAATCTTGATAAATGAGGAAAAAAAAATGTAGTAGCATTAAAACAAAAAATGCAGTAGCACCAGTAGTGATACTAATATGTTATTCCAACAATTATAATTCATCAGATAATGGCAAATGATAATTTCGATATTAAGGAATTTGGCAAGGTCTGTATTTGATGCGTAACAGGGCTTCAGTTCTTTGCATATTCATATTTACAGTTTTATTTTTCTTTCTGTTCCTATGGTTTAAGAAGTAAGTGTGACTAGTAGATGGAAATTGCTGCAAAAAATTATTAAGTGAATATATGGGGATTTGCATAATTTGACAGTCTCAACTTTGTTTTCATATCATTTTGCCAAATAGCTAACTGTTTTTACCGTGCTAAATAGATGCACATATATAAGACATTCCAATTATGACTTGATGCATTGTTTTGGTTATTCAGAAAGAAGGTAAATGGATACCGCAGTTCCATGAACGAGAAATGAGTGCATAAATTTAGCTTGGATCCTTCAAGGGATGAATATGTTTAAATCGAATTTATATTGGCTGGCTGCAAACGTGCCCTTTTTTATGCTATGTTCAGGGAAATTCATTATAGCTTGAATGTTGCATAAATTTGTTCACAGAAACAGGATAAATTTTAGGGTCCGAATTGGAAAGGAGCGAAACAGAATCACATGTCTCCGATACACAGGATATTGATGATTCGGACGTTATGAATGAAGAATTAATGGCATCAAGTAATAGTAGCACTAGTAGTAGCAGTAGTAGTGCTAGTAGCACCAGCACTGAAACTGAAACTAGCAGCATGACCACCAGCAGTAGTAGCAGCAGTTTAAGCAGTACTACTAGCAGTAGCAGTAGCAGTAGCAGTTGCAGTTGCAGCAAAGCAAGACCGGATGCAAGTCATCCAGATTCCAATTGCGATACAGGTATGAGTTTTGCAAAATTTTTGAACTGCTTTTTTTCTTAAGGAAAGTAATTGAATAAAATTGGGACTTTTGAATATAATCTTTCGTGCTGGAATTCCTTATTGTTGGAAGCTACGAGGTCTAACTATTCGGAACAATTTATAACGTAGAAGATTTTTGGCAGCATAGAAATCGAAAATTTGTTAAGAATTTTTTGCCAAGATGTAATTTTCTTTAATGTAATTCATAAATCTACATAATCTTCTAAGAGTTTAATTTTCTTAACAAATGAGTATATCCCGTCTGCTCCTCACTGTGTTCAATGACTTATTTTTTAAAAACTTGCTTTTGAAATGCTGGAAGCTTTATCTCCTCCATCCTCGTTTCACGATGAAAATTTGCATATGGTTGAGTAAAAATTTTCCTGTTTCTTACATCTTTCCTTTTGATTACATTTTCTGTACCGAAAATTTGCATAAAGTTTAAATGAGCATGTTTGGATGTATAAGAATCAGTTGCAAGATGGGAGGTATCGAGAACGGTTGCTTCGGGCGGATGGGTAAAAATAGGGTTTGCGCTTGCTCTTAATTTGAAAAACAACACTTGTGATTTTTCATGGTGCACAGATTTGTATTTTATTGCAATTTTGATCTCAGTTAATCATTCCAACAAATCACTGTTTTCCAGATAGTTCTGCCGATACAGAATTTCCGTCTTCGATGAACCATTCGCAAAATCACGCTTCTTCAGGTAATTTTAAATTTAGACAGTTGTTTATTGCAATGTCTTATTTCTTGTTTTTCAGATTTAATTTAAATTTTATTTCACAACGACTCCTATGAGATTTTGAATTTATTTTTTGAACATTCAAGTTTCTTAGATTTTTTTTTTTTTTTTTTGATAATACCATATATGACGATCTGGCATTGTTATGAAAACTTTGAGTTTATACTATTTTGGGCAATTATTATTTGAAAAAAGAAACCTCTAATTGATAAATATAACGCAAATTTGTTAGATAATTGACCACATTGAATTTTCAGCGGTCTGATTTTATTAATTCCGTTTATTTTTATATATTTCATTGAAACTGCTGAACTACTACTCCTAGCAATCCTGATGTAAGAAATCAAAATCCATACATTGCATTTTCTCCAGTGATGTTTTCAAACACTTAATTAGAAAAAAATTTTGCATTTTATGTCAGATTGCGCATTTATCTTTTCAAAGAAACAGAAATTGTTATCTATTATGCTGGTTTGGTCTGATGAAATTCATTGCTGAATATACTTTTTATAATCCTTATTTAATAATTTCTTTTTAGTTTCTCAGTATTGATATTATTTCCAGACAACAATCATCATTCAAAAAAACATGCAGCCATATTCTCTGTGCAGGATAACAAAGTGTTACAAGAAGGTATGCTGAGATTTGCACACAGCGCACCGTGTTCTCCGAAAAGTAAGTATAATCTTCAGTTTTCATTCGTTGAAAAATTCTTATTATATTTACAGCAGATGTGACTTCTATTCCGAAATTATTTCCTCAACACTGAAGTTCCAGCTGCTGTTTCTTGGAGTCATTTCCTGAAATAATCATGATATCTTATAAGCAGTTGTGATATTGCTATATAAACTATGATTTCTCATTGAACTGTTGTAAACTATTATTTTTGCAAAAGAAATAAATAAAACACTGAACTCTTACGTTATTGGCCATGATATACCTTTGAGCATTGGGTTAATTGTAAGTTGAATTTACAGCAAACATCGCATTTCTTTCAAATGTTATTTGGGTTTTGAGTGAATTAATATTATTACCATGAAATCATTCTGACTGAAATTTTAAGCGATTTGAATGATTGGCTAAAAATATGAAGCTAATATAAATTAATTGTCAGTTGCAGACGTATTGTCACGACCGGAATTTCGTTCCTGCGGTGCAACGTTTAGAGTTCGCCAGTCTGCGAAAGATGGACGTTCTCGTTTACAACTCTGTCCTTCAGCTCCGGAATATCGATCTGTCAGTATCAACAAGGTATTTATATTTGTGAAAATTTTGTTTTATGCAACGAACTCACTGATAGAATTTTCCGGAAGCAATTCGATCAGTGGTTCTTTATATATATATTTTTTTTTATATTGAAATATTGGTGCATGGTCTACTTATTTTTTGATTTATTGAGGAAGAATTAACAATTCTACATTCGAACACTTTGCAGATTTAAACTTGCAGGCGTTAGGCTCTGATGCGTTGCATCCAGTCACTTCATATTCGCGGAATGGAACAAAGAGTTTGAGCACGACACCTGTTCGAGAATTGCTTCAAGGTGAAATTATTATTTAAGGATTACTTTTTTCGGTCAGAGGTTTCTTTTCTGGAATATCGAGTAAGTTAGATATTTGCTGAAGTCTGGTACTTTACATGATTTGATGACTGGTTAATGATTATTATTGTAAATATTGAAAAATGAGAGTAATGAAAGGATTCTATCAAAATTTTTTGTTCTTTATGAACTGAGTGGGGAAAGTATGCCCGTTTTCGAAATTGGTGCAGTTATGATTGGAGATCCTAATGCAAATGTTCTTGAAAGTTTGGAGTCGATCATTTTCATTTTTTAATATTTCATTTTTTTTTTATTTTTTGATTTATTTATTTATTTTTTGAAATCTGAAATTTGAGAAATCTCGTAATTCGGTTTCACTTCATTCTCTATCGAATTGTGGCTTATTTCAATTTATTGCTTAAATGAAATTGTAATAGGTTCGACTGGATTGAAACTCGAGGATCTCCGACCTGATCTCATTTTGTTGAGCAATTCAAATGAGCCACAACATCATCAAGCTAGTGGGAAGGAAGCACAACCGCATCACTCCAACAAACATCAAAGTCCCACCCACTTGGCACGAGTAGAGAAGCCATTTGTCAGTGAAAAAATGATTGTCGCATCAAGTGCAAAAGCTTATTCGTACACAAGACCAGAGCAGCAACACACAAGTTCATTTAAAACATCTGGCATGCAACAAGTCATCGGCATCAAAAATTACGGTGGAGATGCTGAAATTGTCGTTGAAAACGAAGTCACTCAAGAAAACGGCTCTTTTAAACAACTACCAATCATGCGAAAATATGGTGTCGATGAATCTGTCAAGTTGAGTGCATCCGAAATCAAGCGCTTATCTGGAGAATGCTTCCAGGAAGATATGCTGATTCAGCGAAAACGAACATACACTGAAGCTATTGCTGATATTGGGATTCAGAAAGAACATAAAATTACTAAAGTAATTCCTTTCATTATTCTGATCTCTTTAAACATGCGGCATATTAAAAGTTTAGAAATCAAGGATAGTATTTCTATAAAAAGATTTGAGTGTCACATTTCAGGAAGAATCATTGTACCATAAACACTTTTTTTCCTTCTTTTTTCCCTTTGTATTTCCAAAAAAAAAAAAATGAAAAATTTTTTCAGAAGTCCAAAAAAGTTGACAAAATATCAGCTCCTCGTGCAGAAAAAGTGATGGAGAAAAAGCAAGACGAAGTCGATGTACAACTTGCTTTAGGAGCTGCACAAATTAATAATAGAGGCGCTATTGGGATAGGTTATTTCCAAAAATTTTTTGAAAATTAAGGTCCAAGGAAAATAATAAAAGCAGTTCTATCTGCATAAATTATTTAATTTTGTTCTGTTTTTTTTTCAAAATTGATATACAGTTGGATAGTTTTATATATCAGTTGCCAACTAAAAAATGGACATAATTAACTATATGTCAACAGAATTTCAACAACTTTGTTCTTGTCAATTCTTGATAAATGACGGAGAATAAGGTTGTATATTCGGTTAATTATATGTTTTCAGGAAATCCTTTATTGACTTCACCACCTTCTGCAAGGTCAGAAACTACCATCTCGACTAATTCTGATTTTCTGGCGCAACAGTTTCAAATTGCTGATAACATGAACCAGAATCAGGTTTATCCTAACACCGCCGAAGCTGAATCTGTGCTTGATAAACTGGAGCTTGCAACAGCTGTTTACTCTGCGCAGTTGGAATGGCTACGAAACAAGGTATCTGAAGAAATGCCATCGCAGCATCAATCAGACTTTGTAACAAATCTGAATTCACAACCACAAACAAGCACCGCTACGACGGCACAGCTGGCAGACAGCTGGCATGTTGCAGCCATGGCAAGTTCGGAATTTGCAGCAATATGTCAACGCTTGTTGGAAAAACCTGACATGCTGAGCACATCACAGCCAGCTCAACCAGAGAATGCACCTGTTACTGGAGCAGCTTCACAGAACATGCCTAGTTACAATTCTTTGCTATCAGATGTCGCCTTGGTGACGGCAGTTTCGCAGCTGGAGGCTACTGCACACATGCAGTACCAGTCAAAAATTCAACAGATATCAGCCTCTGTCGAGTCATTAGGGCATCTTTCCAGTTACGTCAATTATATTAAAACGCTTGCGGGAGTTCTGGTGTCGCAAAGTCAGCCACAGTCATCGGCTTCGGTTGCTCCAACAAACGCTGAACAGCAGCAACATCATCAAAACCATTCGCCTGAGGAGCTGCAACCGCAGGCACAACCACAGTTCACGTTCCCTAATTATTCCTTTCCAACTACCTTTCCACCTAATAATCCTTTCTTAGATCATGATTTAAATTTGAATATCGGTCAGTGGTTCAATTATATGCGATTGCTAGCAATACAATCTAACTCCGCAAGGCTCCATATGCCACCTGCCACTACCCCATTGTGGAATCCTCTCTCTATGACTGATCCGCAGAATGCATGCACTCTGCTGTCCATATTTCCGGATTCACAGCAACAACTCTCTGATTTAATTCAACCCAACTATGATAATATTAACGGAAATCATGGGATACAACATCCTAACGATTTACAAGCTGCGGAAATACTAGCTGCAATCTCGTCGATTAGCAAATTGCCTTCTGCACAGTAAAGGTATTTTTACTGCCGTAATTTCTGAAATTTTAATCAGTAGAAAAATATCTTGATAATACTGATATTGGAAAATAGAGTGAGGACAGAAACAGTGGAGGGCTTCAGTAGATTTTTGGAAATAATAAAATGAACTGTCATGATTGTGAGGAGAAGTGCGTATGTATATGGTGGCCTTTATTTGTCAAGAGTTTTACATAACCTCGTGAGTTAGGTTGTCAAATCTCTTAGGAGCGTGTTGAAATAATTTTACCATCGTCGTACAATCCAAAAAGTCTCAAAATTTGAGCTGATACAGGTGCATCTTTTGGGATAGCTACACACTTTAATTTTTTCATTACTTTTTGATGAATTATTTGACAAAAGAGCCTCATGCCTTCTTGGATTGAATATATTCATTCAAAGTAAATAGACAAACGAAAAACTAATCATTAAAAAACTATGAAATTCTTAGTATGTTCATTCATTTTTATTATAATGTAAGTGTAAAGGATTAACAAGTATTTGATTTCTGGCAGCATAATTTTTGAGATAAGCACCATAATTTTTTTTTCTTGTTATTTCTTTTAAAATTTCCTTTTTAATCCACCAATTTGCAATTGTTCTTTTTCTCCTCTCTATCTTTCCCTCTCTCCTTTTCCATTCGTTTGTCTATTCATTCAGCTGAAACTAGCTTCATTTCCTCAGCAAATGTAAAAACAATTTAAATCTTGTATTTTTAAATTAAAAAAAATATTCGACTATCGGTACTTTGTCATCTACCTTTTTTATTATATTCCACCGTATTTGCAATAGTAATGATGTTAATAATAATAATAATGATAATAATGCACAGTAATTTATGAAAGAGGAATTATTGTCGTAATTGATGATGTAAAAAATTGTTGCGACGGAATCTTATTTTGCTGCGGGTTCACACTATGAAAAGTCATTTACTTGTTGTGGTATGCTACAGGGTGCTTATATGTGCTATATCCTCATCAATGATATTAGGTAATTGGCCTATATATGAATGTACTTGAAATGATATCGTATTATTTTGTACTGCTACGGAAACCCAATTTTGAAATGAAATTTGTTATGAAACTGATTTTTTTTTTTTGTTCATTCTTTTAAGCGGTGCTTTGCAGATTCGTTGTGTTATACTATGAGAGAATGAGATGCATCATTTTATCAAAATTTTACCTCTTTTTCTCGTTGAATGTATTTATCTGTTTTGATTTCATTAATGTTGGAGTTAACTTATCGTTTATCTCAAAATTTAGTCGTTACTTGTACGATGTTTATGCCCTTAAAATTTAATTCTGTTAATGGTGCACGGAAGATCCGGGATCTCTGGATTCTTAATGTTCTGGCTATAGTATGCAATTCTTTTTTCTTGACATCCTGCAAACAAAGTGGGGGAAGCGTAAAAGACTTGAAAATTTTTTGGAGAGCAAACGAACTTGTTATTCCTCTGAAATTATCAAAGTACAGGGCATTCGATGTTGTTGTATTTGGTTTCATTTTTGTCGAATAAAGGTCTTTTTTAAAATTATAAATCTGAAATGCATGGATCTCAAAATGTAACGGGTATGTATGTCTTCGCAGAACCCGGAAAGAAGGAAATGCACATTTCCCTTAAATCCATTTTCCCATCCTTAAAATCTTAGCATCTGTTAATGTTTCGCAAGCGTATTATACCTACTGAATATTTTAGTGTTATTTCAGCACGGTAGTTGGGTAATGTGACATGTGTGGTAATAAATGAAAAACTTCAATAATAAACAATTTACCCGCGTCAAAGGAACCTCGTGATTTCAATTTGATTGTACAATCTGAAGAAAAAAAGAAACAATGAAAATGGGGATAGAAGTAAAGAACGATGAACATAAGAAACGAAGCAAAGCTAATATCCATTCCCCACAAGCACATTTTGTAAATACAGCCAAACTGTAAGATAAAGGTAAAAATGAAGGAAACACGTGCGGCTTGTATACAAACTGGATGATTAGCAAAGACTGGCTCCCACTAGACTATGTTTCGGTCATTTGAGTGCAATGCAAATCTTTTGATTGTAGATCAACCTGAAAGTACCTTACAGTGTTAACCGCCCATTCCATTTAAATGATCTGTACTTTAGGCTCCCGATGATATCTTCAGCGAATTCTCATTTAGAGTAAAACCTGACAGACTTCAAAAATTTTACTGAGAAAATGAAAAACTTTCAGAGAAGCAAAAATCCCATCAACTTCGAAAATCAAGACGATAGTAGTAACTTAAAGAAAAACAAATACTAAAATTATGAACATAAGTAAATATATTTGTATATTTATGGAAAAAAAAAGTGGCGTCTTTTCGTATTATGGCGTTTCTAAGTGATCACCGGATTCCGAGATTTTTTAATCATAGAGGAATAAAGGAGAAAGAAAAAAAGACACTGTGGCAATTCTTTTTTCTTTTCCTGTTGTATTTTTAAGTGACCACTGGATTTCAAAATCTTTTGTGTAAGCTATTTGAAAAGAGTAAAATTTGTACATCAGAGGTAGTAGTTGCTATTTAGAACATCAGATGACCAGTATTCAGTGAATACGTATATGTCTTCTTGGACTTCATGACATTAAGCGATTTGAAGTTGACCCGGAAAGTCCGGAAATAAGAGTATTGATGAGAAATGAAAGAAAAAAAGGGTAAGAAAATGACGAAATCTTTGTGACAAACATTTAAACAAAGTAGCAAAATAACGACAATAAACAATCGTCTTTTTCATTCCGGAAATACGCTTATGAAATCTTATGTTAATAAAAAACCAAAAAAAAAAAGTGCATCCCTAGAAATAGTGAACTTTAAAATGACAGGAATTTTTTCGCACTACTTTAGAACCCATGTACTTCTTATAACCTTTCGTGTAATTATCAACAAATGAAAGTTTTAACAAACTTCCTTTTGAAAATATTCCTAAAACGAAAATGAAATCCTATTTTCTTTCCTAAAAAAATAATACGAAATTTTAAAAATAAAATATTCTGTAGAACAATTTTTCGAGACGATCTTGGTCTCACTAGCAATGAAAAAGTAGAGAAAGTTCTAATGTTATGTCAAAACTGTATACTGTTACAAACCATCATAATATCACAACTGAAAGAAGTAGTTATAAAGTATTAGTAGTAATAGTATTAGTAGCAGTGCAGTAGCAGTAGTAGAAATAATAATAATATTAGCATTTTTGTTATTATTGTAGCAATAGCAGTAGCAAATAATAATAACAGTAATAACAATAATAATAATAGAAACAACGGTAGTTGTTACTATTATAATTGTTATTGTAGCAGTAATAGAAAGAATAAATACCAGTAACATATGACTGTCTAAATTTAACAACCTGAGTCGAGAACATACACAGAATACAGTCCAGAAACCCGTTTGATTCTCAATATATTCCGTTCTATGTTTCACCAGTGGGAAAAAATATGGGACAAAGATAAATATTAAAAAATTGCGTTTTTTGGGAATATTTCACACAATAAAAAAAAAAAAAAAAAAAAAAAAAAAAAAGAAAAAAAAAACATAACTAAAATGATCTGATTCTGACAAAACCAAAGACAACAAAAAAGTAAAGCATATTTCTTTTCACATAAGCATAATCATAAGCCAACAATAATCAGCTGATCAATCAAATCGTCTGCAGGACCGAATATGTGTGATATGTCGAAGGTACGTTTCAAGTAGGAGGCAACACGCTGCAATTTAAATTGTCGTGAAATGCTGCACAGGTTTAAATTTCAAAAACTTAAAGCTAAGAAAAACTTAGAGCAATATCTTTAAATTAATATTTTATCACTTTCTGCATGAATTTCTGCAGATTTACTTCCTATAAAATGCAAGGAAGAAAAAGCAAAGCAAACAGATGATCATCAGAAATTTCCACAATCAAAAGAACTTATTATAAAAATTACGACCGTAAATTTTCGCCATAATCTTTACTAGAAATGCGCAATTGAAGAAAACAAATATCAATTTCCTAAATATCTTTCTAGGCGTTTCCTTATTTCAATTATCCGTGATTTTATAATTGCTCCCTGTTTTTTCCATCAATTTCCGGACATTATAAATGTAAAAAGTAAAGCATGAAAAAAACTTTAATTAAATGTATGGAGTGAAACACGACGAAAACTTTGATTAAATGTATGTTAAGTATAAAAAATGAAACTTGAAAAAGCATACAAGACAACTTCGCATGTATGTCCAACTTCTTAAATGACAGAAATCAAGGAAACTAACGATAAGAGTGGATGTCATCATGAGCATGTTAGAATATAGCTCGGTGGCTTGCCGTCCTGTACGATCACGGGTGATTTGGGCATACAGATAATTCAAAAGTTTTGTTCTTTCCATTCCCACAGTAGCCCTTCCTCTTACAGATAATCCATCAGCATCTGTAACAAAAATATCTTATGCGAAACTTGAAAGTTATGCTCTCTATCTACCCTATCAAATTCAGTTACCATCATTTGACGCATAATAGGACGGATAAGTTAAAATATTACATTTTAAATTTATTTCCAGATTTTGAACAATGCTTCGATGTTCATTTGGAAAAATCAACAGTTACATTTTAATACAAACTACCTTCACTGGAAAATTAGAGTCAAAATAAAAAAAAAGAAAAAAAAAAGTTGGATCAAATAGTAACCCGGATTGAAAAAGAGCATAATTTTGTACAGAACCATATGACTTTCGGAAAGTTTAAGCCGCAAAATTTGCTGACATACGCCATCAATGAGAAGGGCATTTATTGGCAGAATTTTCTTCCTAGAATCATATACGTATATCATTATAGAATAGCAGATTGCTCCATTTTAATTAACTTTGAAATTATAAGAAAAGCTCATAAACTAGGAAATACTAAAAAAAAAAAAAATTCCTACCCACTACTGAAAGTATTACTTCCGTCTATATCTTCCCTTTCCAGAAAACGTCCATCTGGATACCACAACCGTTCAATCTTCACAATTTCATCAACTGCTCCGTTAGGCTCAATTGATAACCCTGTGATTATGATAGCATAACAGCAGAACTATGCAATTTACTATTTCTTTGGATTCATTTTTTTTCTTTTTTTTTTGAATTCATGCAAATCTATTCAGTTTTCCTATTAGATGTAATTTCATAACTCGAAATTGCTAACATTACAATGATATACCGTAACAAAAATCATTATAAAAGTTCATAATGCATGAGTTTATGAAAGCGCGTAAAATAATAACAACCGATAATTGAGATTCATTAGAGCTCTATAAGAGATATAATTTATAGCAAGTTGTATTCTATTAATTTAAAATTCCTTGAATATAATGATTGAATCGAAAAAATATATAAATCTGAACATACTTGTACTAGATATTGGCGAAGTTGTTAACAAATTTTCCAAAGAATTGCTTAACGACTGGTTTTTTTCATATTTACACGAAAAATAAGCTAATTGAATGAGCGGATAGACAGGAGCAAATGCTTTAATTAGTGCCAGCTGTAAATAATTTCAATACACTTGCAATTCTTTTAACGATGCTTATCTAATAAAGATCATATCAATGCTACTACTATAAAACAGAAGTTATTCAATACTTTAAAGGGACAATCAGCCAGTAAATGAATAACTAAATATAAAATGAACCCAAAATTTCAAATTATGCCATCCTTTATCAAACTGTAAGATAAATCCATATTAACAAAATTAAGAATGCTTTCTCCTCATAAAATTTCATATGTCACACCTGAACCATGAATGATATCAATTAAATTACCTTATCATTAAGAAGAAGTTGTCTCATTTGTGGGATACATTTTGCCCATTCTATCATCAGTGTTAGATCTTTGACAAACCATGCGCGCATATTTCCACGATCACAGGGTATCGGAGTTGTAATAGGTTCCTGTAATTTATCAGCATTACTAAATTTTTACCTTTTTTTGAGTATTTCTATTACCAACCATTTACGCTTTATATTTCTGCTACCAATCTTTTGCAGTTGATAGAAAGTTTTCAAATAATTCAAACATCCAAAAATGGTGCAAAAACATTGACTTCCTCGTTGCTGAATTTTTCCGATCATTATTTTTTTTTTTTTTTGACAGTACTCAAAAATTCGAACGGTCAAATGAAAAATTTTAAATATTTACCACTGGAACTGTGTAAGCTGAAAGCCAAGCTTCATCATCTAGAAGTCGTCTATCGTACATACATGATGCAGCTGAAGTATGAGGAGGAAATTTGTTCGAATAACGGACACCATCAAGTTTGTGTTCCAAACTTAATAGATCGGAAAGCAAACTAGACATTTCAGTCTAAAATACATTAACACAATTATCAAACCTAAATCATTCTTTAGTGATAAAAAAAAATAACAAATCTTTTTTTTTTTTTTTCTCGAATGATCGTACTAAATATCAATAAAAGAACAATGGAAATTTGATAACTTAAAGTACTGTAATAAAAATTGGTTATATAACTCTATCGCAGTGTGTAAATATTGATATATGATATCTGCACTATGTTGAAAGTTAACTAACTTGTACATCTTGGATGTCGTGATCGAGATATGATCCATTACTGCTGGGTCCCAAAGTATGACCGGCAAAGCTGGACGATGGACTTGCAATTGCGTCATCGATGGAACTAAACAAATTACTCGCGTAAGACTAAAATGCCTGTATTTCAAAATTATATTTACAATTTAAATGTATTTGAATTGAAACAAAGTTTTGAAAGAATAAAATCCATACAGAGTGCTTTGGGGACTGTTTTCTCCTTCCTCTCTCATCGGCTTCCCGTTAAGAATATCGTTGCTATCGCACGGCTGTTTCTCGTTTTTCAACTTTTTCAAACGTTTGGTATAACGAATCTTGTCCCTATCATGTTGGATAGCTATAATTAATTAAATTTGTCAAAATCTCATTTTGTACATATAAATTAAAAATACAATTGTATAAATTATATCTGTAGTCTCAAACAATATCAATAATATCACTAAGATTGATAATCGTCCGATGAAATATTGATGATATGGTAGTAAATGTTAGATCTTATTTCATATTTCAATAGCGATGTTCCAGAATACTGAAAAGTTTTGTCCTTATTCTTATAAAAACTGACTGGCAAGTACCAATACTGTAGAAATGTACTCGATGATGGATAATATTGGCTAAAATTTAAAAAATACACTCTCTAACACTAAATACTAATGATATTAATTATAATCATGGCTGACCATTTGGATCCATTCCCATTTCGAAGCATTTTTTCAATCGACAACTTCGACAACCACATCGTACAGCTACAAAAACAAAAAATAAAAAAAAGTCGCAAAATTTTTGTTAAACAGGTTGAAAATTTGAATGATATCCTCTCAATTAGTTATGGTCTGTCTGTCATTTTAAAATATATGATGTATTTTTTCTTTTGAAACATCTGTATATTTTTCTTTTAAAAATATGATTTAATTGGAAAATTATCAATCATCTATGTTATTATCCAAAAACTTACATTTATCAACGATGCAATCATCAGAAAATTGGCATTGGAAAGCTTGCTTATTCTGAAAAATTAAAGATTTCAATTATATTTTAATTATTTGGGATAAAACAATTTCACATAACCGAAAAACAAAACTGGAAATTCATGAAAGCCTAACAAAAAAGAGTGGTAGCTACCTTTATGTACATTTCGTGAGAATTGTAGTGAAGAATTCAAACGATTATTTACTTCAAACTCTTCAGTTATTTTTTCCTTCTTTATTTCAGATTTTTTTTTTTTTTAATTTCAGGCTTCAAAAAAAGAGAAATACAATAAAACAGACCACAAGCGCACGCCGGAAAAATGTTTTACAACCATTGCAACTAGCTACCGAATAATGGATACCACTCGCCAAATCCGAGCAAACAACACACAATGTACCTTCCGGAATTTTTTCTCTTCCTAAAAAAGAAAAAAGAAAGAATTTAATTAAGTGAAATCATAATTTAATCTTTTGCAAATTTCTAAGACAATATCAATTTGAAATTCTGCTCCTTTTGAATGGCTTTTCATTAATGAGAAAATAACAAAAAACACACAAATTTCTACTTTTTTGTTTATTAACACATGAATTTTCAATTATTGCTCAGAGGAAAAAAAATGTTTTTGAAATATATGTAGGCATGTTTTATGCATACATTTACAAGAAATTTAAGTCTCATCAGAAGTAGTAAACAATGGAATTTCAAGGATTCTGGAACGATTTTGTTTTTATTTTAATAAATCATTTATATCAAATAAACAAAATCGTCTTCTCTTTCTTTGATTTTTGGAGGAAGAAAATAAAAAAAAGAGGACATTACTGTAATGAATTTTCAAAAAAAAGTAACGAATTAATTGCACCATTTTCAGATGGCCAAAAACGATTAATGTCAAATTGATTAGGTAAGTGGAAATTTTAGGAATAAAAACACAATTTTAATTCAAATGATAATTAACAAAGAGATATGATACATGAAATGTGAGAAAGTTGAAAGCATTCATGAACTATACAGTTTAAATGATCTGAATTAATATTGAAGATGAAATGATCGTAACATAACGTAGCGAAAATAGTGAAAGAAACGTTAATTAGTTTGAAGTCATAACTTTGTTCTCCGATTAATGCCATACGAATTGTAAAATTTACGGAAACTGCAAAACTTACTGTTATTAGGCATATCAGTTCGGAAGGTGCAGAAGTCTGATTAAAGATATACATTGTAGAAAATACTAGAAAAATGCGGGATCTTTCGCCATTTTAGGGAAATTCCATCAAGATAGACCGGTGTAATTCTTCAAATTACCATGTAACCTTCAAGTTTATGCTGTTGAAGGATAACATGCAAATAGGTAAATGTACGTGACGTTTAAATCAAGAAGCATACGGAAGACAATCATAGTTTGATGATTTTTTAATTTAGGAAATGGGAAATTTTATGAAAGAAATGTTAACCGAAATATAATGATGAATTTTGAAATGCGATTGGAAAAATGTCTTGTAAATTTTTACCATTTCAATTATAGCAAATCGTTCATATGCATGCCCGAATATCATTTGACTGTCCTGTCATCAACTCCAGCTATTTTGATTTTATGACACGAGTTCCTCTCATGTGACCAATTTCTTTATGACATTTCCAGAGAGACCCCACATGACCTAATTTTTGCACTCATTTATGCTGTTTTCCTTCACGTGTACACGTACACCAAGTATCCTTTTTTCCCTTTGACGTGGACACACGTCAAATAACTAAGATTGAAGTAAACAAAAAGAATTTTCATTTTAAAATAAAAATCGTGACTTGAAAAAAAAAAAAAAAAAAAGTAAACGATTCAATCAAATTACCACTATATATCATAGATGCTTTTTTTTTCTGATTTAATTTTAAAAAATTTTAAAAATTCATAAAATTTAAAAATTGTAGAACAAAAAAAAGAGACAAATATCAAATGTCACAAGGTGAAATGATTAGATAACAAGATGATAAGAGATAAAAGACTGAATGGATAAGGACGGGCAGAATATAGAAGGACAGGGAGCCACTCCTGGACAAGCTTCTCGTTTCCTGGATGCCACCACGGATCGATCAAACGTCTTTGCTATCGGTCGAATTCCTACTCTTTTCTCTCTCTTTCTTTCTCCCTCCTTCTTATCTCCTCTCTTCTCTTCCTTTTTTCATCTTTCTCGGCAGGTTTTTTTTTTTTTCCCTGTTGTCAACAGGCGTTACATTCAATGTGACATACTTCGACCAGTTTCTCTCTGCTATCATTTTGTACACAACGTGAGATGATTTTACGTAACTTTAAATGAGGGTAATTTACACGTTTACGACTGTTTAACACAAACTTTTATCACTAATCACATTTATCAGTTTTGCAAAAAAAGGAAGAATTCAAATCGATAATTATCTCATTTATTCTCGTAAAATTTTATCCTTAATATTGAAAAACTATTAGTGTAACTTCCATTTCATTTCATGAATTTTATTTTATGAAATAGAAGTTCACAATCGAAATTTCACATTCAGATAGAAAGCGGGAACAATTTGCAGTTGTTAAGACGAAATTTTATAAAAATAAATGACATAATTAATTATTAATTTGAAATTGCCCTAGTTTTTTTGCAATGCTAACAAAGTGCAAACAGTCGTAAACATCATGTGATAAAATTTACTTTTCTAGATTTTTTGATATTGCCAATGAATATTTCTGCTACGTTTGAACGAAACATTTTTTTTGTCTTGAAACGACGAAATAATTCGAAAAATTTTTTAATTGAAAAAAAAGACGTTTGGCTTTTTTTTAAGTTCGAAAATTCATTCAAATTTTCAAAAGTTTTGATTTTTGATTTATTTTTTCCACTTATTGAAAAGAAATCAAAAGTTAAGTTTGGTGATATATAATAATAAACGGCAGAAAATTTTTTCAACAATGAAAAGTATGAAAAAGACAAGTATGGTTTGAATAATTGACATTTCATTATTTGATATTTGTTGATGCTTGATAGAACAAAAAAGAAATTTGAAGAAGGTAAGGCTTTCAATTGATGTATTGTATGCAGAGCAATGAATTTTAAATATACAAATAACTTTTTTTAAAAAAAAAAATTGATAATTTGGTAGAAATAAACTTAAAAAAGTAACAGTATTATTTTGAGATCAGATAAGAACATGAAAGGTCAACAATGTATAACGTTTGCAACCAGAACCTTCAAATAATCAAACAATTCTGGATTGGATCATTCAGTAACGTTACGGTCTGTTAAATGAAAAGTTTTCTAGGCTTGAAAATAATAAGAAAAAACTCTCTTCTCTTAATACTTTAGTAGTTAACGATGTTCTTGAATTATGATGAATTCTCGCATAGTGAAATAAATATCTGTTAAAAATTTGAGTACTTGGAAAATATTGTAATTATTTAGAAAATAACTGTATATTTATACATATATACATAATTATGGAAACGCATAGAACCGCAAACTAAATATCAAATTTCCTTTTTTTTTTTTAAATAGATCAAATTTCATTTTAAAAATCGTACTTCTTTTTCTCCTCTCGAAGTCACATGCATATTTTATTTTTCTATGAATATGAAGCAGATTATTTTTGAGATATATGCAAATTCATACCATTGCAATAGCGAGTGAAACAAATTTTTATATAACATTACCTTTTTCTATTCTCATTCGATCAGCTTATGCTTATTGGTTTTATTGACTAAATTTCGAATGACATGCCATCTAGAATTTTGGATTCATATAATCGAAATTTGACATATTTATAGAGAGGAAGAGTGAATTTTTGAATTACAGGAAAATAAACTTACTTCCATGTTTTTGCTTTTTAATGAATCGTCTTCCTTCTGTTTTCATATCAACCATTCCCGGATCACATTTAAATGGAATTTGAAATAAAGCACCGGTATTTTTGATATCTTCATGGATTGTATTTGGCCGCGGTACATTGGCGGTAGTTGCATATAAAGCATCCGGAAATATTATTGATGAATCCATGTAAAGCGATGAAGCAAACTGCTTGAAATCTGTTGTATGCCTGATCACTTCAATCATTTAATCAATTTAATCAGCAGTAGTTTAGATTTGTAAAATGGAGTTGCTGATTCTAATGTTGCAATGAAATAAAAGTCCTGAAAATCATTTCATTCTTCAATTTCTTTACAAAAAAGATCAAATGTTTTAGGAGAATAACGGATGATTTGAATTTTTTTTCACTCATAATTTTTATATGTGTATATATATTCATTTACATACATTGTACAAAGATTCAAATATAAAATTCGATGGGTTTAAATTCAATTACCGGTATAGAATAGAGTAATATAATTAGAAGCACACTTCAAAAAAACCTTTTAAATCTAGCAATTTATGACCAGTTGTAATTAATTATCATGTTTAAGTAACTGAGAAAAAAACAAAATCAAGTTATCAATCCTTGAATCCAATTCAGTGTTATGTTTTCATTACTTGATTTGTTGCTTTCTCCAAAAAAAAAAAAAAAAAAAAAAAATTGCTTTGATACAAACGCGGAAGAATAATTTCGTCATTTTCCATCATGAGAATAATCGAAAATTTATAGTGCCTCCATGAAAGGAAAAAGAAAAAGTTCGAAAATTCTATGAGAAAGATTACCTTTCAAATATTTAAAGTTCTATTTTTTTCCTCCTTCATCACTTTATAATTGTCAATAAGTAGGAAAGAGGCCGTTCCACTTCAAACATTCAAAAACAATGAGAAATGTGAAGAAAACAAATCGTTCCATGCATTATTACATCAACAAAATGTTCAATGTATAAGTATGATCATGATTCGATCATCAACTAATTGTTGCATTAGTTGTTTTTGTTCTATAGTATATATCAAAGATTTTATTTTATTCTTTTGCTGAGATGATAAATTAGAATTTTATTTGAAGTTATTCGATTTGAATGATTTTAGTTCGATGTTTATTTTGATTAGATTGTAAATGTTCCTTTTGAATGAAATTTATTTAACTAAAGTTGACATTTAGAATTTTGCGGATGAAAAATTTGCCAAAAAGAAGTCGATTAAGAAGGATGAGGGAAAAAATGATTGAAATGAAGCATTGAAAACGATCGTCATAATAGCATAGTGAAAGTTCAGATAACTCTCGAAATGGACAAGATACAAATATGCTTATATTCATTAAATTAAATTATGCATTTATATCTGTATGTGTATTACGTAAGTATATGCGTAATATGAGCAACTTAATTTAAGCACGTTTCAACAAAAATTCATTCGTTTTCAGTTCGATTATATATTTTGACATATACTCTGCTAATGATGTCAATAATAATCCAATCTATTGGCAGGGGGTGTTTCAGCACGAAAGCTAAGGAGAAGTAAAGCGAAAAATGTACTTTAAATATCAATAAGTTCGGATAATACCTGCGAATTAACACTTCTGGATTTATTGTCTATCTCAATCTAACATCCCAAAAATCTTGGCTTCATATGCATTCTTGACTGCAAAATCGAAAAAGTATGGAAGCGATCTTTACGTGGCTCTTACGTTTCAGCCAACTTATTCCGTTTTATCTTCGCGATGAAAAGGTAAGAAAATTCACAAATTCATTTAATCTTTTCTAGATTATTATTATATTAATGCATTTTTTATTAATATTCTACAATAAAGTTACCTATGCTCGTTTATTTATCTGTTTGCTAAATTTCGGGTTGATATTTTAACGAAATTAACAAATGCTTAATAGTATGGGAAGCAAGAATTGGGCACTTGTTCATCAAATGTATTTGAAGAAGGCTTGCGTAAATTAAAAATTAGAAATTAGAATTCAAGATTTTACCGAATAAAGTTGTACTAAAACTTCAAATCATAGAAATTAGCTATGCATTGAACTTAAAACAAGAAGTTCAAACACAGGAAAGAAAATATGCACAACTTCTTCGAGAAAATACTAAAATAGAAATTTACAACTATCACGAACATTCTTTTCAAATGATTAAACTATCTTGAAAAATTCCTCATTTCTAATGTTTCCTAATAGAAGAAATTTATCATCATTTAATAGTGTAGTTATAGTCAGAAGATAAATATCTTAATGAATATCTATACATATTGTTAATATGAGGTAAATTTGAGAATTGAAATGAAGCAGACGTATAAAAAAAGATTCCGGGTTAAAAGAAATTGCAAAATAGGTTACTTTCCAGTTGCTTGCTTTATATTTAAAATTCAATAATTATCTAATAGCAAAATTATCAAATGTAATTTTTTTTTTTTTTTTTTTTTGAATAAGCTTAACGATAAGATCCACATTTTTCATTATGCTAATGAATAAAATAAAAGCTGAAGAGGAATATCGGATGATATCTTATGAAAGTAATATTCGAAGATATAAACTAAGTGACACTTTAAAAAGATAGGAACAAATGATGGAAAGCATTAGCTTATATACTAATGAAACCCTGGAAGGAAGCAAGGAAGGAAAAAGGAAGGAAGGAAGGAAGGAAGGAAGGAAGGAAGGAAGGAAGGAAGGAAGGGAGGGAGGGAGGAAGGAAGGTAAAAAAAAAAAGGAAGAAAAGAGGAATGGAAGGATTAGTCGATATCACATCTTCAACAAAAGTTTCATTTTCCAATTCTTATAAACCATTTATAGCTAGTACATTCTTTAATTAAAGTATGCGTTTCTTTTTCCTTTTTTTTTCCTCTCAGATTAAAAAAATGAGCCTATGCTGAATTGACGTCATACAACTAAGAGAGAGAAAGAGTAAGAAAAAAAGGAAGAAAAGAAACATGCTGGAAAATTAAATCTTTTGTTAAACTGAAATTTTGTTTAAATAAACACAGGAAAATGAACTAATACTCATTAATCAAAGCTCAAACCATACATTAAATGATACTTATCATTCAACGACAAAAAACCAAAACATGTATCACCATCATTATCATTATCATTTAGCAAATTATTAGCTCATAAATAGCTCACGAATATTTACTCCATATTAATTCACTTCTTATGCATAAATCATTCAGAACTTAAAATGGAAAATGGACAATAACCGAATATTTAATGTTGATATATGCAATATATAATAATTAAAAGAAAGAAAAATTTCTTACAATTGTATTTAGTCGTTTATTATTGAAATTTATGCTACAAATTTGCAAATTTTCATTAAAAGCATTCATATATATATATATATATATATATATATATATATATATGCAAATCAACGAAACTTAATTATATCAAATTCATTAAATTGTTTTTATTCGTTGTAAAACAAATTCAGTTGACATTATAATGTATTGTTTTATTGTTTTCGGGTACTCATTAGAAAGTAGATGAAAGAAAATAGATGAATTTTAAGAAAATTAAACAAGTAAACTAAACGACTAATAGAAGAGTAGAAACAATTGTTCATTTAAAACCGAAAAAAAAAAAAAGAGCACAAAAAATAAAAATGTATGAACTGGAAACGAATAAATGAATGTCCTAATAAAGTGAGAAGAAAAGAACGAAAAAATCTGACTTTTAGTCGAATAAAATTTTCCTAATTGGTAAACATTTTTCCGATCATATTTATCCTAAATATATGCATGAATTTACTACTTTCGTATGTCACAATAAGTGAGTCTTTTCTTTTCTTTTTTGCAAATTACAGTAGCAATCTTTCTACTTTTAATTATGCATCATGCTATCTATTCAAACTTTCAATTATTTCAATTTTACACGAAGGGATACATATTCATTTATTCACAGCTGCAAAATTACCGATTGCAATAATAGGCAATTTTCGCTTCATTAGTTTATACATTTCAATCAACATTTGTCACACTTCTTATTATAACAATGAAAGAAGCAAAATTTGTTGAAAAACTTTCAGGATATCAGTACGGTAGCATATTTTTTATGATCACTATACGAAAAGGACTACCTAACTGAATAATCTTGTTTTGTCAATTTATCTCAATATGGATACAGTAGTAAAAGATTATAGAGAATTTTGCTGGATGTATACCTATCAGCAAAACAAGTATGTAATCAAATTATTTAGAAAAAGTTAATGAATCAAGAAGTAAATTATCTTCTGGAATATTTCAACAATAGGGAAACTCATTTGCATAACTGCAAAATCCTAATTAAGGTAAAATTGGGATCGCTAGTGAGTAGCCAAAAATAATTTATTTAATTTGGCTGCTAAAAATGGTGCTTGATATTTATCGCAATTGTTTGGGAATATATGAATTGTAGATATACTATTTGTTAAGCTTCATAAATGGTATTAAATTTTCAACTTTTAAAAATCATGAAGAAATAAAATGTCAAAAAGCTGCGGAAATCGCAGTCACAACAGAAACATAAACTGGTAAAAAAAGTAATTTTTTTTAAGAAATTCTAGAACTAATTATATTTCTAAGTATATCTTGAGGTAGAACAATTTAATTTAAAATTAAAGAATTATAATTTTATGAACGAATTTATTATAAAATATTAAAAGCTAAGAGCCAAAAAAAAAAAGTCCCACTTTTCCGGAAGACAGAAATCGTTATTTTTTTCATAATGCTTTCAAGGCTAGAATTATTTTCTTGCAAAATTTCAGGTTCTAAGCTTTTTTGAATGAGAGATGAGATTTGTAGAACAAAAAAAAGAAAAAAACGAAGGATTAAATAGGAATCAATAATTTTTATATGCACTATGCATATATGCGTGTAGAATTTTGAATAAAATTTTTCTGTGACATACTGATAACAATAACATTCTCTTTATTCAAATGTTGAATTTTCTATCAATTCTGTGTATCAGGAATGTGATTAGATTAGGCAGAATGAAAGTTTCCAAAAGATAAAAACTGACCCAAATCAGAAAAACTAAGGACTGATAACGAAAGATGACATTCAACGTGACAACTTATGTAACAATTCCATTATTTTGTCTTTTAATATATGTATTTACGAATTTCATGTAAATATATGCGAGGAAAAAGTTTTGCTGTGAAAATTAAATTGAATGTTTCAAAAGAAATATGCAGGAAGATCCCTCAGAAAAGTACAGACAACTATGATGATTTTATCAATAAATTTGAGAAAAGAGAAGAAAAAAAGAGAGGGAGAGAGAGAGAGAAAGCTGAAAAAAAGTAAGGGAAAAAAATGAGAGATAATTATCGATATAGCAACATGTATGGTTAAATTTGCAAATTTAAGACACTCTGTTTTATTTTATTAATGGAAAAAAAAAATTACATTTTCCATCAGTTTCGTTTCATAAAAAAAAAGCTATACATATTTAATAAATGGAAATTTGTAATTTTTTTCAGAAGATAAACCATTTTTTTCTAAATTTTATTTTCTATACTTATTTTCCTTCCTTCTTATTCATTTTTAATTAAATGATTTCATTTTATTTCATAGCTGGAAATAATCCATATGAAAAAAAAAAAAAAAAAATGATGTTATAACATCATCAGCAGGTTATGTAATTATTAGCAACTGAATAATTTTTACATTCGCGTTGAAATGAATTTTTCCCTTCGATTTAGTTCTAAATTTTCTATAGAAGTTCATCAGTGCGATTAATGAATCAAAACTGAAAGTGCTCGGAAATTTGAAATTTTTTGCAATTGGTTCAAACCGGACACAGTAGACGGGTTTTTTTCATGAATTTTCTGCCTTTTTTAATGAAATGTCATCCTGAATATTCATGATCATTCATCCTGAATTTTTAGTTCACGATATGTTGACTACTGAAATGGTTGATTTAAAAAAAAAAAAAAAGTAATAAAATCATCAGAAAGTAATTACTAGAATCATAATCCCTGTGAAATTTATTTCCAAAACAGGTAATGGTGATAAGAAGAGTAATTATATGAAATGCCCAAAATAAACAGTACTTTGAACATTTTGAAAATAAATCGAGAAAAATCGAAGTTCAATTTAATTTCTTGTTTCGATGCAACATTTTTTTGGAAAGCAACTAATCACAGAGGTAGAAGAACGTTGTTACGCAATCAAACTGTCTAAAATATCGAAAATACAATAGTATAACAATATGACAATAGTTATAATGTGATAATATGATAATGATCCCAATGTGATAATGATAATACATGACAATGGTTTAATATCACAGTATTTCTACAAGAATTCAAAATAATTTTTTGATTAAATAATGGGTAAAAACGAGCATGTTAATGTTGTTACTATTTGGTTATCAACAAATGCACTGATAGCGCAGATAAAACTATATCTCACTAAAGCATGTGAATGCTTGATGTAGAGCTGATTATGATGATATGTAAAATGTAGATCACAGGAAAATGGTACTTTCGTCAGATACCAATTTGAAGTTTTGTTCAATTTCCAAGAAAAAAAGAAAAAATATCTTTCATATTATAGATTCTTTTGTTATTTTTGATACCTTTTACGGACTCATATTTAGAAGCTTTCAAAAAATGATAACAAACATCGTAATTCGGATGCGATGATAATTTCATGATTTTTAAAATATATGAATGATAATAATCCAATATGGTTTCTTTCTACTCTTTTTGACTATTACTGTCCTCCAATTCTATTATTTGACTCATCTTTCTTTTTTTTTTTTTTTTTTAATTATATTCTTTTTTTTTGAAATTCAACGATCTACTTTGTTTTCTCTTTTTCCTTTTAATTTCATTTTTTTTTTTTTTTAATGAGCTGAAACTAATAAGCAAAAAAAAAAACATTAAATTAGTATTATAAAAAAAGTGAATAAATAATGTAATACAAAATCGTTATTAGAGTTGACATAAAGAAATCAGATAAAACTTCTTCGAATGATAACCCAAAGTAACTTCAAGAATAATGCAATACACAGAGCAATACAAGAAGAAAGAAAGAAATTCGAGGGTATTAACACGATTTGTTAACATTTTGGCAAATACTATTATTAATATACTTTAATCTATCATGTTGGGAGAAAAAAAAAAACGGAAGTCTTTGAAAAACAAATGATTTTAAGCTAGTTTAAGTTTCAGCAGATATCAGCTGAAAAATTTTGAAATTGATCCGAAATATAATCATTTATTTGTCCATTTCAATTCCTTGAGAAATTTTTCATTCGATATTTTAATTTCGAAATATTATTTAAATGACAAAACGCATTCAATAGATGAGAAAAATACTAAATATCATATATCTTACGGTTTACTTTTCAATTTATCGTCTTAAATCTTTCATCATTTTCATGTTAAGTTATACTGTAAATTCCAACTAAAACTGGATTCCATCATTTTTCGAAATTAAAGTCAGGAAACAAGTCTTCGTTTTAATATATGTATTATTATATATATTAGATAATATATATATTATTTTGCACTTCGTTTATGTTTATTTAAAAAATTAATGATAAGATACATCAATCAGAGAGCTCAATCTTCTTAATCTTAATCAATATTATTCAAGTGATGAAATTCTTGAAAAGTTACTTCCTCTCCTAGCATTTCAGTGTGAATATTCATTCGTGTTCTAGCTTTCATATCGTTATTATATTTATTGAATTTCATCAAAATTATAAAGAAAAAAAAATAGAAAAAAAAAACTTCCGAAATGAAAAATATAAACTGTTGTAATTTCAAACTCCATATTTTAAAGAAATGACAGCTAGAGAAAAATGAAAATATAAAAGGAAAAACTGAATTCATTTTATATCGCTCATTTTATCATGACCTTAATTAGCGATTCGGCAAAACTTGCAAAGCACATTTTTATGCATCATACATAAAAATATAAATTTAATGAGAAATTTCACTGAATAAATGTTAGTCATGAATAAAATCGAACAATTTCAACAAAAAAAAAAAAAAAAATGAAAAAGCTCCAATTAATAATTAATAATCACAACCATATCAAATACAATTTAAAATCGCATAATTTAAATAGTCGAAACAGGATTAAAAATTTCATTTTTTCATCTTTTATCAGCGGCTATCTCAATTGCAACGAAATATTTTAAAAATTGTCGAGGATCTTAACAAAATTACAGGTCAGATCCAGACGAAGGAATGCAAAGTTGGCAACCAAATAGCCGAGGTACCTCATATGTTTTTGGTGTTAATGTTTTGAAATACGTATGCGAAAAACTAAGCAATGACCTGGTTCCACATCAGGTTTATTTAATTCGAAGGATTGGGTCCCAAGAATTCTTCCAAAAGAAAGCGTAAACTCTTACTCAGGTAGTGCAAGATGGGTGCTATATATTTTTGGGCATCACATTATCATGGAAATTTTGATAATGCAATAGCAGTAATAAATGTAGCAAAAGATCTCAGCTGCTCATTTTCATGTAAATTTATCAATTATTTTTAATATAGTGAACTGATTATATCACTGAGTAAGAATCATATGATATGTTCAAAAATACACATAGGAATCGTGTCATCAACAACTTTTTTTTTTTTTTTTTTTTGTATTTTTGATAATCACTCCAGTTTGATTAGCTAACGTTGATAATATTAATGCTTTGCAAGTATAAATATTCCGTTCTTCAAGTACTGGATCCGGAAGATCCTAAATTTTACTATATATCTTGTCCACTTCCCTCTAATCGTATTGAGTAACATAAATCACAAATTTAATTATGAAAGGAAAAAATAAAAAAAAAAAAAGATGTTTCTTCCTTCGAAACTATTCATAAATTCAAAAAGAAAACTTTTTTTTAATCTATCTTTCAAAAAATAAAACCAGTAAATTTTTCGTAGTGAGTATGAAGGATGGAATGAAGAAAGAAAGTGAGCTGAATGCATAAATAAATTTAAAAAACTTTGAAGCGATGGAAAAGATACGAGAAAGAGAAAAAAAAATTGATGAAAAAGATGAGAAGTTTTTATAAATGTACTTAAAAAAAAAAAAAGAGAAAAAAGCGAAACAAATATGAAAAATATTTTCTGTACATAACTAATTTGATTCCTGTTTTTACTACATTGTCACATTGTCAACTAATCCGGTTTATCTTATATTGCTTAAATATATCAATTTATCAACACTGACATTTTTAATTCGGAATTTGCATCTTTTTATTATCATTACCGTTATTTTATATGTGCACAGTTTCACATATAGCGCTTACTTTCTCATTTAAACAGTTTTTTAGTATTACTACTAAACCTGAAATTATTATCGCTTTTCCTATCCATTTCTCCGCTCCACTCATTTTTATTCCCCCACTTAACTAACTAGTATTTTCTGAAAATGATGGTAATTAACTACTCTTTCTTTTTTCTCTCTCTTTTTGTTTCTAAAATTTTGTGTAAACTAATATCAATGAAAAAAAGAAAGAAGAAGCAACTGTATGAAATTTAACATCAAGTATCTGCTGCCGGAAACTTCTTTTGACGATTCATTATTTTTCAAGAAATCTCGAACGAAGATAATTTTTGGGTCTGAACAGCTGTTTTGGGATAGGAAGAAGTATGAATTTATTGATATGGCTCTTGAATAGCTTTCTTTTAAAAAGCTGTTAAGTTTTCTTCCTTTTTTTCTTCCTTTCTCGTTTTTTTCTGTGTGTTAAAATTTACGATTAACTGTCCAATAAATCAGTGCAAACGAATACATTCCATACTGAATAGTACATTTATACTTGTCACTATACACTTCTCATCAATCCTATTCGTTTGAAAAAAAAAAAAAAAAGGAAAAAAATCTTTGAAACTTTGAAACGTTTTACTTCTGACCTTTGAAATTTTTAAAAATAGTTTACTCAATTTTGATTTGCAAATGATTACGATCGAATTAAAAAAAAAGAATTAAATTAAAAAAAAAAAACTTTAGATGACATATTGAAATAATTTGTGAATTGGTTGAGTTTTATTAATCAAAAAGGATCACTATTTCTTTCTTTTTCTTTTTTTCTTATTTTTTTACTTTTTTCTAAATATACTTGAATATCTTTCAAAATACAAAATTCCACCCAAATCAATGAAATATTTAGGTTAGATTTTTATGGAAAGGCACCGGATAAGTTCAATATTTTAAAACGCTCATTTATTTAGATTTTGTTGCGCTTGAATTCAACTAAGTTCTCTTGGCAACCATATATATATCCCTTATAATTATCCAGTTATAAAATGACAATAACGAGTTAGAATCAGGAAGTATTATCTGATAATTGCAATGCAGTAAAATGTTGATACTAACTTTGAACACAATTATCAGCTCCGACATATCATCGACTGCATAAAATATGTTAATTATCATATAATATGTTAATTATCATATAATTGGTTAATTATCATTTTGCACGATCAAAGTTTCTTTTTTCTTTGAATGGAAGAATGAAAGGATCGAAATGAAATTTCGAACTAATTTTTATTTAAAAGTTGCGAAGGAACAATATAACGATCAACAAAAAAAAACCGAAGCATTTAATGACCAAATATTTTGCAAGTCACAGTTATCTTTTATTAGTTTATCAATCTATTATAAAAGCTAATTTGTACTAATAATTTAGCAATAATTAGAAAAAAGAAAACAAGCAAATTTGTTTAATTAATACTATTTGGGAGAGATGGCATTTTCCTTCCTTATCCTCTCTCCCTTACTGTTTGATGTATTTTCGGAAATAATAGGTGCAAAATTTTCTAAATACCGAATTTAAAGAAAACTTAATGACCAGTGGATTAATGCCACATGGAAAAATTATTTTGAAAGAGGAAATCCCTCTCTTATTATTGTTTATATATAAATTAATAATTATAATGAAAATTATTGAAAACTTCAAAAACTGAATCAATATATTAAAATTAAATTGTAAAATAAATAAATGATTTCCACAACACACACACGTATACATAAGCACAGACGAGAACCAATCAGCCAAGATCAATATGCTTCCTGATCATGTTAGCGTAATTCTGTTTTCAGGTAAGATTATCTGCCATTATCCAAAATGAATGTTTTTCGTTTGCGGGTCGCCAACAAGAGATTAAATTTAATTTATGCAAAATAAAGTATAAAATCTTTATTTTTTTCCCTCCCTCTTTCCTCTCTCTCTCTCTCTCTCTCTCAAATATTTCATTGCATAATCAACTAGTTTGATGAAGGATGACGCGATTGGAATGAGAATTATATTTCAGTATACTTTGATTTACACTAAGATTAGAAAATTTCTCACTGGATAAACTCTCGAAATGATCAAATACTGTAAAGGAGAGAATTTTTTATCATCAAAAAAAAGAGATTCAAGAGATTTCAAAAATTCGATTTCTATACTTTTTCCATATTTAATTCTGATCAAATTCCAGTAGATCAAAAATTTGAATTATCCTCTCGTTGTTCAATCATAACATAACAATAATATAAGTACATTCATCATGATGAAAATAAATAATACAAATTAATAAAAAGTGAAATATTAAACAAAAAACTTTTTTTTGAAAATCGATGACAAAGAAAGAAAGAAATTTTTGCGAAGAGAAAAATGCGGAATTTACAATAAACTTTTTTTCAGGCCGTTTCTTTGATAGTAAGTAGCTATCCATCAAATGATCTAGATCATTTAAACTCCCAAATAAGTACTGACTGATAACAAGAGCGGGGGGAGAGAATTGAGAATAAGGAAGAGAATTTAAGAGGAGGGAAAAGTAATCAAGAAATTACGGTGGGACGAACGCGAAGAAAAAAGTGGAAATGAAAAAAATCGAATATCGAGAAAACTGAAATGGGCGGGGGTGAGTGGAAGGGAGAATGAGAGAAGAGCTGCGGAACAAAGTATCGTTTGAAACTATCAACAATTCAAAAAAAAAAATCGATTAACATCGCGGAATAAAAAAAATGATGAAAAAGATGAAAGGGGCAGGGAGGAGAAATGGGGAAGAGGAAGAGGACTGAAGAGAAAAGCATTTGAACACCGGTTCAATTACAATCATTGATTTCTTGTTAATAAACTTTCCCGAGAACAATGATTGATTTTTTGTTAATAGACTTTCCCAAGGACAATCATTGATTTTTTGTTAACAAGCTTTACCGAGAACATTTATTGATTTCTTGTTAATAAATTTTCCCGAGAACAATCATTGATTTCTTGTAATAACTTTCCCGAGAACAATTATTGATTTCTTGTTAATGAACTTTCCCGAGAATAGACGGTTTATCAAGCGAGGAAAAAAGCGGGGATGACGTCAGTGAAAACTGTAAAAAAGAATGGAAAATGGCCGGAATGCAATATTACGGGAAAAATAAATTAATAACTGATGGAATTATAGTATGGACTGAAAAACAAAGGAAAAAAAAGATTTCGTAAATATGATAGAGTGAGAAGTCAAAGAAAATTGATAGGAAAAGTTATATGACAAATACTGGAAATTAAATTGGCTCAATTAAATTAAATTGGCTCACTCTCTGAGAAATCTCATTGCTGGACTGGGTGATAACAAAGTTCGGATTGTACCGGAATGAAACGAAAGATCGTTGTTTTTTGATACAAATATTATAAAAATGCTTGCTGTTTCGAACAACTGGGCTTTTTTTTCTTTAAAACTTTGAACCAAGTATGATTTTGTGCAGCAAAAATTAGTTGTCATCGATTCATTATTTAATTAGTGAAATTTCTCTGATTATTGAAAGAAAAGTAACAAATGATCATGAAAATATGCAATTAGCCAAAATGGAGTCATATGAAATATTATGATAATAATATGATTACAGTCATCTCAAAAATCATTAGCATGATGTATTATCTTGATAGTGTAAAATAGATTTGGATTATGTGAAATATTACCATAAAATACTACTTCCTTCTTTTCTTTTGTAGTATATGAGAGATATGCAATTATTTAAGGGTCTATAGTAGGTTTTTGTAAAACTTTGGTACCAAGCAAAAGTTGTTTTAACATACATTTTCGAATGTTCAACATTCAGAACTTTCTTGCAACGCTCTTTTTAAATATTTCAATTTGAAATTTTGAAAAAATAAAAAAACAAAAAGAAAACATAAGAAATGAGAAATTAATTCCGACACTGCTAAACTCTGTCGTTACTATGCTTCAAGCTTATTTCGTTTTAATTTTTGTCGACAACATCTGTTGTTGTTGTCAACTTACATCTAAATATCATTTCTTTATCTTTTTCTGTATAATACCATGGAATATTTTTTCAGTTCTTTCTTCTTTTTACTTTTTCAATTTCCGTATATATGTCATAAAAAGAATAGAAAATAGAAAATTCTTTAAGCTTTTTTATTTTATGATTTGCTGATTTCAAGTTTTTTTTTTATAAATCAAGTGAGAGAGAGAGAGAGGAATACTATATAAGCGTTATCCATAAAGTAAGCTGTCCAGTTAAGTGAAAATTCTTTTAATTTAAAGAATTTTCCTTTGACATTTGATAGTGATAGTGGAGAATTTTATTGTCAGAGTAAGTGAAAATTTAAAATTTTTCAATAAAATCGGTACTTTAGTAAATAATCAAACCTGATATTTTTTATCAATGACCGTACATGAGGCTAAATGTCTTTGTAGTTAGAGGACACCATTTCGATCAATATTTTCGTAAATAATTGTGTTGTTGGATTAGGTAATGATCGAAATACTGAAATATATGCATAAAAGTATACTATGGGGATAGGACAGGTAATCCGATATTCAAGCTTTAGATGGGTCGAAATTCTTCTCGGGACATAATATATCAATTTTTTATTCATCGATAAAGTATAATTCGAGATTTCGCCGTAGTAAATTAATTACATAGAACATCCCTAAAAAATGATGTGAAATAAAGTTTGTAACTTTAGAAGATTCAATTCGAATACAATGACAATTAGATGATTTATTTGAAAGGATAGATGCCCTTAAGTAATATTGAATAGGATAGTGCCAACTGATAACGACTGACAATTTTTCCTTTTGTTAATATCGTCCGTATACGATAATAACTGATACAAATGGTTTTTTCATTTTCACATTCCGATGGCATAAGGGTATCATAAACAAATTTCCATCGTTTTTTGATTGATACTTGTAAAATGAAATATAGGAACAATGATCAGTAAAAAATTACTTGAAGATATCACTAGAACTTGAGATATGATATCCTTGATCACTTAATAATCCTGAAAATGATTCTGTTTTGTATTCGAATTCTTATCATATATTATTTGATGTATGACATATCTTTCATCATATAATTAAACTAGAACTGATCCTATTTGTATTTGAATCTTTATCATATATTATTTGACATAACGTAAAACTTTTCATGCTCAGCTAACATAAAAAAGTTTAAAATTCAGCATAAAATAAAAAAAAGTAATGGAATTTAAATTTCTTCAAAATAATGGAATTTAAATTTCTTCAAAACTAACTCTTGAAATTCAACAGTTCATACAACAAATATGAAAAGTTTAATTTTGGAAGTTTTTTTGACAAAGTTTCTTGCAATTTTTTTATTTTTTTAATATCATAAGCTCTTTTTTTTTCCATCCAAGAAAGATAATGCTTGATCGTTAACAAGTATATTGTAGCCAGCGATGCATTGCATTAGGTAATTAGACAGATTTTGTTATTGAAATTACAGTTTTTTTTTTTTGTTTCGTTTCAATTTAATTTATTAGATGGTTTTTTTCTAAAAGGGAAGTCATTTAACAAATTAAATTAAAATGAATTTTTAGGATTTTTTTTAATGAACAATTCATTTCTTTTGTCACTATGTTGAACAATATTATTATAATACATTGAAGCTTTTATCAGAAATCAATTATTTTTTAAATTATTATATCATTTGGCTTTTTTTAAACTTGATTTTATTCCTTTCTTTTCCTGAATATATAAAAATTACATAGTTTATTTGAAATGTTTTTAATGCTTTTAGCAGTGGCTATGCTGTATTTTCTCAAATTTTGAAAGAATTTCATCGTATTTCATCATTTAAAATAGTGCTAATATCTATAAAGCAATCATTACTACGCATAAATTTAATGAAATTTGCCATTAACAACCAAATATCTTATTGAAATTATGCCATTCGCTAATGAAATTAGTTTAAATTCATATGTCATTGCAATATTATCCAACTAATTTTGTTTAAAATTAATAGTCCTATTTAAGATCTATAATTGAAGTTTCTCTGAAAATCATTCAAAATTCAATACCTCTAATTGAATATTCAAAATTAGAACTACATATATGTATATATATATATATATATAAATTCATCCACTTTACTATTTGCTTATCAGATTTCATTTCATTCTGACTTGATAACAAACGAAGATATCACTTTCTCTTGACTATGTAAATTTCTAAAATGTACTTTTGAATTCAATGACATATGACTTCCAAAAAAAAAAAAAGAAAAGAAAAACTGTCTTTTCATTTTCTCTTCATTTTTCTTTTTTCCAATTTCCCGCACAGCGGCACCAATTCTTTTTTTTTTCAAATGAAAAAAAAAGGGAGAGAGAGAGAGAGAAAAGGAAAAAAAAAGAAGGAAGAAAAATGGAAAGCTAACGAAGTACAATTAATTCGATGCGCAACGTTGGGGATTTTTCATTCCTCAGCAAGAAATTCCATTCGAGAAAATTTATTCATTTGTATCTCACCAATAATTTATTTCATCAAAAATTAACATAAATTTCCTCTAAATTCATGAATTTTTCGCTAAATTATAAAAATATATTTGATTTAAAAAAAAAAAAAAAAGAAATCTTTCCATCACGAATTTTCATCCGTTCAAATTTAATAGATATCATTTTTAAATTATTAGTAATTGATTTTTTGTTTTGCTTCTTCAACATTCTTTTGTTTTACACATTTTTTTTTGATCAGGAAAAGATTTTGTGAAATTCAAATTGCAATGTAAACAGGTAAGAAATATAAATTAACAGATAATATTTGAGCAAATTTTTTGATGATAATCATTCGCAAAAGTTTACCTGAATAATGCATTTGAAAGCTATTGTTACAAGAGAAGTTCTAGTAAGTAGCTTTTAGAAAATGAAAAGATGGAGAGATCTTTTAGTCATACTTGTTGAAATGATCAGAAAAAAAACCAGTTCTATTGCCTAAAACTTCACTTTCTTAACCGGCTGCTTGTGATGATCATCGTTAAGTGAGCATTTTTCCCACTTCAATGTTTAGACATGGTTCCAAATTTCATGCTCAAATTTATTTTTAAAATTTTTTTCTAAAAAATATTTCATTTTAATTTTATTGAAGTTTGTTCATGCATTCATTTAATCCTTATTTTTTAATCGTATCAAAAAATGTTATTAACAAAGCAGGACTGATTGAAATTTTGTCATTAATTAAGTACTATTGTTATAGTTGCAAAGATTCATAAAGCAAAAAGTCATATTTCAATATTCAATTAACTGCTTAAATAAAAATCAATACTTCTACCTAAAATTCAATATTTCTACCTAAAATTCGAACTTTTTTTTATCCGAACTTAACTCGGAAGATAAATATTCTACAATTCATTTCTCTTACTTTTCTGCTGTTCCCATTCTTTTTCATCATTTCTTCGCCTTTCTTTCGAAAAACCGAAAGAAATCAATCAACGAAGGGACAATTTTCACCAATTGTTATTACATTCATCACATTGCGACATATGCGCTTTAAGTTGCAATTTGTTGATGAAATTCAACATGCTACACATACACTCGTATCGAGAATCGATCATTTTTTTTACGTAGCAATCGAAAAATTACCCTTCATGAGAAAATGAAAAATAAAATTGACAAATGGAAGAGGGAATGATAGGATAGAAGAAGATGAGATCATTTTTCTTTTTTTTTTTTTTTTTTAGAAAAATATCAAAATTTTCCAAAAATTTTGACAAGGTAACAAATTTCAGATAGCTAAAGAGGTATTTCTAGTTGATAAATCAAAAAGACAGGAAGAAATTAGCAGAGGAAGAAAAAAAAAAAGGAGAAAGGAGGAGGAAGAAGAGTTAATATCAAATTACATGCGTTAAACAAATGTTACTTCGGCTTTTAAAAATGTATATGTATGGCAGATATTTCTATTAGTATCGTATGGTTATATAAATATGCATATTTGTCGTAATTTTGCCCACGGGAAAGCGGGGAGACGGGGAGTTGAAAATAAAAAGGACGAAGAAAGTGCGACTTTTTGAAAGCCATTCCATTTTGCTATTTATTATATGCTGTTATTCCAATGTCAAAGTTATCGCGTTTATGCAAAAATGAATGACATTTTTGGTATCATCGATGATTGATCATCGCTTCCGTTTCTATTTTCTTTTTTTTTTTATTTTTTTATTTTTTTTTTTGACTTTCGAAATAAAGAATATTCTTTTGCTAATATTTCCAATCATTTATCTTTGATTTCCATTTTATAACTTTTCATATTATTTGAATTTATGTCAATTTATATAATTCATATATTTTCAGTAAAATTATCTTTATCCAATAGGTGATAAGATGAGAGAATGATTTCTTTATCACTAATTAAAGAGGATGATCGAAATATGATAAAATATAGTTTTGGAAATTTGCATATATCAAGATAAAATTAACATAACTTAGAGTTTGATCTAATCGGATATATAATTCCTTTTTGTTGAAATCATCAAGATATATGTCGCTATATAAAATTATAAGTCGAAATATCAATTTTAGCATTTTCATCTATGATACTTCCTGAAGCGATAATCCTTTTTTCCTTTGTGACTTTCATAGTTACCTGAATTGATTTCTCTAAACATTCACTTCGGATTGTCGTTTCAGGAAGAAGGAAAAAATCGGTTGAGTAAACAATTCCGATTCCTCAAATATTCTGTGATACATTCTTCACAACTTTCTTTGTTTGCACCAATTTCATCATAATGTTTAATTTTTTTCTTTTCCTTTTTTTTTCGGTATATTCTTCTTTAATCACACAAATTAAAAAAAGAAATGATATTATTATTACATAAATAAGTGGAACAATTAAATTTTTCAATAAAATTTAATTCTATTTTTGTAGTTTTTTCAACAAATTTTTTTAAAAAAAAAAAAAAAAACTTCTATGATGAATTTAACCTAATTTTTCTATCACACACTATCAGTGTTGAAAAATGAGATGATATATAAGTTTGATCAGTTAAGATATGTTGCATTTGCATGATGTATGTTCCCTTTGAAGTGATGTAAATATTTCAAGGACAAGTTGAAAAGCAATGGAAAAAAAGCGAAAAAGGAGAAGGAATATGGAAGGGAAAAGATGGTACTACGCCTGATGGTATTGAATTTTACAGAAGTGCAAAGCATGAAAAGATTTCAAAAACCCTTTGATCTGAAAAATTCGTAAATTTTCATTTGAAACAATAATCATCAATTATGTATAATAGTAGTTGATGAAAGTAGAAAGAGTAAAAGAATTGGAAATTGCAGTAGTGAATGGTTTCATTTCACCCTTTTTGTAAGTTCTTAAAATAACTATGCAAATCATTTTTCCTCTTTCTTCTTTTATATAAACTAGTTCTAAAATGATACAATTTGTAGATTTAAGTTTGAAATTTTGAGATTAAATAAAAGTTTCCATTAACTGAAACTGATCAATAAAAGTTTCCATTAACTGAATTTGAAATTACCCAAATAGCTTACATAATTCATTAGCCATAGATTGATTATCCAACATATTTCTGTTTGATGGAAAATAATCATTCCAACTACTAGCGGCATTAAAGTACAACAGAACAACTCTTGCATTGGAATGAATAGCTGATAACAGGTTTTAGATCAAATAAAAATAATGATAGTAATAACAATAGCAACAATAATCATTGAATTTGGAAAAAAGCAATGATTTGGTGAATAACATGTGCTGAAATCTGCTCAATATTTTACCTTTCTTTATTGTATTTTTAAAAAAAAAAAAAAAAAAAAAAAAAAAAGGAACGAAAAAGAATTTCCACAGATATTTGCATCCTTGAACGAAGCATTATCAGATAATCATATCAATTTTAATTTATTCTACCATCTGTTTTATCTCTTTTTGTTTTCTTTTCTTTTTCTTTGCTTCTTTTTTCGCTCATTCATTCATATTTCTTTAATTATTTCAAATTTGGCTAGCTATTATCAAATGAAAAATACCATAATTTCTGCAGAAACTATTGAAGATTCATGAAATTAAATCACAACATTTCGCTTCTTGCTCATTTCCCTCTCATTATTTTAAATTCGGCTAACAATCTTCAAATGCAAAGTACCAAACCACCTAAACCCGCAAAATTCAAGCCTCACTAATTATTTTAGTCTCCTAATTGCTGTTGTCACTCCTTTCGCTCTTTCTCTTTAATTAGACGATTTTTACAGTTCTCATCCTTTTCTTTCGTTTTCCCTCAATTCCCTCATGTTTATTCTTCCGTGGCATTATTCTTACGAAAATCCTTTTTCGTCGTTCCCTTCTTTGCAATTTCAGTACCGTTACCGACAGTATCAAATGGTAGTAGTAGTAGTAGTAGTAGTAGTTGACCTTTTCACATTTTTGTTTCTTTCCGTCCAACTTTTTCTTCCACCTCAACTTTATTCCTTTTCTTGCCTTTCCCATCATGCTTTTTTTTTTTTTGTTATTTTTTCGCTTCACACCTTTTTTTTTCTTGCCAATTCATTGGCACCTTCTCGTTGTAGCCTTCCAACAACAAGACGAACGACAATACCACCATCGAGTCTGAGGGATAATTGTCATCGATGATTTTGTACGGCGCGAAATTTCCAATTATTCAGTTCAAAATTACTACCATCAATTGTTGTTGCATCGTCGAAGTTACAATTGATAATCGTTTTTCATTTCCAATTCATTTCTCGACTTCTTTTATTTCAATTATTTTGATATTAATTTCTTTTCTTCACGAATACTACGATAAATTTTGTCTCATGCATAATATTGAAATAATCAACATAATATCGAAATAATGCCACTTTTTTCCTTTCCTTTTTTTTTTTTTCTTGCCAATTGCATTATTAAGAGAGGAAAAAAAGTTTGATATCGATAATTAGATCTAGAGATGTTAATTTATTAAAATAACATAGAAGGTGGAAATAATTAGTATAGTAAATCGTTGTATAAACAATTATTTTCAAATTACAATTGTATTTGTTGCAACTTATTCATCGTTCTGTTACAATTAAACTGTCGTCTTCATTGTCATCAAAAAATAATCATCCAATTCTTATATACGAAAGTAAGTATTACGAAAATTGCATGTTTTACCTAAATGTCGCAAATAGTAAATGGTCAATTAATAAAAATTCATGTAAAATTTCTATCTTTTCATTTGATCTTGATATATTCCACATGAAATCTTAGCTTTGGATTTGATTTTCAATCGGTGTAATTCCTAAATTGATATTTAAATTAAGAAAAAAAAAAAAAAAAAAACGCTCTGATTCAAATTTATGGAAAAATTTTCAGTGATTGATATAATTTGAAAAAGGCGTGCTATCTCTATTACTATGCATAAAATTATTAAATTAAAATTTGAGGACGATAAGTAGGACAGTAAGGCATCAATGGTTTATCATCTTTATCATTAATACTTAAAATTGTTGAAATAAAATTAATTATGATGATGTCATCGTAATAATTTTACAACTAAATATAAATTATATATATATGTTAGGAGAGGAAAAGTTCACACTTGCAAAAATAATTTACCTGAATGAAATGAAAAGATTCCATCGTGTCACATATGTCTTTTTTATCTTAAATTTTCTTTTTCTTGCATCATATTTGATGTCATCCAAAATGAAAATGATACTTTTTAACAAAATATGGTTTATTCTATCATTAGAATGGATCGATTAGTCATGCAGGAAATGTTAATTTCAGAGGGAATAATGAGGAAAACAGTATCACAAATAATTCGTTTTAAATTAAAATTTGTCACTTTTTCACATTAGTAATTTATGCCTCCTTTACTATATTTTATCCTAATTTCATGATAATTAGGAATTACTTTCACCACAATTTTTATAAAAATATATTTTTTGCGGAAATTTTTGCGAAATCTATTAATTAAAATTTGCTGGTATGTTTCCAAATGAAATTTGAAAATTTGGATTTTGGATCTAAATTTTCTCACGAATTTTAGTTAAAACTAATTATTTCGTTTATTTTGAGATCAAATACAATTTTCAATTGCCATTTTTTCATAGATTTCATTTAATTAAGGCTTACCATGTTTTTAGTTTTTAGATCAAAATCAATTCTAAATTATTTAATTATAGCTTATTATTTCTTTAATTTCCAGATGAAATTCAGCTCTGAATTCAATTCGGATTTTCCTCTTCTCTTTTTTTTTCTTTTTTTTTTTTTGTAAATTCGAAACTTTTTCCACATAAAATTATTTCAAAATCACTTTTTCTTAAATTTGGTTTCAAATTTTTGTTCAATTTTTCATGTATTGTCAAAACGATAGGATTCATTCATTACTCATTTTAGATTACATACTACCGATATATTCAAATATGCTCATAGAACGAGATATTCCTTCCTCCAACATATATTTTCCATCTGATACATCAGAAAAAAAAAGGAAAAAAAAAAGAGGAAAAAGGAGAAGCCGAAACGAAGCACTGAGAATTCGCAGTTTTTTTTGTCCCTTTTTCTCTTTTTCTCTTCCCCTCTCCCTTTCTTTCTTCAATTCTTATTTATTTCATGTTATAGCTCGAAAAGCTTTATAATAAATAAACTCTTCTATCCCTAACTGTTCGGATATTTTCACCATCTGTGCTAACTTTTTTATCCTAAACGATAAAAAAGTTAAATAAAAAATGTCGAATTGACTAATCGCTGCTTTGAAATATCTCTCTTCTTTCATCCACAATTTTCGTTTCCTTTCCTTCTTTCTCTTATGCATGTTTGTTATTCTTTCTATTTCTTTGTTTTTGTTTATTTATTTGTTTTTATTTTCTCGAGCTAAAAATAGTATCATTCGAGAAAAAACAAGAAGAAGTCATTACGGGAGCATCTCTAAAAAGGATATGCAAAGAAGAAAAAAACTACTCATTTTCTCTCCCTCTATTAATGAGATCGTTTTTTACCTATTTTTTGAGAGAGAGAGAGAGAGAGAAAAAAAAAAGAGGAAGGAATGGTTTAATGATGCTCTGCTATATCCTCCTCATATCATAAACCAATCAAGGCTTTCCACATATGCAAACGTTCTTTAATCTCATGAAATAACCAGTATTTCCTTTTTTAACTCATTTGTCTCTCTTCCTCTACCCCTTTCTCTTTTTCTTTTTCTCGGATTCCATTTCTTTTTTTTTTTTTTTTTGAAATAAAATTTTAACTCACGCAAGATATAGGAAGTATATCTCATATTCTACTACTAATTATTATATTTTAGCAATTTACTTAAATCTCAAATAGAATGTATTTGTTAAACTCAAATTGCTGAAGTTTTTCGGAAAAAAAAAATTTGAAAGGTTTGTCGACAGGTGAATAATTAAATCCATTTCGTGATAGAAATTACAAAAAATTTTTACTTATGTTATAAATTCACTATTACAGAATTAATTGTTAACAGCTAATCAATAATCATCATAATGATTTATCTTTTTTTAAATGATTAGTGGTGTACAGAGTTCGAAATCAGTAATTATATTAAATGGAAATCAATATTTATCCAGTAGTTATCTTTTGTTATCATTTTTGAAATGCCTATTAATCGTTGTTTTTTTTTTTTTTTAAATACTTCATTAATGTGAATCTTGAATTTATAATTCAATTTCAGGAAAATCAGATGACTGGTAGTACTCCAACATTGTTTATACCAATTATGAGTGGAACTGCTGTCCGAGATGGTGTAGCAGATCAGTCTTATTTAGCCACCTCATCTCATCAACATTTACACTTTAACGGAACATTAGCTGAGACTAATGATCATCTTAGATCTGAAATTTCGAATAATCGAAGAAATCACCGTGATCGTATTAATATTTTGCATTTACTACGTCGACAATTGAACAGGATTACGTCACATAATTTTTACGCAACACAACGACGAAATAAACAATCGGAATCACATCATAATGTATATGATGATGATAACGAGATGAAACAAATTTCCGTATGTAATGGTGAGTAGAATACAGATAAAATAGATTGTGAAATTTGATTCAAAATTCTTCAAATTATCAGCAATTGATCCTCCAATTTTAAATAATATTGCGAATTAAAAAGTGAGGTTTTTATGAGACTTTTTTTTTTTTTCGAAAGATAAAGTAACGATGCTTTTAACAAAAAAGTTAGCTTTTTATCAGGCTAAAATAGATCAAATATATTACGTTTATGTTACTTTGATCTATGAACATTCCGATTGAAATAGTTTTAACAATACTATTTAAATTTTAAATTGATGAAATTTAAGAAGAAAAAAAAAATTCCTTAAGTATAATTCTTTCTTATATTCATCACTAACAATCACTTAATAATCTGATTACATATGTTAAGGTTCGGATGATGCTAATTTACGCGATCATTGCGAAAACAGTAATTGCGGCCAATCTAAAAAAGTTCACTATGATCGTGAAAATGACGAAAGCTGTCGCTGTCAGCCGACACCAGCTGTTTATCAGGATTCATACTGTGCTGTAACTGTGGATCGAAAAGTTCACGTTTACGGATATTATGTACAGAGTGATCAGTTTATCGATTCAAATCTTTATTATAACGTGAATTTTTTTTTTTTTTTTTTTTTATTGCCGTCACGCTTTGATTACTAACGTAAATATTTTGAATTGTGTGTTGTAATCAACGCAACAAACGATCAATATCAAATCCTTCTGTTTTATTTTCTTGTTGAATTTTGACATTTTTGAATCTCCAATTTCAATCAATAATTTCTTGCAAAATACAATATATATTTGAATTCGATATGTGTGAACAGTATTTCAATCTTTATTATTTCGTTTTGAAGTTTATCAACTCTTTTATGCCGTATCTAATTTTGTTTCATCTCATATAGTAGTAACGAAAAATTCTCAGATATTTCAGAGAGCTCAAATTTTCAGTTAATTCATTTCCTTGAATAAAATATAATTATAGGCGCAAAGTACAAGAATTGTTTATGCAAATGATATCGCTGCAGTTTTTCATTCGGATAATGAAGGACAATTAACGGACAACACTTGCCGATCATGGGGACTTTCGCGAAATTCTGTTTGGTGGGCAGCTGATCCACAAAGGTATTTGTTTGTAAAATGAAACTGAAATAACCGGATATGGAAAAAGTGCAACAGTTGCAATTAACTCAACTGATTCCTTTACTTGGAAAATCAACATTCACCTTTGTTTAGCTCTCTTCCAATCTCGCATTCATTGCTATATCATCTTAACTTACTTGAATATTTTCTTAACTTACTACAACACTAAAAATTCTTACCAGTCCCTCTTATCTCTTCAATTATCTTGATTTTTCCTATTCTTTTTTACTACTACTGTCACCATATCTTACGATTATCAAGTCATTTCCTCATCCTTCGCCCGCATACTACTTCGATAATCTTGTCAAATTTGAATTTCATTTTGTTATTGCATTATGTCTTCTTTTACTCCTCAATCAATATTCTTTCAAGTTCTTTAGTTTTCTTTGAAAGCACAGTATTGTTTAGCCTAACGTTTTAGGATCACTTCCACAAGAAACAAATGACTGGAACTTGGAAGTGACGATGAAATACGGACAGTTTATGAATAGGGCCAAATATTTGTTAAATTTTTTCATTATTCACCGAGTTTCAAAAAATTCATTTGTCGTGTCTAAATCGTCAAGTTCTAAAATTAGAATTTTTGAATTTATTTGAAATTCAATTTTCGTGGTGTACATCCGGAACTAGATATAAATATCTGTTTAGGTATAATTGTGCGCAGTGTTTTTTGCTATTTTATTTCAAGATTTTGAACCATATTTTCAAAAGTTTGAAAAGTTAGAATGATATAATTTCAGAAAAAGTGATTCCAGAAAGGAAATGTGTTTAGTTGTTTTACAACTGAAAGATCATCCAATTCTGATCGGTTTTACTGTCATCAAATTGATTGCTTTCATAAATGCCCTAAAAATTTGTGGTCTTAACGAGGATTGCAAGTTCATTTCCTCACTACCCACCGTCATGGAATCATGTGTTTCAGGAATCAGGTATCTTGGTTTTGTTTTTCGTCTTGTATATGATTTTGATCACTTTGGTTCCTAGAAGCACTATAGAAGTAATTTTCTCTATTGCAGTTTCTAATTGCTTCCATGTTAATTCTTTTTTAAACGCACTGAGTAATAAATTCTGACATAAATGTTTTTAAATTCAAATTATTTATTTGCAATTTGAACTTATAATTTGGAATTATTAATTCTTTTCAGGCCATATGAAAACAGTCGAAAAGGAACAAAAACTTTAAATAGTGAAATCTCACCCGAGGTATTTCATTAATTTTCATTATATCGATTTAATGTTATTGTAACGTTATTTATCACCAAACTACCGATTTTACCAACTTCCAGGATAACACGGACAAGAGTTCCAAATGATTGGTTGAGCCGCCGGTCTCATCATAAATTACATCACTCATAAATTTGTAACACCCGCTCAGGAATTCACTTTTCGCATTTTCTTATGTATGAATCTCTTGCATATCTTATATTGATGAAGCAAAAAATTGAAATGGTTGAAAGATAATCTCTTGGGAAGTTATCCAAGAATTGCTAAGTGTAGCACCGAAGCAGTTGGTAAGAAAAACTCATTCCTTTGACTATATCAAGTCAGAAATAGCAAAAAAAAAAAAAAGAAATCCGGCATCCAGTTAGTGACAACATACTAGACATGACCTCTAGGTTACAGTTCACGAGGACAGCGGTTAAATTCATGCAGTTGGTAAGTTACCTGTCGAATTTCGAACTTTTACAATCTTATTCCATAAAAAAAAATTTTTATCAACCATTTCAAAATGGAATTTATAACGGGTGCTTGAATTAAATATTATTTTATACCGGTGTGATTTCTCTTGTAGACAGTAAACACAATTCCGTTGATCGAGATCGATGAGGACATTTCGCAAAATATGAAGTCAAATGAAGAAAGTTTTAGAATCCCAAATGAATACCACAGTCGGTAACAATGATGAAAAGCGAATGAAAAATCAAATTTATAAAGATGAAAATTGCAGTTTGACGAAATAAATTTCAAGACTGTGTAAAGATTCAGAGTATGGAAGTATAAAAATTTTATCCCAGACTAAAAATATAATCACTAGCCACTAATTATCACAATTAGGAAATCAGCAACATGACAAATTAATTAGTAAATTATTCTATCCTTCTAGCGTAAAGCTTAAAACACAATCACTGAAGTGAATTGGAACAAAAAGAAGAAAACATGTATGGGAAAATTTTTGACAGAAATATTAAGATGAAAAAAGAGAACGATAAACTAATCACTGAATTACATAGAAATTTTATAAAATAGGGAGGTAGGTTACAGCTAAAGAAATCCATGACTTGGTAATATATAATAATAAAATAGAAAAGTCATCCCAACAGTCCAACAGTAATGTCCCACAATTTTTTAGGGAAATGCATAGTTTAAAAGAATTATTATTCCTTAAATGAGCCTAAATCCCCCCCAAATAAGATGAACGAGATTTCGAAAAAAGTAATAAAATTTCCACGATGTTTTCGAAAACGAAATACACTTCGTGCACTTCGTAAATAATAGATCAAGAATATAGCTGTATGACATATTTTCAAATTAAATTAGTCATATTAAGACTATATATAAGACAGAGCTCTATGAATTAGGACATAAGTATATGTCAATTCTGGAAGGTCACATGAGCTTGAATAATTAAATTGGTAAAATGAAATGATGCAAACTTTAATACTAACAAAGCAAAAAAGCGCTAGCAAATTTTATTCCTTTTAAAATTTCCAGGAACTTATGACCGAAAATCTATCAGCTTTCTCATATTATTACGGTAACCTCTGTTTATATAGGTAGGACTCTTCCATAGGAAAAATTAATTTAACCGCTTCACTTCTATTAAATTGATCTACCTAGAAGAGTCTAATCCATATAAAGAATTTTGATCAAGAAAGATGTGATTAAGATCAGTTAAAGCTAATTAGGCTCAAGATACCAGAAAAAGAAAATACCATACCACTTGACATCAGAGGAACATTAATGTTATACTATCAAAACGGTGAAACGAATATTTAAAAGCATTAAAACAACTATAGAAAACATGACATATTAATTCGAACGAACAAGAACAGCTAAGTAGCATTTAAAAATAAAGAATTTTCAATTTCTAATATGAATGGTGCAAGGTATTGCAAAGTTATCGAGACATTTGCGCTAATCATTTCACGTGATGTTTAGTGAAAAGAAACTTCAAAGAGAGTTACGATGCTCATCGATGAACAAATACTCTAATCTACTGTCCATCAAATCACGGATAGTCTAAACTGCTCGATCTTAATCGGTTAACCCCTGTCAATTTAAAGATACTAAAAATATGTTTATTTTACCCCTCTTCTCCCTTCTCTTCTTTTACCCTCCTCATACTCAACTCAAATTAGATTAGTTAAATGTTAGCAATACCGTAAAAAAGTATTAATTAAAATATTATTGAATTGTATCGCACTACTGAGAAAAGCTCTTTCTTATGACAAAGTTTGGTAATGTGAATCATCATATTATTTATATCTATGAAATTTTTGTATTTTTTGTTGATTTATCAGAAATTCCACTGCCCTTATTTAGCCGTTTGTAGAAGATGGGTATCAAAGACAGAAGTGCAGTAAAAGCTACTATTAATATAGCACTCCATGACCAAGCTGCTCCCATATGCGTTAGCCTTTGCAGAGTTGCACCTGCTTGGATATAGATACACGATGGCGGTGCTACACCTGAAAATCAGAATTAAATGTCACTGGCAAAACTAGTTATATAAAGGGAAAATACAAGGAATAACAAGCAATCAAAAATTAAAGTATGCCATAAAGCAAAGTTACAGATTATATTTCGATTTAAAAAGAAAGAAAATAAAAAGAACCACTCACCCAAAAATGTACCGAAAAAAAACGCTGAAACTGGAACGTCAAATATAGGTGAAGCAAGATTTATAAGCCAATTAGGCAAAATTGGCGTTATTCGCAAGAAAATTATAAAATAAAAAAGACTATCAAAGTCCGTAACCTGAAAAAAAAAAGCACAACTGAAATCTTAATGAAATCAAAATCTAACATCTGTTCATATGATAACAATCGATCGTTCAATTATGGAATAAAAATATTTATTAAAAGTGTTTTGATGTCTTTCAGATTTGCCCAAATTTTTCTTGATTAATTATTATGAATAACAAACCAAACTGTCCATCCTTTAAAAAATTTTCCGGTAGTTTTTAAATTAATCCAAAGTTCGCAACAAATTCGTCTGAACATATTGTTTCTTTTCTTTTTTTTAATATCTGGGATGAACAAGGCTTAATTGTAAAATATATGCAGCTAAAATTCATGATCAAACCTCATTTTTCCATTTGCTTATTTTTTCCGGTGCAAATGCCATAATTCGTTCACGTCCAAACAGAAACGAAAAGAAATAACATATCTGTGCGCCACAAGCCGAACACTACAAGCTTCTTAACTTCAGTTACATCTTTTGGTATTATTGGAAAAGTAAAGGGAAAGACATCAGCAATTAAGGAAATAAACTGCATAGGTATTTAAATAAATAAGCCATAAGTTAGCAAAACAATTTGCAATTAATCATGACTTACCGTACAAACTAGAAATAACGCAATTGGAAATGGAAATAAATATCCTAAAAGAACAGTGAGAAAAATTGAACCAGGAATAGCTAATGACTGCAACCTGAAACAAGGAAAATGGAAATTTTTAAATAAAAAAATTACCAAAAATTTTCGACTTTATTCATTATATTGGTGATGCAATATTGCAACAACCTGAAATTTCCTTAATAATTATTTCGGCTAAATTTCCGTTAGGATAAAATTGATAAAGGCCCACAATGAAAAAAATCCAACAAAAAAGCAGCCAACAGAAAAGATGATACCTTAAACAATAATCGTAAAAGATTCAGCCAGCATTATTTATTGTTTCCACTTTCCTCATTTCTTGCGCTCTTTAGATGTTATTGTGTGAAATTAGTTTCAAAATTCATTATAAACTAAACGCTTGGAAGCAAATAATGGTCTTGACATGAGGAAAACATTGACTTTCCACTTTAAGTCAAGTGTAAATATAATTCAGGAAAAAGGAATCAATCACTTACATGATGTAAACAGTTGAAATACCAAAGAGGACAGTATAATAATGCTTGTCTTTGTACTTTGAAAGAACCAAACCAAGTCGTTTAGCTTGTGTTAAATCTTTTGGCAATTTGAAATCAACTCTTTCATCACTAAATATACCAGCAAGTCAAAATGGAAATAAAAAATAAATAAGAATGATCTGGAAATCGATTCATATGAAAAACTTTTTCGATTCTTTTCATCAATCTTATTTCAATAATCTTGCGTACACATTAAATTTTATTTGGATTTTACTGCAACCCTCCAATTCATATGATGTCGATAGATAACACGTCGAATAGTTGAAGAATATGAAAATTTTTTTTTCAAAACCCTACATGTTAAGTCTGCTGATAAAAACAATTCCCCCCATCTGCAAAACAAGTTTCAAAAGTCCAAAACAGAGAGAAAATTGATTCCAAAGTTGTATAAACTAACATAGCAGAAAGGAATAATGAATAAAGGAACAAGCAATGCAGACAAAAAAAAAACCGTTAGTAATATTCCAAAAATTGATAAAATCAACAAAAAAAGTTAAAAAATGATTTGAAACTTACTCAGCAAGTTCTGGAAAGTTGATGTATAACGTAAATAAAATTAGAGAAATGCTGAACAAGATACAAATTGGGAATATAAACTTATTTAAAGCCATGTCACCAACAGTACCTCAATTCCGAAGCAGAGTGATAATAAAGTGAAATAATCCAAATATAAATCCCCCCCCTGAAATATAGCAAGATTTCCATAAAAATAAAAGACAAGAATTCACGAGTACCAAAACTTCCCCGGAAATCCAATGGTGAAGCATATTAGCATTAGATCAAAGCCATATCTCCAAAAATAATTTATGACCATGCTATTAATCATTCGACTTATCACTGCAAAACTGTTTTTCGAACGAACAAACGAACGATATATAAAATATTTTCTACTTCCTATGAATTCATTAAATATCTGGGAAGATAAGAAATGCTAAAACTCTTTTTCGCTAAATGGAACATCTGAGTAAATAGTGAAAAGCCGTACGGAACGTCAATTCTATCATCTTTCAAAAAAAAAAGTGAGTTTTATTTGGAAATCAACACCATAACAATAAACAATGAACAAAGCAGTTCAATGTAACAAATATAAGACGGTTTCTCATTTATTTCATTACAAGCATTTTAAAAATCAAAACATATAACATGCTCAAAAAAATAAGAAAAATATAACAAATATCAAAAATCAAATTTCAAATAAAATTTGAATTTTAAGTCTCACTTGAAATTTGATTTTTGGAAATTGCAAATTAAGTTCAGCTTTAACTTGAACACTTTCTTTAAGCTTTTCAAAAAATCGAAATATATTTACGAAAAACATATGAAAAATTATAAATGATAGGAAATATAATTTAAATATCTTTTCTCTGAAACCTATCAAGCACTGTTTTTGGAGAATCCACCGCCTTCACTGCTTCTTTCTCTAAAACTTCCTCTTCTAACTTCTTTCGCGCTTCGTTCATCGCAAATCTTTGTTCGGATTGTACACCTTGTTTAATCTGCTCCTACAAAAGATGACAAATTTTTTAGCGAATATGTTAAAAATAGACTCACTTTCTCTACTGCTCATAAAAAATGTCAAGACATGACCAACTGATTAGCTTCCAAATTCCTTTACCTTTTTCAGAGCACTGCCTCGTCCTTTTTTCTTATTCTTCGGTTTAAACTTCACTTCACGAGGTTTCATATGAAGTAGCAACTTCAACCGTTCATTCTCTTTTTCAAGCAAATCTGTATTTACTTGTACGATTTCTGTAGTGTCTAAAGTGATCATTTCCGGCTGGATCTAAAAGAAAAAAAAAATATTTCAGGACATTATAACTGATTTATTTCAGATTCTTTGTGTTCGTACACTCAAATTATTGAAACTATAAAGCACCTTATCTAAAAGCTGCTTCACTTCCCGCTCACGCCGCTGAGTTTTTGACTCATATGGATTTGTCAAGAGTGCATTGAAGTTTGGTTCTCCGCTTCCTGTAAATGAAAAATGTCGATGAAACTTACTGATATAATTGGAAAATAGTATATGCTTTTTAAAATGTGTCTTGTTTATTTAAGATAAAAATAATCACCTGGTACAAGCAAACTAGTGAATCCATGTTGGTGTCCGACTCCAAGAACATCTTCAAATGGACAAAATTGTAAACTGGAAACTATTCCTGTGCACTGATGTGACATGTAAGGTGTAGTAGCTGTGCCCAAATGCGCATCATTTAAAATCTGTGGAAAAAATTTGACTTTAAAAACAATGAAGTGGCGGAATATATGTTTACCTACATTTCGTAGTAAATTAAATCTAAAGTTTCCTAATATATAAAATTGAAAAATCACCTGGATTTGATTCCCAACGCTGCAAGCAACTGCATAGCGTTGACTGAAAGATACTTCAGCCAATCCAAACGGTAACGTATAAGCATATAACTGTTTATAATTACGTACATCCCATATCCTACAAGCAAAAGTTATTAGATCATAACTGTCGATGAATCCAAGCTTCGAAAATCTGAATTTACCAAAAATTCATGAAAAGAGCAAAACTACCTAAGTTTGCGATCAAGACCAGTAGTGGCCATATAATTATTTTCCACAGCTATGCCTCGTACTGAACATGGATGGGCGAGCATTTTTATTAATGGTTCTTTGACATTCGGAGACCATAACTGCACTGTTCCTGTATATTACAACCATTATGTTTGAAATTACCAATGACTTAAATTATTCTGTGCGATGTTGTAACGTGTACTGTCTCCCTCTCAACACCTTTCCTTTTATATCAAAAATTATAAAGTCAATTTTTATAAGTGACGCCAACCATTTCCATGTCCAGTATGAATGATAGCATTGCTTGGATTCTGGGTCATTACATCCAGAGGTCCTTGTTTTGTTGGGAAGGACTGCACCATTTTGCCCATCGAAACATCCAAATAATGCAAGAATGACGTATTACTCTGCAAGTATTGACTACATGCATTTATTATGTGTAAGCATGATTCAATACATTTCTCCTTGAAAACAAATAAGTTCTTTAGAACACAATTCTTTAAATATATTTTTCGTTCCTAATCTCACATAACAGTAACGCGATTTTTCAGTTATGGTTTGTTGCACAATTTCAACGATAAATTTTTTCCAAATTACTTACAAAGCATCTCAGCTTACCCCAGCAACAAGAAGAAAATGCCTGGGAAGAAATTCCAAACGCTTGATATCATGCAAATTCTTCAAACAATGCAACTCCACACCCGTGTTATCATAAATATGTGTCCATCTCTTCTGGGCAACCGCAAACATCGTTTCAACATGCAACCATCTGAAATGTGATTTGAAATCTTGTATGATAAAAAAAAACTCGAACAATATCAGTCACACTATCTTTCAAAATGTATTTGTTTCGTGAACTTCGGGAAACTTCTCTCATATGCTGAAGAATTTTTAAAGTCCTCTTAACCAGAATATTTTCTGTTCGCTTCTATTTTCTATCTATTTTCCGACTCTTATACTTAACATAATTCCCAAAATTGCTTACTTGACATCACGGACACCCTCCATAACATTTATTTCACAACGGAGTGTTTTAGTTAGCCAGTCAAAGGCGGCAACATGCCCACATTTACCACCAATCAACAGATGACGACCATTACGTATATAATTGGCACGATATGGACCAAAACGTTTTAACCGCAAATCAAAATGCTGTAAATGAGTTCCTTTTTCAGAATCTCTCAATTCCAACCGTGAAAAATTTGAGGAAACTGTCAATCAGATAATAATTCTCCAATGAAAAATCTTTTAAAAAAAAAAAAGAAAAAGAAAAAAATGAAAGTAAAAATTATAAACTTACTTTGCTAGCACTTGCAATATCCACAGCATCGCATATATCTTTTTGTTTGATGGTATGAGTAAGTTCCCCTTTATCTCCAGCAAGAAAACTGCAGAAAAAAAAAAAACTGATTAGTTAACTGTAATTATAAGGAACATCAAAGAAGATCAAAGTGTGCAAATCAAATGTAAGGATCTAATAGGCAAAATTTCTCACCCTTCTTGTTCATTATTGAGAATCTCCGCTCGTGCGGTTTCCCGTGTCCTTTCTAGGAATCTTTTCTTTTTGTTTTCAAGCTTTGCTTTATGGAAACCGGTCTTCACATTTTCCTGTAAATGATCGAACTTCTTACATAGGCCTTAACATAATACATTCAACTGAATCAAATAAAAGTTCAGTGTAATTAGGATCATTCAGACGTACGTCAATGACGACTGCAATCTAGATGACTAAGCAAAAGTTTTGGGAAGAGCTCAAGCGACTTCCTCCATTATCGAAACTAGTGACAGAAGCGCTGATAGTATAGAACTAATGACTGATAAACATGAAAGCAGTTCATCATCATTCGTAACAAAAACAATTACCGGATTAATATTTGCCGCACCCGTATCATGCCTTTCCAAGGCGTTTTCCGATATGAAAAAATCACGGTCGTCACCAGTCTTTTTCTGATCTTTCTCATGTACAAAGTGTTCTTTCCTGAAAGAATTTTTTGTAACTGATTTAAATTTACCACATCTCTTCAGGGATTCTTCAAAACAACACACATCTCGGAAATCCGAAATAACGTATAGATGAATAAATCACGAAAAAAGTCAAGAATACTGACTTCACGTAAGCCCGTTTTCTCGATTTCGTCGGACTGACAACTGCGCTTTTTACAACTGAAAGGTCGACAACTTCAGTTTTCGTCTCATCTTTTACCATCACTTCGTACCAATCCTGAAATGCATCCGATCTGTACTCAACAAAACCAATCCAACCACCCGGAAAAAGTTCACCCTTGCATTTCCATGCAATCTCTTTGCATCACGCTACACAACGCTAAAATGCCGTGTATTATTGAATCGAAATGAAAATTTTCGTCTTGTTGGACATTCAAATATTTTCAAGTTTGGTTTTTGTTCACATTCCGGAGGAGTTAGTTTACGTAAAAAATGTATCTATAATTCTAGGATGTCTTAGATGGAATAATATAAAACTGCTGAAAGAAACCTTTTTATGGATGTAGCTATTAGTTCGTATCATTTAATCATATAACAGCGAAATGTATGACCGGTTTTCATGTTAGCGACTAAACCATATCATTTAATCAGATTTTTCTGTTTACTGTTATAGTTGTCTTATTTGTTGTTGAGTATTTTCTTCGTAAGGAAATGGTTTTACTGAAACATTTTGTTTTGATCATTAAGGTGATTCGAATGGAGTGCGATGTTGACAAGAAATTTAACGACGATAACAATTTAGGACACGCCAGTAATGAAACTGCCAATGCTGCTGAAAATTTTTCTTTAAAAAAGAATGGTAATGGAAAACGAAAGCGGAAGCGACCACGAACTAAAGCTCTTCGCCGAACAATTAGAGAAAAAGTATATTTATTTCATTTATTTTTTTTTTTTCGAAATTGAGTATAGGAACTACTTAATGAATTCAACATTATTGTGCATGGTACATATTGCTTCGATCACAGATCGTAAGCATGTGGTCATGTAAAACTGTCTTTGAAAGAAGTAGAAATGATGTAAATAGATAGTTTCATCCATCTGCTGACTCGCGGTTTATTTACTCCTACTTGAAAAGGCGTGTTAAAGAAAAATAAGTCGTTTCCAGTCAACAGTGACAAGATTTCTGAATTTCTTAAGGTAATAAGTTTTATCTGGCCTTTATATGTAGCTAATTTACAGATTGAAATAGCATTATGTACGAGTGATTCGCCAATTCAGGATATCCTAGAAACAGATATGGATTGTGTGATAAGTGCGCCGCTGTCATCGATAATAAGGTTCTTGAAGTTAGATATGGATGAATATCGAAGATTAAGTTGCAAAGCGCTTATTAGTATTGGAAATTTATCGAAATTTTTTTCAATAACTGGTGATTCAACGGATACTCTTCGGCTTGTACTCAAAGTCAATGATTTGGATCACAGTTCTACCGTCGTTTACGTCGTAAATTTGTTTCTTTTAAAGATTTTTAATCAGATCAAGTTGTAGTTTATAAGAATCCTAACTTATAGTTACTGTCAGCCTTTAATACTGTTCACATGTTTAGATTCACGTAAAGTTTTATTTAGCATTTTAAAAATTTTATACATAAAGACGAATGATTTCTATTTTCGACCACATCTGAGATTGAAGTATCGTAGCAAAGTTTTTTTCAGGACAATTTACCCGATGGCTGTAAAGTAGATTCACTGAAAAGATGGGCGTCAACATTTGGAACTGTTGTATTTGTACATCCAATCATGATGAGAAAAACGAATCCAAACAAGAGTTCCCTTACAAATGATGTATCTACATCAACTGAAGTATCTTCATCTGCTGTATGTACCGGCAGATTTTTTCAAAGTGCTTTCATCAAATTTGTAGATGAACAGTCCCCAGTGGATTTTATTAAAGTATCATCTTTATTATTTTGAAATCTAATAATAATAGTAATAATATTGTAGTTATCCGTAAATGTCTGTAGAAATTAAACATTATTTGGTGATCTTTCTATTGCAAGTCTAGCTATTCAAAGTAGATCAAGTTTTTTTTCTTTATTGCATTACTTGATAAAACATTTATAGTTTCATCAGCTGCTGCGAGAGAAAGCTGCTAAGAGACGACGCAAAAAGCTGAAATTAGAACGGAAGCAGGCAAAGAAAAGATTAGCGAATTCTGTTTCAAGGATTAGGAGCAAGACGAAGTGGCAAAGAAAAAGACGCAAGTCAAAAAAAGTAGCAGAAAGCAATGCTAAAAGCCATGTGCAAAAGACCAAAAATGAAGGTGAGATTTCTGGAGATTTGAAAATTCACTCAGTCGTGGGAATTTAAATGAGATTGTTTTGAAGTGAATTTCAAGAATCAGATGTGGAATTAAGAAGGAAGTTATACTTTTTTTCATTTTATAGAATTTCCATTGTTTGACAACAGCCAAGGTACTTTTTTCTTGCTAACTTGCGCAGCTTTAAGATGATTTATTTAACTTAATTGTTGTAAGTTAATTCAATTCATATGTGTCATTTTATAAATTACCTGAAAAAAATCTTGAGTTCAGAGGCAGTGGGAACTGGAATCATCGATGCTGAAAAATCAGAGGATGTTGTAAGGGGTGAGGATGGAAATTGCAGCAGACAGGGGAAACGAAAGAGGCGATCAAGTCATGGAGTGGATAACATACTGTTTAAAAAATCCAAAATGACTGCTAATGAAGGTAATAATGCTAATTTATTATTTATAACGATACCTTAATGCATCGATATAAGTGTCTTCGAATATTTTTTGTTTAAATTGTGAATAATGTTCTCTAAAGTTTTGAATCTGTTGCTGCGGAAAAATTGGAAAAAAAAAAAAAAAAGAAATATTCTGACACGAAATATTCCGAGAAAAAGGTTTCCAAAACAACTGATTCGGTAGTTAATTTAAGAGAAAAAAAAAACTATTTAATTGCATTAGTCGAAAACGAATAAAGGATACTGGCGTTGCAGAAAAGAAAGTTGGAGAAGATGATAAATCAATTGGGTTTGAAAATGTTGATCTAAAAAAAACTTCTGTAAACATCGATGTAGATGAAGAGAATCATGAAATTAAGGACGATGAAATGGAAATTTGTGATGGATTCACAGCTGTCAAGAATATACCTCAGCTGACAATTGTGGCCACTGAAGAATCATCGGAGAAAATATTCAGAGATGTTGGAACCGATGTTCCTGAAGAATTTTTATTGGGCGAAGTTGGCGATGTTGTGAAAAAGTGCGTTTTGAGAAGTTCATTTTTAGATACGGATTTATGGGTAGCAGTCCTTTTCCTTAACTGTTAGATTAATTGAAGCCATTTCATCGGCAATTTAAATTTTGGAAGTTTGAATTCAAAGTAGTTTTAATATATTTATTCTAGACGAAAACGTGTGCATCGACAAAAGCGACGCAGTGATAAGTCAAAGGATTGCAATTCATGTCCAAAGAAATATTTTCATGATATACAAGTATATTCATTGTAAGAAATTTTTCTTCCAAACTTTTTACATCGAATATGAATTTTGATTTCAACCTTATTCAACATTATGCAATTCTTTCTTTTTATGAAATAACATTTTTTATTTTCTTGGTTTGCAACTTCTCTTCTCATATCACTTTTTTTTTTCAGGGATACATTTCACAAACTCCGTGCAAGATATCTGGAGTTACAGAAACAGCAAATAGTTCAATTGAAAGCCAGTTTGAAAAAAAAAGGTGTACCAAATACGTTATCGGGTTTGACCAAAAAGGAATGGAAAAAGAAACGTGGACGTAATCGAGTAAACTTTTTGTTATATTCTCCATTTTATTTTTACTTTTTGATCAAAGAATTACTTTATGGCCGACTTCTTTTTCTTTTTTACTTGAGCCTAATTTTTAAGTTGGATTTAATTGTTTTCGATGTGTCCTTGTTTCTTTACAGCTTATGATGCGCTCCGCAAAACTACGTGAAGAGTATGAAGATCTCTCTCACCTCATCCCAGAAGAAGATAAGCTTGCAGATGTCCAATTGAAGTTTTAAAGGTTCGGTAAAAATTTCCTGTCAATCATTTCACTTGTGTTTGAAGCTGCATTTTGCACTTTGTTTTTTTCATTTTATAACGTAGGAGATCATTATTTATGTTTTTGTGTTTTTCGAACTTTTTGAGTCTTAAAATGATTAATGATCATGACTTTACGTGTAATATTTTTAAAAACTTTAGTAATGATGTAAATTATTTCAGTTATGTAAAATAAGTTTTAATCCAGAATCCTTGCAATCTTCTAGCTGCTGAAAAGCAACTAATTTTTTGAATTTTAAAGTGTGTCCCGATTTTAAAATTTGCTTATAATGGCTGCAATTATAATAATTTATCCAATTCCATCCGATAATGAACATTTTCCTAATACTGAGTAAAACACGATCTTATGGAATATTATTGAGGTTGGATTATGTTAATTTTTATTTCAGAAAAAAGACCCAAGCAAATAATGTGCATAAAATGCACTAAATTTTCATATGAAAAATAGTGATAAACGGAAAAATAAAAATGCCTAGAAATGATAGAATATCGTAACATCGCTTAGAAACACTCGACTTTCACGACTGCACAACGAATCATACAAATTTATGGGAATGATTTTTGTGAACTTTTTCGAGATCTCAAATCTTTCATGTTGAGCTTATCAGCATGGATCCTGGGATGTTATTGTACATGAAATAAATTGATTCCCTTTTTATACAAGTTTTCTGTTCTCGAACTTATTGGAAATTTCGGGAATCTGAATAAAGAAATGAAATTAGAATTTTTTTACACAGCAATTCATAAAATGAGGCAGTATAATGTACAATGTTACAGAGGGAACTATGAAGTTTATAAATATATGAGATCTGTGTAGCAGTTGATCGAACGGGAATGGCCGCAAGCTTGGAGTTAAACATCTTTCCGGAAAATTCACTTTTTAGTGGTAGATTTTTTGGCATTTTACTGTGTGTAACAATAATTTGTCATAATTTTTAAATTGAAATTCCGGTGGGACTTCTCGGATTATGGTTAGGTTTGCGGTCATCACGATACAACAAGAAAAGTACATAGATAAATGTAACATTTTCAGTTACGATAGGTTTTTACTTTTTTTTTTTAACTTTTTAATTAAATTTTTCGTTAGAGGAAATACTTGGAAGTTTGACATCAGTTATTTTCCTTGCTCTTATTTTTATTCAATCCTACGCTCAAATTAATACCCGTTTGTATTAAGAATCTCTTCCCTTTCGTCCATTATTTTCTTTAATAAATTTTCAGCAAAATTCATGAATGATTCGAAATTTCTCAGATTGTTAAATCATGGAATTTCCAAAAATAATACATATACAAATGCATTTTAACAAAAATAAAGAGATAAAAGTAAACCGACATAACTATCCTTTTGTTAAATCGTAATGAAATTCCTGAGCAAGGAATGAAATACAGAAATTAGATGCACAGGTAAATAGGAATTTTTTGGATGTTGTTCGTGTCACAATGGTATTAAAATTGAGCGATATGTTTGTGTTTTGGATACGATTGAGAATAACAATGAAACTTGCCGGTTGCAGATTTTCGGCAATTTCTAGGAAAGGAATTGTGAATTCTTGTGATTTACTTCATTTTTTGGATGAAGTTTCGGCGAATGGATCATCTTTAACATCATCGTGAACGATCGGAGCAATCATTTGGACAAATTCCTCATAATTGATCTGGAAATTCCCGAAATTTTGATGCTTAAAAATTCACAAGCTTCATTTTCAGCAGCCAAACTAAGAAAAAATGTGTTAGTCTTACAAATAATTTTAATTGACATTTAGATCATGGTATCAGATGATTCATAACATTTCGTATATTTATTTAATTCATTAAGCTACGCTGAAATTTTAAAAAAATGATATTGACCTGTTCATCACCATCTTTATCAACTTCCTGAATAATTTCATCTACTTCTTCTTCGCTGAATTTTTCACCCATCGTTGTCATGAAATGCTTAAATTCTTGAGCTGTTATATATCCATTGCCATCTTTATCAAAAACTCTGCAAATTTTACATAATAAATTCTGTTGAATCAATTTGACAATTTCGAAAAAAAAAATAGTTTGAAAATTTGGAATTATTTTATCATCTTGAAACACAAATTATTTTTGCATTATTTTTTTTAATTCAAATATTATATATAAATATATATTATAAAAAAAAAAAAAATGAGGAGAAAAAGATGTAAAGAGCCTAAATGCTTTGTATCTTTTTGTCAGAAAAAAAAAAGGAGGAAATACTTTCCACGCATGAATTGGTAAGTTATGTGTAAATTGATAAAATGTTATAAGCAGGAAATAACAAAAAAAGGTAACGGAAAAACCAACACCACCTCAACGAATAGAATCAATATTTTTGGCAATTCGATCTTGCTTCGGTTAATATCTTTGTTTTGCCAGAAATAGAATGATTTGATAACTAATAACTGTTAATTTTTCCTTACTTTTTTTTTAGAGGAAAAAAATATCAGCATGGAAATACTTGTAATTTAATTTTGATATTCTTGAAGTTTTTATTTATCAAGCTGTCCCATAACTTTAAACTCAGCAGTATTTGATTCGGCTATTAAATCAAGATAATTTGATCTTCGGTAAGAGCCAAGATTTCGTATCTTTTGTGAACAAATGTTGTGTCATTCCAACACTTTTTTCCAAGAAATCAATCATTATAGCAAAGATAAAATAGACAGGATGATTGATGAAAAATATACATACTTGAATGCTAATCGTATCAATTCCTGATCCGTTTCCTTACTCATTTCTTTCATCATTTTACAAAATTCGAAAAAATCAATTTTGCCATTGCCATCCACATCGTATTCGTTAACCATATTCAGTAGTTCTTCCTCAGTTGGATTTAATCCGAGAGTACGCATCGCTACGCCTAATTCCCTGATATTCATCGTACCATTGCCATCTTTATCAAACAGCTAAATATTATGAAACTAAAATTAAACTAAAGTTAATTAACATGATTAGAATTAAATCCATCTTTTCAGATGAAAAGTACAGCTGTTTATGCTTTCATGCAAGCATTATCATCGAAATGCATCTCAATATTACAGTGAAATTGAAATAAAAAATTAAGATGTACTTCGTCAACTGACAGAAAAAGAAAATGAAAAGTCGATTTGCTAAAAATTTTTGGATTTTAATTCAAACAAGTTACTGAAGAACAAAAATGTAATGGGATCGTTCATCTCAGGATAAATTCAAAAGAAGAAATCAAGTAAAATTTTGAGCTTTGCAAAGAAATTCAAATTGTCCCTAACAAAACCTTGAATGCTTGTGCAAATTCTTGCAATTCTTCCGGTGTAAAATCGTCCTGTTCCGTTGCCGCTGATGAATTGGTATATCGCCGATACATTTTTGGTTCATCAAGATGTGCAGATGATGAGTATGCTGGTTCTGTGTTATGACCTGAAAAACTTAAGTTTGATGATAAAGGGCGAAATCGAATTTTAATATAATTCGAATAATCGTAAAATTCTGCATAATTTTTCTTCCTTTTTTCTCCATTTTTGGAAATTATCAGTTTGATTACTTTACGTATTATTCTTGCTCAGTGCATTCGATCTATAATAAAAATTTTATATTCCGTATAGGATGCATTTGCAGAAACTCAAGCAAGCCATGAAAAACTTACCATATATGGATCGACGAACACAATGCATGAATTTGCATGAATTTATCAACAGATTAATTAATCAATAAATAAAAAGGAGGGGATTTAGTAATTAATTAGCATCACGAACATTTTCGATAACTGTAATCAGCAAACAGTTTTACCAAAAAGCTTACTACTATATGGACAACCGGAAAAAGTCGACCAATTCGGGAGAGCTTAACATTTCGAAAAGTGAAAGTCGGAAATCTCGAAGATTTCCTAATAAGTCTTAACTCACAAAAATCACTTCAAAATAAAGTTTTCACAAAGATTTCGCTGCTCTATCGCAATTAGAAAGAATTCATTGATGTGGAAGTTTTGTTGACTATTATTTGAGTACTGATTTTTCATATGTGAAATTTGATACCGCTATTATAGTGAAATTTGATATTACTACTATAATGACATATTTTCCTTTCATCTGGAGAAAAAAAAGAAGTTTTGAAATTATTAAAAAAAGAAAAAAAAAAAGGGAAAAAAACTATCCAAACACATATTACGCAATACGTTTATATATATGTATATAACCGATTATTTATAATTAATTATTTGTTGGGTTTTACTTTGCCTTATGAATCAAAAAATGTGGATGACTTTTTGTTCAATTATTTTTTTTCCACACTATGATTTTTTACGGATGTTATAACATTAATAAATAACAAATTTGAAGTTTGAATCTTGTAAAATTTAAAAATCAGATATATATATATATATATATATATATATATATAACCGATTTTTTAATTTTACAAAATTTGTTATTTATTAAGAAATTTGAAATTGTAAAAGAAAATTTGTTTAACAACATAATAATTAATTCGAAAAAATTTTTAAAGGAAAGTGAATTTTTCAAGTTCATTAACCTGGTGGAGTTTCAGGTTGTATACTATTAGTTGTTGTAGTAATTCCTCCATTATTACTTTCATTGGAAGATGAGATGGATGTACTTGGTGGACTTTGAAATACACCCACCATGTGGACAATACGACCTCTGGCTGGCACAGCAAGAGAAGCATCTTGTGATGGCGAAGGACAAGGTTGTGGTAGCAGCGCATCTTGAGTATTTTGAGATCTGAAATTCATTTCAAATATCATCACAAATCTATTAATAATTAATAACTTTTGTACCAAATATAAAATATAACATCGTAAATTTTCGCTTTAATAATATACCAACACGCTATACTTAAAGACGATAATAACTGTTCTTGTTTTTCTTTTCTATGTTTTTTGTTACCATAATATATTACTTATGAATGATTGAATGATTGATAGAATGCCTTTACAACAAAATAATAATAATTGTAATATAATATCGGATTATATAACCTTATACCTGAACAAAATTCTGTAAGACTATGAATAATAATAATAATATCTGATTGTATAATCCTACACCTGAACAGAAAAAAATCATTAAAAGTTTGGAAATACTTATTTTTCCCTGATCATTACAATTATATGATAGTTTCTAAATTTTTAGTGATTGTGAGATATTGATATTAACTATGATACATCTGCCGGTATAAAAAGCATTAAATTCTTTTTTTTTTTTTTTTGTTAAATTTCAATAATTAATTATGAATAAACGAAAACTGAAAGACTAACTCATTTTTTGTTAATCGTGTACGTTTGAGTACTTTAGTTAAACCACTTAGATCAAATGTTAATTCTGATCGTCGTTTTGATGCTTTCCTGCTGTGCCGTTTTAGCCTCATCAGTGAAAAGAATCCTGAAGCCGCAATCTCGCCAGTTTCACGAGTTTTTATCCATCTGTTTCCATCACTGAAACTTGTTTATTCGACTAAAACAATTGCAGTGGTTGAAGTTTTACTCAAACATTTTGACAAAACAATTTTCAATTGATAAACAATGTCATGAATCAAACAGACTTCACTATTTGTCACATTCAAATGTTTTCATGAGATTATGAACCATTTTAACAAATTCATTTTCATTTTTTTCAATTCACACATATCAAATATGAAATGGGAAAAGGAAATTTTAATTGCAATCATTTCATAATATTAATATTATTTTTAATTTACATATATTAAATACGAAATGGGAAGAGAAAATTTATATCCTGCAGAAACATTAGCTACAACATTTAAGCTAATTAAAATAAATTTAAGAAATTAAAGTCACTTTTCGGTTAAAAAAGATTTTGTCTCCAAATTTTTTGATTGAATTTTATAAAAATGTTTAAAGGATTAACTGTAAAGTATGCGAAAGAAGAATGTTTAGACCAAAAATGAGTGAAATACATCAATAACGATTAAATTAAACAGTTAAATCACTTGAAAAAAAAACGACAGAAGGTGACACTAATACTTCTTCCTTTTCGCTTTGATCAATAAAATTTAACAAAATGATAAAATAATGAGAAAACAAAAAAAAAAAAAAAAAAAAAAAAAAAAAAAAAAAAAAAAAAAAAAAAAAACAAAAAAAAAAGAAAGAGAAAAGATAAAATGAAACAGCGAAAGAAAGTTAAAAAGAGAAAAACTGGGAAAGGAAGTTTCGCTTTTTTCCCCTCAAGAAGGAGGAGAAAAAGGTTTATTCAGATTTAAGCATTGATGCTTGAAAAGTTTTCTCCGATGAAGCACATGTCTCTGTAATAGATCAACTGACACTTTGTATCCGTCTCATGCATGTTAGTACTTTGTCATTTACTTAACTACGACAACATAACAAGTCAACAATTTTCGATAACCAACCAAGCTAAAAGCTTTGGGGAATAATTTATGGTAGTATGAAGAGAAAGTGAGAAACGAAAATAATAGACATGTTTATTCATTGAAATAAATCCAGCTGTTTAGATTAAAAAGATATGATAAAAGGTTGAGTTAAAAGAAAAAAAATTGAAATTGATTGTATTTTTAAATTCATTATTTACTATCTTTTTATATTGCGATTTAAAAAAATTCCAATAATTTTATTTGAAAAAAAAAAAAAGTCCATATTATCTTAATTTGTCACTTATTTTTTTTGAATTTTTCACTAATATGTGTATACATTCATTAAATACGTTTTCTTCTTTCTTTTTTTTCTTTCGAGTTTAAAAATTTTTTCTATTTCCTTTATAAGTTTATTGCTTGGAAATATATCTTGTATGATATTTATAGTCTAAAAATAGAATGGAGAAAAAAGAATAAAAGGAAAGAACGAAATAAACTTTGATCCTGAAAAACGTTGCCAAAAGTTAAAGAATATGCGTGTGTGCATTGGTGAAGTTGTTAAAAGTGAATGTGAAATGCGTAAGCAGCGTCATGGCAACAGTTTTTGTGTTGAATAGATAAAGCAGCATGGAAAACAAACTTGTTTTTCATGCTGCTTAAATGAAAGTTTATTAAAAAACAATGGATGGCGGGAAAAAAAAGGAAAAAATTGATTTCACTTTTTATTCTTTTCTTGTTTTAATTGTTTACAAAAAAAAAAATTTGCAATGCAAAAGTTTGTCCAAATGATATAAAATTTAGAAATAAAAGAGATAATGGAAAATTTGAAACAGAAGTTTGGAAATTTTTTCTTTTCAGTAATTTTTCGATAAAAAGTATTGAAGGAAATAATGTTGCAATTGTTTGTATTGTCAGAAGTATATCAACTTGTTAGGATATTAACTTTTCGTTAATTTTCATGAACTTTTTTATTTTATTTTCAGGACAATTATTATAATATAAATATATCTGTATGTTTTTTTCTTTTTTTTTTTTTTTTTAGAGAAGTAAATTTCTAGCTCAAAATTCTTCAATTTTTAAAATTATAGGGAAGAATGCATCGTCTTTTCCATCAAAAATAATTGCTCTAAAAAAGATCTAGACATATTATCAATGAAAATTAAAATATTTCTTCGATCATCATTAACTGAATGATTATGCGGCAAAAAAATTGAGAATTTAAAAATACATATGTGCAAATAAAATGTTTGAAATAATATTTCAAAATAGAGAAAAAAAAAGTTCCAATAAAAATAAGAATAATATCTGTTTATAAAGAGCAAAGGAAAAACAAATGTAAAACTTACATGAACAATTAATTCATAATCGAATAACATTGATGAATGAAAAAAAATTTTCATTTATTGATTATCTGTCACATGTTCTTTTTTTTTAGACCATAATTTGGGCTATCCATTTTCAACTTAGCTGTTTCCTCCTCGTTTTCTATCTTCTCAAATTTCATTTTTTAAAATATTTACGAAAATATTCAAACATATATTTTTTTAAGCCGAATAATTTATTTTTCCTCCATTCAACTTCTTTTCTTCTTTTTTTTCTTTTCTATTCTTTTTTTTTTTTTTTTTTTTTTTTTTTTTTTTTTTTTTTTTTTTTTTTTTTTTTTTTTTTTTTTTTTTTTTTTTTTTTTTTTTTTTTTGAAGGATTTAGATTATTTTTGAAAATAAATGAGCGAATTTCGATTTTGCTAAAAATTTGTTAGTTTATTATAGAAAAAAAAAAAAAAGAAAAGAAAAAAAGTAGAGAGAAATTCGGACAATCTTTGTTAGTCTAAATGCTTATGTTGGAATATTTAAAATGAAATTTGAAAAATTTTCGAAAAATCTAACGGTGACATTTCGGATGACGCGATGTGATGTTATAATCAAATTTTAGAAACATCCATCCATAAGATGAATTAGATGTTTCATATTATGGATAAAGCTATGGCGTTATATCAAAGGGTTTCTACTAAAGAATTAAGCTTTTTCCTTTCATTTCTTGGAAAAAAAAAAAAAAACGAAAATAAAGCATTTCAAAAAAAAAAAAAAAACGAAGAAACACACGACAGCTTATCAAAAGGAAATGACAAGTTGGTTTTTTGCTCATCTGATAAAAGAATCGATCGTTTCAGGTAAATCCGAAAATACTAATGGCGAGTTTTGAAAAAGAATAGTTGCAAATGAAAAGTTAATAAATTTCAAAAATTATTCTAAGTTTTCGAAATTTCAGAATGAAAGGAAGGAAAGAAAAAAATCCGTTAATTATATAATAATTTTACAGGAAGAAGGATGATTTATTTTAGGAGTGTTTTATTCCATACATAACTTTTGGCTACGGTAAGTAGCACCACATTTTGCTCAAGCTACAGTATCTTTATGTATATCAATTTGCAAATGCTAAGAATTAATTTAAATAATATAAATTAGGCATTTATTTATAATTATTGCATTCAACTTTTCAAAAACAACAAGTAAATATTTTTTTTTAAAATTAGAAGCAGTTTTTTAAAGTATTTTTAACAAATTATTAAAAAGGAGAAAAAGGAATTCTAAACATTCTATAGTAAAAAGGGATAAAAAAAGGATTGAAAAAGGGGAAAAAGCAATAACAAAATTAAGTTATGACGTAAAAGTAAGGATGGAGAAAATGAAATGAAAATTATGAGATATAAAAGGGAGATAGACCAAAATTAGTCATGAAATAATTAGAGAATAATAAAAAAAAAAAAAAAAAAAAAAAAAAAAAAAAAAAAAAAAAAAAAAAAAAAAAGAAACAAAGTACAATAAAAGTAAAACCAAGAAAATTAAATTAAATGAGAGGAAAAAAACTAAATTATTTTTAAATTAATAATATATTTAATAGACTATTTGGAAAGGTTTTTGAATAGAAAATAAAGAAGATTAAAGGTAATTGTTAGTCTGACAAATAGTACGGGAGAGTGATGATGTTGACGTCAAACTTTATCATTTAATTTTCTCCAATAATTTTCATTAATTATTTAATTTTCATCAATTTATCCATCCTCAATACTATAAATAGAATTAGTGAGGAGAAGGTGAGGGAAAAATAAATGAAAGAAAAAAAAGGAATGAAAAAAAAAAATAGAAAGAATGAAGTTAAAACAAAATGAAAATTGATAGGGTAACGTGGTGAAACGAAAAAACTGAAGGAAGAGAAACTGTTCGACGAACTTTTCGTATCTAATTTTTTGAATCAATCCTTTTTCAAAACAAAACTTTGAACACAAAAAAACAAAAACAACAAATTTCATTCGATTATTAATTCTTTTCAAAATTTATGTAGCAAAAAGCTCAATTTTTTTTTTTTACAGATTTTTCGAGCAAATTATTGAGTAATTTCAATTATTGACTGGTCATTAAGGAATTGAATGCCACAATTTTTTTTTTTTTTTTTTTTAAAAAGCAAAAATGAAATTCTTGTAGTTTGTTTGAAATGTAAAAATATATTTGTAAACAAAATGAGATAATAGATATTTCCATGTCATGATGATAATTTTGAGATGTAAAGGTCAAATTTAAGGAGAGGGAATGAGAGGGAAAAGAATTCATTTGAAATTATCAAAATAATGAGTTATATTATTCCGGGTTTCCGGAATTATGGACAAAGAAAACAAATTTTTCGTGTAATTTTCGTCTTGCTTTTTTTTCGTTTTCATTTTTCCAAACTCTCTCATCATTAGAACTTTCATTGAATGAAAATGAATGATCAACGAGTTAGAAGGAAATCTTTCATAAATATTAGTCAATAAATAGAAAAAATAAATAAAGCTAGTATTAATTTAAAAATCGAACAATCTTACATAATTAGTTTGGAAATTAGCAAGAAGTGAACAATCACAAATGATCAAAAAAAAAAAAAAAAAAAAACCCACAAAATGATACACAATCATTGATGATAATGAAATAACATGACAAATTTGATTCACGAGAAATATCAATAGAAAAGAGGGAAAAAATTGCCTGCTGTGATAATCAAGTAGTTTTGAACAGAAATTTTAAGAAAAAGAAAAGTAGAAAGAGGAGGAGGAGATTTAAAATGAAATTTAAAGTGATTTGTAGCGTTGTGATAAATGCACACATACACACACATACATACACATACACATACATCCACATACATGCAACAAAACATATATTTGCGTAGCTGAAGGAAGGCTAAGAAAACGAGTAAGGCCTTTAACTCTAGGCATGGAAACATGCGTTGATTAAATCATAGGTCTTGAAACTATCACTACTATTTTCAACTAATTTAATTTAGTCATGTTGCTAATTTTAGGACAACCAGGACTCATTCATTTCATCACACATTTATTCGAGATAAAAATTAAGAAAGACAAGGAAGAGAAAAGTTTTTCCCTCTCTGCGACGAAATCTACTTCACTTTCAAATCTGAAAGCAAAATTCATTCATCGCCTGTTTTGGAAGCAACGAACTACTTCTTTTTTTTTTCATTAATGCTTATTCTGATGCACACAAATACACACACACAAATACACAAATACACACACACACACACACACACACACACACACACACACACACACACACACACACACACACACACATTATCGAACTTCAAACAAATATATTATGCAAATAGGTAATTTGGAAGCGTAAGGTTGAAATAAAGATGAAATAAATGCTTAAAATTATGTAAAATTTTATGTATAGAAAATTATAACGCTTAATAGATAGTTGACGTGGGTTTTGATGTAGTAAAGGTTGACATAGGACCTGGATCGATCTGCACAAACTTTATTGCTTACGGCTCGATTAGATGTAGAAAATATTGAAAAGTAAAGTTAAATTAAGTATAAAATTGAAATATAAGGTTAGAATTAAAGATCAAATACAATATATATACAAAAAGTTATACAGCTTAGCAAATATTTTTGGATTAGTGATTTGGAACCTTTTCTGCTCGATTTGATCCATGCAGTATTTCGATTTTGTCAAAATCTTGACCAAAACTTCCTGCTCTCCTACTGATCAATCAATAATTGCAAGAATTTTTTATGATCATACATATTTAAGCCTAAAGCTATAGGATCATATATGGAATCGATATGGAATTGAAAAATCGGTTTTCGTTTTTTCTTTTTTTTTTTTTTTTCAGTCAAGTTATTATGTTTTCTTTATTCAATTAAAATAATGAACAATGGATAATTGAAAAGAATGCTATTACAGTGAAAATAGTAAAAATTAAAGAAGAAATTACTATAGTAATTATTACAGTAATTGATTGCCAATTATGCGAGCCATCAAATGATTTAGGCTGCCATTTCAAATTTTCACTAATAAAATTGCAAACTTCAAACATGGAAGCATTTCGGTTTCTTCATTTCTCCTTTTTGATGCTTAAAGTATATATTATCACAGTAATGGATTATGACGACAATCTATTACGTAATATTTGTATTTATGCATTAATTGATTTGCCAAATAGTAACAAATGATTTTTTAAATGACAATTTTTCAATACTTCCAAATGTTAATAATTTATATTCCTGCATAAATAATTCTTAATTCGAAAAATGGAATTGAAAATTTTGCAAATGTCAAATGCAATTACTTCTTTTGAAACTTATTTATCTCAAAAAAAAAAAAAAGAAAAAGAATATCCACTGAATTGAACAATTGCTGTTGAGAATGAACTCAGATTTCTGCTGAATTCCTATCGTTGCAACAAACGAACAATTAATTGTTTCGAATGCAGGAAATTGTTTTGTTGCGTGAAAGGCTTTTGAGAAAATGTGATGATTATATCAGAAGAACTGAATACGAAATAATGTAATGTAATTAGAAATTCATCGAAAAAAAAAAGACTGCGAAGATTGATTAATTGTAATTGAATTCACAAAAAATGAAATTAAAATTTGATAAAGTACGATGTTCTTTTATTTGCCAATTTTTCGAAACAGTATGTTGAAATTTTTTTCTCCTTTTCTTTTTTTTTTAAATTATTTAAAAGATAAAGGTCATAAATAATATTTTTTTGATTTGTTTGAAAAATTTATCTGTACAAATGTAATTAACATTTTAAAGTATCAAATGAACCATCAAATTTGATTATATAGCATTATTACTTTTCTTTTTTTCTTTTACTAAAATTAATAAAAAATTAGGAATAAAATCTGGGCGAAAATATAAAAAAAAGAAAAAAAAAGGAAGCATTTCAAATTTCTAAAGCTGATACAACGAATAATGAAATCATTTTATCCGCTATTTAAACTACTTTAAACCACTTGATTTCCGGAAAAATTCCGATCATTGTTTACATAAAGTCAACACTACCACCATTTTTATTAAAATCGTTCGATTTTATCAATAATTAATAAGGAGAAAATTAAGCTTAATGAATAAATAATGCAGATAAAGTCTTTAATAAGAATAAATGATCTCGTAGTAATATCAAATGGTTTACTTTGTTTGGATTTATCCAAAAAAAAAAAAAAAAAAAAAAAAGAAGCCGAAGCAAATTTTGTTTATGATTTTCAGAAAGGGAATGATAATAGGAAATAGACTTTAAAGAAATAAAAGTCATAAGATATATTTTTAGAGCAATCTAGCAAAGGTATTTATTTAGCTTAACGTTACATTTTTATCGGTTATCATTGCATTGTTTCGTTCCACATGATCGATGTATTTCTATAACTGACGTATAATTATACTATTATTGACATATTTATGATAAATAAAATCAATTTAACACGTGATAGTTAATAGTATAAATTGAAATGTTTGGTAAAATTCATAGCTTGTCATATTTAATTCATTGCTGCTAATTGTATGGTTCATACAGCTGACTAATCCGAAAATTTCGATAAAAAAAGGGAAAAGACCAACTGATAAGCCGGTAATTTATTTACATTGAAAAGTTTCGGTTTAACAATTTATCAAAAAATACCAATTATTTTACAATGAATGTTTTTTTTTTTGACAGATAATTGTTGATTATAATATATTTGTCAATGTTCTTTAATCTCAATATTTCTAAATTACTATTAAATTATTGCAGAAGTAATTACGCTTTCTGCAGCGAATTTCAAATCAATATATAATTTGACCGAAAATGTTTCCAAACAATTATTTAATAATTAAAATAAGAACCGGTAAAGAAGAGATTTTTGTCAATGAGCATTTCTGTAGCAAAGAAACGCGCATCTTAGGATTCAGTTAATTCTTAGAAAATGTTTCTTTTTCATTTACATCCTGCTGTTCGTGGAATTTTTCGGCAAGTTTTGAAAAAATAATAGTTGCTTAGTGAGAACTTAAGTAAATATGGTGAGTAAGACGTAACTTTGTAACTTATTTTGTTCAACTTTTGAAGCGTTGGTTGTCTAACATGTGGTCGGAAGTTGTTATAAAAAAGATCTGGAACATTTACTATTAGTTGCAGGTTAACAATTCTGAATCACTGCATTAATTTACCGAGCGTATTTTTCAGATGCAGTTGTTGCATCAGGATTCAGAAAGCCACAAAGACAAAAGATAACCAAACATTGATCATAACCTTCTTTGTACAAAATTGATTTAAAAATACTTTGAGGTTTCTCTTCCGTCCAAGCACTTAGATGGTATTCCTCATTATCAAATACAACTTATTTTTGTCCCACATCTTATCCAATTAAAACATCGTTTTTTTTTTTTTTTTTTTTTTTTTTTTTATTTACTGAGAAAAGAATCATCGATTTGCTCATAAACTACCAACTTTATATCTTTCTAATCTGGTCCAAATCCCGAATCATTGATAAATTCCTCGGTGAGACATTTAAACTATTGAAAATTTCAAGATCAGACAAAATTAGAAAGAAATCGTTTTGTTTAATTCATATGCAACTCGTTCATTCTTTTCCTGCAAAGAGATTTCTTTTTAATTTTTTTTTTTCTAAAAGTGCTTCGTTTTTGAAATTTTCAATATTTTAAAGGCATAAAGGAAAGATGTGCATAGATTGGAAGCTTTATAAATGCTAACTGTCATTAAAGTCCATTTAACTGTCAAGTGGAAAGAGTTGAAAATCGTCGATGATGACGTATTTCTCTCGAGCATATCTAGTGCTAAATTTCTTTCATCTTTTATATAAAAAATTCACCTGTGATGATAATTGTAATCTAGAATTTCGTTTTCACTTTCCATCATTAATTCATGCCGAATTAATTTCGATTCCTTGAATTTTTTTCCAGAATTTCATAAACTTAATTATCAATTTCTTTTTTCCTTCATAAATTATGCATGTAAACATATATTTGTATGAAATTAGAAACAATACAAACATAAATGAAAAGTGAAAGAAAAGAAAAAAAAATTAAGATAAAAAAATTGATAAGATAATATTCCGCTATTGATATGCTCATTTGTATGCATAAAGAATTGATTATTCATATGTGCAAATAATGCATCAACGATTTTTATTCATTATTTGAATTTTGTTTAATTAAAAACCTTTTACTTTTCTCTTATTCTATTTTGTTTACTTATGGGATAACGACTGGAGGGAATACTCTTTTTCATCGTTGCAGTGAAATTATAGACAAACGTATCATGAAATCAATTGATTTTTTATCCATGCAATAAAACTTTGGAAATGAAAATTATAAACGTAAAACAGGAATTGGATCAAATGGCATTGATTGTTGGGTGGAGAATTTATCGCTTTTCTTTTTTTGTCATTTCCTCCCTCCTTCCTCTTTATAATTGCCCAATTTGTTGAAAAGTTTACATAACTTTTAACTTTTTGCATACATTACTTTTGGTTGGGTAAGTATTCTGTTTTAATATTTGTAATTTGATTTTGTAATAGTAATAATAAATATTTTTGCAAAAACAATAAATGTTTCAAAAGTATTTATTATTTAAAATAAATTTTTTCTTGAAAAACCAATTTTTTCTCTTTTTTACTTTCAGCAAATTTCTTCATACAGCAAAAATGGATGACGAAATATGCAAACGATTCGATTTTCCAAAAGTATGGAATAGAATGAAATTTTTGAATTTTAAATATGAATTGCTAAATTTGAATATTCGTTGAATTTTTCCTTTTTCTAGTTTATTATTTCAAATTTTTTTTCCAACAATTTTTTGCTTTAAAAATTTGATATTACGAAAGAATCAAATATTTATAGTCCTTCTTTTTTTTTTTAGGTTGAATTACATTTACATTTGGATGGTGCTATACGACATCAAACTCTACTTGACCTTTCGATGTAAATTTCGATTAATTTTTTCTTTCTTCTGTCTTTTTTTTTTTTTTTTCCATCATATATTTTCAACAAGAATTTATTAGTATGAACCTCTAACTTTGTTCATAAATACTTCAGCAAATTGCATTAAAATGTATGTGCGTCTCCAGCACTGTCAATCATTACTGTCATTTGTCAGCTCCATTATTTACGTGGATTGTTGAAAAATTGAATTCCTGTTTGACAATGACATTGTAAAGAATAAATCAACTTTACTGCTACTTCTCAAAAGAACAAATTAGAGAAAAAAAATCGAAATTTGTTAGAAAAATTTTGATGATCAAAATAAGTCAATTTTAGCCAAACAATTTATTATTTGTCAAAATGACATAATTTTTGGCCATGTTAGCATGGATTTAAAGTTTTGCTTTTTTAATTTAGCATTATCTTATCGATCGAAGAATACTATATGAAAATGATTGAATTCAGCTCATAATACCATTGACTGGCATACTTTATTTATTTATCATTTTTGCTTGAATATTTAATAAAAGTTAATTTAAATAATTTTCAGAGAAAAGGGGATCGATTTAAAAGGAGCTAAGACAGTTGATGAAGTACGAGATGTTGTTGTTACTCGTGAACCATCGAATTTAGCTAAAATGCTGGAGCCATTTGATCTATTTCTTCCAGTTCTTGCGTTTGTTATTAATCAATAGTTTTTTTTAATTAAAAAAAGATTAAAATATGGAAGCTAAATTAATTTACTAAAATTTCAAACATTTATTGTTTTTTCCCATAGTATAGCAAACTTTTGTATTCCCTTCAATGCAGCAAAAATTAAAATTTGTATGAGAAGTTTCATGTGATAATTTAATTTTGAAAAGTTGGATTGAAATTCGAAATTTTTAGAGGTGATAAGGATGCTATTGAACGAGTTGCATATGAATTATGCGAAGATGAAGCAGAAAATGGTGTCATATATTTCGAAGCACGATATTCACCACATTTATTATGTAATACTGTGAAAAATACGGCTGCAAATTCGAAATATGGAGTTTATACGAAGAAGGGACAAGTAAAAGAATTAATTTATGGCAATTTGATAATTTAAATTTCAATATTTCATTTCAACATTAGAAATTTAAACTTTAAGTTTTCATTTCGCTTAAAAAAAGTAGTAAGAGTCAATTTAATGGATAAATAAAATGAATCATTTTGATGGATTGCGTCGATCTTTAGAACGATAATAACAAATACTTCTTATCACAATATTCAGTGATCATTCATCAAATAATTCTTGTAAACACAAATAATTTCAATTAAAATTTTATGAAAAATCAAAATTAATTCCTAGCTGGAACCACGAGGTGTTGTTGAAGCCGTAAGACGAGGTTTTCTTCGTGGTGAAAAAGAATTTGGTGTAAAAGCACGATCGATTTTATGCTGCATTCACGGATTTCACGATTGGAATGATGAAGTACTTGAACTCGGTTCGTTTATCGATTTTTTTTAGCGAATTTATTGAAAAAAATTTCTTATCTTTTTTTCTTAGCATTTCCTTGATTCCTGTTACTCTTGATTAATTTAGCGACAAATTTATCAAGTGAGGGAGTTGTTGGCATTGATATAGCGGGATGTTCACTGGGGGCTGATGAGCAATATCCTCCAAGTGTATCGGAACTTTTTCAGGTTTATTCAAACATTTTTATACTTTTATATTGTTTCTTTTTTCTTTGAATAAAGTTATTTAACCGACTGCTCAATGTGGGAATTCAAATGCATTTTGGAATTTTAATAAAATAAGTGTTGACGAGATGATTTTCATCATAAATTAAATCAATCAATACTTTATTTATTTGAAGATTAGCGTAGATTCGAAAAATTGTCTAAATGTGAAATATACTATCCATGGTGCTGTATTGATCAGATACAATATGATATGTGATAGAAATTCTCGACTGTATTTCAGAATGCAGCTAAACGAGGTATCCATCGTACTGTGCATGCCGGTGAAAGTAGCGGTGCCAAGGAAGTTGTCAATGTGAATTATTTTTATTCAAATATTTTTCAATCTTTGAATAAAGTTTTTATCTTGAAGTTTGGAACTCAAAGAATGAGAAATATCTTTAGAATAAAAAAGCCGAGACTGAAAATGAAATGTAGAAAGAATAATAAGGGATAATGCTTTTCGTTTATTGAAATTAAAATATAACGTATAAACGAAATGTTATATTCGTTTAATTTAAAATCAAGGCAATTTTTTTTTTTCTGAATTTTCATTAATTAGGCAATCGAAGAAATGCGGGCCGAACGAATCGGTCATGGTTATCGATTATTGCGTGATGAAAATGCATACAAAAAATATGCAATTGAAAAGCGAATACATTTTGAAGCATGTCTTCAATCGTCCGTTATGACCGGTTCCGTACCGTTAATATGGTGTCAGCATCCAGTTAAACGGTTTTTCTATCCACTATTCTTTTTTTGGCGCTGATAACATCTTAGTATATTTTTACTATAAAAAAAGATCTTTTAGAATTAATTTCATTTGTTTTGAATTAATTTCAAAAAATTTCGTTCATCAAACCCAACGTCAACAATTAAATGGAATGAAATATTGGCAAAAATTCATCCATTTTACAGATTTGCAGCTGATAATATTAACTTTTCGTTGAGCACCGATGATCCAACATGTTTTGATAATAGTTTGTTAAGTGAATATCGACTTGCACATCAAGAAATCGGCTTAACCAGAAAGCAACTTTGGAATTGTGTAAGTTCATTAAAATTTTATCAATTTTCTTTTAGGTGAGGAAAAATGAATGACCCATATTCACAAAAAGGTTGACATAATCAGATATTAATATGCTGATTTTGTTTTAATTGAGTCATGAGTGGAAGAAAGACGAAGAAAAAAAATATTTGAATAGTAATATTTATCAAAATTGTTCAAGAAAAAGGATGTGAAAATGATGGATTGAGCAGGAGTCATGATATTAGTTAGACTCTCTCAATCTTCTGTCTAATAGAAGATTGATTAGGTACTTAGTTAATTAGTTGATAAATTAATGATTTGTTATTGCAGAGTTTGAATGCAGCTCGGTCATGTTTTGCAGAAGAACCATTGAAAAGTGAAATCATCGCGATAGTGGAAGGTGCTGAAGTAAAAGAAACAGTGAAATGATTAATTATCAATTCGATTCAATTTTATTCATGCAAATTTTATAATATGGGATGTCGGCCTTTTTTATTTTCGTCTAAATAAACTTATTTACAGTTAAATTTCGGATCAAATATTTTAAAATATATTTTGAAATAGATATTTTAATTGAGTAACAATAACAGATCTGATAAAGATGTTGCTACATCAATTGTGTTAATGCATAGCAAATTTTATGACGCAAAGGAAAAAAAAGAAACATTTTGGGTTGTTTTTCCTGCGACCAATCAATACACTCATCATCCGATAATGTTAATAATCAATTCAATGATTAATTTCCTTAAAAATACTACAAACAATATGAAAGTTATAAAATACTTTGAATTGCAAGGAAAATAAACATATGGAATAACCTGAAATTCCATCTGTAACCGATAACACATCTATAACCGGATTTTTACTATATGAACATGAATATATTTATATCAGTGTTTAGGTACTCTTGTTAAAGAAAAAAATTGAAGAAAATTAAGTAAAGGCGAAAATTCTCCAAAAAATCAAGTTGAAAAATTTCATAAAAACATTCTCATGTGAAGTTTGACATAGATGTTTCAAACCATATCACTTTAAGTAGCAATACTATTAAATAATAAAGATGGGAATATTTATGTGTTAAAAAAATATTGCTAGAATTTATTTAACGAGGATTTAAATATAGAAATATTAGGAATATTGAATTCCTGAATTTCATATTTTCGAATTTGAAGTAGAAAGGAAATTTTACTCGTTCACCATTGATGTAAGAATATATTAATAGGATAATTGATCAATTGAAGTAATTTCCGTCCGTAATTTCAGTATTGTACGGAATAAAATTTTAACAAATTCAATTACTGATAACTAAATTAATTTTTTTTAAAGAAAATAACTACACCAACAATAACATATATTATTTAAATTTTATTCTAACCTTTAAATGCATAAGAAAAACGCTCTTTTCATTTCCTTTTTTCTAGATTCTTTTTGAATTTTTTCAAATTTTTATCAAAGAAAAAAATGACTCCACAGTTATTTGATAATTTATACTAAATTTACTGTTGAATTAGTATGAATCAATGAATATAATTGTAAAATAGCGAATAAATTTTTGGAAAGGTATAAGAATAACTAGTATGATTCGCTTTTTTTTTTTAATTCCATTAGTATTACTTCTTAGATTCATTTCGAACTTTGAAAACACAAAATTTTATTTAAATATTTTATATACTGAACAAATGCCATTTTAACAATTTCATTTCTTTCTTCTTTTGAATGTTTGTTTATTTGCTAATCGATGAATTGAATTCAAAATAAAATTAATTTTAATTCCTTTTTTCCTCTCTCTTTTTTAATTTTAACTTTTTACCATCTGTTTATATAATTTAACAAATAATTGACACAGCTTTGCTATTTCATGAAAAATAACTTTTTACTCTTAGTTCAATAAAAAATAGAAATAACCAAACAGAAAAAAAAGAAGAAATCTGAATCAAAGCACTTATGCCATTAAGTTTATTTTAAATTTCGGACATTTTACTTAACTTTTTCCTTCTTATCTTATATTATTTACTTCCAGTAAGAGTATCATTCGATGTTTCAAAATGTATGTCATGTCAATTTTAAGGAAATTAAATAGGTGTATTAGCTGTCAAACTTCAGTTCATCCAATTTAGCAATTAATATATCTATTATTTATTTCAAACATTTTCAAAATTATTTTCTAATAATTTGCTCTTGTTGAACTTAAAGATTAAATATTGATTGTTTGTCGTTATAAAAATTGTAAACATTTGAGGATATTAAGAAATTCTACCGATTTTTCGATATCATTTAAAATTTTTACTGAAACTTTATAATTATTTAAGCTTAAACCAAATTTTAGCAATTTATAAAACATACTGTTGATGATAATTAATAATACCAAGTTCCTAAAATCTGATTAAGACCTGCTACTTTGTTGTTTTGTTACTTTTTAATGTAATTAAAAATTTAAAGATCAATGGAATTAATTTTTTCTATTCATAAATATGTTCAACCATAATTCATTCTTTTTATAATTTAGATTAATTCAGTAAATATAAGGGGTATTTTTCCAATGCAATTTTTTTTTGAAACTAAGTTCATTTATGAACTTTCGTTTAATTCTAACCTTTTAATTATTGCAAGAAATTTAAAACGAAAAACCAATCGATAAACCATCTTGGGAAATTGATGAAAAAAAATAGATTTAAAATAAAATTTTGTTGTAACCTTTTTTTGCGATGAAAATTTCGCAAAAAATTTGTAGAAAAGAAAAGAAAAGGAAAAATCGGGGGGCGGGGGTTGAAAAAAAAATTGGATGAATATTTCGGGCTAACATGTTCGTTATCATAAAAAGGAAAAAGTTTTATTTACACTGATGAATCACATGCTCCATACAGGCAATTCAATAGTCTTATTCCATTTTAAGATAGCTTTTCCTATACTTTTCAAATTTCAATCCTTTTCAAATTCTTTGTTCCATTTCTTAAATCATCGAATTTATATCCAGGAATACTGGAAGAATGGAATTCCATTTTTTAAAATTTTACTTAAAAGTGAAATCATTCATTAATTGTAATATGAAAAGCTTAAGAATTTCTTTTATTAAATCATATTTTAAAAAAAAAAAAAAACTTTCTTTCATTTCTATCCTAATTAGGGCATTCTTTTTTTACTGTTATTTATTTAATAAAAAACAAACTAATTTTAAATTATTCCGGATTACTTATTTGGGATTAGATAATGGATATACATACGATATAATTGGATTAAATCATATATATTTTATGGAGAAAATATACCGAAAAATATAAATATTTAAGAATTCTATATTATAAGGTAATTTTTTCTTTTTTATAATTTTATCAAATTTTTCATCATTTTTCTTAAATAATTGTCGTAATCTTCTTTTTGATTAAAAGTTAATTTTGTGTTCTTACAAGAATATCCGTTTATTATCATTTTCTTCACTTGAAAACTTTAGCAAATAATACATATAATTATGATTTGATAAGAATCGTTGTTGAATTCTCTCTCACCTCATCCTAAAATTGATCACCCTTAAATTGCATAGCAACAATTCAAATATTTTTCAAAATAGTATATGTAAATATTATACATGGGTGATTCAATTAATATACTTCGTAATTAGCATCTTTGTATTTTGAATTTTTGATCTATCCGTATATTTGCTCATACATTCATGTGAAAATTAGAAAATTTAATTGAATAGGATGGAATTATTGACTTAATTTGCTTACTGTAGGCTGTAAATTAGCATGAAGTAATTGAGTAAACTTGAAGAATGCTAACTTACCAACAGGTAAAGAAGTGTGTACCTGTAATCCTCTGGAATGACAGACAAATACAAATAGTCGTCGTCGACATACAAACCACTTCACCATCAATGCAATATTTTAGTTTGCTTTAACAAATAATTTAGAAGGAAGTTAAGCCAAGTAGTTCATCTCTAAAATCATCATCAATTCATTACTGCAATCATTTGCTTTTTATTTGTTTGTTATCATTGATAATATAATTTTTGCTCTTATCATCATATGTTTGATATTTTTAAATTAACGAATTTTTTTTTTCTTCAACTTAAATTTGAAAAATTGAAATTTTTTGAAAATTTTCTGAAAATAAAAACGTAATACATACATGCATTACAAATCAAATCTAACTGATTTTTTGTTCTTAATGAGTTTGATGTTGCTTGATTGTTTAACAAAATAAAAACTCAATTATATAATTTAATGGGAAAGAAGTGTGATGAATTTTCAATAAGAATCTTAATCTATATTACTGGAAATATTGCTAATTTTTCCGTCTATTTTTTTTTATTTAATTTTTTACCTTTAGAAAAATTTTGATTAACGAAAATTTTCTTGATCATATTTAAATTTTGATTTTTTATTAATAATTAATTATCTTTTTGACACCGTCCTATTCTTTCACTTCTCATTACATTCGAACTTTCAACCAATTTATCTATCACTTAATAACTATCATATAATTAATAATTCATGTATCTTTAAATGATAAATCAAGCGAATATATACTTTGTTAGCATTATGCTGCTTTTTTTAATCTAATATATCTATCACTTAATTATTACTATATAATTAATGAACTTACATATCTTTAAGTATATTGTTTCTTTTCTTTCTAAGCTAAAAGATATATTAGACTACAATAAATGATTTATTAGTCTTTTTTGATGAAAATTTTGGATTAAATGAAAAATTTATGGAAAGAATAATAAAAGATGGATGGAAAAAAAGATAGGAAGAAATATTTCCAAGCTGCTGTTACCTGCATAAAATGCTCAAACAAAATATTCTCCGATGTTAGTGTATTTGTTGTATTTGTCGATATTTCTGCATTTGCTGGCAGAAATGAAATTCCATAATGTTGTGAGCGCTTATGTAAATATATTACTCAATATACACATCTATTCCATTTACTACTACGAATTCAATTGGTTTGATTTTAAATTTAAAAATTTTTTAACAACTTTTTTTATAAATTAAATTTCCATTTTATTTATCTTCAAAATTTACTCTTATTCTACTTAATATCAAACAATATTAGTGTGTAAATTTATTCTGCAGAATTAGATATTTTAAAGCGAAATTGAAATGAAAAAGTGAGGTAGAGAGAGTGAGAGATGATAAGGAAAGAGAAATAAAAGAGAGGAAAATTATAAAATCGACTATAAGCAAATATTAGCAGAAACAGTAAATTTTCAGTAATCAGTATAATAGAAATCGGAATTTATCAGTATGTATTGAATAATCTAAAAAAGAAAAACTGATATAGAATGAAGCAGAATATAAAAATCATTTACAGTAAGCATATTTTTAGTAATTGATCCAAAACAAATTATCATAATTCCACTTATTGATCAGATAGAACCAATTTCAAGAAATAAAGGAAACGAGAATTTTCTTCTTTCGCTTTATTGTAAACATTTGATTTAATGAATGAAAAAAAAAAAAAAAACTTAAATATTTTTGAGACGAGCATTTCGAGAAGTGTTCAATATTTTCGAGCATTATTGATAATCAAAATATAATAGAAAAGTTAGAATATGTTTGGTGAATATCACAATTGAATGCCTAAAATTTCCATTCAATTTGAGGAGAAAGTTTTGTTTGCTCACATTTATTATACTATAATGTTCATTTTTCTTTCCCAACAAAATAAAATATTTTGATTTATCGATTGTTAGTTTTTTTTTCTACTTATTTTTTTTTTTTTTGTGATATTTTTATATGATGAAAATAAATTTCAAAAACTAATCAAATTTGAAGCTTTAAAACAAATGAAAAAAAAAAGAAATTTTTTTCCGACGTTTTGCTTATCACGTTAATGTTTAAATAAATACTTAAAAAAGAATGCAAATAAAATCTGACTGATATAGTTTCTTTTTTTGTTTGTTGCTTGATATTTTGTTGGATTCTTATGTTGGTAATTTTATTTTTTTATTTCTTTTAAAAGTTTTTTCTTTTTTTTTCCAAATGATTTTGAGTTTTTATAAAATGAATGGGGCAAAATTTTATGAAGATGAGCAACTGAATGTATTTGTAATCAACATCGTTATCAATGATAAATGCTATATTTGTATCCAGTTGTGTATATAATTCACTGATAAATTAATCTTTTCAGCATAAAATTTCATCAAAACTTGTGTTCCTTCGCTTTCTAACATTTCTTTTTCTTCTTTTTTAATCTTTCAATCGTCATTAATTTTCATTTATTGAGTAATAAATCATAATATCCTTCAAATTTTATTGTTGCTTTAGAAAAAAGTAACATAGGTTTTCTTTTTTGTTTTACAATAATAGATATACAATGTTTTCACGGTAAATTTATCTGCTGAGTTTCTCAAAAAAAGAAAGAAAGATTTCTACATCTATGAGAAAATTTTTTCGATTACAAATTTTAAATATTTTTTTCCCAGAAAAAACTCAAATTTTTCGAATAAATCATAGTATTGTTGGAACAATTGGACAATTAAGTCGCTCGTATAACTCCAAAATTAAATAAAGTAAAGGTGACAGTAATTAAAATCTTATTTTTGCTTTTTTTAAGTAAACATGTTACACGTCATCCGTATGACCCGTCAATTGATCGAATTAAATAAAAGCGAACACGGAAGTAAAGTGTTGTTTTGCTTTTCGTGAGTAAGCATGTTGCAAATTACCTGTATGATTCATCATTTGATATAGATAATCTAATTTTTTGGATCATTTTACGAATAATCGATGAACTTTATTTATTTGAAAAAAAAAAAAAATTAAACATTAGCTGATAGAATTCTCAGTTCAGTCCTGGAAGAAGAATATTTTTGATGCAATCTGAATCCTTCAGATGCATTCATGCTACCTTCTTTGATTCACTTCGTCGCTTTCTTTTCATTATCAATTCGAATTTCATTTCATTTTCTTATTTGATGACATTTTGCTTCGATCAAGTTTTCAGATCGATGATTCCAAATTTTTTATCATAAAATATGAATCACCGAAGACTTGAAGAATAGTAAATAATGTCCTTTTCAACAAAATATTTCATTCTATCTGTGATTTCGGGAAATTTGCAATTTAATTTTAAATGCATGATTGCTTAGTTACAAATCAATAGGTCATTGCAAATGCTGATTCATACTTGTTTCAGAAATATTTGAATGCACATTAGTGGTATACACAAATATTTTCAGACTCCGGAAGAATTAAGCCAAGATCGATATTACATCCGGAAATTTTCGAAGTTTAAAAAAATTTAAAATGATATTACCGAATATATTCTTATTTGCTACAGTTATAGCATACTTACCATTATCTAGTTTCGCTCAACAAATACCTCAGCAAAATCCGGTACCATCATCAAACCAACAAAATCTTAATCCAGGACAAGAAGGTGCCAAAATTTTTACCGGTGGTGATACTAGTTCAGGATATGGTATGTTTTCATTTGATCATAACTTAATTCATAAAAATTTAAATCAGTAATTTGAAACAATCCAATTTTGTCATTCAAGCGCTATAATTGTTCTTAGTTAGATCTAAGGATAAGTAATTTGCAATATTTTCCATGTTTCAGTAAACTTGGTACCATTTGGACCTGAAGCAGGTGACCAAAAAGTACATCCAGGAATGCTTACTTCTGGACAAACAATTAATTTACATATGTTTTTTCCATTCTATGGTGGCTTATACAACTACTCAGTGGTATGTTTTAGTAGGTTTTTTGCGGAAAATCAAACTTCAATTTGAGATTTTCTGGAAAAGTTTCGCAAAATTTTTTATGATTTATTGAAAAAACCTTCCATAATCACACCTTCTTGATATAAATGTTATAGCAAGTTTGTGCAAACTTAATGAAATGCTAATTAAAGCTTTCGGTGAATGGCTATATTGCATTTGCAACTGTGCTGGACCAAGGTCCAACAATAAACGTTGGTGTCGAATCAACTAATTGGCCACAACAGCAAGATCCGGCAATGATTGCACCATATTTATGCAAACAACAGGTTTTTTAATTTACTTAAAACGTGAAGTAATACGCTTGAAATACGTTTAGCAGGTACTAAACAAATACTTGTTGATTTAATATTATCGTTAAAAACATTCTTACATCTGAAACTTAAGGAATTTTTGACAATTCTATTGTTAAAATATTGCTTCAGATAGTACAAAATCCAAGTCCAGGATTGAAAACAGGTGTTTACTATCGTTTGATGTTACGACAGTCATTATTTGGCCGTGGTAACATACCATTTGGTGGTACCATGGAACAATCAAGTTTCTTCAAGCAATCACCCAGTCAAGTTTGTTTTTTCCTGCATTATTGTAAAAGATTTTTGGAACTTGAAATTTTTTAAATTTACATTAGCTGAAATAATGTAAAAATTTGTAGGCTTGTACATCTGATTCATATGTGCATTGCGATCATAACAGCGATTACTTTCTTGATAATATGATGCGATGGCTTCAAGGTTTATTAAATTTTATTTTAATATAATCGACTAAAATGATTTCCAATTTCAATAATCAAAAAATATCAATTAAAATTTATAGAAGGAGTTGCTGGTGCAGCAGCATTTCGTGCAGATGCAGCATTAGTAGTTACCTGGTACAATACAGCATCAGCAATTGTTGGTCGTTCTGATATCGATGCCGGTCAATTATCAACTTATCAAGCAATTTGGATGACTGATCAGGTAAAATTTAGTATGAATAATTATCTTAATATTAATTTTTTTGCAAATGAAATTGTTTTAAAAAAAAAATTCTTATTTTAAATTGAAGTTATGCTTCATTTTATGATATTAATGCCAAAAAATGTATTCATTTGTCTAATCTTTCCGAATTATGCAGTAAAAAAAGGGTCGATTAATATAAAGCGGAATAAAATATCCCAAAAAAAAAAAATTAAATTTGTCTTTTTTAGTTTAAAATTTTTGAGATGATTTCCTTTTTCTAGCCTGGTCGATTAAGTTATGTTATTTTGAATTATGACAAACTTGGATTTGATGCTGCAGATTTTCGAATGAACTCTAGAAGTGGTCGTTGTCAAGTGAGTCCATTTATTCAATTTCATTTTATCGATTTGAAAAGATCTGAATCTGAATAATTTTTATACTCTTTTAATTTAGGCACTTTTCAATGGTGGCAATCATACCGGTAGCGTACCGGTGGATCCAACATTTATGTACAAAAATACACCGACAGTATTGGCGCAACGTTCCGGTGTACCGCATATGGTTCGTGGAAGATATATGTTTCGTGTTGATGATGTTGTTCGACCAGCCGGTTGCTCCAATAAAACTGGTGGTACATGTAGGTTTTAATGAAATTTTAAAATCTAATATTTGGATTGAATTTCAATCTTTCAAATACATCTATATTTATACTATTAAATACAAATTTTTGCACAACAAAGAACTGAAATAAACAAATGTATGATTTTTTTTTTTTTTGGAATTTCCTCAGCATTAATTGTACATTTAATCCTGATAATAGATTGTTAACTGTAAAATTTTACCAATGGTAAAGTCGCGTAATAAACGAATGTAACGAGGTTTGCGTGTTCAATTGCGTGTAACATTTTTGACATACGTGAATACGTAATTATACTTGAATTTATGATTACCAATATGTAATAGTTTAAACAAAACACATGTATGTCAAATTTCTTTTCGAATCAAATTTTCATAAATAATTCTATTTAACCATTTCTAATCATTTAACATTTGCATTAAAAATTTTTAAAATTTCGAATTATTCAAAATGCTACCTCCAAAGTTTTTTTTTTTCTCTCTCTCTCTCCCTCTCTCTATCTCTTTTCAATTTATCATTTCCAAAAATTTCAGATCCAATGCTAATATATCCAAATATAGCCAATATGCTTGGTGAAACAAGTGTAGACGTGAATGCACTGTGTTTGGATCGTAGTCAGACGTACGTTTTGATGATAGAACAGCGTCAAACAGCAGCGTGTACCGTAATTAATTCAGCTATTGCCCGGTGTCATCTTCCGAAAGTTTATGACTGGGGTACTAAGACGGTCTATTTTCAACCTCAGTCAGGATCTCATCAAGAAGATAAGGCATTCGTTGGATATATCTATTTCGGTAAGTTATCAGTTGAAAAATTTTAAACTCCAGACTTTCAAGAACAAAATATGTGGCGCTTTAAATTCTGTATCATGTCTGACTTTTCAGAATTTGATTAATAATAAAGTTCATTCCGACTTTCAACTCTAAATTAACACTTAATTTTCAGATTAATCAATCTTATCAATAAACTTAATTACATCACTTTTATGACTTTTTTTTTTTTTCAAGTGCCACCAACATTAGATCCAATGCGTCTAGATATTGGTAATATATATGAATGGTTCAAGAATCCGATACTGCAAACGGTAAGAATTCGCTCGTATTCTAAATTTAAATAAATCAATATTATAAAATCATATGAGTATGTTATTAGAATCGAATTTTAGGTAATGCCAATAACATGGTATCCACGAAATTTCACAAATCCCGATCTTGATTACAAAGATTATAATGTACGAATAAACGATGATCAATTATATTCTGTACAACTTGGCTTATATGTTATAGGTTACAGAGAAGCAGCTGATGATCAGGTAACTACTAATTAATAATAATAGTTGGAAATTAAGAACATGAATAGTTTTTATTATGGAAAAAAGAAATTTTATTCTAATGATTTATGTGCCTGTTAATTTCAGATTAAGAAATTCCGTCCGGAACATCGAGTTTTATGCCGGTTAACAACATATTCTAATCGAAATTCACTGGAATATCGTTGGAAGCCTCAGGAAGAAAAAATTAATTTATATCAGGTATGGGAAATAATTATAACATAATTTGAAAGTTTTCAAATTTTCAATAACTTACAAATAAACTATGCATTTTGGAATAGGTTATCTGACTAGAATAACCTAATTCCCATCCAGCATTTTAATAATTGTATTTTAGGTTGAAAAATGGTATCTGACGGATTGGGAACGAACGAATACACTTTATTCATATCGTTTTGGCTATCTAAAATTAGCACCAATTACTGCCAGTGAGGATACTTCACAAAATTTGGCTCACCTGCCTGCTGGGTTAATTACTTTTTTCTTCTCCTTTCATAAGGTATAGAAAAATTTATTCAAAAAAACAACACACCTTAATCTAAATTTAATTCTTGTAGAATGAATCAATTCAAAGTTGTTTAATTATTATTTCGAAATATTTTGAAAAAATATTATTCTGTACTTTTTTCCCTAATTTTCTGTTCACCTTTTAAATAATTTTAAATTCATTTCAGATTAGTTTCACCACCAATTTCAATCCATTGGTTATGGACCATTAATAATCCACAGTTTGTATCATCATCATATTCACAACAAGATGCAGAAAGTAGAATGCAGTTTGTTTCAGCTAAAGCAACTGAAATATGTCATGACTGGTAAATTGACACCGTTTTTTCCTTTTTTTTTCTTTTTTTTTTGCAAAAGATAAGAAACTTTAAATAGCTTTTTAAAGTAAAAAAAAAATCAAAAATAGCATATTTGTATATTTTCTTATTCCTATTGCTTAAAAAATTTTTATTCAATTTCAAAATTTCAGGTTCGCAGAAGATGGAGCACAGTATAATTTTATTCGTGATACGGAAACGAATGCATCTTGTCCGTGCGTCGAAAGTCAAGCACGTGTGGATATCGGCCGTTTTATGCCACATCCACGTTGCTCTCAGGTTAGATTAATGAATATTTTTGATTATTAATAGAAAATTGAAGTATTTATTGAAAAATATAAATTCATTGGTATTGAAAAAAAAAATACAAAAACATAAACAAAATCTGATGCTGCAAGATGATACGATGAAAAATTATCAGATAAGAAATGAATTTAAATGTTTGAAATTTTAAGACTAATATATTTGATACATTCAAAAACTATAACTGAAAAATTTTTTTACTAAAAATAATTTCGATTTAATTTTTAGATATTTCGTGATATTACTTGTCAAACGATGATTGGTGCAAAGAATTGCTATATGAGTGCTCAAAATATTTATGGTTCATATGCTGGTGATGGCTCGAGCTATGAAAGCGAAAAAACAGCGTAAATTTTTCGTTAAGAATTTTTATAAATTTTTAATATTTTCAGTTTTGAGAAATTTAAAGCGATTTAAATGATTTTAAAGTTATTTGAATCAATATTAGCCAAAGTAACGTTTGGAAAACATTTTCATCAATCATTTGTTAATAATTGTTTTCAAAATTAGCCTTATAGGCGTTTTCAAACGCATTATGGACAAGTATGTTGTTATGATGAAGAAGGCAAATTGATGCAAACAACTTATCAGCCAGTGATAAAAGTAACTGATGATACGCCGTACAATCCTGGTTTTCCATTACGTGCTTATGAATTTGGCACTGATCCATATATTGGACAATTTGAGGTAAAATTTCAACCAATTTTATTTGATTATTTAAAACAAACATTTCTTTATGTCAGCGCCGAAGTCAGAAACGTCTTTGATTTTGTAATTTATCGATTATCACCGTATGGTTGGCTTTCACTTTTCTTAATACAATATTCTTCAATTAAAAATTTTTGTTTTAATGGATTCAGGTACCAGGTTTATCCACATTTTATCACGATTATATGCCTTACTTCTTTTGCTGCAAATATGCAAAATTCCGTTGTCAGCTATTTTACTGGAGACGACCAAGCAGCGGTTGCCAGCAGTATCAGCCTCCAGCTGTCGGTATGTATTCCGTTATTTTCTAGTAAATTGATATCTAGTAATTTGATATTTCACGTAATTTTTATGTGAAATTGTTAGTATGCTCATATTTTGGGACATCTATGTAAATAAATTCTTGAAATCAGCCGTGCTAGATGACGTTCGTCATTTGATCGTATTCATCTTTTTGATTATCTGACGATATCTTTCTAACTCTAATACGCGAAAGTTAATGATATATGCATTAAATGCTGTCAAAATTTTCAATCGATAATTTTCTCATTCATACATAAATTTATCGTGTGTATTTTCTAGGCAGTTAAATGAAAGTTTAATTAGAGAATTTTATATTTATCAATTTTAAGGCGAAGCACTTGGAGCAGTAAGTTTCAACACTATCGATAATGATAAATTTATCTTCAATGAACCGGGAGTATTCACGCTTTTGTATATTCCGAAAACTGTAACAACACCAGAAGTACGAATTCAAGTACGATTAGAACGCTATCCGGATCGTAGGGTTGATTTCAGTAAGTTTTTTGAATTTCGTATTAAATCTCTATTTAAAATTTTCTATTCAATTAATTAACTTTTTTTTTTTATAGTCATTTTGCTCAATTATTACAATTAATCGATCAATTAATTTGATTCATTATCTACTTGTTCAGTTATTAACTTAAAATTAAATATTTAAAAGAATTGTATAGGTTTGCTCGGACGTCAAATAGGACAAGCAAACTTGGTGCAACCTACAAATGCAACAGTTATTACTGGAGTAGCCATCGAAGCAACCGGAACCGATCGAGTACATGTGGTTGCTCGTAAAGATACCCGCCGTTTTCGGTATCGTACAAGTATTATTGTTGGCAATATACTCCGTTATTTTGACGTAATGCGAATTCAGCGATTCAGAGGTAAGTTCGAAAAAGATTAAGCTAGGAATTTACATGTTATACCTTAGGTTACGCTGAATATATTTAGACGGATGGAACTGAATTGAAGTTAAATAAGTCCTTCTTATGATTCATTATGATTTCAAAATAAATTATATTTCATTCTTCTATTCTTCTTGAACAATCATGAATATCATCACCTTGAATCTTGCTTTAAGGAGTAATGGTTTATGTAAATAATGTAGAACGGGGACAGCCGGAAATTTATGTGGTTCTGGAAGAAGCACAAGTAGGAATTCGTATTCGTGAATCATACAATCTTGATATTGATCGTTTATCGATGTATCAAGAAAGTATGGGTTTACTTGATATTGAACTAAGTGTACCTCCACAGTACGGTGTGGTAAGTTTTCAATTTTTTTTTTTCCTGAAAGCATAATAATTTTCATAAATGTACAAATCATTGATGTTAAACTTGAAAAAATCAAATCTGTGGATTTTCTCTAACGATAATTGAATATCGAAATGCGATTATTAACTGTTTGTAGCGTCCAGATGGTGATAAAGCTCGGGAACAAGAAATGCGTACACGATATAATCTTCCACGTGTGTCCGGTCTCATGCGACCATTTCCGGATCAAACGTCTGCTTCCTACATATCTGGTTTAAGCTTGAGTGATGTTAATGCCGAAGGAATCCGTCAGCAAATTATTTCAAATTGTAAGTTTTGGATATTTTTAAGTTTGAAATTTTCTGAGAGTATCTGAGAACTATTTGATGGAGATTACTTTATATGCATGAACTTACTAAGATTGTAATTTCCAGAATCTTTGGCGGAATATTCTTAAGATTTCTTTAGACAGACTTTCATTATCAACTTGTCAAAATGTTCCTTTCATTTTAATGAGCTCTGGTACTAAATCTCCTATAATTGAACTGAAGCTGTCAGCCAATGTCCACTCAAAAAGTGGTCTTATGCATTAAAAAGGTGAATATAGGTAGAACGGTTGAGGTGGAGTTACCAATGATTTTTTCGATTACTACAATAGCTGATTCTCCACCTTCGATAGGAAAATGCTTATAAAGCAGATAACCTGAAAATGGCAAGTGCCGTGGATGATATGTTGAACAGTAATAAAGATTATATTGATGTTACTGCCTATTTGCTTGTTAGAGTGTTCGTATGCCAACACTTAATTATATCTTCCGGAATTCCGGAAAATATATTCTAAATATGCTTATACATTTGCTCAATTTTTATCATTCTTACTACAAAGCAAATGTCGGATACATAATATTCTTGTGAACGAAGAATTTTAATGTGTTGCAGATCTCATTCCGGGTACCGGTGAGGCAAGTTCGAGACAAGCAATGCCTGGTACTTTAAATCAGAATATCCCAACCGATAATATGTTCACAACCAGTCAGGATATTGATAAAAAATTCGAAGTCTTTCCGGAAGTATACATAAAAAGTGAACCCATTTATAAGACTTCCGCCGAATATGAAACGTATGTATATCTATCATTTGCTTTAATTAACCTATTTTCTACATTTATACGTAATTATAAAACTTTTTTGAAAAATGTAACGGTAGCACAATAGTTTAAGTGATTCATAAAGTACTGCAAATATTGCGAATTCGTTTTTCATAATTAATTAACGATATAAAAAAATGAAATATGCCCGTTATATAATCCGACTTTATTAATCAGATTAAATTCCTTTTCTAATCTTTTTAATGGAAGTTTTGCAAGAAAAACTGCTTTAATCTCTTAGCTTCATTTAATTCTGAAGCAGTTCGAGAATTTTAGATATTAATTGATTGATTAAAATGACTTAAATTGTTTTGTGTTTGATTAGTTTGATTAAATCTACTTTATAACTTTTATGAATTAATTTGATTTTAGTGGCAGATATCGTTTTGTACCGATGACAGGTCATATGCTCAGTCAACGATTACAGACATGTCGTGATCTTCAGCTGAGTGAACGAAGTACACTTATTTTATTCTTTCCTTTTTTTTTTTTTTTAATTTTCTGAAAAAATTTTACAAACATATATCATTTATTTGTAAATAATTTTTTCTATAATTCAATAGAAATTTTCAAATTTTACAGCAAATTGGCAACCACTGCAAAATTTATACGAACAGCAATATGGTTTTCATTATTGTCCGGATAATCCGAGTCAAATAATTCAAGAATGTGGTGATTCGGTTTCATGCCTTAACGATTACACGTTGTTTAATGCTCGAGTGCTTGGCATGGAAGCACAAAATAATTGGAATTCATTTTCAAATGATAGAATGCATGCTTCAAGACATTGTAAGCTTATTTCCAACTTCAAAGAAGCCAAAATTTTTACTTTTTCTTTTGTATATTTTCATACTCTGTTCAAGATAAACCATCCTTTCAAGTGCTGATTTTTTTGTCAATAAATTTAAAATAATAAAATTAATTTATTTCGTTGTAGATAATAGTTGTGGACCAATCATGATCGAATATCCAGAATATTTGATGAAAACACCGGTGCTGTCATCCGGTTATCTGGAAGGTGATGTAGCACGCTTCGATTGTTTTCAAACGCATTGGATCAAAGGCGATTATGAATATAAATGTAAATTTACGTTAGATATTAAAGTATTTGTCATATTGCGAATATGAAATTAAATTTTGGAAAGTTAAATTTCAAAATTTTTTTATCAACTTATCATTTAAATTCGACTACATTACAGGTGGTATCGTTGCGGACTATAATGATCCGCAAAGTTATCGATTTGAATGGAACAAAGGATCACAACCATGGTGTCGTTCCCGTGAAAAAGATAATTTATTCAAATGGCTCACTGCAATATTCTCAACCATCGGTATAGTTATGGTATGCTTTGAAAGAAAAATGAAATTTTTGAATTGCTTATGAAATTTAGATTTTGCTTCAGAAGTTATTCAACGCTAGAAATTTCACGAAAACAACGTAAATTTTCAAAAAACATGTAATTTGTCAGTATTTAGAATCTTCTTCCTCCATTTGGCTATGAAAAAGAAAAAAGAAAAATAGGAGAGAAGGCCTAGAAGGATGGATTCTTGAAAATATTTCGAAAAAAAAATATTATTTTATAGGCAATTGTTCTTATATTTTTGTGTTGTTGGACTTTGAAGCAAAAAAGGCGACAAGAAGCGGAAGAGAAAATCTTATCGCTATATAAAGTACCAATTCGAGGTTCCATGGTAAGCCGTGATTGGAGGGTAAATATTTTTCATTGATTAGTTCATTTTAACTTGATTTAAATTGTGGTTTTTCTACAAATGATGATTTTAAATTTGGTAGGAAAAATATAATAATGAGATGAAGATTAAGTTGGATCAGGTTTTAAAAGCACAAAATATTTTAGAATGGATAAATTGAATGCTTTTTTTTTTTCTTGGAATATTAAACATCAATTTAGTTTTTTAGGCTAAAATTGAAAAAATCAATATCTTTATATTGCAATGTTATAATTATGCAAAGAAAAAAAGAATCATTTTCAATAGAAATTTTGAGGAAATATTATTTTTTTTCTCTTTCAATAATATGTCAAAGGTAACAAATTATAGTCCTCGGAAACTAAGCCATTTACGAAGGCAAGAACAGATTCGATGTCAAGTGAAACGAATGGTATGTATCACGGTAATGAGAACGATTCGCAATATCGCGGAGGACCAGTTGGTGGAGCTGCTCCTGTACTTGCTAATGATAATGATGCATATCGCGGTGAAACTAAAGGACCGTATCGTGCTATTGACACCGGTGTACCATATCACGAACAGTATCAGGAATCGATGGCCAACTTAGCCAGGCGACCATCAAGTCCAGTCAAAACGACTGTCATACGGAATAGCAAGTAATTTTCTAACTAATTCGAATTCAAATTTTAACTGGATCTTAACTTGTTTAATTCTAATTGAACTCGAACTTTCAAATTTTAGGAAACAATAGCGCTAAATATTGAATAGTATTCGAAAGAAGATTCAGAGAATCAACATTTAAAGATAGTGTTCAAAGATATATTTAAATTATTGTTCAGGACAGTTCCAATCGGAATCAGCAATGTTATGCCGCAATCAACATCATCAACACCACCGGTACCACCGCATTCCAGGCTTACCGGTGAGCAAAATGGAAGTGATCATGCCCAGCTTTTGGGTCTTAATACCAGTGTTTAGGACTAGCTTGTTGTTATTTTAGCGAAAGGATGCAAATGACATCAACTTGGAATTTATCAACTATTGCATTTTATCCCTTTCTGCTTTCATTTTAGTAATAAATTTGCTACTTAATTTATATTTCTTTGTAAAACAAAAATTACAATTTCAAATTTGCAAATAACTTCATTTTCATTAGTTTCTCTATCTGAGGACCAAAATGTTCCCTTGATTTTTCCATTTTAGGACTAAAATTCATTAGGACCATTAGGCACCTACTCATCTTTTTCCTATCCCTTATTTTCCGGATAAATCATATAGTACATTGATGTGACAGTCTGACTGATATTCATGATGATTATTATAAATCATTTTAGATTCATATATTAGTTATGTTTGCCTTCGATAGCATCTTCAAGTTTTATTCCATGTTATTTAACAAAAGTAAAAATTACGATCACCAATTTCAAAATTATAATTTATATGCATTAAATTGATCATTGAACTATGAAATTTCATAGTTGTAGATAACAGAATTTGGTGTCAACTTGTTTATGCTAGTCTTTTAACTCATTTTGTTGTTGTGGTTGTACAAATCAAAGCAATTGTAAACAAACTATTTCGGCAAATTCCTGAATGATTTCATGAAATTTGTTTTTTTTTTCTTTTCATATTGAAATTTCACTCCTCATGATTTTTGCTAATGTTGCTTGCTTAGCTTATTTGTTATCAAAAACTTTATAATTAACCTCCTTGATTTAAAATCCTTCCACTTCTTTGACATTAATTTTTTTTTTTAAATAAAAAATAAATACTGCCTAAACAAATTCAAGGGCGCATTTTGCTCCTTTTAAATAACTATACGATAAATTATATCACTATCATATGATTATTATCAGAAACCAGTAGCAGAAAATTCCAAATCATGAATCTTTTTTTTTTTAATCATTAGAATTGTTGTAAAAATAAGAAGAGCATTGCATTATTTTACGAAATTTAATTTTTATCGATTGTTGGTTAACCGTATGTTACCTCATTTTAATGAAATGCTTGAAACAAATTTGTTTTTCGCATCTCTTTTTTTTGTGCAAATTTTTTCTCGATAAAATGTTTAAATTGATAAATGGTATAGTTATACCGCTGAATGCAAAGTTAAGAGAGAAAGATTCAAAAATTTAAAACAAATTTTTTAACTTGTAGCTTTAATTTAATAATTTGATCAAATATTTTAAATTTTTATATGCAAAATAATAAAATTTGCTATATTTCATCTTTTATTGACACATCTAAATGTCTCGTTTATTCATAGTAGCCATCTTATTGCTGAATTACTTTTATTTAAAAATTTTTTTGTTGTAGAATTACTACTTTGATTAATGAGAAAACTTCAATTCTTCATTATACCTGAAAATTTAAATAAAATCGAATTGAGCTATTTAAACAGAATCGTTCTAACATATTGCTATTCTTCTTATTATCATTTTTCGTCATAATACTAGATATCTCTTTCGTTTCTCCCTTTTCCTTTTCCATTCCTTATCATAATTTATACGCATTTCAATGTTGTTTACTAAATAATTGCTGAATTCAATAAGAATGCAATGATGACATAAGACAAGAATCACATTTTGTTTGTTAATTTTGCGAAAATAACATCATAAAAAAAGCAAACAAAAAAGGAACTTTAAAGAAAGTTTAAAAAAATATTTGCTATTTATTGATTAATAATCATAATTTTCATTCATTTTTTTTCTTTCGTTAACTGATAATATGTCATCTGTTTATATATTTCGTTTATAAATTAATAACAAATAAGGATAATATAAATATAAATTTTTTCTTTTTTTTTTATCCCTTCGAATTTTTCTATAAATGCTTTATTATTTTCAAAAATTTTTAACCAACGGAACATTTCACATATGAAATTGATAGCTTTTCAAGATATTATAAAGGGAAATTTACCCGAAAAATTCGATATCTTGAAAGAATAGATGTAAGATATATAACCGGATTAAGATAAAACTCCATTTCTTTCCTCTTTTGATGCTCAATAAACGGTGAATTTTTCTCTTCCTCGCCTATCTTCTGAAACCTTCAATAATTATTAATTTTAAAAAATTCTGCATAAAATATTGACATAGAAGCCCTCCAGCATAACTAACATGTCATATTATCAAAGCATGTCATATTAGGCTTGTTCTTCATGTGTGGTCGGAAAACTTGAAATTTTGTTATCAATTTTCTTGGGGATCTGCAACAAGTCATCATCATCTTTGAAAGATGTATTACACTAAAAGTGAAAACATGAATGTCTGAAATGCAGACAAATATTTAATATCTAATTGTCTGCAAATCAATCTATCATTAATTAATTAAAAAATTGATTAAAACATAACTGAAATATTCATTATGATACATAATTGAAATAGTCATTATTACAGATAGCAAATTTGAAATTTCAAAATCTGATTAATTATGTATGGATGGGATCAAATATTTCACAGAAATCTTCCGGATTTATGACTGCTGAAAGTCACAAATTATAAACGATTAAAATTATCATTGGTGGAGTTACAAAATTATAAAATGAAAATAATCAAAATATAAAGTTGTAAAATCAAAATAGAACATTAAAAAATGAAAAAATATTGCAGAACAACATGAAAAAACAATAAAATGTGAAATAATGTAATGACAAAGTCTTAATTCAAATTTCAATTTGTAATGAATTGCAAAATAAAGTTGAAATATTATGACAATGTAAAGATAAAAACAAAGAAAACAATTATGACGCATCAACTTTTTTTTTTATCGCCTTTGACAATAAAGTCAATCAGTTGGCAAATAAAATAATTGACTATTTAAAAATAAACATAATTTTAAAAAAGTGGAGCAATTGGATGTTTAAGAATAAACAAAATAATTGACCACTTAGATTAACGAAATTATGTAGAGGAATGTTTATATTTTAATTTCATTTAAATCATATTAAATGATAAAAATGGAAAATGTAAAATTTCAACGGAATTTGCAAATTTTTTCATCGTAAATATTGTAGCATATTTTGGAATTCTTTTTCCCCTTCATTTTAATTTTATTCTTTCATTTCTTAAATTCTTGTTCATGTAAACTAATATATGTAAACATCAGCTGGTTAGATAAATTTGAAATATTTTCGAAATTTCTATAATTCTCTTTTCATTTTACACTCTCTTTTTGCATTTTCAATTTTCCATCTTACTAAAATTAAAAGATGATGTAAATAATCAAAGTGATAAATGAAAGGAAAGAGTGACATTTACCTGTATAGCTCCATTCTATGATAATAATTTCTTGTTAAAACTGGTTAATGCTTGACTGATATCAATGATTAGCGTCTTTATAAAAAGGCAATTAATTAAAAAAGTTTATTTTATTCCCAAAAGCATCGTCCACAAATAAACGAATTAAAATGATCGAACTTCAAAATCGTATTAAGGCTTATAAATTAATTGGCTATTCCGCTTTCTTCTTTAGCTTTTTGGCCATTTTATCCATCTGTATAACATTACCTATGGTTTACAATTATGTACACCATGTAAGACAAAAAATGAATAGTGATATTGAATTTTGTAAGGTAAGTTCACCTTTATGATTTTTAATTTCTTTTTTTTTTTTTACTTTCTTGTCGGTTTATTTGTGAAATTAATTTAAAAGTGTAAATAAAAACTTTCTTGCTATTTAATTCATTCATATAGTTAAAAAATTAGAAAAAAGAAAATGATATTTCAATTTTCATTGTTTCATTCAATTAATATCAGATTAAATTCAAGTTTCAATTCACTTATTCAAATTGTCTAATTTTTTAAAACAATTTTTACTTTTGAAATATTTTTCAAATACCGAATAATTTTCTGCATACAAAATGCTTCTAAAAAGGAGAATTTAAAAAAAAAAAAAAAAAAAAAGAAATAAAAAAACAAAATATGATCAAATGGGTTTTATTTTGAACCTGCAAATAAAAACTATCAAAATTTTTCATTTTTGATTTTTTAAAATAGAGAAATTTTTTTCGTATCAGAACTTAGCACACACATTTCCATCAAAAATTCCATGCTAATAGGAAGCCTTTCGTATTGTTGACAGTAAGTTTATTTTTTTAAGTCAACATTTATGTGACGGGGAACTGGAAATAGCATAATAGTACTATGGAATTTGAAAGATAGGCTTGAAAATTAAACATTTCATCCAACATAAGTTGAAAAAAATTTAAGCCAAATTTACTGAACAGCATTTTTATCTTGATGAAATCAAATAAAATTGGATATTGAACTAATTAGTTGAGCTAACATCACAACTAATTAGCACTAAAGACTTGCTGATATTGCAAATAGTATAAGTAGGCCAATCATAATTCATTTCATAATTAAGGTACTCAAAACAAAAATTTCATTCTTCAAATTTTTTTAAATTTGAAAATCATTGCAAATAATTTGATAAAATATTTTGAAAACACGTTTAATTTTGATTAAGATAAATGGTCTAGATTTCTAATTAAAAGTTTAATTGTTTTTCCTATTCCCTTAAAGAAAGCATTTGATTCGAAATTATCAAATTTTATAATTATTATTTGCAGGTTAAAATCAGTGTTGCAAAATGTTCAGTGTGGCAATTTTAAATTCATGAATTTTAAAAATCGCTTTTCATCCCATTTTTCCTATTCAATTTATCTTTTTCTTTTTTATTCCTGTTTTTTGCTTTTTGTTTTTTTGTATTTAGTCATATTTTGTAGAATTTCTAAAATTTATGACTTATTTTTATTTACGGCGACAAATATTAGTAAAAAAACTGAATTTTTAAGTTTCAGAATTATATAAAAGTGCCAATTATTTCCAATTAAAAAAAATGAAATTTAAAAATATTTTAATTCAAAAAAAAAAGAAAAAAAAGGGCACACATTCCAGAATTCTGCAAAGGAAACTTGGATGGAAGTACGACAATTGCGCGACGATCCAATTGGGTTCCTAAATCGGACATCTCGTCAATCTGGCTATGATACACCACAACGTGCACCAACTTCAAGACCTAGTTCCCCAGCACAACCACAACGTGCAAGACCTGGTTCCCCAGCACAACCACAACGTGGACCAGCATCGCCACAACAGTCACCAGCAGTTTCTCGTGCTGATTGTGACGACTGTTGTTTACCGGGTCCTCCTGGTCCGGAAGGACCACCGGGAAGAGCAGGCAAACCGGGCAAACCTGGAGCAGCTGGACGTCCGGGAAATCCAGGACGGCCACCACCACAACCATGCGAACCAGTCACTCCACCACCGTGCAAACCATGTCCACAAGGGCCACCGGGTCCACCTGGTATAATGGGACCAATGGGAGAAATGGGATCAACAGGACAACCGGGAGATAATGGATCTGACGGATTAGTGGGAGATGAAGGTTTGCAAGGTCAAGATGGTCCAATAGGCCCAGCAGGACCTCCTGGACCACCTGGTGAACAAGGCAAGGATGCACCAAATGAAGCACTTAAACCAGGAGAACCTGGTCCTCCAGGTAGCAATTTTTTTTTTTTTTTTTGATTCGGTATAAATTGCCAACTTTGATGCCATAAAATTTCACTAAACTTGGCACATTTGAATTATTTGATGAGAAAATATGTTGTACTTGTAACGAAATTTCTTTTCTAGGTGATCAAGGGCCGGTAGGACCACCAGGAAAGCCCGGAAAGCCAGGCAAAGATGGACCGGTTGGACCACAAGGACCCAAGGGAAGTCCTGGTGCAGATGGTAAACCAGGTAGAGACGGAAACCCAGGTCAACGAGGACCACCTGGTGAGCCTGGTCCACCTGGTGAAAAGGGTCTCTGTCCAAAATATTGTGCAAATGATGGTGGCATCTTCTTCGAAGATGGTTCACGTCGTTGATAGCCATCTTTTATTAATTTAATTAATTGATAATTTTCACGAAATTTATTTCAATATGTTTGTCTTTCATTGAATGCTTCCAGTAAATCATTGCTTCTAATCAAGTTTCATTGATACTTAATTTGCATAAAAATTTAAATAATCGATAATTTTCATGAAACTTATTTAAACATGCTTATCTTATATTAATGCTTCCAACAAATCATTGCTGTCTAATATTAATAAAGTTTCAATGATACTTGATTTGCATAAAAATTTAAATAATTGGTAATTTTCATGAAATTTATTTCAATATGTTTATCATTCATTGATATTTCCAATAAATCATTACTGTCTAATAAAGTTTTATCGATACTCAATTTGCATAACAATAAAAAATTTCGGTGTTTTTTCGCTACAATAAAAAAATCTAAAAAAATTTACGAATTTCTCTTCTTTGAACGTTATAAATCAATATAATCTTCTGTACAGTTAAAAGAAATTGATTTTTTTTTTTTTTTTTTTGGAAACAAAAAAAGGAAATCTAAAAATTTTTTAACTTTAGAATTAGCCCAAAGTGTGATTATATTATATTTTTGTTGAATTACAAAAATTATTTTTTTCTTACCTGATAAACGATGAATTAAAATCATATGAAGTTTTATAATTGCTATTTTGTAAATGAAGAATTAAAAATCGTTGATCAAAAAAGAGTGAGGTAAAGTGATAATAAGCCAAATTCAATAAATTAATTAATGTATATCTCTCTGCAATCTTAAACTAATTAGTTTTTTCGAAATTAAATCGATATTTTTGGACCAAAACGATTGCGAAATCGTTACTAGATAATCAATAGTTTAACTGTTCCATAGTATACTGTTTAATAAATAAGTGTTAGATGGAAAGAGAAATAAAATGAGACAGTAAAAAGAAAAAAAAAAAGCGTTAAGAGTTCGAAAAATAAGAAAATAATCAGTAACATTTGTTAGTTGCAGAATAAAAATAATCACAATGCAATGATTTTTTTGCCTTCTTTTTTTTCTTCATTTAGCATATAAACTTGCAATTTTCTCGAATTCCAGATTTGATCATTTATATGAATTTATAGCAATCAATAGTAATTAATGCCATTGAAATTTGATCCTTGTGTATTATTTCATGTTGTGATAGTTCAATAAAGATTGGTTAAAACAGGTAAAACGGTGATTGATGAGGTGTTTATCATATTTTTGATGATTTGCTGAAATGCAGAGAGTGAGTGAAAATTAGAGAAATAGTATGAGAGTTGTTTTAATTATCTTAATTTGGTGAAAATGGGTTGCGCACATTCATTTTCACACTAATAGATGGATGATGATTCATTGATTGAAGAAGACATTATTTGCAATTATCCTGTTTTGCATACATTTGTTTTACTTATTCTAACCTTTAATGGTATTTTTTCAATTTATTACTTTTCTTTCCACTTTTATTTCTAACTTTTTGGTTATTTTATTATTGTCGCAAAATTTTTTTTCCCATCTTTTTTCTTTCTCCTTTCTTGTTTTCTTTTTTAATTTAAATTTGTAATCAAAATTATGTGATAGTTTTTTTTTTTTTTTGTTGTTGTAATAATGTTTTACATGATTTGTTGGGAAAATATTTGAAAATTTTCGAAATTTTCACTTTTAAAATTTATCTAATTTATCAGTAAGATTAAATGGTTGGATTACAAAGGTAAAAGAATTTTGTGTTATTAGAAAATGGCGCATGAAATTCGGCTTTGATACTATTTCATCAATGACCGAAAAATGACAATCGGTTAAGTAAATAAAAAAAAAAAAAAAAAAAAGTGTCCAATGCATGAATGAGTTGATGATTCGAGTACAATACTAATTCTTTTTAGGTTGAATCGATTTCGATTGAATTAAAAGCATAATTTATTATTTCGAAATTAAACAGAACTAATTTTTGTAGATTAAAATTATAATTATGTATCAATGGCAATTTCTCATTCTATTATATGTGGAAGCCAGAATTCAAGCTCAAACTACAGTAATAAGCAACTTTTTTTCTTTAGTTTTTGCAAAATATTAAATCTAATATTTAATGCTTTATAGATTAAAAGGCAAAAAAAAGAAACATGAAATTTCAAATTTTATATTTTCTCTTTTTGAATGATATCATCATCCATGATGAAATTATATTTAACTTTATATCATTTCAAATTTAAATAATGTTTCTAACTTTTTGCAATAAAAAAAAAGTAAGATTCAAATTTCCATTTTTGTTTTTTTTTTCTTTTTTTCTTTTTTTTATTCAAAATTTTTTAGGATAAAGTGAAACAACAATGGAATAGCGTAAATGGTACTATCACTAATATTACTACCATTACTACTACTACTGCTTCTACCACTTCTTCATCTATCAAATTTTTTGAGTAAGTTGAAAAAGAAAGAAAATTTCGGTTATTTAGTTAATAATTTTTCTATGAAATTTATAATCGTATTTCATTTTTTCTTTTTTTTTTTTTTAGACAATTATCACTTCATTCATCAAATGATGATGTAAATGTTTTTTGTCGAAATGGTGGTACTATGATTGGAAATAGTTGTATATGTCTTCATCCATATACTGGATCACGATGTTTAGATTTTGCATGTGGTACTTGTTTTTTGATGAAATTATTACAATATTTTTTCTATTTTATGAAAAATTTAAATGGTTGAAAAATTATAAATTACTTATCATTAATTATAGGAGAAATTTAATAAAAAAAAATCATGAATTATTCATTATAAATTACAGAAAATTTAATAAAATGATATTAATTTATTATAGTACATGGCATATCAGTTGGAATTCGTTATGATCCAGATAGTTTATTTTTTAATAAACCTTGCATTTGTGATGAAGATTGGACTGGTGATTTATGCGATATATCAAAAACAAATCAGGCAAGAAATTCATCAAAATTATGAATAAATAAGGATACATTAAGTTCTTAGTTTCATTTAAAATTTTCGATTTGAAAATTTTGATTTGTTTGTTTAAATTTCATTTAAAATTTAGGTATATATGTAGATGTTCATATTATACATCATCTTTTGTATCGCTTTAACAAATAATGCAACTGTGACAAAAGTTTACAAAGGTTAAAATAAAATTACAATTTTTAATTAGCTTAATTGAAGTCGTTTTATTATGCCAATCAATTATCAATGATTAATTCTAATATATCAAATTGAAAATGGTGAAGAATTTATATTGATTTTTTTTTTCTGCAACAACTAGAATATGCATTCTTCAAATTTCTTCAATCAATTGTAAGAATAAAACTTGGCTATTTTTCTTATCCTAAATATTTGATTAGCAATTCTTAGATATAAGAAATCTCATTAATCTTCTGTTTTATTATAAAGTATATCAAAAATATGCTGCAATTATAAGTCATATTTATCTACCAATTTTGCAGTATCCATGTTCATTTATCGCAAAAACTTTATCCACTTTTATCCTCGTTTCTGTCTTTTTATATCTTTACAACAATTATTACTGTTAGAGGTTACAAATAACTCAACTACTTTTTTTTTCTCAATCTCTATTTCCAAACTATTTCATAAATCTTATCATTCTCTTCTTTATGCTAATTCTTTTTTTTTTTTTCTTTCAATCACAATTATACTTTATCAATCCATTCGCTTCACTGTGAACATCCAATCTGTTTATAAGCCCTGATGAATAATAATACTTCAGCAATCGAAATTCATTTTATAAATTTCTTTTGCTGATATTTATAAAATATTTCGAGAAATTTGAGATAGTGGAAGTTATCATTCAGTGTAACGATCATGGTGAATTCAGAAACGGCCAATGTCATTGTGCTGAACACTTTTTTGGTTCACAATGTCAGTATGTCAGCCGATGTGACAATGGCAAACGAAAACATGGAAGGTTTTCACTTAAAAATTTTTTTCCTTTTTCTTTTTATCGAAATTTATAAATATTTAAATTAAGAACTTGTAAGATTTCGAAAGTTAGAATTCAAGAATGAATTTTAATTTTTCAGATGTCTATGCGACAAGGGCTGGAAAGGAGATTATTGTCACGATATCATTTGTCAACATGGTTATCCAGGTAAATAAGTGTTCTACTGAGCCTCAGTTTGTAACTTTCGAAATGTAACTTTGGAATTCTAATCTGGAAATCTGTAATATTCAAACGAAAATTTCAAAAAAAAAAAAAAAAGAAGAGAAAGGGGAGAGAGCTACATATACATCAGTATAAAATTATTCAGTCTAAAGTAATCCTAGCAAAATTTATGTTAATTAATAATTTAAGAATTCGTAGAAAAAATTCAGATGTCAATAATAAAAGTAAATCATGTGTTTGTCCGGCACGATTCACCGGAGCTCACTGTGACCGTTGTTCCCAAAAAGGACCTAAAATCAGGCCATATCCAGAATGCAACATTGACGTGTCGAAGAGTAAAGCAAAACTACAACGACAAGAAGCAGAAACACAGGTAAACACAATTTTGTATTATTAAAGGACAAATTACTGTCATGTAAATGATACATACTAATTTAATTATTCAATCCCAAAGTTTATTTCCCTCTCAAAATAATGTCTGAATAATTTCAAGTTTGACACTGAAAGTTAGATGATAATGTTATAGTTCCGACTGCGATTAAGGATTATGGGATTTACAAGCTTTCTGCTTTTACTTCTGCTAATAACAATGGTTTTCTTCCACCGACATAGAATTTACAAAAGGAAACATTCACAGAGAGAAAATCTTCGGCGACGTGAATATGAAATCCGGAAAACAATCCTTGAAAAAGCTGCACGATCTACGGAATGTCTGAATGCTGAGGGAAGGTATTCATTTGTTTAAAAACATTATCGATTACCCGAATATTTCATTCCCGAATTTTATATTATTTACCAAGTTTTTTTAATTACTTTTTGATGTAAATATAATTAGCATTATGTAATCTACTGGCGTTCTTCAGTACAAATATTCATTAAGCCTTACATTTCTGGAGTAAAATGAAATGAATACCTGATTTTGAGCAATCATATAAAAGATAACTTTTATAGGACAGAAGAAGATAGGAACCGTATGGATGAAAATATGAAAACAAACAGAAGATTATCAAATTTCCTATAGCTACTAAATGAAATACTAAACATGTATATACGTATGATTTGGGAATCGTAGTTCAATAACCTACAACCTACCGGTGATCACAAAATTCAGAACAAATTTTCGACTTTTGGATCATAATTAAAAGGAATGAGAGGAAATGAACATCACGCTTGATAATCAAAAATTGGACATCGCTATTTTGAATTTTAATTAAATTCTTTGGATTGTCGAAAATATCTCTTGAATGCTTTACAAATTTATTCTCTAAACTGCAGCTGAATCATTATACAAATCAATAATTTGTTGTTAATATTTTATCAGTAAATAAAACACATGCAATATGCAAAGTGCTGATTCACTAAACAAATCTCACAATCAAAAAAATAGCTGCATTGAAAAGTAAAACGGCTAAATCTAAAATTAAAACGTACCTAGAATACATCAAAATCAAAAATCCAATAAGAAATGCAAAGATTAAAATAGAAAAAAAGCGCCTAGAATTCACAGGAATAAAAAGACTACTTTTGGAGCACTCATTGCAAATGGTACACTGCGATTACTCAAATCTAGACATTCCAAACAACTATAATATATAAATTAATATCACATACTACGCAGTTCTTTAGTAGCTCAAATAATATTCATGTTATTAAAACTTGAATGAGTATGGCATTTTTATAACCTGGTTTATACACGACAAACTATGAAAGCTTCGTTTCTCGGAACCGAATAAATAAGTCTCACAATTTACATACAATAGATACATTGTGAGATCAAAATCTAATTTGAAAAGAACAAAAACAGAACCAAACTATAGTTTAGAACGAACAAACTTGCAGCCAATGAAAATTATGGCTTGAAATTAATGCTGAAATTGATTTAAAAAAGGAAGCATTTGATAAAAAATAAGAATTGGCTATAATTCAATCTATACAGTTAACTGTATCCTGAAAAGAAATCTTTATGAGCATAACATCATAAAAATCAAGGCATAAACAAATAAATTTTTTTTTCGAAATAGAACAATTATAGAGAAACTCTTTTAGGGAAGAATAACATTAAAGTCGCAAACGTAGAGAACAACGAGTGTTGAGTAGTTTTAAAAAAGAGCACGTTCTATCATAACCCGTACTAATTTTAAAATATTCAGGAAAAATGTACCCAATCAGACCTAAGTGCTTTGTACGTATTGTTGTCATTTTCGTTAGTACTATCATCTCCAAGAACTTTGGAAACAAATATTCCAACAATTGATTGCGCTTGAGCAATTCCATTTGCATCCTGTACGTTGTATGTTTTGTAGAAATCCATGGTCATCAGAACATTGTATTTAGGCCGTTCATCCTTGCCTTTGATTAGGCTGAAGATTACGCTCTTCATTAGAAACATTCTTAATCATAAAAAAATTCAGGTGAAAAAAAAAAACGATTAATGGATTGTTTATAAAAATATTCTTTATGGAAAATTCAAATAAAAAAAGCAACAAAAAAAACATACACATCCGAAACTATTCCTATCCTATTAATACGATGTTTCATTTCATCAATAATAATTCCAGTGAAATAACAACTTTGATTTCATAAAAATAAGCAAAATAAAAATTACCAGTGGTTAATAAACGTAACCAAACATGTGGAATATATTCCAGGTGGCATAATAGGAGGCTCACCGTTTACTACTTCTTGTAATTGCTGGAATGGTGAATCCCAAGCTGCAAACGGAAATCGTCCTGTTGAAACTTCAAACTGGAAATAAAAGAACTATTTATGTTATATATTCATTATCAAATCAAAAAAAATTTAATTGATTTACTTTCTTAGCAAGTTTGCGAAATTTGATAAAATGAGTACATGCATGCCTCTATTATTCACTTACCAGCGTTATGCCCAATGACCAAACGTCAGATCGAACATCATATGGCTCATTCGATTGGAGTCGTTCAGGCTATAATGCACGAATAATGAAGGAAACTTCCAAAGTGCTGCATTAAAATTCATTTCTACTTAATTCCCGGAAATTGAATTAAATTAAAAAATGACCAGAATTTTTTGAAAAGAAAATAACAACGGACCGCCATGTACGGTCGACAACCAGCATCCTGAGTTTTAGCAATGGAATCAATCAAGTGACCGGCTATACCGAAATCACATAGTTTTATATATCCCTTCCGATCCAACAAAATGTTGGACGGTTTAACATCTGCAAGCATGTAAATAACAATTAATAAAATTAATTGTGATTTTAAAAAACCGATATTTCGAAATTTTGAAAAGGTCTAGAATTAATTAAACTCTCCAAAAACTAACCCCGATGAATTATTTTTAAATTTTCCTTAAGATAGCTGAGAGCGTTCACTGTCTGAAATATTAAATGTTATTAATGTTATATAAATCAATTGAGCAAATGTAGAATCTTTGAAAAAAATACTCACATCTTTCCCCATAACACTTATCATTAAAAATTTAGAAAATAAATTTTTCACATTGATTCAGTTCGAATAAAACTCACCGAAACTGCAATATATCCGATTATATCTTCCGGGAGATAATTTCCTTTTCCATAAACTGTTTTATAAAGATTTTCCAGGGAAATATCCATTAATTCCATACATATCCAACAATCACCCTACAAACTACTACCATTTTCAACCATGCAAATTCAGGAAAATAATGAAGAAGTTAGTGAAAGTTCAATTAAAGAAAAAGGGAATAAAAAAATAAGAAATTTATTAACTTCGGTAAAGATAGCACCGTAAAAGCGAACAATGTTTTCACACTGACTACTCATGATTGCTTCTAATTCCATAAGCAAATGTTTTTGCTCTGTTGAGTTCACAGTGCTTGATCGGATACGCTAAACAATTAATTCATTCTAGATAAAACTGTTTCGAAATTTCGTAAAAATCAATAATAACATTCTTGATATTGAATTTTACACAAAATATTAGTATCCTTCAAAGAACTCTCACTTTAACAGCCACCACCGCTCCGGATTTTGTATGAAGCATCCGACTAACCGTTCCAAAATTTCCACGACCGATCTCGCCTTTATCGATAAGATCATTACATGTAAAATCATATTCTTCATTCGGCGAAAAACGTAATTTACCTGCGGAATGAGTTCGCAAATATGCGCTGAAATGTTTGTCAAAATTTTCAATGAAACATATTTTATATTCTATCAAATTATCAATTGTAACCATATTCAAGTTATAAAGTACAATTTTGCATGAATGGAACGAATAAAATCGAAAATCGGTTTTTAATCTAACAATTTAAAGTTTAATATAATACATACAGCTAACTCAACCAGGTTTCTGATGAATAAAAAATTACAATCCCAGATAAAGAGCAGCATAAAGTCTGTAATTCTAATTATATGATGGAAGAGCATTCATTAAACTACATATCAATCACCACGCCTTTTTAAAAGGCGATTATAAATTTCTAAAATGCGATTACAAATATGAAATTATAATCGCATTTTAGAAATCGCGTATTTTGTATAGATATCAACAATTTTCGACTTTTTTAAAATTTACGAATTTTAATTCATTTTAAAAGTTCAAGTAACTAACAGCTGTGGTGATGTTTTTACATCAGGTAACGGTGGGAAATCAAGTTTTAGATTGAAACGTCCCATGTCAAGTGATTTCGGTCGTTCGGTCATCTTCTCCAGTTGATCGATATCCTTTTGAAATTACCACAACTCAGTTAGAAAAATGATCAACGAGGCTTCATTAAAATCAGAGAATTCGTTCCGAATAATACACCGCAACACATCCTAAAAGAATTAACCGAAAATGAAAATAAGTGAGGGAAATTTATTCATAAAATACTGTTTTGTAAAAAACGCTAACGATTGAAAAGATGTGAAAGCATTTAAAATTAGACGAATGGAAAGAGAACTGGGACATTTCATAGCTACGCTGAGTCCTCCCGGAGGACGAGAACCCTGATGTTTTCGTAGATGGACCAAAAATTTTTTAAATGTGTGCCGGAAAATGATGGGCACATATCTCTCCTTCCACCGGGAAAATAATATACACGTAGCGGCCGCGCCCGCAAATTAGTACAATGCGGTTCACGGCGATTTCTGAAATCGCCCTCTTGACGGACGTCAAGTAATAAGCGTGAGTGAGGGTGGCGATTATAGGAGTCCTTTTGATCTTTCAACTTCTCTGGTTGCGTCACCCTCACTTCTGCAACTGCGTCATTCTCACTATGTTGCGATTTACGCATATCCGTATAATTGATGCTTAGATATCTAGATTACATGCATGGACACTTACTAGATACAGATTTTACTTTTCTAACGTTCCTATCAGCAACTGAGAAGTTCAGGTCACTCTAGAAGTCTTAAATATTTTTTTCTTCAATACTTGAATTTTGAAGTGTGTGCAATTCGTGATATTTCTTTTCGACATTTTAGGCTTTGATTCGTACTTCTCATTTTAGAATGAGATCTTTCAAATTTTCGTGAATTTAAATTGCTTTTTTCGATATGCGATGCGTAAGGACATCCCAGCACATTAGGAAGTTTTTTTGGCACTTTTTGTGATGAGATGAGGATTTCTCACGATGATTAGGAATTCGTGTCCTATGTAGCGGATAAAATTGGTACCTGTGATGATCGATTAACTATTTCGTTCACCAGAACAATAGTTATTATAAAGAAATATAATTTTTATAGTCTTTCAGTCCTTTCCTTCAAAGTAGATTATATTAATTTCAGGTAATTGATGGGCAAATAATGTCGGTATTTCATGATGAAGTTGAGATCGAAGATTTTGAGTACGATGAGTCCACCGGATTATATACTTTTCCATGTCCATGTGGAGATCGATTTGAAATTTCAAAGTAAGTAATTCTATATGCGTATTGTTGGGTATTTTTTTTATTAGTTTAACTGTTTGATTATTGATTTAGAAAATTTTTATGTCTCGACTTTATCTAAAAGATCCACTGTTTTAGAATTTTGAATTCGAGCAAATTAAATTTTACATGACAAAATTCTAGAAAAAGTAATATTTACTGGAATTTAAATCCTAAGGATGTAAATTTTAAACTTCCTGTCTCCTTTTGTTCAGTTTTCTTTTTCTTTATACTTGCATATATTTCTTTTTCTAGTTTTTTTTTTCTTTCAGGGAAATGTTAGAAGCCGGTGAAGATATTGCTACTTGTCCCAGTTGCTCGCTAATTGTTCGAGTAATTTATGATCCAGATATGTTCGTTAAATTGGAAATTCTACCTAACACTAATATTCAAAAAGCAGAAATCAATGTATAAGTAAAATGCTGGAATGGAAATATTCGGTTAATAAACTTAACAGCTCTATATTTTTAATTGTAATCAGTTTAAAACGTAGAGCTGCTAAGTTTATTCAGTTTGGCTAAATTTGTGAAATTTAATTTTGAATTTTCACGGTTTTTTTTATATTTTATGAGTCCTTTGCTGAAAATAAAATATACTATTGTTAACATGAGCATAACAAATTGCATAAGGAATTTTCTGGATTTCAAATAATTTCTGTGCTTAAAACTGATTTGGAATTGATTGTCAGGAACCAAGAACTGAGCATGAAGAGAAATCGAACATTACAGATTCATAGTTGAATCTTTTGCTGGAAAAGAAATTTGGAATTGGACTCCATGAATTGTCTTACATTGTAATATGCTTGCTTTACAGGAATTCAAATCTCTCCGTTCGTTAACTTTGTTTTTGGATCAGAACGAAATTTTCGTTTCATAGATTCGTTGGCAGGGATTTTCAGCTGTTCTCCGTTAAAGATCTAAGCTTGAGCGCAACATTCATTCATTTTGTGAACAAAATGATTGGTTATTGACTGTTTGTATTACGCAATATGCAAGCAGAAGAGTTTAAAAATTTTAGAACTGACACTGACTTTGGAGTAAACTCCATTATTAGAGGTCATCATGCTGCAATGATCATCTATAGGACAAACATTTCACCTCATTGTCTTCTAAAATGTGCATAGATCTGAGCTAACTTCGAAAGATTAATTACTAAGCAAATTAAGAATTTCTGATTGGCAGATCAAAATGAACAGATGGTATCGGACCAGCTGATCGTTGTAAACTTCATATGTTATTTCCAAATTTGTTCCGATTCAGTACTTCCCTTTTTTTGTCAAGTCACCTTATTCCGTCAAAGTTTAGGATTAAACGAATTTCATTTCCTGAGATAGGAAGATTCTCAGCTGTCGGGGGTCCCGAAAATTGAGCGAAGATTTCAGTGTACATGGGAGGAATGGCGAAAAAAAGTGATTTACCATATGGAGTATAAATTTGAAAACAGAAGATTACCTGCTTCATTCTGCTATATTATTTCCTAACAGTATATGGGCATTATTGAAATGAATAATCAGTAAGAGTATTTGATATTACTGACATTAAAAGTTCAGTGAATAATGTTTGAAGTACGAACGAAATCTGTTGAATTCATCTTATATCACGCGTCCAATTTTTCTGCGAGAAGTTATCTTGAAATTGCAAAATTCATAATTTTGAATCAAATTCCTTAAGAAATAAAAAAAAGCTTTGGGTATTCGGGTTTTCTTTTTTTTAGTCGGATATTACGATGGAAAGGCTCATTTTATGAATTTTATTCAATTTTGATTCTACTAATAATAATCCATTGGAAATAAAACTGATAAAAATTTAAAACCTTCAAATAATTTCATTTGTTTTTTTACTCTAAGTTCATTTAAGTTGAAATTTTCAATACTAAAATATTTCAAAATTTTGGAAGAAATTTTAAAATTAGAATGACCGAAAAAAATTTCTAATTTTTATTAGAAAAATTCTGAAAAATTTATAAAATGAATGAATATCCTTTCAATCTTAATACTTACAATTTCCTGAAATTCAAATTTTTTCAATTGTTTTAAGGTAAGATGATTATATTTATCAGCGCTTTTTTCATAACTAAACAGCCAAATTAAATATTTTTCAAATCTAGCAATTATTTAGCCAAGCAAAGCAAAAAGCTGCTGAAGTCATTATAAAGTTATTCTCTTGTTTTCATCTTTTATTGTTTGCAAAATTTTCATGATTTGTAGTTCGATTCTCAGCAAAGACTTTATTTTTGCTAATCTTCCAATTGTTAATTATATCCTATCAAGTTTAATACCTTATAATTGTCCTTCTTAAGATATAAAAGAGATTGCTCTTTCTAATTGATTTGCAAACCAGACTTCTATCCAATCTTGATTGAAAAATGAGTAGTCATTGATTTTCTTCGTAACTTTCCTCTTTCCCATCGAATTTGAAAACAAAATCAATATAATTCGTAAAATTTTATACTGTAAATATAAGTTGCGAATATTCCAAATTTCAATCAAATTTCACTGATGCAAAGAAACTTCCTGCGATTCATTCTATTCAAAATACACAAAATTTCGTTCGAAACAGATGAATATTTTCTACGAATTTCTAATTATATTTTTATACTAATTTTCATATATTTTGAATAAATTATAAAATTTCTAGAAAAAAAAAAGAAGGATTTTCAACATTTTTCGAATAATTTCAAAAAATTAGATAAATATTATGCATTTGTTCGAAATACTTTGAAAATTGCCCTAGCCATTTTTCTTTACTTTTTTCGACCTTTTTTTTTTTTTCTCGAAATAGTTCGAAAAATGAGTTAAGATAATGTTTTTTTTTTTCTTCTTACCACTTGATGAAATCGCGTGGCACTTTTTTCGATTTGCTAGAAATGGAAAAAGTATAAAAACAGCTGTTTTTAATTAAATAGAAAAGTCTTTTGAGTTTAATTTTTCGAAGTAAAATAATACTTCTTATCAGAGTGATAATTTGATTTTGATAGCACAAGAAAAAAAACCAATGAAATTATTTGATTTTTTGTGTGAGAAAAGTTATACTTTTTATTTACTTATTTGTTTTGAATAATATTCATTTTACCTCTTTAGAAAACACACTATTTTCTTCTGCAGAAAGAAAGCGGATAACTTTTCTGTTTCTTTTCATATCAAATTTGATTTTTGTTGAAATAGATAAATTGAAATAATTGAGAAAAAAAAATTTTTAAATTTTGCATTTATAATTGGTATTCTTCAATATAAGTTGCAGAATTTACTTCAGAATTACCTGAATGATCCTTGTCCTTTGTTCTCTTTAAAAATTTTTTTGGTTCTAGAAATACTTGCTCAATTAAATTGCAAGATTGGTGAAAAAAAAAAAAAAAAAAAAAAGGAAATTTAGAGAATTCAAGGACCGATGTTTTTCAAACTGCAATTTTCTTTATTTGAAATTCTACACTTTTCAGTTTCTCACCTTTTAATCGGTATTTTCTTAATTCGCTTTGCTTAAACATGATTAATGATTTCTTTTTTTTCGAGTGGCGGAGGGAACTTAGTTTTAAATGAAGCATAAATAAAAAAAACTTTCAAACGAATCAATCAATAACAGAGTAATTTGTGAAATATTAGCACAAATATAAAGAAATAAAGTAAAGTGGTCGTAAGTTCGGAAAATGTAGTCTTATTTCATTCTATTCTAGTAATAATTATCGAGCATTCTCCCAAATATCTGAATCATTTCATATTATTTCTTTAAAATAGTAAAGAATGCCTGTTTTATTGGTAAACTATGTTCATTAATTTCATTGCGATAAAAATAAAAAAGTGGTACTGTGTAAATTTGCTAAATGAATGTTGCTGTAAGAGTGCAAATGCGATGCTATTGCTGGTGATGGCAATGATGATAGTGATAATGATGGTGGTAGTGAGAATGGTGATAATGATAATGATCGCAAAAGCTTTAAACTGGAATAATTCTGTTAATGTGAAATAATGACGAAACTAAAAAAGTCATATTACCTCGAAAAAGAATACTAGCACTTGTGATATTTTCTAAGTTGTTTTAATGATGATATAACTTTATAAACTGATATGGATAATCAATCTGGGATCAACTTTGTTGATGCTAATAATAATGATAGTGGTGTGATGGCATAGATGATAATTTAAACGACTTAATTGATAACATTAGTTATCCTCATGATAACATTATGGAAATTTATCATGAAGTATAACTAATTAACAGGTTACGTTCACTTATTTTTGATGAAGGATTTATGTGAAGGATAATAGTGACACTATGCAGTTTGTTGGTAGCAATTAATTTGCGCTAAATTCTCCAAAAGAATTTGAAATTAACAACAAATTTTTTTTCTTGAAATTCAAACACGATCTTTGCTACAATTGATTAAATGGAATTTCGATAAATTAAAAGAAAAAGACAAAAGTATACCATTTATCACTACAACAATCTAATCTTAATGAACTACTTGCTAATAAGTGGATTTATGATTAAAAAAAAAAAAAAAAGTGGATTGGCATCAAGCGACATTGTTCTGTTCCATTAAATTTGTTGTTTAAATGGAATGTATCATTTCAGTTCTTCAAAATTATTAAGAATTCATAGATTTTCAGAATATTCTCTATGGTTGCGGAATTACTGCTGCTTGAAGAATATCATTTATCAAGTAGTTTATATTTGAAAGAAGAAAAAAAAAGAAATAAGCAAATGATTTTAGAATATAGAGAATATTTCCATTTATTGTTTTTCAATTAATTTATGTCGGGAATGAAATTATGCAAAATCCAAACATTCCTTCTTTATGAAGATAATATTTTTGAAAGTATTGTATGAATTTTTTTACAGTCAAAATTTACTCTTCTTTTTGTCTGATATCACCATACATATGTTAATTTTGTCTAGATTAATTGAAATTCTGATATTCTAGCTAAAGTTTTATTATAAATAAAAAAGTATTTTAGTTCTTCTTAAGAAATACAATGTTCGAAAATTTTGTGATAACAAAGTAATCATTAACAGGATCACTGATAGGAATAATAGTATTCATTCGTTTTCTTCATAATTGACATTTTTGAAAAGTTTTGATGAATATTAAGAAATAATTGAGAATTTTTGTTAAATTAATTTCATCAAAACTTGGTCAAGTTAATGTCGAACTCAATAGGATTATCTCTTCATTTTTTTATTTTTTCCAACCGCTATCATTCACATAAGAATATAAAAGAATGAACTTTTTTTATCTTTTTTTTTTCTTGCTGAATTATGGTTGTATCTGGTTTGTTATCAGATAATTGGTTATGATAGGAATGATAAATATAGTCTCTTCATTGATAATAACAACAATTTTTTTAATCTTTATTATTTCATTTCATCATAAAATCATATCATTATTACATTTTATTCCTAATATCGAAAATTCATTAATAGTTTTGGGATCATATTTTGTTTTGCTTATCATTTGTAAATTTTCTCAAAATCAATTTTATCATTATATTATTTAAATTTGAATCGAGGAAATTTTGCAAACGATAAATGAGTATGATAGAATTTTATCGTAAAACTACTCGAATAACTTGTTTTAATACCATAAAATGCTTGCATTAGTATATAATTATTCGGATATAAAATCAACATCCCCAAATATGGCAGATTTTATATTTTATCCAAATAGATTTCCATATAATATTTTATTTTAAATAATTTATATTTAAATTGAAATTATGAAATTTTTTTTTCAACTTTTGACTCATTTTTTGATTAATTTAAGAGAATTCTGAAGAAAAAAAAAAAAAAAAAAAACAGAGACAATAAAAAAAAAGGTGTAGGAGGAGGTGACAAATTTCATAGAACGGGGGACTGAAACCCGTTCTTCGAACTTCCAATTTATCAACTCCGTCCCCTCCCCTTTCCCCCGTTTCTCCTCCCAATTTATCTATTTATCAATTTATTTTCCTTTGTATCAGGGAAATAAACTTTAACGAACGCGCAAAATATCCTACATGATACAGTGTCATCATATACAACAGCATGGCTAGGCAACATCTAATTCTACTGGTAAAACTTACCTTTTCTTAATTACAAAAAAAATGTTTTTTATCTTTTTTTTTTTTACCTTCATCCCATCATTTGATTTAATTATGAATGAATAATTTAATTACTTTCTTTTTTCCGTGGATCATTTTCAATTAATTAATTAGTCGTTTTGGATCACCTCAGTTTTTTGTCTTATTGTTAGAGAAAATGACAATATTTTTTTGTATAAATTAGAAAATAATTCGAATTTTTCAGCCTTCTTTAAAATATCGTCAATTTATTTAAACACATTCATTCTATCCAATTTTTATTTTATTATAATTTAGATTACACAGACATTTTGTGTTTATTTAAAATTTTGTCAGTTTTATTTGAATACATTTATTCTTTTCAATTTTGCCTTATTATAATTTAGATTGCACAAATATTTTGAGTTTATTAATCTATTTCAAATTTTTTCAATTTACTTAAATAACATTTGTTCTTTTTTTTTTCGAAATTTCATGATTTCTTTGAAATATATTTTAAAATATTTTAAGGGGATAATTTCGTATAATTCAATCTTTCTTTCATTCCTTAATCATTTTTACATCCTCTTTCGTTTTTTATCATTTTCTTTCGAAAAAAATATCTTTAATAAATTATAAAAAATTTGCCCAAGGATATTATTCTGTCAAATCAATTTGTCGCATTCATTTCGATTTTTTTGTCTTCTTTTATTATATTAAATATAAATATTATATATACTGTTAAGAAAAAATTACCTTTTGTTAACAAATTGGTTAACTTTTTTTTCATTTTTATTATTCTTCTTTGCATATTTTGGAAGAATCTAAGACCATTACTTTTTTCCTTTTTTTTCTTCGTTTTTCAAATTATCAATTGTTAAATTAAATTGGAAATAAAAGATTATAAAAGAATATTCAAAATTTACATATTTAAATGATAGATAAAAAGAAAATTTTCATTTTATCAGATTTTTGCGAGTAATAAATTATCAATTCTCTACTAGATATCAAGTTAATTAATTTATTGTCGTATTATTAGAAAAATAAAAAGTTTGCACTTCGAGCTGAGTTTCCAAGCCTAACTGCAGTAAATGTGAAGAAAATACTACTTTTTGGAATGTTTCGAATATTATTCAAATTTGCATGAAATAAAGTCATATGAACCAAATCTTTTAATTATTCAACTTAATGTGAAATGAAATATTAAATGAAAATAACTTCAAAGTTATTTACTCTGAATGAAAAAAATGAATATCAGTATAACACGCAATTATCAAAAATGACCTGAAGTTTGGGGAGAAATTTGAATTATTCTAGTGAAAAAAAAACAAAAAAAAAAAAAAGAACTTGAATAGATGTAATGATTTAACAAAGCCTTTTGAAGACCGGAATTACAGAAAAGGAAAAAAAATTAACAAAGTTTTTTGAAGACCGTTCTGATCATGATATTTGATGTCCTATTCGTCAAATATATCACTCATGATCTTAACGAATTTATTTCCCACGACATCTTTTTTTTCTGACACTTTTTACAAGTATTACTAATTGAGAGTACAAAAAACTATAGCCTTTTTAAGATTGATTTCATCTAAAAAAAAAAAAATTTATTTTGCTGGTTAAATTTATACTTAGGAAAATTGTCAATTAGAGTTAGGTAAACAATTAAGTGGATAAATAAATAAGCAAATAACTAAGTAAGGAAGTAAATGAATATAAAACATACAGTTTAGATAAGGAAATAGATACTTAAATAATTAAATAAGCATTAAAACAATTAAATAAGTATGACAGAGAAACATTTGAAATAATAAATTAATGAATCACTTTGTAAGTGATAAGACTTTTGATAAGTAAAAAATAAAAATTCACTTTAAAAGAGGAGTAGATATCAGCACAAATTCTAAAATTAGTTTTCTTGAGATGCTAAGCTTTTAAAATAGTTTCGAGCGCCAATTATCAATATCAATTAATTTAATCATCACCGATTTGAAATTTTACCATGATCAGAACTTTCTGACAAATTTGAAAATACTTCAGAATTTGTTTATATGCTGAAGCATTCTTATGACTTTTAACTTTGAACTATTAAAGTTATCTCTGTGAGGATTGCAATCATAAAATATGATAAAATAAATTCCACGACATATATATTATATTGCATCGAATTTTATTATTACTAATTTTATTTTTATTGAAATACTGATAGGATGCTAAAAACTGGTGATGTTTTTGCCCTATCTTATCAATGTATTCACTTCTTTAAAAAAAAAGAAGATAATTAAAGCAATCGTTAATCTTCTGATTAAAATTGGAAAATGTTGTTCCAGTTAGTGTTTCAACACTTTTAATAAGGATAATTTACTGATAGATGCTTCATTTTCTTTCCTTACTTTAGCATTTTTTATTTTAAAAAAAAATTAGAACTTAATTATGCTTACTTTCTAATCATTATAAGTCATGATAGAGTAAAATAAAATAGGATCCAAATATTGTGGTTTTAAAAGCCGTATAATTTTTAACAAAAATTGATCATTTTATCTTATCGTTATTGTCAACTTTTTTCGGTATTTTTAAATTTTCATTTTTTTTTTTTTTAAAACGCAACAAAACGCGAATAAGTTGTGACATATTATTTATCACAGTTTAGAATAATGAACCTATTATTATTTCACCTTTCCAATTATGTTTCATTTAATAATTTTCCAGCATTATTACAGATTAAACTCCAGTTTTTTTTTCATTTCAAGTTCATTTTTCAGTTCAGTTTAAATTTCTTTTTTTCGTGTTTGATTCAAAATTTCTACTCTTTTCTTGCTCATTTTATTTGATTTTCTTCTCCTATCATATAAAATAAAATCAAAAATAGAAAGAAAAATAGAGATTTTTGAATGGAAATGTTCGGAAATAATATTTCACTTTAAAAAACAAAAAAAAAAAGGAAAAAATAATTAAACTTACTGTGAAAATTAACTAAACTAGTCGAAATCAGAAATGGATCAAAATGTTAACCAGTAGGATTGTATAATTAAAATTCTTTCCCTTTCCTCTCCCATTTGCCCTTTTCTTGCGACAAAATTGGAATAAAAAATTAAATGAGATAAAGTTGTATGAATCTTTTGCAATGAATGTTCATAACATTTACTAATTAATGTTCTTAATTGCTGTTATAAGTTTTATGACCTCAAATTCATTAATTCTTACTGATAATGATGTTTCTATTGCAGTTAAATTTCAATTTTATGTTAAAACTTTAATAATAACTTTCAACTTACAATTTTTTTTTCAACAATACAATTTTTTTCAAATTTTAAAAATGATCAATAAATAATTATTTAAATATTTCTTGGTTGTAGCATGAATAATGAATTTCTAAATGAAATTCTTCGTGAACTAACTGTTAGTTTAAATAATATTAGATTAAACGGATGAAATAAGCAGAAAAATTATTCGAAAGTTTATTTGCTATCTACATTCGTATTTTTCTTTTTCCTCCCAAAAATTTTTTAAATTTAAACTTCAGCTATTAATGATTGCTTTTATAGTTTGTACTAGCTTGTTTTTCCCATTTCTTTTTTTCGTTATTAAATATTTTTCGATAGCTGCTGATTAGAAAAAAAAGTGAAAAAATTATCATATATAATGAACTGGTTGAAAAAAAGAAAAAAAGAAGGAAATAACCGGTTCAAGCATTTAGTAGTTTGCAAATGCTTATCACTTATCACTCGTAAGCGACAGAAAAACAAAAAAAAAAAAAAAAAAATTTTTTTTGTTAACGTATCTTGTAAAATTTAGCAATTCTTTAAATTGGTTCGAGAAAGTTATAAAATAAACTTGTTTAAATTCTTAAAATTTCATTAATATTTTAAAATTAATTTCACTTTGAAAAAATTTGTAAACTTGATAAAATATTCTTTTAAAATGGAATAAAAAATTAATGAACTGAGGATTTAAAAGGTAGAAGAGAGAAAGGAATAAGAAAAGATAGTAAGGAGAAACGCGAAATAAACTGAGGAAAATTCATTAAAAAAAGTTTCATGAAAATAAACAGATATAAAAAATCTAAGCAAAATTTTTAAAATAACGAAAAAAAAAGTTCGTAGGGAATTTCCTGTTCTAAAATAAAATTATAATCTGAAATATTATAAAAAGAAATATTGCATTTTGCGCCTGTTAAAGTTTTTTTTTTGTTGTTTTAAGATTTTTATTTATCATTCCAAAGTTTCACTAAAAATTATTTGCTCTTGATTATCATTTAGATAATTTTTATCATTTTTAAATTTTCAAGGGTTTTAGCTTATGCTATATTTTGTGAAATAAAAATTAAGATCAAGTTTACTATTTATATAAAATAGAATTACCGATATTAGTTCAATATGAAATGGAATGGCTATATTAAAAATATGAAATCCTATTTTCCATAAACAATAAATACTTTAATTTTACTGAGGTAAAAATTTATTGCCATATTTGTTGATTAATTCAATATCAATAAATTTTGATATTTGTAAAAAAAAAATATCCAAATCTTGAAAATTGTTGAAATCTGTTTCAAAAGTTTTTTTTTTTTGAATTAATATAATAAAAGGACAAGCAATTTCAATCTTCTAACTATTGCAATTTTAGCTTTCATTAAAATTTGAATTTTAAAATTTCAGGGCTTAGCAATCGTAGTATTTGTCTACGTGAAAACACAGACGACACCAATTTTTCCAGTTAGTTGTTATCTTAATGTTCTCATTATATTGGATCGTTCCGATTCTGTCAAAGGTGGATTTAATCGAAGTCGGAATTTTGTTGTTAATGTTTCGGATGAACTCGATATCGGTCCTGCTACACACAGGGTTAGCTTCTGTGAAAGATTTTAAGCAAATAATCAGATTAGTAATTGATGAAATTCATTTCATATAATTTAATTAATCTAATTAACAAAAGCCTTTCTTTCTCCGCTAAATTGGCAAAGTTTTCTCAGTTGTGATTTTATTATAATTTGTACAATAATTTAATTTTTGACGAATAATAAATTGGCTAAATAAATTTATTGATTTGAATTATTATTCTAAGAATTGCGTGTTTTTCTATTGTTTAGTAACGTTAATTATGTTGATTGCTTAAATAATCTCATTGGAAAAGTTTAATTTTAGAAATTTTTCTTATGGAAATGATGACGGGAGATCGATCGCTGAATGTTCGCTTAAATTATGCAAGTTTTTACAAATTTTTGTGAAAATTCAGTATTTTTTCGTTTTCAGGTAGCAATGATCTTGTATTCTGGACTCAGTTATCGCCGTGAAGTATTCAAATGGAATTTTGCTAAAAACAATCAAGAATTTAAAAAAACTGTGCTTGGATTAAGAGCTATCGGTGGTACAACAAATACGAGGTTTGAAAAATTTCCATTTTAAATCGAAGTTTCTTACTTACTAGGATTTTAAACTTTAATTTCAAATTTTAATCTGACTGTATTCATTGAAAAATCGTTTTGATTTTTTAGTTCTTAAATTTGCTTCTTCTCGTTTCTGAATTTATCTTTAAAAAAAGGAAAAAGAAAAGACATTTTTTTTTATTTCTTTAGATGATAAAATCGACAGATTAATTTCCTGTTCAAATGAATATTTACTTCTCGAAAATATTTACACTTATGCTAAGTTTATCCATTGGTATATCAAAAATGATAAGAAGCACAGTAATCGATACCGATCAATAAATCCATTCTTCCTGTTTGATAAAAGACAATCAGTTTGGAATTTAAATGAAAAAAAAAAAGACTGCTTTTTCATATCAATCTTTTTGTTCAGGAAAGCACTGGAAATTGGGCTTGAATTAATGGAAACACGTAACAAATCAATTCCAACTCTTATTATGGTGGTTACGGATGGCCGAAGTGCGGATGATCCGAAAATTCCGGCTGAACAACTTCAGCGAATTCCGAATACATGGGTTTTTGCGGCAGCAACCGGAAATCCAGAAGCTGTTGACAAGTAAAATTCCATTTTCTGTTTTTTTTTTATTCGTTGAAAAGTTTAAAACACTTGAGAAAGTCGATCTTTTTTTTCAGTAATTCTGATTGATTAATTAAGTTGTAGAAATTAAAATCGTTTTAGATACATAAATCGAAATGTTGAATATTTTGAAATATTTTAAAAATAAATTCTGGAATTTCTTTTAATAGATAAAATGAGTAGATAATCTGAAAAGAGAATTCCATGATTCAAAAATTTCCAAAAACCCTTGCGGATTTTTTTTTTTTTTTTTTTTTTTCATTACATCGATGATCTCTTCATTCGATTTATTTGAAAATTTATCACTGATTATTATCTCGTTACTTAACACTTTACATCTCAGTCTTTTCCATTTGTTTTGGTCATTATAATCAATTTGAACTTGTCACTGATATTTCGTTGTATCATAGGGAGAAATCCATTTTATTCATATTTAAATTGCTCTCAGGAGAAGTAAGGGAAGTAAGGGAATTGCAATAAAGTTTTCATAATGGCTATAAAATGATTTGAAACATTCGCAAACATATGAAAATGAAAATTCAAATTTGTATTTAAGTAATGACGCTGAATATTTGAATTTTATCTTATAAATGTAAATTACGTTAAATAATTAAATATATGTATGTAAATTTTTTCACTTCATAGAAAATAACAAGAATGATGATCAATGAGAGGAGTAAAATTTCAAATTGGTTTATAATTCATGGATTTTATTTCTCAATTGAGTTTCTTTTTTTTCTAATTTTTGATAGTTGCTAACAATGAGTTTAATTTTAATTTTCATTTTTTGTGCGATTTTTTGTATGAAAAAAAAAAAATCGTGCATTTTTTCATAGTTGAAACTAATTCTAAAAGAAGCTTTTGAAGTGAAATTTTCGTCATTTTAACTAATCATCTCAATAATTAACATTTTCGTTGTGATATTTTCTATGTAAAACAAAGGAATAGTAAAATTATTAGAAATAATATTAAATTGGCAAAATTTTATATGATAAAACAGATCATTGATAAGTTTGAAATTAAATTTTTTTCTAGAAAAGAACTGCTTCAAATAACTGGTAACATCAATCATGTTATTTTACAAAGTGGTCGAGAATTAGCGGCTGATATTACGCGTAACTTACTTCGAAAAGCACAGGAAAAATGTCGCACAACAACGACGACAACAACAACAACCACAACAACCACAACAGCTACCACGACTACAACAAATCCAATTTCAGGTATTTATATTTTATAATTAATTAATAAATAAATGATTCAGTCGGATAATCGGAGGAGTTGATTTAATTAATTAGTGAAATCAATCGCCAACTATAAGTTGGAAAAAGATTGCGACTACAAATCTGACACCAAAAGATAAGCTTATTTGCTAGCTAATTAAAAAGTTAAAACGATATTGAATATGGACTAAATGCGCGTTTCAACCGATTTCACCTTAATTTGATTGAATTTACAGTCCAAAATTTCTATAAGCCATAATTACTGACAACTTAGCCGAATGGATTAATTAAGTTAGTATCTGATATCGTATTGTTTTTGGTGTATGATTTTAATATCAGTACGAAATGATGTACTTACTATTTTAAATGATATTTCGTGCTATCCTTGAAAATTTATGATAATTTCAAAATAAAATTATAGGTTGTGAGCAAGATGTGGTACTTGTCATGGATTTGTCAACAACAACAAATCCTGTTTACCGGAAATACATAGAAATGGCTGAGGAACTAATCAATAGGCTTTTAATTGGCCGACGATTTAGTCGAGTAGCATTAATAACATTTAGTTCAGTGGGTAAAACACGTGCACAATTCAATTTGGACAGGTCAAAATTTTCTCATGAATTTGAATTACAAATTTCGAAAAATTTATAAAATGAAAACGAAAAATTAAATTGAATTTCTTTTTTTTGTTTTATGAGTTTAACATCTTGATTATCTTAAGATTTTTTAAAATTAATTGTGCTTTCTGAATGAATGCCAAGTCCAAAAAAAAAGATGCAATTTAATCGATTGGCCGGTTTTACGCGAATTAATAATTCTTGAAAATAAAGAAAGGAAATGGATGATGGATAGATAGTTTGCTGATTTTGCCATTTCTTTTTTTTTTTAATTTTAATTTGCTCTTCTTTTTTATTTCAATCAATAACAAATTGAGCTTCTGGCAATTTCGATGCACACAAAATCAAATTTTTATGATTGAAATTTATAGAAATTTCCCGCATTTCATGATCAATAAACAAAAAAAAAAAAAAAAAAAAAAAAAAAAAAAAAAAAAAAAAAAAAAAAAAAAAAAAAAAAAAAGAAAAGAAAAGTGGAATAGAATGAAAACTTCCATAAACATCATTTCTTTGTTTCTCATAATGAATTTTAATATGCCTAAATTTCTTGCCATTAATGAATATATTTTGGATATTAGCCATATCGGAATATATAGTATTATTTACCAAATAGATTTGGAAAAAAAAAGTTTTATGCATTTTGCAAACACAATTTCACATTGTTTTTCAGTCTTCATTTTTGTAAACATGAAACAAAAGTTGCAGTTAATTAATTAATGAACTTAGGTATTTCGATGGAAAAGATATCGTAACTGCAATCCGAAGATTGGAATCCACAGGTGGCACAACTGCTGTTGGTTCGTTTTAACTTTTTTTTTATTAAATTTTTATAGATAACATTCTGCTTTTCTTTTGATATGACTTAAAAAAAAAAAAAAAGAAAAAAAAAAGGAAACGAATGAAACATTAATTGTTGAAAATTAAAAAAAAATTTCTTTGGATATTTTCGAATTTCATGCGGCAAAAAGAAATGTTTTAATCAATTATTGCAAATGAATAATATCAAATAATCTGAAATAAGTAATGATTCGTAATAAGGTTACAAATTTAATTATTGTGATACATGGAAATTAATGAATTTTATAGGTGAGGGGATACGACTCGGAACTGAGCAACAGGATGAGAAACATGGCGGTCGACCGTTGAAAATCGCGAAAAAGGCCATGCTTGTATTTACGGATGGATGGAGTAATAAAGGACCGGATGTTGAAGAAATGAGTAGTCATGCTAAGGGAGCTGGATTCACTCTCTATACCGTAGTTTACGAGGTTTCTTTGCTTTTCCGGATTCATTGAAAGGGGGTATAATAGTTCTGATCTATGCATACAAAGCATTTCTTGAAACTTTATTAAACTGAGAAAAAGCAATTAAGTAATGAGTTAAATAAATTTCCTTTCTTTCTCAGACTCAAAAATCGAATACTTATTTCAAACTTCAAATATTCAGTTCTAATTGTCAGAGCCAAAAAATGATCTGACGATTAAGGCAAAACTGTGAATCGTTCCCAGCAGATCATATCCGTCATATAGCTGCACAGTTAATTATTGGAAGGTACCAGAGCGAGCTAAATCATCAAGATGATTTCGATGATTGAATTCCAATAAATCTCGAGAAAAAACAAACTCTAAAATGATGTTTTATAGGGTGATGGACGAGTTAATGCGGATACTCCTGGACTGAATCTTTATACCATTGAGGCGGTAGCAAATGATCAAAGACACATTTATAGTGAGCATAATTTCACGCAACTTGTTCAAGAACTCAGAAAACGTAACTTGCCATGCATATAATTATGTTACTGATATTCCAAACTTATTTCCTAATTTTGACGATAAGCAAAAGTAGTTTGAATGTTAACAGAAAAGTCTAAAATAGCAAGGGATTCTAACTTGTGACCTTTGATCCCTTCGATAATGAAGATGTTCACTGACCTCCTAATTGTTGAACATAATATGTATATATTTCGGTAATCTTTCGATCTTGATATAATTATAGAAGTAAACTAAAAAATCTTATTTCCCGCGGTGTTATACTTAATTTCATTACACAGCTACAGAGGTCATGAACCTCATTCTGTGAAGTATATTCTACTTTGCTAATTAATCATTGCATGGTACTCGATTCATCCCGATTTTGCATAAAGCCTTTCTTTGCTTTGATTTATTCCACTCATTTGTTGGTTTGGTAATCAAAGATTTACAAAACCTAATATCAAGTTGTCTAGAAAAGTTCCAGTACACAAAAATATCAGAATAGCGCATATATTGCCTCAATTCATCCCTATTCTTTAAACAAGCCTCATTTACCTGAATCTACTCTGGCCTCTTTTTTATCACTTGAAACAATCTTTCAAAACACTTCTCTTAACGTTCAATACTTTCAAAATCTGCTAATTCTATCAACGCATACTTGTTTTCTTATATGTGTATTAATACACGCTTCCAATAATGATGGTACTTTCTTTACTTCCTCAAACATTTAATTTGCAAGAACTGCTACTGTCATATTTTTATCATCGTTATCAACTGCTCCTCTATTATTAGATATTTTCCATCAAATCAAATATATATATATATATTTTTTTTTTTGCGTATTTTTAATCAAATCTTTTGAAATAAAAAGAAACAAAAGTATAAAGCTATTGAAAAACCATTACAAAACACCATTTTTCAAAAAAAAAAGCAGTATTTGTCATCTTGTGAATCATTAAGGTACTGCAAATATATCATTCCATTTTAATTGAAAATATTGAAAATTAACAAACACTGCAATCAGAACTAAGCATCAAATATTTAAATATTCATTCACGTCTTTCGATCAGCCATGGTCTACAATTTCCGTTGTCATTAAATAACCTTTCAGACTTTAGTATCACAGAAACCAGTGGTAATCTCTGCTCACAAAGAATACCATAGTTCACTGAAGTCGTAACCAGTAAGTGACATACGACATATCTACTATGTATCCAATAAAAATTTACAATGAAATTTCAAAAAACCAAATTATATGTAATGTTTTTTATTTTTCACGTCGAAATATAGAAATAGCAAAAAAAAAAAAAAAAAAAAAAAAAAAAAAAAAAAAAAAACAAAAAGACACATGAAGCGTAAGTTCATTCCCGGAATTTCTAATTATCCAATAAGCATATGTAGATAAGTTTAACAAAACCGTAAATGAAATATCCGCAGAGAATTTGGAAAAAGAAAAAAAGGAACGCTTCAGTGTTGTCGAACAAAGCCCGAACCTAACGACTATTATCATTTTTTGAACAACATACTCAGTGAATGAAAAAAACAAAACACTGACATGAACATTTTGGATTTAAAACATCAAGCGGTAATATCTCAAACAAAAAATTTGTAAACAAAATAAAAAGGCGAAAGTTCATAAATCACGAAAAGAAAAAAATTCAACAACTTGGCAGCGTAATCATTGCAGAGTGCATGGGATGGTGAATGCATTTCATTATCGGCCTAATATGTTTCAATTTTCTGATACACTTAACGAACCTGGCCTCGATTTAATGCCGAAATAAATAGCCAATTGGTCGAAATTCGATCAAATTATTAATGCAATCGATTATTTTAAAGTTTAACTATATATGCATACACCTAATAGTGTATGTGAATGTGAATGTAACACTAGATATTGACAAAGATTTGATTTTTTTTCGTTTCGAAAAAAAAAAAAAAAAAACTAAGACAAGAAAAAAAATCAAAATTTAAACTTGAGCCTATAATTTTATGATGGCAGCATTGTTTGAATAACAGTAATACAAGTAACAGTTACTGTAGCAATTCTCATACTAGTATACTATATTCAATCGAAACCAGGTTAATATCAAAATGATATACATAAAAATTCCGAATAAGTTGCTATCAATGGGATGATAATACGAAATTTATCTGAATTTTACAGCATAATAACCGGAATATTTTCTAGAAAAGCAGGATTAGAGAATTTTTCTTTTTCTGTTTGTATACAGTTTTGAAAATATTATGCAAATAAAAATTTCTAGAGAAAAAAACTTTTGGAGCTATGTTCATTTATATCATAATAATTTATATGGGTACAGTATTTTCAAAAGACAAAATTTACATCACGATTTCATCCATTTTTTTCGTCGCTTTTCTTTAAATCACATAATTATTCTAAAGTATGCTATGTATTCAGGCATTTTTTTTCACTACTACTATGGTATATATATATATATATATATATACAATGGTATTCAATCATAGAACACAAGAACCAAACAAAACTTTTTTTTTTCATTATTTTTCCATCAACAATAGCAGCAACAGCAGTAACATCTAATCATCTTATTCGACATTTAGTATAACATAAAATTATAAAATGAGGCCAAAATCTGTCGTTAACTTCTAGAAAAAATGCTGATAAGCACATACATTTAACAACCAACCTGTATATGGAAGGAGAAAAAAAGAAAACAAATAAGCAGCTAAGAATGGTAATATCATAATTTCATTTTTTTTTCCCACCAAAAAAGTGAAAATTTTCTCATTCTAGCAGTATTTGTTACTGAAATGCGGTGAAAAAGTAACAATAATATCAAACAAAAGCGCTCATTAGGAAAAAAAAAAGTGGACGGTATAATATTCCGTTGATAGAACTTACAAACAAATAACAAACGAGTAGCAAACAAGGAGAAAAAATTCAATTTCTTGAGCGTTTCTTAAATTTTCTAAAGCAAATTACAGGAGAGGAAAATGGGAGCCTTTCCTGAAATCTGATTTGAAAACAAAAAAAAAGGAACAATTAAATCTCATTGAAATTCATAAAATTCGTAAAAAATTCGCAACAGACTTTTTCATTCTCTACATAAATAACATAAAAAGAATTTCTGAAATTGTAAAAAGGAAATTTGCATGATAAATGGCCGCTGACCCCATATACCTCTAAAACAGTAAATGCTTGAAGAAAGTTAAAGGAGAAATGAAGCAGGGCAATGAATTCGATGAAAGAATATTGGCAATAAGTGCCATCATTTAAAGCAAAAGAAAAGGAAACAAGTTCATAGTAATGTAATAATTGTAATGAAGTTACCACTGTACAGTTCACCGTTAAGGGGCAGATGGCATTTCACAGAGCAGAGTGTAAGAGATGAAGAAAAAGAAAAAAAATGTTCAAAATAAATTTGAGTAACTATCATCCTTTGACAGTATAGTTACCTGAAACAAAATTGGAAGAAAAAAACTAAATTGTATCGATAAAGCTGGGAGAATAAATGATGGAATGTTCGGGTGATTAAACAAATGCACCTTTTATAAATGTACCACACCCTCCTATAATCTCTCAGCTTAAAACAAAAAAGAGAGAAAGCAAGTAATATGGAAATTATTTCGGCTGTTCTGAAAAATTCTCGAAAAAACTTGATCAGAGAATTCGAAAATTCCAAACAGGGGAAAAAAATAATCCCATATTTTTGATTGCGTAATTATGGAGAAATTCGAGAATTTCGCCTAATTTCATTCTTGAAAAAATAAATTAACTGTGAGTTTAAAATTGGTATAACAAGAGATCAAATGTTGCACAGAAACTGGGAGCACAAAGTAGTAGTTCCCGTAAAGGTAACACAAAAAAATAAGAAAAACAATTTTTCGTCATGTAAAGAAACCCGCGACACACACACAGACACACACACACAGACACACACATACAGATACATACACGCACAACATCAGATGTAGTGGGAAAGCTTCAGGATGTGCTGTTTTTATGGAATTAGGAAGAACATTTACAGCAATTACATGTGAATTAAAGTAGCAGGAAGAGCGTCGGACTTTATTTTCCTGTCAGATTATCACAGGAACATTAGTAATAACGGCAGTATCATATAACTATTCTCTATTATTATTGCTTTTTTTTTGCTGTCATTTTGGTAAATTTACTGTAAAAATGAACTACATTATAACAGGAAAACATTCAGAAAAAAAAAATTCTTCAAAATGGAACATTAAGAAGCCACATCCACAAAGCTTTCCCACAATCACCGGCTAATTTAATAATAGGCTTCTTTTATTAATTCGAAAAAAAAAAAAAAAAAAACGACTAATCAAACAAACGTCGAAGCACAATCCCTGCCAGGTTTGTCGTTTATGGTACTCACTAATGTTTTGTTCGGCACATATTGTCCTGCAAAAAAATTTTTTCATTTTAATAGTAACACAGAAATCCAACTACAGTTATCTTTATTCTGATGATTTACATATTAATCTGCAAGTACCAATTTTACCTATAAAAGAACCGTCTTCTGTAAATCGTCCAGGGTCTGTGTCAGCATATTCTGCCATTGAATCGGTTTCTGAATCCGCTTTACTGCCTGTTAATGATCGTTTCTCATCATCTTCTCTGGAAAATCTTAAACATTATATTCAATCTCTCCCTCCTTTTCATGTTTTATCCTAGAAAATAATTGGAAAAAAATTAAAAAAAAAAAATCAAAATTGTTAAACGAACTGAATACGATATTTTTTTAAAATACAAACATAATGTGAATCTTATCTATCCCATTGTTTCCATTTATTAAAGTTCTTGCAGTATTTCATATTTAATAGCTGAATTTCAATTCAAGAGTATTACAAAATCTAAAAACTTACGGTTTAATATATTCACCAAATCCCCTCTCTTTGATGCCAGGTAATATGGGCTGCCTGCCTTGTTGTCTTTCCTTCTCCGATACAGGATATTTTGCGCCACGTTGTCGAGCTGCCATACATACGATACAGAGAATGATAAGTAATAAGAGTATTACCAGTAAAATGATAATTAACCACCAAATTCGTGCACTTTGTGGTGCTGTAAAAAAGACAAATTTTCAAATCTCAATCATTTTTTATATAAAAATTTAAAAGAAAAACGTATTAAAGTCAAGAAAATCCAAGTTCTTGCTGAAATGATCTCTCAATTTTTCCATATAATTATTATATATTTCAAAAGCTATCCATGAGAAAAAATCGATTGGAAAAAAAATCTGCAAATTTCACAAAAACAAGCAGTTTCTCAGTTCAGTGAAATTACCACAATACAATCTTTAGGATATTACAGTTCAAAAAAACAGTTAATAAATTCTATAAAAGGAGAACAATCAGAAAACCAACCACTTCCAGTGGTACTAATATGTGAGACAGTTGATTCCGTTTCCCGGATATTCCCGGATTGATCCCGTTGCTTTGATATAACGACCACATCGTATGTCGTTCCTGGCTCCAAATCGCCAATGTGAACATTAAGATCATCGCCTAAAAGCCTTCAGTACTAAATTTTAACGTCAAAAAAATGATAATTTCAAGCAAAATCCATTTTTTATATGAAAACGAACCAGTAAAGTACCGTAAAGTGAATTATTCGTCATTGCTATTGCTCTACGATTATCTTTCCGAGGTAATACAAACATCGCAACAAAGTGAATCAATGATGAAGATAATGGAAATATCTTATATTCATTATTCCAAATAAATGGTAAACCTGAACCATTTGCCACAAATATTTTGCTTAAATAGATCAGTTAATCTATTTCAAACAATCAATTTACCAACTGCCTATTTCAAGTAGTTTTAAAATCTCATGCTTATGAAGAATATTTATATGCTTGAAATTGAAGTTAGGATTGATCCATGGAATTATCACTAAAAAAAATAACTAAATGATGAAATATTCAAGTGCTTGAAATATCAATTAATTAATTTCTAACATAAGCATCAGCAAGAAGACACATGAAATCACGAAAACATTGTCTAGCAATGATGCTGAGTAATTCCTAAACAATCTATTACCATTTATGAAACTAGCACCACTTCTCAGTCTAATGCGATAATCTTCTCACATAAACAAATCGAAGCAAAATCAATTAAGACAGGCTAGGCAAATAGGAGTAAACTATTAATTTTCTTCAGCTAAAACGACGTAAACAAACGCAACACGTCTATGAAAACCTCGAGTATATTGGAAATTTTCCGAATAATTTAATATTATGAAAAAATTAAATGATCGTTGAAGAACTATTCGAAACATTTCATCCCAAACGATTTGTATACTGTGAACAACAAAGAGATACAATTCATTTCTATATAAGGGATCTTGTGAGAAGACGATATCAACTGTTAAACTATTCCACTAACAAATCACTCATTAAAGTATTATATTTCGAAATTCAAGGTAAAGAAATAGAACTCTGACAAAATGATAAAAAACAGTCCTTTTTTAATCATTTTCTACCTCTGTTCAGTTCGTTTTAAACTATGCCGAAATGTTAAGCTATTTAGTAATTAATTGATTATGAAAAGATGAGAAAGAAGACTGAAAAATATACCTTTTGGTTCTGCAATTCCCCATTCATCTTCGCCGGCTTTTCGATATTTAACATACAAATCACTACCAACTGGTCGTCCTTCATTTTTGTCAAATTCACCTGGTGTCAGTGTTATATTGATGAAATCATCACCAACACCGCTCTCTTCCAAATGTGGCCGTACCGGATCCACTGCAGCGAAAAACAAAAAAAAAAAATGTAAACTTACAATTTTGAAAGTTCAAAAAAGAAAAAAAAATTCTTAATAGTATATGATATACCCCCTCCATTTCTAGCAAGGACTAATTTTCATGAAAAAGAATTAATTTTTGAGCAATACTATCAAGAAATTAGTTTATAACCGGCAACAAATTTCACCATTATTTTATGACAATGTTACTTCCGCAATTTGCAATGCTCAAAATTATGAAGAATCAGTCCAAAAAAAAGAAAAAAAAAAAAAAAAGAACTGCTAGTATAATGCAGAGCAGCAAAATAACATTTTAAAAAAAAAAAGCATCGAGTGTTATTTATTCCACTTAAACGTCTTTATCATTTTTTTTTTTTTTTTGTGACAATGATTAAAATATAGAAAAGAAAAAAATGTAAATACCATTAAAAATTTCCGCCCAAACGTAGCATGGCTGAATGAATACAATCATAATCGTAATAAATAATGTCATTAATGATTGGAGCTTTTAGAAAATTCTTTATGTCAAGAAAGGAAAATCGATAAGCAGACTGGACTGAATTGACCAGCTCTATGTGAATAATTTCAAACCTATTATATATATATATATATATGGTAGATTTTTGGAATAGTATTACTGTTTTATTCAGTCGCTAAATATATTTATAGCTAAATCTGAATGAAACATTGACGTGAAAGAAGCTATATTGTTTACAGCTTGGTTCACTTGGAAATAAAGTGAAGGGTGTAATATGGTCTAAAAGCCTTACTCATTTGACACCGTTATAACACTCTCGATAAACCAACAAGGTCGTTTCATCATTTTCAAGAGGTTATCAAAAATGAGAGCAAAGACAACGATGGTAGAGCATTGATAAAAGGCATATATTTTATATTTAGATATCTATACAATAGGACTGGCCTGCCAACTATCGATCCTATCATTCTAAAGCCATATCGTTAAAAGATATTTTGATGATGCAAATGAATTCACACTGTCTACTACTAATACTACTCACTGAAACGACAAAGATAAAACTTTTATTTTGTGGTTTCATTTCGAGTTCTTAAAATTAATTTCTCCTATCCACTCCCTCAATCTCCTTTCATTTTTATCTCTTATATTCAAATATATTTCTTACATTGATTTCAGTCTAATCTATTCCTCCACCTCTACCTCTTATATATATCCAGTCATTTCTGAAAGTTTCCATACATTATATCTTATAATATAATATTATGCCAATTTTCCTAATTTGTATCTCTTCCTTTAAATTGGAAATTACATCTTTCGCTTATTGATTGTTGCCTACCATTCTCATAATACTTTCTTCTTCATTTACTCCCTCTGAAAAGAGTCCAAGTGTGAGTGAATACAGCCTCTCATTATTTTAATAACCATTAATGACAATCATCTCGGCCTCTTCTCCTACCTCTACTCACCTCAGCTCATCTTTCACCTTTACTCATTCTCCTTCTTCCTTTCCCATTTTCCTTCGATTTCTACTTCTTGCTTTAATGCCCAAGCAATTCATATTTACATATTCCTTTAATTTAACTACAATGTTTCTACCAAACAATCCATTCACACAAGTCGAAGAATTCAGATAAATTCTTGAAAAAATTTCCAAATCAACATTAATACCCAGAGACCATCAAAAATATCATATAACAATTTGCCGCAATTAAGCGATCAATATATGATGCCAGCCGTACATAACTAATCCACAACTAAAAAGACAAGTGGTGTAATCTAACTCATTAATTATTACTGCTAAATAGATGAATTAAAATAGCAACCAAAAAATGCATACAAACACGAATTGACTTATCCAGCGGGAGATTCCATGCAAAAAATTAATCTAACATTTCCACTGAAATAACCGTTTACATTAAAAATTCTACAATCAATGGAAAATTTAACTTCCTTCAGGATCATCAAAAAAAAGCTGGTCATCAAGCGCATCACTTCTAATGCGATGACACGACTGTCGGATGAAACCCTGGACCAGTATTCTCAGAAAGATTCACAATATTCAGCTTTTATCTAATCTTAATCACGATATTTGCAACAGTTCGACTATTATCGACGGCTAACATGTACATTATTGCTCTTTCGAATTGCTTCGGAAAAGCTTCTTGACGGTTTCGCAGGAGGATTATCATTTAGAGATAACTGAATTTGATGAGGAACAGAAAATAAGCGACAAAACAATGAACAAATTTTTTGCTTTTTGCATATGCATTTTGAAAACGGTTTTCTCTATTCCACAAAAGTATATATAGAAATTCTTTTTATTCTTGCTTTTCTTATTCTTCACTCATTTTAAATTTTATTTTCAAAAATTTTTTCATATTTCGCTAGAATAGAAATTATCCAACAAACAACCATGTTACTTCCAGTTTTTTTGTTTTTTTTTTTATGAATACGAAAAATATGAAATTTTGAAAAGAACTGCAACTAAAAAAATGATTACACACTTCACCCTAGTTTCTCGTAATTTTCTTATCGTGTTGTCCATCTTTCAAAATAAGTCTGGCAATCTGCTAATCTTTGTAGTTATGACGGGAATGCATAAACCCGATGCACGGGCACGAAATTTACATGTCACTATTACTGTCCGTCATTTTTTGTCATCGAAATACTATGCGATTTCCTCGCAACAACTTATTCATAATTTCGGATAGTAAAACTTACGATATAATTTTACATCCTCAGGTAAGGTCACGATATCTTTCGAATTTGGATCGCCCCGACCAGCATTTGTGTTTCCATAAACAATAAATCGATATTTACTATCATTTTCCAAATTCGATATCCTCAGGAACCGTTCTTTCGGTTTCGTTTTTCTAAAAACATTTTTCACTATTTCGAATGTTCCATATATCAACTGGAAACTAAATAAAGAAATTCGTATTAACTTGATCGGACAGCTTTCTCTTTGCTCCATAATACCATCTGGTTTTACAGCACATATCTCAACCGAATATCCGGTTAAACGACCATTGTAATATCGTGGCTTATCCCATCGTATAGCAACAACACCACTTTCTCGCTCATCACGTCCATTCATAGGATATGCTTCCAAATTTCGTACCGGAGTTGGCACTATAAAGTAATTTACAAATAAAATTCAAAATGTTTTCCGAAACCAAAACTTGCAGAAGTGTAATGTGTGTAAGGATTTTTATATTTCGAAACTCAGAAATGTAATACAAAGCGAAGTTACCACCAGTATATGTCGCAGTTTGGAAATTCTTGTAAAAATCACAAGATTTTTTCAACTTTCTAACTCACCAAACGACTCCTCAACTTTCAGTTCGAACTTCGATAAAGGATAAAAAGAGAGAGAGAGGATGGTCATACTCATACAAGAAATAGATTAAGCTTTCTCGGCATAGTCGCAAAATTTACCTCCTTCTTTTGTTCGGAATGAAATTGGACTGGACGGTGTGCCATCATTTTGTCCATTCATTACCGCAATTTGTGCATAATTAACACTGTTCGGCTGCAGACCAAATATTGTTGCGCTTGTTTTATCCGGTGCAATAATAACGGTGCGCCTGTCACCATATACACTCATCTGTGAAGTCGAAACTTCACGCTTCAATCGCCTCAACTATAAAAAAAGAAAACCAAGTTGCGTTTGGAACCGACATTTGTAACTTAATATTATGAAAGTTATTACAGGTTAGGGCGATATTATAATTCGACTGTGAAATCTAGAATTTTAAAAAAGGGGGGGGGGAAAAAATGCAAAGAAACATACCTCCGAATATCTCTTTGATCGTGCAGTATCCTCCTCTTCCAACTCAGCTTCTTCGTTTTCACCCTCATCTTCATCAGGCCAAAAGATAATCTGTAATCGAAGCTCCTTATATTTTAAAATTTCAAAATTATGATTCCGACAAAAAGGGTTAAAATTTAAAAAATGAAATAAATAACCTTTAATCCGGTGAAATTTCCTTGCACTTGTTGTGGATCAATTGGATCCCACTCGAAAGTTGCCGATGTTGAATCCGATGCGATGAATTTGAACCCGGTTGGGATAAAACCGGGATCACCTTCACCTGTTCTTCCTTCTACGGTCTGCGGTGAAACATTAGATGTTCCATTCTCATTTGCAGCACGAACCTATAATATTCAATAATTTTTGAAAATTGTTACCAGATTTAAATATCTTCTCAAATTTTTGCATTCTTAAGTTTCACAGCAGAGAGAGCTTTGAATTTCCACCTGGACTTCATATGGTCGGAATGGTTCTTCGACTGATAGTTCAATGGTATGGCGATCACTGTATGGATCCTCTACTATCTCTTCCTTCCATTCAGCATCCGATCCAGCCTGAATAAATTCAAGACTTAGGATAAGCATAGTTTGTTAGTAATGCAAATTTTTTTATATACATACTATGAACAGATATCTGATTATTTACGAAATTCACGAATTTTGGCTTTTGGCTCCTGGCTGTTCAGTTTTAGAGAAGAAAATTTACCGGTCGATATCGAATAATATAATGAAAATTGCGTCCATTCCAATCTTCCCTTGCCATTGGTTTCCAGAAAACAATTAAATTTTCTGGTCGTGTCCCAGTCGCGGAAACACCTTCTGGATTTTTATCAGGTACTCGAGCTGGCGTTATACAACCGCCATTTACATTTGTTGGTGCTCCGTCACCGAAATCATTGCGACCAAAAACGCGAAAACGATACTGAAATCTTGTTTTGATTGATCACAAGAACATCAGTTTTTGGACTATAAAAAAAAAAAACTACATAGCATAAGCAATTTCGATGTAAATAAACTGCTATTTCAATTTAAAATTTGCCTTAAGAATAACTCCATTTAAAAACTAAACAACACACACCTTGCCGAATGGCCGAAGCGATACATCGATCGTACCTTTAACCGTACGTTGGTTATCATCTATCGTTTGCAAAGAATCGGCTAAAGCAGGATGGGGATGTGTTAGCCAAACCACACCATCAGTTTCTTCATCAATTTGATATTGTGCCCTAAAATTCCAGATTTTGCACAGAAATCATGATTCCTCGGAAAATTTTTTCAATTTCCATTTGAAGTACCAAGAGTTTAGTATGAAAAGTAATGCGAATCAAATATAAGGATAAAAAGTTGTATTTAAGTAGCAATTTAAAATTTCTAGAATTATAATTAAAGCATATACCAGATTTCTTTTATTGGAGCACTGAAATCAATATCTTCCATGTATTCAAAATTAATGGACGCAATTTGGGCAGTATCGTCACATTTCGTCAGAAATGCCATATGAACTGGATTTGGAACATCTAAAATCAGGAACTTCTCTTAAATTTTTTGTCAAAAATTTCGCAATAGAAAACATGGAATTATTTAAGCCTAAGCTATATTTTTATTTATTTAAGCCATGATTGAAATTATAATCGCGTATTTTCCTTCTGAATCGAACTTATGTAAATCCGACCTTTTCCAAAAGCAGAAATTTTTTTAGAATTCATATCCAAATTCGATGATACATTTTTTTTTTCTTTCATTTATTCGTTCATTGCATCAGTAATCTGACCTTCCTATATGTTAAATACAATACGTATGTAGCCTAGCAAACCTATGACACTAACTGCCGAATAGGATCAATCCAATCTTTAGTGGCTTGGTTTTTGAAGGTTAATATACGGTGATTCCCCTCTTTTATCATGCCTTCACACTGTCCTAATAGATCATCATTTTTGCACTGTTATTATGCCTTTTGGTACGTACCATCAACTCCAACTTGAACTGACTTCTCTACTGAATCCAATGCAGTCTTCGCAATGCAAGTATACGTGGCAGCATCATATCGTGCAGGATTTGTAATAATCAATGAATTTTTATCGGTAATGAGATAATGACCAGACTGGATGTACTGTTCCAATAAGGGCTATAATGACACCTTTTTATAGCAATGTAAATATATACAAATGTAAACTGTAAACTTTTAATAGCTGAATTAGAAAAATTATCAAGAAACCATCTGAAATTCGTCAGTATTTTTTTTTTTTGTTTTACTTATGTTTACTAATTTAAGTAATACATTTTTAAATAGGAATGGAATTATTACATTGTGATTTTCTTAAAATATCTGATAGCCCTTGTTTATACGAATCTAACAATAGGTGTACTTTATTTCATTTCAGTGGTCTTCAACGGATAGCTGAGGAAAGTTTTCCGCCTTTTTCGTTCAATTTTTCTATTCGAATTGATGTCTGGAATACTCAGCAACGGCGCAACTAGCAACAATGTGGAAGCCGTACAATTTAAATTAGTATTTCAAATCATTCTGTTTTTATTACCTTTCCATTAACACGCCATTCATAAGAAACTTCGAGATTTTCGTCATGTTCAGCTTCGCATGGCAGTTCAAGTCGTTGACCAGCAAGAACTTTTTCTAAAGGCCTTTCAAATGGTGCTAGTCGCGTCGCTTCTAAAAAAAAAAAAATTTTTTTTCTTTCAGAGAGAATTTAGAACTGTCGTTATCTTTCACAGTATTTGTGCATATCTCTCGCGTTTGCATATTACAGTGGTCAAAGGGATTATATCAGCTCTTCGTCTTCTTTAGTAAACTTAATTAATATTAGTCATAGCGTAATAAATACGAGATGGAAATGAAACTAGAAATAATTACATTTTACTCATATTAAAATACAAACTTTGTCCTCTCACGACAGAAAATATTCTCTCGCTTTTAATTAAGCTCTACGCTAATAATCCAGGAGGATGACTTAAGTCATTCATTTTGGAAACTTAATTCGTTCATTCATTTCATACTCTTCTCATTTTCTCCTTTCCTTCGCAGCATTCGAGTCTCTTGAAGGCAATGTATTTATCTAACCGCGTATAATTAGGTGTGCTGTTCCTTTTTCTGTACCATGTTTATTCGTCCCAATACATGTGTATTCACCTTCCGCATCTCGTCCAACCGCTGCAAACGAAATTTCGTTAGTTCAACCACAGTATTTATTATCGAATACTAATAGTACCAAATACAATTTCACTATCTTTCCATGACAAAAAAAGCAATAAAAGCAATTTAGCTTTATTTATTTCAATTTTTTTAAAGGAAGATAAATAAGAAAACAAAAGAGCAACTTCGAAAAAATTTACAACATATAGAACGGCTATTAGAAGTATCTGAAAATTGACAAACCATCAATAATAAGTTTTCCTTCTCCATCAGCATCTGCTGGTACGACATGATGTCGCAAACCGTGCAGTACAGCACTATCCCATGTAATATTGACGTTCGGTGAAGCAAAAAATTTGCACGATAATGTTACATTTTGACCAATTACAGCTTCAATTTCACCCGGATCAGATAGAAGTTCTGGTTTGAAAGCTTAAAAAGTCAACGAAATCAGATATCGTCAAATTAATGCATGGAAATGAACACTGTTATTTAGAATAGCCATCTAGATTTATTGCTAACTAGCTCCAAAGTTTTTAGGACAAGAAAATTTAAAATAAATAAGACTCCGGAAATTTCGGCTTAAATACTTATAAAAATTTTGGGTCATTCTCATTTCTTCTTTTTTTTTTTTGAAAAACATTCAATAATACATACCAAGAAGATTGAGGTAGAAATTGGCCCACAAGTATCCGTGTTTGTTTTCTGCTTTGCATTGGTAAACAGCATTATCACCGCTACCAGCAACACCTTTTTTAACGTTCCTCAATATTAGGACATTTCCTGTTATTTCCCAATTCCTACTGCTGTCATCATCCCTTGGTTTCATCTCTAAGCATGAAAATTATTCAGGCATATACTTCACAAAGGCATCTCAGAATACAATCATCACACTGCTGATAGTTTATGTACGAACTTGACAAAAAATATATAATGAAACTGAAGAATAATCCACAGCGCAATTTTGAAAAAGTTAATTTTGTTGCGAGAAATTATAATACAGAATAACAAAAGAAAAACAAACAGTCTTTGAATGAAACGATTTTTCTGAAAATTTAGGGACTAACCAACGCCATTTTTGAAAAATGAAATAGCAGGAGTCGGCTTTCCGTAAGCACCACAATCAAACGTTACGTCCTCTCCTTCGCTTGTCCGTTTATTTGGCGGTGGACCTGTTGTCCAATAAGGTGCAGCTGCAAAAAATAAACAGTGATAAGAACATAGACAAAGTTTCTGCAAAAATCTACTATTTTAAACCTTGTCTTCAGGAACATCTTGAATTAATAGTTGGAAACAATGTATTTCACGAAGATATTGATAATCAGTTCTAGTGCCGATCAATCTATCCTTATAATCCTCTTCCATAATGACCAAATTCTAACCATATTCGACAATAATAAATAGATGATTTGACAATTATCTTTCAATGCTAATAAACTTCAAAATCATTTCATAAATTTGAACGACCTTCAACGATAACATCGAATCTGCGATCCAAATTGGGATGAGCTTTAAAAATGCATTCATATGCGCCTTCTGATCCTGCGCTAACATTGAAAACCAATGTTTTTCCATATGCTTCATAGGTATAACGTGAGTCATCCTCCGAAATATCAACACCATTGTATCGCCATATCGGTTTCGGTTCCGGACTAAAATTATTTTAAAAATTAACAAATCTTTCTATAATCAAATACGAAATTTCCTTCTCTTATTCTCTCTCTCTCTCTCCGTCCCTCTTCCCATTTTTTTTTGGATTAATTTGAATGATTTTAGCAATCAATTACATTAATATATATAAACTAAAAACAACAAGAAACCAAACCTGTATAGGAAAAGTAGGTAAACAGAGAAGGCAATTAGAAAAATAAGAATCATCGTTATATCGACAACATAGCTATGTGTACAATAAATGATATGTTTTTCAGAAATGTAATTAAAAACAGAAGAACAAAATTATAAATTAAAAGTCTAATTTAATAAGCAAAAATAAAAATAGAAACCAAGTAAAGGCAGAATTTTTTGAAACAAAACATATGGGAAAAATATTAGATGGAAAAACCTTGCTTTTATTCTTTCCTTTTTGATATATCGAATTAATTTCTAGGCATCTTTCTTCGGGAACGAAGAATAAATTTCCAAATGAAAATCAAATTGGAAATGAAAAAAAAAAAAAAAATGAAAATTTCCTTATTTGAATTCCTAGCTTCCTCAATTTTCTGAACATTAATTTCAATAAAAACTGTATGTAATATGTTCTTGCATGAATCCTAATTTCCTTTTTTTTTTTTTTTTTTTTAGTGAAGAAATAAAAGGAATGATTTGCGGTTTAAAATCAACTATTCGGAAGTTTGGTCATCTATAGAGAGAAGACAAGAAAAGAAAAAAGACAGTTGCGTTATAATTAAGCTTTAGTTCATTTTAAAATTTAATTTCCATACTTCATCGTTTGTAACATTTTTTTGAGAAAAAAAAAAAAAAAAAAAAAAAAAAAAAATTAAATCGAGAGCAGAAAGAATTCAGCAACGTTAAGGCTGCATTACAGCATTCTCATCCTAGAATTACAACTGCCTGAGTGTAACTTCAACAAGAAGTTTTTATTTAAATTATACATGTATTAAAATTTAAATAAAAAATTCATATTTGAAATTGCTTGAAATTTCATCGAGAGAGAAAGAGAGAGAGAGAAATAAAATTATAGCGATCCCTTGCAACAATTTAAAAACGCGAAAACAAAAAAAAAAAAAAAAAAAAAACTAAGAAAGAATGTGAAGGATTTAAAAACAAGAATTAATTTAAAAGTGCTAAAAATTATAAACATAATTCTAATAATGTTTACAAAATCATTTTCAAAAATAACAGAAAGGAGTAATTTGGAATGTAATAGAACAACAGATTCTAATAAAATCAAAATATTTTGCTTCCCCTTCTTCTTCCTTGTTTTTATGTTGCAATTCAAAAACTAATAAATTTCATATTCAAAGTTCAATTTAATAAATGCCCAAAATTTTTATAAATGTAATACTTCAAATTTCCATAATTGCAATAGACACTATTTTTTACAAATTTGCCACAAGCATAATTTTCTTTTTCAATTTTCGAAAAATCAATACACCACCATAATAAAATTCCAGAATACTCTCAAAAAAAAAAAAAAAAAAAACTTCGGCTGTGATCAGATAGCCAAATAAAATTGTACTAATGTATGCCTTGATGCAAATTCATAACGCACAAATTCCATTTATTATTGCGATATATCCCGAAATGCATCTACTTTTGACTCACAAAGTTTTCCTCAATTATCCCATATATCTCTTTTCTATTCCTCATCCGATGAGTGTATGCAACTTAGAAAACCAAAACTTCAAATTATAAAACCACCATATTGTTACAAAAAAAACCTTTAATATAGCTCAATTTGTCTATATTTCTTATAACTATTTTCGAAGATTTAATGTTTACTATCATAAAAAATAACAATATCAGAAAGCAAAAGCAAGCGACCAAACAAGAATTGTTTACGGGCAGCAAATTGACAATAAATCATAAAACATGAGATAAAAATGGAATCACAGAGAAAAACTGAAATAAATGCTCAGATATTTACGATTTTAAATAATAAGTTAGTCCAAAAATGAACAAAAAAAAATTGCCGAAATTAGTAAAAAAAAACCCATATTGTGAAATTTTTAGCATATTCTATGCTTTTTCATTATTACAAATGGTATTTTTTCCCTCAGGAATGATTATTTATGATGGTCTAACCTTTTAGGGCAATTCAAAACAACCAAAAACTTACTATCCACTGAAGAAGCAATGCAGCTTATGCGTGCTACCTTCCAATGCAACTGGAGAGCTCTGATTTACGTACTGTTCGCCGGGTGGTATCGGTGCAGTCACTGCAATAATTGAATATTTCAGCAATCATACTAACATCTATTGATTGACATGTTATGAATAACTAATGGAAATTTTATTACATATTTCATAGGAAAGGCAATTATAGCATGCTTAAGATTCCATGTTCGCTACCTTTCTCTCGCTTTCATATACATTTTAGACTTAATTTTCTACACGTCAAAAGCTATGAAGTAATGCTAAAATAACAAATCTCGATGAAATGAGGAAAAAGAGGAAGATAGTAGTCTGTACCCTTTGGTGCCATTCATAGAATTGCAAAGTAAAATAATTGTTATCCATTGTCACTGTTTTTAGTGCAACATTTTTACCTCATCAAACTTTTTTCTCTTCGGATCCAAAGTATAGCTAATGAACCCTACTCTCAATACAATGGAAACTACCACCTACATATAAAATTACAATTTCTATAACTTTCTGTTCTATCTCATCTCTCCTTCTCCGAAAAATGAATTGTGTGGAGATGAAATTATGTAAAATTAAATTACTAAGGACTGAAACTTAGATTTCAATATTTCAATGAAATTTTTAGTTGATGTATTATGGAACCGACGGCAAATCAATAGTTACTAAAGTACATTAAATTAATCATTTTCAAATGACATCTGTCATTTTTTTCATCCTTTTCAAAACTGGTAAGAAACAAATAGCTCTTCAACGTAACATACATCAAATAATATTCTCTTCTCTCCAAAAAAAAAAAAAAAAAACATGTTTCAGTCTTTCTCTCTTCAAACATCCTTCATCAAGCCATCATTACTTTAGAAAAACCAATTATAATACAAAAAAGAGGAAAAAAACCATTCATACTTGAAATGAACAAATTTTGGAGTTTAAATTCAATAAAAAAAATGATCCTAAAACTATAAAATTGAAAATTAGCATAATGCATTCGCTGTATGAAAAATATATAACAGTTTGTGAAAATGTAAGGTATTCAGTAAAAGAATATCATTCAAAACGGCGGGATTTACTAAAGATAAAACATGTGAAAATGACTGTGTTCAAGTATTTAAAATACTCAATTTTAAATGTTTGAAATACTTAACGTTGAAATGATTCTAAATGAAGCAATTTTGGATCACATTTTTCTCATTCCGTAAGTTTTGACGAGTAAAACAGAAAAAAAAAAAAAGAAACAGAACAAAAACATTCAAGTTTATCGAAGAGAAAAACTGAAATGACAAACAATAAATCAATGTGGTACTTATATTTTGCGATTATTGATTTTTAACACGATGTTTTGGCATGAAATGAAAAATATTTACATCCTCAAAACCAACAAAGAATTCATCAGTTTAAAGTATCTTTTGTGTCTTTAAAACAATTGTTCTACTTTTTGTTCTGCATACTCTCATCACGATAATTAGTAAAACCATCCGGAATTTAGTGCAATGCAGCTACATGTTTCAATTTCTATAAACAAATTTCGGTAATTCTTCGGAAAGAATTAACAATCATCAAAACTATTATATCTAATTGATTTTCTAATTACGAAGTTAATCAAATTATTTAATCTTAGTTAGTTGATTATAATACGATGATTGATTTTTACTTAATCTATCTAAAATTTTTCTACCCAGTATCACTCTATATAATCATTACCATTCTACATAACCATGATAAGAATAGTTCAGGTAAGAATTTCACAAAAATTTTAAAAATGATAGAAAAATTTAAAAGAAATTAAAGAAAACAAAAAACTTACATGCTCGTCGACGATTTTTTGTAACATCGAGACGAAACTGGTTACCAAATTTGTAATCTCTAAGCTTGGTATTTTCAGCGGTACACGTGTAGTAACGATTTGGCTTGAAATCAGATTCTTTAATGTGATGAAAATAAATGGTACCCTGAAAATGATGAATAATATGAATGAGAAAAAAATAAGCTTACCACAGATATGGTCAATAATATGTACAGTTGAAGGATAAGTGTCATGAGGCAATGAGTTGCTGCTATTGTTGTCGTTTCGTTCTTCTTTTTCACCCAAATCATTTATCCAATCCTATTTGATTAGCAAGTTTTGTTTAGCAAGTTTGGTATTATCCTATTTGCTATATTACTGCAGCAAATCGTCTTATTGTTGCTATTGGATATCGTTGTGATCTGATGGAAAAGAATTCAGTAATCAGTTTTAAATTTTAAACTTAGAATACGATCAATTTACATGTAACATTAGTATATGTAGAGAATAGAATGGAACAGAACAAGACGAGAATAGAGTAATGAGTAAATAAATGAAGATAAACAATCCTATGAGCATATCGTTGTTAAAACAAAACAAAACAAAATCATTCTCATGCTTTCAATATTTGCGCTATGAAATTATTTCGCTTGATTTAATTGCCTGATTACCAGTTGGAATGAAATTTAGTTATAAAGTAAACATTCAATTTTGTCCAAATATATGCAAATTCCCAGTGTTATAGCTATTATATTACTGCAACAATAGTACCAATACTAAAAGATAAACAAACAATAAACAACAAAACAACAACAATACTATCAACTGAGAGAACAAAAGAGTGTCAGATGAGAAAAAAAAAACAAATAAAAAAAAAAAAAAAAAAACAAGTACAGACAAATGTTGTAACATTAATAGCATCAGAGAATGATCAGGAAAGTTGAAATTGCTATTTATTAGAGAAGATGAACGAAGAGAACGGAAGAGGAATGAGGAAAAACTAAGAAATATGCGAGGAAAAAGGATGAGGATAAGGAGGACGAGGAGGAAAAGGAAGAGGAAGAGCAAAAGTAAGCAAGAGAGGGATGAAAGAAGGAAAATTCTCGATGAAAATAAAAGTAAAAAAAGACGAAAATGGAGAAGTATAAGAATAGGAATACAATAAATAATTTTATGAAAATGTCTGGAAAGTTTCATCTATTAGGAAAGGAAGCAAGTGAGCTATCATAAAAGGTAATAATAAGTACAATCAGTTTACTTATCATATTTAAGTTGTGGAATAACGAAAAAAGAATTGCACGCATTCCGCACCAGACAAAACAGAATAAAAATGCGAGAATGAAATGGTTGCGGATTGGAAATTCAGTTTAACTAACGCTGATATTTTCAGAAATGAAGTGGAACAGAAAGAAGCTCATGCATATATGTAATATGTACATATGTAGATATATAGCAACACAACAACTGAGGCTGGTTGCGGTTACGTTCCGGTCATGTACTATGATGCGACGACCGACGCCGTCGCCGTCGCCGTTTCATCGCCCTTTCCTGCCATTGCCATCTATTTGTCAATTACGCGACAAGAGCAGTCCCCAGTAGCATGCATACAGCAACAATAATCTATATGTTTGATTCAACTCATCTAGCTGCCTACTCTTCCAATTTTCTTAAGTTTCGAGAAAAAACCAGAGAACTTTTTTATTCCAAAAAAAAAAGTTTGCATTATTTGCAAATTTAGATATTTTTGATGAAAGGAAGAGAGTTAGTGATCAATTAATTATTAATCTGTTATTACAAATTTAATGATAAATCAATTTCTTTCTTTCATATGATTGAAGTTTTGTAAAAAATTTCACTTTCTTTCCCTAATGTTATCATCATTTTTATCAAATCATCAGAGATAAGCATCGTAATAACAAATAATCCTATCTAATTATGATGATAATGACATTTTAAAGATGACAAATTGAAAAGGTAAAATGAAAAAGAGAAAAAGAAATGGAGAGGGAAGGAGAATGAAAGAAAAGGACGAAAGAGTTCACGATAAGGTCAAATGATATTGATTAAGATGATTTGAATGAATGCACAAATAACCTTCATTATCTTAAAATGTACATCTGGTGTGCAAAAATACACACGTATACGTGCACAAGCAAAACAGACAGACAGGCTGAGACAGAGAGACGGATAGACAGACGTGTAGATACATATTGATAATAAACTTTGTAGATGAACTGTTTATACGTATTTCGGTACTTATATGGACTGTTCCACAATAAGCAAGCTGATTAGATAACAAACGTGTGATAACAAACTTGTGATAAACAAACCAAATCTTTAATTTTAATTAATTCGATAGACGAGTTGGAATTTATTCAAATTTTCTTGTTTCAATTCTTTATCAAATACAGCACGACTAGTTTATATGAAATTTCAAATTTTATTTTACTAATGAATGGCATATTTGAAAATACAACGTTAATAATTAAATATGAACTTCGAAAAAGAAAAAGAAAAAAAGAAGGGAACTTGAAACCCTTTCCTTTTTTCCAAAGTATAATTGAGAAATTTCATGATTTCTTTCAAGCTTATCGATAATTTTCAATTATTCGAAACTTTTATCAATAGGCTTAAAATGATTTGCATGATTTACTAGATCTAGAGATGTGAAGATTGATACACATTAATTGATTAGTTGTATGATAAAAATGATGATCGAAAAATTTAATTCTATGAAAGATTAAAAAAAGATCAAATGGAAAATGATTATCACATCGTGTTTCTTCTTCAAATTATCCAAGTGATTTGAGAAATGATCATCACAAGATGACCATTACAAAATATTACGAAGCAGAAGTTACACTCAATTATAGTCTCTTTCATCAGATATGTGAAAGATATTGAGCAGCTTTTAACTAATGTTGCTGGCCTCTCATCCCTAAAGCTTCATTGATTTTGATGAAATTTTCAAAAGCTCTATACTTTCATTCCGCTATCGCTTACCAAAATGCTCTCTCTATTTGATTTAATTCAACTTTTTCAGAAAATTTCTTCCTTATCACTTTTTTCTTCCAAAAAAGAAAAAGAAAAAAAGTAAAGACTAAATTAAATTTGAAGAAAAAAGAAAAATTTTAAATGAAAAATAGCAAAATTTTTACGGTTTCTCAAAAAAGTCCATTGGAAACTATTTGGAAAGAAAACTGGAAAGAATTGACTGACATTTTGCACGATTTCAGAGCAGATTTAATGACCGGTGTTAATAAATGACCGGTATGAAACTTGTAAACAAGCTAATATAAAGTGGGATTATTGAAAGAGAAGAGACAGGAGGAAGGGGAGGAGAAAATGGACAGCTGAGTTCAGTATTCAAGGAGAGAATTATAAATTAAGCGGAGGACACTTGGAGGAATAATTCACTGGACTTTCCAATGTGATAAGCAAGATATAAATAAAATGAGAGAGACGGGAAGTGAAAAAATGACTAATTAATTAAAATCTCAATTTAACAACGATTTTTTCACTTTCTCATAAAATGAAATATTTCTAATTTTCGTCCTGCAAAATCCCATCTCCTTCACTGGGCCAGCAATGCAATTGAATACACGCTACAAACGTAACACTAAAACGTCATACGTGATAATACGTTTCTATATTTATTGCCACGTCTATGTTACGAAAAGATATAGCTACATTCATTCACGTAGTGATATAAATTAATTAGAAAAAAAAAAGAAAGGAAAAGAAAAAAAGAAGAGAATGAAAAAGCGAAGATGAAACAACAAAACAGACTTCAACAAAATAAGCAAATCTTAAAAATTAAGCTTAACGTTTGTAAAGATAAGAGAGATGAAAAAAAAAAAAAAAAAAAAAAAAAAAAAAACAAATGAGAATAAAGTGCAAAACTTGGAACATTGCGAGACAAAAAAAAAAAAAAAAAGGACTAGTGAGCTACGAGAAGAGGGGGACTAAGGATTCAGAAATCAAAAATAAAAAAAAGTGAAATGAAATATTTGTTGATTTAAAACTGATAAATAAAATGGATAATACTATAAGTGTAGGAAATATTTAAAAAAAAAAAATTCATTAAATTAAAAAGTTTTTCATTTTCTTTTAAGAAAAAAATTTTTTTTTATTTAAATTTTTAATGTGAATTTTTTTTTCTTCGGCAAAAAAAGTAAATAAGCTTCGAAGAACTTTTTTTTCGTTTTTTTCTTTTAAGAAATAAATTTATTTTGCTATTTCACATATAGTAATAAGCCTAAGTTTTATTCTCTTTCCAATATTCTTCCCTTATTCATTCCTTTCTCATTTAACTAAATATTATATCATTTATTATTATTATTATTATTCAATTTATTTATTTCTACTAAACAATTCGAATTTTGCATATATTAAAACAATTAAATTGTATTTTTGAACTTGAATAAAGTAGGAAGATATGAATGTAACGGGGTGGATCGGAGGAAGAAAAAGTAATGAAAAGATGAAGGAAAAATTGGGAAAGCGCGGGAGGCGGGGGAAAAATACGATATTCGGGAGAGGAGGAGGAAGATGATGATGAGTGTTTCAATGAATTAAAATTTAAACACAATCTTTAAATCAAGAATAATAAAAGAATGAATTAAGCGAGAAAAGAGAGAAATACGAATATTCAACTTAATCATTTGTCATAAGATAAATAAATTAAGAAACAAACTTCAACAGTCTCTTTACATTTTCCATTCTATTTTGTTTATCAAAATTGCTCTTACGAAAGGTCGTAAAATGCATCAATTTATCGATAAATAGTGGATGATAATAGGTCTAGGGAAAGAATAAAAATGCTTCAAATTTCATTTTGAAAACAAAAGCTTCAATATTGCTTTAACTTTCAATGATTTGTTATTTCATGAATTCAACTTACATTTTGTATCATTTTCCTTCAATCTCAGTACAAAATAAAACGAAAAAAGAAATATTTGCATAGGTTTACTTTAATAATTCTAATCTATAATGATTGAAGCATACAACTAATTGCAATATCATTTTGCTAAATTTATTGCTAGAATTAAATTTAATCAATAGAAATTGATGAATGATGATTACACTTATACAAATTTTGAACAAAATCTGAATATTCCTGCCAAAGAGGGAGAGAGAGAAAGCAGATTAATAAAAAAAAAAGACACGAAAATCTTAAAATTTTTGGAAAAGAGTAAAAAAAGGAGGGAGAGGAAAAAAAGGAAAAGAAAAAGAGCAAAGTAATGAAAAATGAAAATGTTAATGAGTTTAGCTATTTTGGGAGGAAATGAAATTCAACATAATATCATCAATTTTTAATGGATTTTTGCCCCCAAAAAAAAAGCAGTTAAAAAGAATCTATAAAAAATGAAATAAATACAATTTTAAAAAATAAAACTGACTACAATGAATAATGATATAGTAGATGGGAAAGGTAAATTATAAATTCTAAAGTGATTACCGATTATTACAGGTATTGACATTTTCTTCATCCCATACTTTGACGGAATGGAAAAAAAAGAGAAAAAGTGGATGGAGAGGGCAAATACCAAACTATTCATTCATACCTTGATAGAATTTAAATTGAAAAAAAAAAAAGAAAAAAAAAAAGGAAGATAGGGGTATCAATTTTATTCATACCTGAATGAATTGAAAAAGGGAAGTTATAAAAAGGGAATGGGAGAAAAACTGTATCGTATTGTTGTCATCGTTAACTACGATTTCCTTCCATTTTACATTTGCAAGTAATTTTTTTGAGAAAAAAGAACTTTTTCTCGAAAAAATTTGGAAATAAAACAAATTATCATATGGGACTAATTAATTGCTTGTATTTGAGAGTTTTATTGTAAGGAATATTTCACATATCAATCAATAATGGGTACTCAACAATGTTACACCACCACATATCGCCTTGAACCGAAACAATTAATTAAACCCCTAAGAATGTAATTGTAACACTAATTTGTGATAAAATTTAACACGCATACTATCTCATTTTCATTTGAAAAATTTCGAGAATTTTAAAGATAACCTGCCGGAGTCACAGTAATGATTACCTAATCAAAAGGCATTATAACAATGTTTGCATATTTCTTCTTATAATTGTAAAGTTTGAATATTATATATTATAAACTAGAAATAATTACACGACCAATTCCGGGATTAACAAGACTATTCGGATCCTTCTAAGAGATATTTTACAAAATTTCGAAATACTAAATTTATTCTACTACTTGGCATTTAATTATCAATCTCTGAAAAAGAAAAATAATCTACTTGAAATATGATTTCATTTGCACTACAAAAGTATCGAAAAATAATCAGCTCGAGAAAAAAAAGGGATCCAAGTTGATTTATTCCGAAAAAAACAAACTTTTTTCCATCATACTATCTAAAGTTCATTCAATAATATTTCATCAGATAATCGAGTTCAATTTTTTAACATTCTTAATATTTTCATCATAATCTTCGAAATAATGCGATAATGGATCGAAAAGTTTCGGAACACAGAACTTCTAACTCGTTAAATTCAATTACTTGTTCCAAAATAAAAGAATATCTCAGAAATAATATAGTATTCAAAAAGGAATATATATAATCGTTAAATTAAAGCATATTATCACTGGAATAATTTCTTTCTATCTGCTAAACTCACAACATGAAACATGTTTATCAAAAATATCCTCAAAATATAATCCGTAATAATATTTATCATTAAATAACAAAATTAAAATTTTTCAAACAAAATACGAAAAAAATTACTAGAATTAGAGTAAAATTTAAATTTATATTTCGAAAATAAAAACAAAAACAAAAAAAGGAAAAAGAAAAGATAGCAATAGAAAAAAAAATTTTTTTTTTTTGAAAGGAGAAGAGAAATATAAATAAAATTCTTTAAAAAAAAAAGATTAAAAAAAAGGAAAAGGAAGTTTATTGAATGAGTCTACTAAAAAGAAATTCTAAACAGAAAAAAAAAGTATTTTTGAAAAAAAATATATTTATTCGGGACATTTACCATAAAGATGGCACCAAGAGAACGACACCGTATTTGTTTATTGCTCCAAATTGGATATAGATTAAAAAAAAAAAGAAAAAAAAATTTACAATGAGTTACACATGGGTATAATGTGAAAAGTTTATTGGTTCATCAATTGGAAGAAATAAATAAAAGAGAATATAAAAATATAAATAAAAGGGAATATTTCAAAAATAAAATTTAAGATTTTAAAATTTCTGTTAGAACAAATTAATTAATATTTCTTAGTATGTTAATATACCATAAAATGAATTTCTGGTTCATTTTATTACTTTATAACGGATAAGATTTTAATACGTATTGCAAATACAGCAATAACAAATCCAATGATATCTTTATCATTTGTCATTTCTACATCATTCCTCCTCTCCTTGTCCGATTAAGCAATACAAGTAATAATTGAAAATTTTTATTTAATTGATCAAATTTATTAAATAATACGAATGACAATCATATTTATTTTATATGATAAATTTGGACGAAATTTAATTAAAATTAATTTCGTTCAATTTAACTAAGAACTTTAATTTGGTATCATTCATTAACGTTGTATTGTAAAGTCATTCTAGTTAAGTCATAATTTTTTTATTTCTTTTTTTTCTTCCAAACTTACCTTTCTTTGCTATTGCCTTTAATTTGATAATGGCAGTAGTGAAAATTCAAATGTTTGAGCATTAACATAAAACTTTTACAATGATTTACATTTAAAAGTGCAAAAAATAATGGAAATTTTTCAAATGCCAATAGCGAATATTAACGAATTAAATCAATTCCATTCCATAATGTTATTCACTTAAACTGTGCATATAAATTATTTGTAAATGAGTTAATAAATATGCATATATTAAATATAAACATATATGAGTGATACTTATATATCGATATATCTATAAATGTGTCAATAAAATAAGATAAGGATAGCAAGCATGAACTGAAGGGAATGTCTAGAAGCACTTTTGAAGTGATATTAGGATATTGAAGAAAATAATGAAATTTCATAATATTAAAAGCAAGTTATGAACTTTATTAACATTCTAAAATAGTTGCTAATCGTAAACAAAAGGAAAAAAAAGAAAAAATTTCTTACAATAATCCGTACTTTTTAAGAGAGATAGTAAGGCTTTAAACATCGTAGTAAAATATAAAAGGTAAATATAGATCGATATAGGCTTGAGAATGAGAAAATGAAAAAAAATTTTTCTATTTTCTTTATGCAAAATAAGAAAAAAAAAAAGAATTTCATTTTGCTGCTACTTTAGCAAAAGAAAAAAATGAGAGAAAGTAAAAAAAAAAAAGAGCATTTTCCCAATGGAAATAAATGTGTTAAAGGCTAATTCAGAATCAATAAAATGAGAATCAAATTTTTTTAAACCATTCCTTCTTTTTTTTTTCTTCCCTCAACTAGGCTTTTTATCTCGTAGTAATGCCAAAAATGTCCTATCCAGTATCAGTAATAAAATTAGGCCTTCACTCTTTGTTTGGCTTAAAATAGCTTAATTTCAAGCTTTTCAAAATAAACTTGTTTTACTGGAAACAGGTATGTCCCTCTCTCTACTCTTTTTCTAATTCTCACTCCTTTTCCTTTTTATTATTCATTGTAAGAAAATAATCCTTCGAACTTAAAATAATATTAGAAACATCGATGATACTGTTGATAAATACTTTTTTTGATCAAAGGTCATTTTAAGTTTTAAGATCATCGATGACAATGAGATGTGCCATTCCTTTGCTAAGAGTATAACTATATAACCTAGGCTTGTTTATCAAGTGTTTCAAATATATAACTATGCCTAAGATGTCAGACTTTACTGGCATAGACTAAAAAAGTACTTTTAGCGGTGTTATGAGCCAAGCTAGTGGAAATAGGACAGAATTGTCATATATATATATATACATATCGAAAGGTTATTCTCAAGAGAGAATTACAACAATCTGTTCCCATTCCTTCATTGCTGTAAAGTGTCAATGTCAGATCATCTTTGCGGGCACATATATATATATATATATATATATATATACATGTTTGGAATAATTGGAGACAAATAGAAGAAAATCTTTGGGGAGAATGAATGACAGGGAAAAGGAAAACAGGTCATCTTCGTCAATTACTAAAACAATTCGAGAATTACTTCAAAAATAACTGAATTCAAAAATTACTTTAAAGATAACTGAATTCATCTTTAAGCAAAATTTACACCCATCTTAATGATGAATAATAACATAAGCCAAATTATTACAATCAAGGAAGTGAACGAAATTCAGCAAATGCTAATCATTCAATTAGACAATTTAATATCACTCAAGTACTAACAGATTAATGAGACAATTTCTGATTATTTTAAAAATGGAAAAATCAACCAAAGAGAGGAAGATTGGAAATTTAATGCTGAAACTAATTTCATTAAGAAGAAAATTTTTTCTTGAATGACAATAAATAAATATATTTTTCGCAAAATGGAGAGTTCAATGAAAAAAAAAGAAAAATTGCTTTGTTTAAGAGAAAAATTCTGAAAATAATCTTGATTCGAGAATTTTCAGCAAACAGAATCTATTTATTATGATGATGCTGTAAATTCTTCTCTTGCACTATGTAATAGGCACTTCTCCCCCCTGCACGACATATGATTCAATCCAAAAATTAAACTTCGTCAATTAAAGGAAAAAATAAGGAAGAAAACAATACTAGTTTATTTATAATAGTGATTCACGTATCAAAATGATTTCGGTCATTAATTATGCCAATTTTCAATGATGGCAATCATAGCAAAGTGATATTAAATTAGAAATAATTTTAAAATAATTGATAAACAGAAAAAAAACTGAAACATAATTTTGTAAAGATTGATAAGAACGATGGATAGGACTGGATATATCTTGCATGTAAGCGATAAATTTTACATTCAGAAGTAACATTGTGCCTTAATTAACTTTTCTATTTGATCAGATAGATGATCAGATAGAAAAGTGAATTAATTAAGACTAATGATTTAATCTTTGATTACTACATATAACTAGTAAGTATTGCATTTGAAATGATTTCAATTTTCCTTTAGCACTAGGCGAAATTTCCTTCATCACTAGACATATTTTAATTTATGAACAAAAAAATAAAACTTTTTGCTTCATTCTTAAAATCTAAAACAAATTAGTGAATTTAGATTTCAAAAGAGTTATTAAGATGCATTAATTATATTTTAACAACAATTTTTAATCAAATATCGAAAAAATTTGAAAAGTTCTAATAATTATAGTAACAACTGTATCATTAATTATTCTATTTTTTGACCAAAAATATTAATTTAAATTTGAATATTTATCCTGTCATATATTTCAATATGTTATGAAGAAGTTACTTCTCATAGTATCTCAAAGATTGCGATTTTTCATTCCGTTTACTTATAGAAATAATGCGAAAAGATTTGCGGAGGAAAGAAAGGGCCAAGTAAAGTAAATTATAATAAAAAATTACAGTAGAAAGTTACAGAATACCTTTCCACAATCGTTCGATTACTTTCACTATATCCTTTCAACTGCACATATGTATTCAATGATAATTACCATCATAGAAAAAGAAAAAAAAAAGTAAAAAAAAAAAAAAAAAAAAAAAAAGGAAAAAGGAAAAACTAGCCAATTCATTTGTTGAAATATGTGAACTATTGATTGAATCAAATGATCCTTCTTCATCACCCTGAAATTTCATCTTTTAAAATCGTTAATTTTATTAAATTCTCCAAAAATTATTGATTTGTTGCTACTGAAATATAAGAAATAATTGGTTACAAGATTTCTTTGACGAACAATTGAAATGTTATTATTTGAATTATTAAAAACAAATTTTCCAGCAACAAAACAAGCACATCGGTAATTTAACTATAATTATCACCAGCTTTGAAGGAATGATATATTGTATTCAATTTTAATCAGAAATTTATTTGAAATATTTGCAAAGAAATTAAAAGAAAAATGGATGAGATAATATAATGAGAAAAACCGTTGCTAATTTCCATTTATATTAACCTGGGTTTTCATCTTGAGAAAATTTTTAATTTGGATCGATAAACTTCACTTTTCTATCAGTTTTCCACAAATCCTCTACTTTGGAAAATTCGAAAATGGAATGAAAACTAAACTAGAAAAAAGAAAGAAATAAAAAGTACACCTTAAAAATCCAATAAACTCGAGCAGGTGGATTTGATTCGGGTGGCGTGCAATTCCGCTGATATGGATCACCCAAATCGACACGTATAATTTCTGGTTCAGCTTTTGGAAAGTATCGTATCCCTGAAATTTTAACTACTATTTTTATGATAAAGATAGTAAAACAAATATGAATGAAGTGAAACAAATAATAGAACGAACAAATCTTCAAATTCTAATTCCTTCAAATAAACAAAATTGTTTAAAATGGTTTCGCACTAATTATTTCAAATTCTCGTCAATACTTTCTGAATTTAAGTAATATATTGATTAATCTGAAGCATTTAAAATATCTGACGGAAACAATTTCTATCCAACAATTGATTTCCAAATAGATGATCATCTACCTCATCTCCTTACCGATAAAAATATTTGATTTTAGGTTGACAATTTTCTACCGAATAATTAAAATAATCAACAATTATCAGTTATAATTTCAATTTCAATGTCATCGAAATATGCAAGTCTTAAAAAAGAATAAGTAATTGATAATTTACGGAACTTTTGACTTTTAGTATGACAATAGTAAAGGAATTCGAAGGAACACTAACATGTTTGTTTTAGAGTAATCTTCTCGGATATAGCAGTACCATTATCATTTGTCGCTTCACACTGATAAACACCTTCATCGGCAGCAGTTAATTTAGAAAAAACAAATGATCCTTCGCTCGGACGTTGAGCGATACGATCCGAATACATTGCTAAATTGAACGGTTTACCGTTCTTTTTCCATTTATATCTATAAATTAAATCTTTTTTTAATTAAAAATTAATATTGTTTTCAACTTTTTTCTCATCTTTCAATTTTTATTACATTCAAATTTCATGTCATCTATTGTAAACTGACCTTGCAAATCTCTTCAAACATTCATATTTAATTTAGTCCTTTCAACGTATATCAATAATGTATGACTACGTGATACATCCATTTATCATTAGCCGTATATACGTCAAAGGCATGGAAATCTTTTTAATGCATGTTATATGCAAATTTTTTAATTTAATATTTGTCGGAAAATTTTGAAAGATGTAATTATTGTAAACAAGAGGTGTTAAAGGTCAAGAAGCGCGAAGATAATTTCAAAGAGATCAACGAGCCGATAAACATATTTACCGCCAAAACGACAAACATGCTTGCCGCCAAAACGCTCCAGTTAACTAATAAATAAACACGAGAAGAACTCTTTTCCCCAATATCCGAAAAATAAAAAACATACCCAGGAGATGGATTACCATCAGCAATGCATCGTAGTGTTCGTTCTTTTAAATAATCTAAATTAAGGCCATTGGAAGCCTGGGTTGATTCTAACGTAAAATAAATAGTAGGATCGTTAGGCTCGTGAATGAAACGCGGTGGCGCTGGTATTGTGGACCAATCAATAATGTTACATTTTACTGAAAAATAAATAAATACATAATTTGAAACATTGACTGATAAATTTTAATACTATCCATATTTATATCTCGCGCATTTCAAATTAGATATTAGTTTTTCTTTTTTTTTTCTTTTTTCGTATTATTTAAATTTGGTCCAACTCAAATAGAAGATTTCTAGAAGGTTCTAATTTTAAAAAATATCCATGCTATTCATTTGAATATAATAACACTGAAAGAATGTAACTTACCACAGCAAATAAGTATGAAGATCAATAACCTATAACGTATGAACCTCGTTATTAATGTCATCACGGCCTGAAAGAAAAATTTTTCCGTCATTTACTCTGAATAAACTAACTGAGTATGTAACGTCATAGGCGTCATCACTTGAAAATAATATTTATGATTTAAAATTCTCGGTAAATGAAGTACTAACAATATTAAATATCGGTAATTTATTCAAATAAATAGATGGAATTTTATGCAACAATTGGACAACAATTTCACGAGAAAGATTTGAACTGACCAATAAAAAATTTTAATAAATAAACAAGAAGAAAAAAAACGTGCATGAAAAGGCTATCATTTCAGTCTACAAAGAATATCAAGGCTATAAATGATATTTTGGAATAAATTAAAATCTAACATTGATCAAAATAAATGTATTGCTTATCAGTAAATAGATTATGGCAGAAAATTTGTTTCCCAGATGGAAATTTTCCAGAAGTTTCAATCTTTTTGCAAATCTTCATTATTCTCAAGAAACAAAGTATGCAAAACTATCATTCATCATCAATATATCAGAATTTCGATAAAGCGAAGAAAAAATAATTTAAATTTTGAAATCAATAATGTAAATATATTTCAAATAATATCAAAAGAATGGAATTGAAATTAATAAATGCTAATCATAGCTATCCCATATAATAGTTAACAGTTGAACCATTCATGGAAAATCTATCAAGAGATCAATTTCATATAAAAATGCTCTTCTTTCCTATATTTTCCCTCTTTTATCATTTCTTTTTTTGCATTTTTTTTTCCCCTCATAGTAAAATATCAAGGACAAAAAATTTCATTCAAGGTAGATAATTTATCAGATAGTGCGTAAATTTTTCTAATTTGCAATTGAATTTTTGAATTCAAATGAAACATTAATGAAGTAGTATGAAACTGAGAAATACCTGGAAAATTTTTCATCAAATCATATAAAATCATTTCGATATTGTATGAAAGAAAATGCAAAAGGAAGCATAAAATCACTGCAGTCAAATTATATTCTTTCTCCTAATTAACTTTTTTAAATTAACTTGAATGAAATTAGCTTTGCAATCAATTCATTGCAATACAAGAGTTTCAGAATATCAATAAATAGTTCAAATTTTTGTCTGATAGATATGCATGCATTAATCGATGATGGAATTTGATCTAGAATTGTTGAAGTATGATGATCAAGAACTACTGACTTAAAAATCAAAAATTTGACAGAACCAAAAAAAAAAAAAAAAGTGCGACATTACGTTCTGATGAACCATTTTATTTTTTTCTTTTTTTTTTTTTTATTCAATCAATTAGTGATAAAATTGACCAAATAAATGATTTAGTCGATATCAATATTTTTTATTTTTTGACATTGGGAGAAAATAAAATCTCGAAGAAAAAAAGAGTAAAAAAATTGGTATAAATTGTTCAAAAATATTTATAGCTTTATTCGTTTGCTAATCAATGCTCCTTTCTTTGTGAAAGATAAAAGTTCAACTCTCCCTAAGGGAATTAATATCGCATGAAAAGTTTTAATTCGTAATAGTTTTTAGCTATGCCTTTTCGAAATTTATTATATGAAATAAAATTACAAGAAATAAATTTAGCTCTATGCACGAATTTCGAAACAAAATGAATGAAATATATACAGCATGAAATTAATGTATGTCACGATATTGCGAATTTGATTTCGATGAAATTTTTACATCATTTTCTTTCTAAATTAATAGAGTCTGGCAAAACTATTCGAAATTCAATTTAATTAATGAATTTCGAAATGTATCAGAAAAAAAATGCAACTATTACTAAAAGAGTTTGCATTTCATAATTTTTGGTAGTATAGTATGTTTCATTCGAAGAAAATAGCAGTGATGTTAGATGAGATATTTAAATGTAGATTTTAATGAAAAATTAAATTTGGGTTGTATGAAAATTGTTTTAAAAAAGAAGAATTAAAGTAATCGAAGTTTAACTAAATTCTACATTTTCCTTATAGTAAGGCTAAAAATTGAACAAGAATTATTTGAAATTAGTTTGAGTTCCAGAAAAATTGCCAAGTTAACTAGTAGTACCGGAAGAATTTGCTATATGAGAATTTTCATTACTTTTTATGATACTTGAATGAACGTTTTTTTTTTGTGAATACTTCAAAAACATTGTAGGATATTTTCCACTAAATACACTGCAATAAACGGTTTTAAATTGCAAACATTAACATCTTGATATAATAGATACTGATAGGATACGAATAACATCAGAGATGAAATCTTGCAAAAGTGTTGTAATTTTGCTTCATCATTTATTTAATTGATTGTTTCGAGGTTTTCCTAAATTTGATCTACCAATGAGATAATTTGATGAATTTTTTTGGCCCATTTATAGAATACATTCGAATTTCCCTCCTAAAACTGAACTTTCTAAAGGTACTTCGCTAGAAAATATGTCAGCATTAGGAATAGTACTTCAGGATGAAATCTTAGGCGTCCTATGATTGAAAATGGCTACAAGTGTGTGTCATCAATAAGAGCCCTTCAAAATCAAATACTTGTAGTATTCGCGTACTTAAGTACCTGGTCGTAATGTAATACTAAAACTCTCAAAAAACTTTTAAAAATGACCGCCAAAAGGATTCATCCGTTTGTCGGATCGGATTCAACCGCTTTTACTGACTGAAATTCTATGCAAGATTGAATCTAAACTAATTTTAATCTGTAAGTTTGATTAGATTAAAGAATCAAAGCATGTAAAACAATAAAAATGCCGCTATATCACAAAATTTTAACATTGTTTACGGTTATATCATTCAGTGATAATAACAATAATAATTCACGTAGCATAAATGATGGCATATATCCCGTCAGCTTGTTGATAGATCGTACAAAATGCGTCAGTAATAAACATTCAAATAGTTGTAAGAAATTTTGCAGTCGTGATAATTAATCATATCAGCGAATTCGTACGACATTGATGTGTTTCTAGCTTTATTTTGGAAGAACATCCTGAAAACGTAGTAATTCATCTTTCATTATTCTCATATCTTCTTGTTCACTTTTAATTTTACGCAAGCGTTTTTATGATCATAAAAATTTTAATGCAGAAACGAAACATGTTATTTTCAATACTTGAGAATACCAAACGAAGAAATGTTGAATGTTAACATGAAGAATCTGAAAAGAAAAAAAGAAAGAATGTATCAAAAAAAAAAATTCAACAAAAAAAAAAAAGTGACCACAATCGATGAAGTTAATAGACTGAACGGAAATTTCGACTATTCATTTCAACAAAAAGTTATTTTGAGCGATGCATGGACTAAATTTAAGACATCCCTCCCATCAATTAATATTTTATTATGATAACATTAAAAAGAGAAGCCACAATTCAGCTAAAATACTATTGGCCAATTGTCCGATTACAAGCCTATCCGGGTACTGATACGATTGCGTGACGTAAAATGACCATAAACTCATCAGAAAGAAGCTTTACTATGGCAAGTTGGAAAATTATTTTGTCCAATTAATTTGCATCAGAAATTACGAGACTTGTTCGAACAACAACAATCTAAAATTTTTCAATTTCAACTAATTTGATATTAGGATTACTCATATTTGTTTAGATATGTATAAATATCATTCGTAAATACTATGCAATATCTTTCAAATTCGAATTCATACAAATAAAATTTATATAGATTGAAAAGACAATGAGAAAGTTGAAAACAGGAATGAAAAAAGCATGAAAAGTTTAAATGAAGCAAAAATAAAGATTTTGCTTGCATAAAACTTGAATTCTTTCCCTATTATTTGAAAATGTTTAAATTACAATAATAATTGTAATAATAATACAAACGAAAAGTAAGGAATGACAGGAAAATAACAAACAGAAAGAGAAATGTAGGCTAAAACCATTTCAAATTAGGCAAAATTTTTGCCCTTTTTCTGCCTTTCCATTCAAATTTCACAGATTTTTTTTTTTTTTTTTATATTTGAAAAATGCGTAAACTGTTAAAAGTAGGTGGTAATGATATTTCGAAATGAAGCGTTTAAAAATACTTCAACTTAAATTTTTTTTCAGATTTTAACTCAAAAATTATTCAAATATACTTTTTTAAAGGCTCATTTTAAATAGTAATAGTAAGAAATGTTGAAATAATAGTTGATCGAAATTAAGGTCAATTTAAATTTTAAATTGCTTCCACTCAAAAATTGTGCGCTATTTTTTTTTTTTCAACTTTTCAATCTTTTATCTATTTAATTATCTTTCCTTCAATCTCAATCATTCATGATGATCTCTTTTTTTTTCCCCCTCCCCCTCCAAACTTTACCCAAAACAAAAAAATCGATATTTGAACATTTGTTGCATAAATTCATTTCACTAATTAGCCAAATTCTTAATGCTTTTTTTTTTTTTCTTACATAAATAGTGCTTTGAACCGTATCATCACCAACTGTTCCAATTGTATCCGCTTCCGTGTATTTCGCTCGTTACGTTTGACAACAAATACGATTCATTTATTATCGTATTCTGTCCATTTCAATTTCATTCCTACTTCTCTCTCAAAATAATACACTTCTTTTTTTTTTTTTTTTTCCTTTAACTGTAAACTTAAGCAATAACAGTTGCTAATTAACCTCGAGATATTAATCATTATGGTAAGTAGAGTCAGTTTATTGTGGTAACTATATCTATCATTAAAAGCAAACATTTATATGAGTTTCCAAATTTAAAATTCAGTTTTAATTACACATATTACATTATTTGATTATATTTTGATCGTTCTCTTTTGATGATAAATGATAATAACAGTAAAGAAGAGAGTAAAAGTGAAAAAACAAAAAAAAAAAAAAAAAAAAATAAATAAAAAAACAAAATGAAACGAATGGCAGAATTAGAAAGGAATTATAATCATCATATTGCCAAACAAATCATGGAATGCATTCTTATAAAATGAAAAGGAATGATATAAGCAACAAAAAGCAGGTAGTTGAAGATGACGATGATGACGATAAGGATGATAAAGATGATGATAAAAATGCTGATGGAAAAGGAATATTTTCATTTGGACCTATTGTATCGTTTATGTTTGATATTTGAAGAATGAAGAAAAAATGATTGTAAGGGTCGGGAAAGTTTCTTCATAATACATGCCATTATTATTAAACTTTTTTTTTTCCTTTTTTAACCTAAATAACTATTCAAAAATAGAAAGATGAAGGTGTGAAATAATTTCGAAATATAAAATAAACTAAGATTTGAAAATATAAAGTGAATGAAAATTTGGAAATGTGAAAAATAAAGCAAAATTTGAAAACTGTAAAATATACCAAAATTGGATAAAAATTCAAAAATTTTTTCCTCCATTTCATACTTTTTTCCCGCTTGCCTCAGAGAGTAAATTATCTGATAAAAATGATCATTTGATTATTTGAATTTGAAAAAGTAAAATTTATTATGCAAGATTGAAATTTCAATGTATACATACAATTGCAAAAAACAAGTAAAAAAAAAAAAAAAGCAAAGAAAAAGTTAAGAAAAAGAAAAAGGGAAGCTTAATAGCGGATATATGATATCAATCTTTTTTAGGGGACATTAATGTCACTTGTAATATTGTCATTTTACAAGATAAGAATTGAGCAGTATATTTGATAAGTTCTGAACATATGATGATGATGATGATGGAATTAATCGATAAAATTCGAAATAATAAAGTTGCTATAACATAACGTGATAGCAACATTATACAATACAAAATATAGGTCATTTAAGTTAGGAAAATTTATATGTACCAACATAAAAGACAATGAGCGGTTATTCTTTTGATGTTATGCAATTTGCGAGTATTAGACACTAATGATTGATTATTTTTAGAAGTAAAAATGAAAAAAGGAAAGATGAAAATTTACAAATGTTCCCAAAGTTCAGCTTATCTATTAAAAATGATGTCAGCAATATCAACGCTAAATGAAATTGGTTTTTTATTAGTTTTGGAAAAATTTGAATTTGAAAATTTTCGAAATATCAAAAATTAAAAAATCCTTAATCTTTTTACTGAATTCACTCATTTTTCTTTTCTTTTTAAGTTAATAAAATTTTTATCGAATATTTCTTTTACCATCTGGAAAAAAATTTCCCAATAGTCTGGACAAGTGATACAATTATAATATTCAATATTGATTTAATATTCCAACATTTGTCATTTTTTAGCAAGATGCTAAGTTGAAAATATCCGTATTAATGAAATAAAAACTTGAAATTTATTAATTTAAGTTTTTTGAAAAAAAAACAAGGAAAGATTATTCAAAAATTTGATAAAGAAATTTTAATATAAATTATAAAATTATATTTTATAAAATTTGATGAATTATAAAATTATTTTAGAACAAACAAAACTGAATATTCGTTGCATAGTTTGATGACAATTTTTAGTGATGACATGCATAATAACGTTCAAAAATTGAAAATTATAATGCATTTATTTATCAAAAGATATATTCGAGAATATTTTCAACTGTCAAATTTAATCATTTCTCCATTCATTCCATCCGCTTGGTAATGAGGATGATAATTAATGATAATTATTGAAATATTTATATGCACATAACCGATTCGGTTTAGGTGAAGGTTATATGTATTTAACATAAATTAGGATTTATAATTTTCATTAATGACAACATCAGCAATAATATTGAAAGATTTGAAAGATAAAAACGGAAATATCGTAAATTGGGAAGGGTTATAGTTCATAGGTCACTCAAATAATAGTATCGATTTGCAAATGAAGCATATGAAAGTCACATCAATGCATCATTTTCACATAAACTATTATTATAAAACAATTCATATTTGGGCGGCAAATCATGAAATCCGAATCAGTTCTTGCCATCTGTTTTCTCGTACCTTCCGTGATACGGTCCAATGAACAATTGAACCGGAATCATTATAATTTGAGCATTCATTTTTTTGAGATCAGAAAATAATGGAAAACTGACATCAAGAATGCTAATAATTGGGATCAATAAGGGATCAAGAAAAATAACTGGAATTCTAAAAAATAGCCATAAATTTTTAAAAAGTTTTCTTTCCAAAAAAAGAAAAATTGAAAGAAAAATATTTACACCTTATATTTTTGCATAATTCAACAAATAAAAATATTGCTATAGAATTCTGATTCTAATTCTAATTCTAATTTTTGATCATTAATTTTGATTTCAATTCTTTCAGTAAGAAAAAAAAAAACAAAAAGAAGACGGTTACAGTATAAAACAGTACATTCATTTGATAATTTGACTACAAATAATTGTAGAAGATTTGATTCAAGTTTTCCGGAAACAGAAATGGTTCAGACGTTTAACTGAAACATTTCCGTTTCCGGAAAATTTGAATAATAGTTTAACAAATTTGTATAAAACGAATTATTATTTTTTTTTTTTTTTTTTTGCCTTTAATTGCTGCGATATGTTTACTAGCAAAGAAGAATAAATAGATCTCAGAAATGCTTGAAAAGGATATCCTGAGAAATTCCGAAATGTAATATACAGTTTTTTCTTTGCCAGATTACAGTAATTGAAGAAAATTAACAAATCGAAAAGAATCGATTTATTAGGGATTTGAAATGTTTAGAAAAGACTGCCAAAAGCATAAATGAGTACGCAAAAGTATCAATCAAACGTGTGAAGAGGGTATTATCAGATGACATGTCGTTACTGATAACAATCATCTGATGACCAGAGATAAGCTTATAAAAATGGACTGAAATAGGATGATCACCTGGCATTACAAATTTGTACATATAACTTGAGTATTTCACCATTCATTTTTTCATCCAATTTTTTATATTTAATGAAATTTCGAAATTTAAATGCTACATTCATTTTGAATATTTGACACTTGTGTAACTTTTTAATTCTCTTCATAGTATAATCATATTAAAAGTATTTCCTAAAACATTTAACTGAAGTTTCCAGAGACAAAATTTGTTTAAAGACGGATTAAATTAAAAAAGTAAAAGAAAAGTTCTCGAACGATCCATAAACAAGCTTTCTCGACGGAGATTCAATTTTAAATTTTGCAACGAAAAGAAAGGCAGAAAATCGGACAAATTACAAATGCAACATGTTGATAAACTTGTACTAAACTTCTATCATATCATTCAATCATCTATGGTACTTTTTATGAATATTTAGTAGAGTAAAAAATAAAAAAGTATGATATAATTTTATCGTAAGAAATAAAAATACTACCTTAAAACAGCAAGAATTAGAAGAAAAAAAAAAAAAAAAGGAAAATTATTGCTATTTGTCATATGCAAGAATAATTCACCACTAAATAAAAGTATTACTTCCAAAAAAAAAATTTTTATCAATAATTTTTATCATTTTTTATCAGTAAGATATAGGAATTTTACTAACAAAATAATATCTATTACATGTTCTCACAAAAATTTTTATCAATAATAATAATAATAACGTAATATAATTTTCACAAGAAATTAATGCCTATTATATATTCATTCAAAAATTTTTATCAACAGTGATAAGATGTTGTAATTCTAACAAGAAATTAATGCCTATTATATGTCCTCTGTCCTCCGTCCTCTATTTTTTTTTTACCTATCCATTCACTCGAAAAAAAAAAAAAAAAGGAAAAAAAATGAAGTAAATGAGAATGCATATATTTGTAGGTTAGAAAAAAGAAAAAAAAAAGAAAAAAAAAATTGGCAATTATTTGATATGCAAAAGAAGGAAAAAAAAAAAAGTTTAACGTAATGTTGTCAATTCAAATTGAAGGTCATTTTCAGTTACCGCTCTCGGCTCTATTCAAATACTTCAAAGGCCAAATAAACTATCATTTTTCGGGTAAAAGGATAAGAATGAGAAATGTTTTTATTAGAAAATAAAAAAGTAAAAAAAAAAGGAAAAAAAAAACAAAAAATGCTAATAGGTTTTTTCATACGTTCAGTCAGTCCTGTTCCCGTGAGAATATCGTAGTACAACTCATTAGCTAACATTACGCTATTTTAAGGATAAATTCAGAAAATGAGAAATTACTGTTCCGGAAAAAGAGGAGAAGAAGAAGGAGAAAGAGAAAGAGAGAGAGAGAGAGAGAGGGAAAATGTCACTTTGATAAATGAAATATTAAATCACCATTATTAAAGCTTTTATCATTTAATGTTATCGTAAAAGAACGTGGAAGAATTGAAATACGTATCAAATACACTGATAGGAGATAAATAGCGTGAACAGATGATAATGCCATGTTCAATTTCTCTAATGCCATCAACATTTTCATCGGTCACTAAATTAATCATTCGTTTGTCCTTTCGGTCACAATAAACAAAAGCTACTCTATTATCAATCATTAATAAGCTTTAATTCATAAAATTTTAATTGAAATAACGAACAACAAGATATTACTAAGATAGAGAAAATTTTGTAATCAAATTATTAAAGATATTTGTTGGAAATTGCTATTACAATTATGACAATGATTTAAATTAAAATAATCTTTAAAAAAGAAAGGAAAAAAAAAGGAGGAAAAAATTGATCGAAGAAGGAAATTCATGAAGTGTGAACGATTTCAATTTTTCTCATTTTTTTGGGGTAAACTTTCAAGGACACATAATAAACATTTGTTTCATTCAAAATAAGTTTTAACGTTTGCATAAAATTTATCATGAAAAAATCATTTCAAAAATTTGAAATTATAAATTCGTTTTGAATATACACAATGCAATCATTTATTATTAAACTGTAAAATTTTGATAAATTTGGCTTATCTAATTCCAATCAAGTTTTAAGGATTACAAAATTTCCGAAAAAATTAGATAATTTGTTACTTTTTTAGTGGATGGAAGAACGCAATAAGTTAAATTAATTAATGAAATAATTAATTGAATACTCTAGCATAACGTTTGAAACTCAATTAATCATACAAAAAAGCGGGAAATCTATTAATTAAAAAAAAAAAAGGCAAATGTTAGTGACACTAAATTAAAACATTTTTTCCTATTTTCTATTAAAGAAAAAAAATCAATGAAAAAAAAGAAAAAGTATGTAAATGAGGTGTGAAATAACCAATGTCCAGAAAAGCTAGTACTTGACCAATCGCATTCTTTCATAATCCTTATTTCATTGATTAGTTTTCACATAACGAAGCAAAAAAAAAAAGAAAAAGAAAGAACTTTTTTCTTTTTTTTTCAAACGAAACATTTCTAAGTCATTTGAAAGAGAACAGCCATTTTTGTGCTCCATTTTACGAACAATTTATTTGAAAAAAAAAAAAAAATTGAATGTGTATGTATATGTACATGGAACAGTGATATGAAATAGATAGATATTATCAGCAAAATGTGATAAAAGATCGAGAAAAAAAAGCAAAAAACTAGGTTACAGAATTATACATTAAAATAAAATTATTATATTTTATGTTAATTTCGTATTTCCCACACAATATTTCCAATTCTGAACTCCGTTTTACTCCTTCTACCTGAATTGATCGTCGATTTAATATCTTATTATTTAGTCATAGAATGAATGAAATGATTTTCTTCCCACTAATGTCATTTTATTAGTTTACTAATTGATTTATTAACTGATAAGAACGATAAATTACTTATTTTAACTCTAAAAATTTCCGGCAAAAAGAAAAAAGGAAAGATGCAATCATTTAATGCCTTAAATTATGTTATATTATTTTGGATTTTGTGAAAAAGTTATTAAATAAAAAATTTTTAAAGAAATAAAGCTAATTTTTTCGGAAAAAAAATTAATTATCTAGTATTTTGGAGTAAATTAAGTTGGAAAAAAGGCTTAGTTTTTGCATAAATTTCAAAAAATTGAAATAAAAGTTGAATATTTTGAGGAATCCATTTCATTCTACGGTTGAAAATAGGTATGAAAGTTTGACGGAAAACAAGGGACAGGTGCGTGGGAGTAGGAAAAGAAAGGACACGGATGAATAATGGTATTGATAGACAAAATCATAATTTCGGAACAAAAAAGCGTTAGTGCTAAGTATGGAATTGATACGGATTGCAAGGTCGCCAACAAAAAAAAAAAAAAAAAAAAGAAAAATAATTGGCAAGGTATAAAGGAAAGAAAAAAAGGGGAGGGAAAAGAAAAAAAGTAAGGGAAGGATGGAGAAAGAAAGGGTAAAAGAAAAAAAAGAAAGAGAATATGCTCATAAAACTATCAAAAAGTCAGAAATGAATTGAATTACGAAAAGAAAAACGGTTTAATTAAGATATTTAAGGTTGAAAAAGAGCAATATAAGCGATTGTCGCTATCATTATCTCTCCCTCTCTCTCTCCTTCCCTTCTTATCTACCTATTTCCCTCTCTCTCCTCTTTTTTCATTCATCCTTCGAATTTTGGTCATTTTAAATTCTTGATTCTGTTCGAAAATAAAATTTCAATAATAAAAATTTAAATAAAAATGCGATATTCTTTTTAAAAACTATGCTAATTTATGAAACACTATCTTAAAACTATAATTCATTAACTTCTAAAACTTAACTTACTTTCGTTTTATCAGAAAAATGATTGAGAAACTTTATCTATGCAATAGAAACTGAACAAATTATTGATTATTACTTATTAAATTTAAGAATTTAAAGAAAGTGTCAATCCGATAGATTTAATGATAAATTTATAAATAGGATTAAATTTTCGAATTTTATTCATATTTTTAATACATCTACAAGTTGTCAAATTAACTTTTGGAAATTCAAATTTTTTCATTATAAATTCATCCCAATCCCTATTCTCTTTTTTTTTTTCAAGATTTAAACATACCTAATTTCTTGAAAATCCTGATATCAAATGAGTACCAAAATTAGCCCTGACAGCTAATAAGCAGCAATCAGAATCACTTAAATAGCAACAAAACTAAAATTAGCCAATTATATAACAGAATGAATACTATTATCACTGATTTTCGGATCATCCATTTCATCATTATCAAAAGCATAATTTTTTTTTCTTGCATCCAATAATTCATGAAATTCATCGATCAATTATCATCAATATTTATTCAAGTCATATTATTAGATAAATTATTTGTAAAAGTAATAATATTCTCAAAATTCATAAATTTATTTGCATTTTCGAAAATTTGAAAGAAAGAAAATTTTTGATAATTCACGGAAAATCTATGATAAATCCCAGAAATGTATGTGTGTATATCAATTAAATTGTAAAAATTCAATTAAAATTTAAAAAGAATAAAATAAATGCGCAACATTTTCCGAAATAATCCATATGATACACATTTTAATACCAAAAAAAAAAAAAAAAATTAAATGATTTAAAATTTCTTAAATTTTCATATAAATATAATAAGACTGAGAAGTTCTCATTTATTTTTTTCTTTTCCCCTTAGAAATAAATTGGCGGAAATAAATAAAATTTTTATATAGTTTTTCATAGAGAATATTAAGGCAAAAATGAACAAAAATTATGCATGCAATAAAAAATAACGAAAATTAACAATATTCCTTTTTTTAAATGTATATAATTCAACTTTTTCTTTTCCTCATTTTCGCATTTCTTGTTCAAATCTTAATCCAGTTTTTCTTTCCTTTTTTTTCTACCTCTTTCTCCTTTTTCATTTTATTCTATTTCCTTCGTAAATAATGTATAAGCTTTACTATTCCTGTAAATGATCAGCTATTTTGAGAAACTTCAATAACTTTCTTCCAATTTCATCTCTAAAAAATCAATAACTGATTTGCTAAAATATTATCTACCGATGAAAAGAAAAAAAAAAAAAACTCCCGAAATTTGATATTTTTCATGATAAAGTTTTAAATTTTTTTTTGAGAAAAAAAAAAAAAGATTTGTGTCATTTATTATGCACTTTGTGAAATTTCATTCCGGGGAAATCTTCTTACTCGAAATTTCAATCAGGAAAGCTACGAATTTTAAAAAAGTATGATTTAGCGAAAGAATTTCAGAAAGAAACGAAGGGGAAAAGAAACAAACTTAAAAATGATTCATGGTTAAAGGTCACCAGAGGATATATATAATGGGGATTATTGATGAGCGGATAAAGTAGCAATGAATGTTTATCGGTTCCAAAACAAACGATTCCATCAAAATCAATGAGAATGATGATAACGATCCGTTTGTTGATGGGTCAAGAGCCGTTAATTCTGAAGTGTCTATTAATGTTCATACCACAAATCTTCCCCGAACAATAAAATCCTTTCTTTTTGCTCGATCATTACTGTTTCCTATATTCCAACAATAACAATTTATGATGATAATAGTAGTGATAATGAATGTAATAACCACAACTGTTCTTACTTCAAAAACAATATTATAGCAGTAACAAACGATAATAGCAACAATAATAACAATAACAATAATAATAATAAAACTAAGAAGAAAAGAAAAAAAATAATATAATGATAATAATAATATGAACATTAGCAAATAACAAATAATAGTAATAGCAATGATATGACAGTGCGAATAATAATAATAATAATAATAATAATAGGAAAGTTCACTAATCGCTATTTTTTATTTACTTATTTGTTTTCTTCTTTTCCTTTCTTTTTTTTTTTTTTGTTTATTTCTTCCTTCATTTTGTTTTTTACAATTTTCTATTTGTTGACTAATTATTTGAGAAAATTAATTATTTTACATTTGCTGAGTTGTAGTTTATCGGTATTTTCGAAAGAGCGTCAACTATCGGGTTTTGTTTTCGTTTTTTTTGATATTTAGACTTTCTACTAGTGATAAGGAAATATTTGGCATGAATTCAATTATGAAATGAAAATAATCAATTGATATAATAAGATCTGATTGTTTCAATGAGAAATTCCCATTACTTGGGGAGGATAAATTGTGATAATAATGGATTAGAAATTTACGAAAATTTATGCAAAACATGATTATTTTCTTTTTGTTGATTTCAACTGATAATATGGAAATTTTGACGAATGAATGGAGAATTTTGAAATTGATTAAATGATGCTAGGATTACGTGATACATTTAAAGTTACGTGATTCGTGCAAAATGAAAAAAATGAAATGTACGAAATGAAAGAATGTCGCTCGCTTGTATTAACATAGGAAAAAAAAAGTAGGAACAATTTCAGGAATTCAATTCAGGTGTCAAAATAAGCTGCGATGGAAGATTGTCATGATGAAATAATGAATGAATGCGTGTGAGTGAGTGAGTGACAGAGATTGGAATGGAAAAAATTCGATGAGGGAAGGGAAAAAAAGATTGAAATCTTGAAGCTAAACAAAAAAAAAAAAAGAAATTTGATTAAAAGGGGAAGGAATCATCATCATGAAATGTGTACAGGTTGTTAGGCATACTATGCCTGTTGCAGAAGGACAATTCTCAAGCCGATCGGTTGGTGGTACACGGAGCACAAAAGTCATAAATTAAAAAAGACAAAGGTGAGTTGCGAATGATTAGTGTGACTTGGCAATGAAACGAAGAAGGAATGAGAGAAGGTAAAGTATCAAGAGGTAGAAAAGAGAAAAGGGTGGGAAGGAACGGTGGAGAAGGAAGAGTTGAATTCGAATCCGGTCGAATCGAATCGGATCCGGACGATTCGAATCGAGTTAAGCGTCCGGAAGACAGACAAAATAAGAAATGATCATGAAAATTTGTTCGTAATAGGAAAATTTGATAGCCTATTGAACAATTATTATTCATTGATATAAAACTTTGTTGTTTGTTATATTATCGATATCTCTAATTACTCGAGATTGTTATCGAGAAATTCTCAATTATGTTTGATAAATTAAAATTGATTGAAATTAAGAAAGAAAAAGGAAAAAAAAAAAAGATTGACTGGATACGTTACCTTTCTGTTGACTCAATTACTAACTTGGTAATTCTCAATCTTTTGCTTAAATGAAAAGGAACTTTTACCAAATCGTAGTATGGAAAGAAGAAATTTTTAGCAAATTATAAATTTGGTTTTAGGAATTTTAATAAAAATTTAATCAACAATTTTTGAATAAGTCAAGAGCAATAACAAAATATGAAATGATTAAGCAAACAAAACAAAACAAAATAAAATAAAATAAAAAGAGAATGTAAAAATAACATTGAAAATATAAGAAATAAAAGAATTAAATTGACAGAAATAAAAAGGGAAAGTTGAAAGGATAAACTTCTATGAACAGACCAAAATATTAGCGATTCTCAATTCCCGCTTTTCTCGTCTTGTCATCTTTTCCTTCATCCTATTTGACCTCATCTCATTCAAATCTAAGCATAAATTAGCGGAAATTGAAAAGATTTTTAAGAAATCTATTAACGAATAATGTCCTTTTTCTTGTCTCATTCTTCAAGTATTAAATATGTCTGTCTGTCTAATATATATTTAAATATATGTATTTATACAGATACGAATCAATCTGTTTGCATGAATGTGTTACAAATCCAAGATTGAATTATTGAAAGTGAAATAAATTTGAATGCACGGTCATCTGTATGAGGATGAGAAAGATAGAAATGACTAGAATGGAATGAATTGAAGCCTAAGCTCTAGATAAGCATCCATTCTTAGTTGCAAGTATTTAAGGCCCTATTGATAGTTGCATTTGTGATGCATTACGTAATTCTTTCCAATCTTCTTCATTCACTTTAGTGTATTCAATGAAATTGTGTCCATTATCCAAGAAAAATTATTTCATTAATCGCCTCTTAAATCATTCGCATTATCTTTTCAAATGATTGCAAAAAAAAAAAAAAAAAAGAAAAAAAAAAAGAAAAAAGGAAAGAAAAAGAAATGAAAAGAAAAGATATATCTTTGAATTTGATTCAAACATTCAATGATTTTGCGTGCCATTTTTTGGCCTCTTCAACCACTCATTCTATCCCATTGTCCTAAGTTTTTGAATCCATAGGGAATCAAGAATTGCAATCCGAAAAAGTAAGCTTTATGCGAGAAGCCCATGCGATTCCCGACGAGAGACCATGAGATAAATTTTCACTCAAACACCATCATCATGTTATTCACATTTCACAATTCTGAAGCCTAAATTTTCACTAATGAATTTATCAAATTGGAAAAGAGTGAAAAGTGAAATATAAACATGCAATCGAAATGTGTCTTTCGTTCATTAAATTGTCAACATTAAATTTTGTATTACATTCAATAGAATACGCTAAATAAATAGTTAACTATCATTCAATCAATGAAATGAAATGAAATTAACTTTAAAAAAATTAACCGAAACTTAAATATAAGAAAATTGAACAGATATAATGTTTTTTGTTCAAAAATTAAGGTAAATGTCAAAATAGCGAATGGAATTAATGATGAAATTTCAAGGAATAAAGAATATAAGTACAAAGAAATTTTGAGTGATAGGATGGGAAAAAAAAGACGAAAAAAAAGGGGCAATAGTAGAATAAAAATTTGTAATAAAAGGATAAAATAACAATAAAAAATAAATATTTCGTACTGAAAAACAAAAAAAAAAAAAAAAAAAACGAGAAAAAACAGAATGATAAAATTTGAAAAAATTAAGAATTTTCAAATAATTATTTATAAAGAAAAAGGGATGGATTTTTGAAATAAAATCATTTAATATCAGTAATACTGATTATAAATTTCATAAAATGCAATAAATCTGATTTTTCCGAATAAATTTCAGATCAATGATGAATCACCTACAAGTCATAAAGTTTATTTTGCTATTCACAATTATTCAGATGAAACGAAGAAAAAAAAAACTGTAAATTTAAATTCACAATTAATCAGTTTAAAGTTAAATCAGGAAATACTTGATGATGGAGTTGGAAATTTAAACTTTCAAGAAATTCAAGCATCAATCAAGTTATCTTTTTCAATTACTCTCAATTGATCTTTAATTTTTGCATTGGAGAAAAATAAATCATTGAAAACTGCAAACTTTAAAACTAGTACGAGCCAAAATTCCCAAAAGCAAATCAATTTTTATAAGTTTGCAAAAATTTCCTTTTTTTCTTTGGTAATCAATTTCTTTTTTTTTTCTTTTTTTTTTTATTCATTCATCATATCAAAGTTAACTTGATGAATATTTGCAATTTTTCTAAAGATCAAGAATAATGTCATTTAAAAGAAGAGAGAATGAAAAAAAAAGAAGAAAAATATGAAGTAAAATGAATCAATTTAACGACTTTTTTTTTTTTTCCATCATCCGCCAATGAAAGATTTCATCTTTAAAATGAAATTTAAGCAATTTAAAATTCTCATCGCTCCATGAATTGTTGCTACAATATGTTTATAGATAGAAAAGCAAAATTTCACATCAATAGAAAGAGTAATTTTGATTAGAGCAGATGTCTTTGTTTGTTTCCAATTATAGCAGTAATTAGTGCCATTGAAGGAAATCTTCTATGACTGCTGAAAATTTTAACTTTTACCCTTTCATCTTGGAAGCAAAAAAAAAAAAAAAAAAAAAAAAAAAAATTTTTTTTAAACCCAATTATTACACTGTATCCATTCACAACAAATGCACATTTTTTTTTTTTTTTTTTTTTTTTGAAGAAACTACTTACATTCAATCAGATTTCATCATAAATGGAATAGCGTTTAAAAAAATATTAATTCATTATAATTTTTAAAATTTGCTGAATAAAATGAAAATCTCGAAGTCCTCAAATTATTCAAACATATCAAATTTCAAAATTTTAAATTAATCAAATATATCAAATTTATTCTTACATCATCTCTAATGTTTCTCGCAAAATTTCGAAATTAAATTCATTTGGCAAATAGAAAAATGTCCCACAATATATTTACAATTCGATATCAAATATTACCATTATAATTATCATCTATTTATCTTCTTATCATTAATGACTGTATATATGATTAGTCATTGAATGTGATAAGTAAGTTAAATCGATTTTTTCGTTTTCATAAAATATCATCAAATTTATTCAAAAAGTTTAAATGATGCATTGATGATAAAAAAATTCTCCAAAACAGCAAGCAATTGTCATGAAGGAAATTGTCAAAGCGTCGAAGTAATGTTTAAACGATTTATTATCTTTTTATTACCTGCAATTAATTCGTCCATTATATTTCATTTATCCTTTTCACACACCTCATATCACACATATCAAACTTCTACTATCCCTTCTTTCTCCTCCGGCAAATCACAATTTTTGATGAGTAAAAAATTTTTGTGGAAAATTAAACTAAAATGAAATGATGGTGATGATGTTGATGTTGACGTTGATGGTGACAACAGCAGTAATGATGATATTGATGATGACAATGGTAGGTGGGTGATGATGATGATGATGATGATGACCGCAAGGAATTACCAATCCAATAATAATATCGGTAACCTTTGAATCCTTCATTTTTATAACCTTCCTCCTCATTTTCTACCTCCTTCGCTTACTTGATAGAGAATTACCCTTTGTCCACTCCGATTTATGACACCTCCGCCTACCCCTCTCGTCTCTTAAACATTACTTCCCCTCAAATTCGATACTTTTATGGAAAGAAAATCTTCCCTTTTTTTTGCTTATTTGTGATTCGTAACATTAATACCTACCTGGATACTTGTAGATGATACTGGATTAGCTTTCGGGAATGTTATATTTATTTCATATGCTTCGCTATTTAATATCATGATTTGGTATGTGAAATTTGTAAATTTGAAATTTAATAAAATACAGAAATTCAACCAGTATAGGAAGTTAAAAATTGTTGAAATAAAAATTAAATAATTCATCGAAATTCTTTCCTTATTGTATCTTTTCATTTGATGATAATGAAGATATCAGTCGTATATTTTGTTATAATTCAAAGAAATAAAAATAAATTCAATTCAATTTCAATGATATCCGGATGAAATGAGCAAAAAAAAGAAAAGGGAATAAAATGGAATGGAGACATGGAAGAACGACAATTTAAACTATGAATCAATATTGAAGTAAAAGAAGGACCGGAAGTCAATTACGATTGATGAATCACAAGCCGTTCAGCATCAACAAGAATAATCAAACATATATTATTGTTGTTGTAAAAAATATGATAATAATAACAATAATAACGTTCGCGTTAATTTTCAAACTTGCATAATACTTGAAATTTTTGAAATGTATAAATGCGATTAAAAAAAATGATGTAACATTTGAGAGAAAAGTAAATGCTTAAAAATTCCAAGTACAATCTTACATATCCATCGTTTAATTGATGTATAATTAGATCTATGTAAGTTTTAAGATCATTAAGTACATTATTAAAAGATATAAAGCTTATTCTATCATGTTTCTAATAACTGGACATCGTGAAGATAATCCATGACTGTTAAGGATATTTATCGATTAACATGAATAATCTTGGCATTGATAAGCTTAATTGGATATAAATATATAAGTATATTATGCGACAAATGGTATCTGATGAATAATATATGGTAAATATTTTCCAACAAATACTATCTAATAAAATGATAAATGGTTTATTTTCTGATCAATACTATTAATACTATCTGATAAATGATAAATATTATCTGTTAAATGACATGCTGATAAGCGATATAGTTTTTGATGAAAACTTTTAATACTATCTGATAAATGATATATTGGTAAATGACGAATGATATACTTTCTGATAATTAGTGTTAAAATTACCAATATTTGTCAAATAATTAGCATCCTATTATTCACGAAAAATCTGTATAAATAAAAATGCAAATGTTCGTTGTTACTTGCCATACAACATTTTAAGTTCTTCACCAATTGATTCGAAATTTTGACATAACGCTGCATCCGAATGGGTGTGTGTTTAAAAATTTTCGGATCGCTTCAGCTAGTATTTTAATAAATTTAAAAGTAAAAAAATACTTCAAAAGTTTGAATAAAAGGAAAAAAAGTTGCAAATTAAATACAATGAAACTGCAGTCTGATACGATTGTAAATGTTAGTAGGAAATGTATACACAAAATGATTTCTCTTCGATCATCAAGTCAACATTATCCCATCGTTTGTTTTCCTACTTTTTTCCGTTCCCTCCTCGTGTCCCCGCACCTTCAATCTCTCCCGATATTATCCTTTCAGTCCCCCCGCCGTGTCAACCCCTCCTCAACCTCTGAATAATTCAAACAAAATTAAATAAAACCACATATCATCTCAAAATGCTTTTATATTTGATTAGCTGAAGTTTAGCAATCAGAACGGGATATTTCACCATTCTTTGTTTCAGTTAACTTAGTGAAGCACATTGTGACATGCCAATGAATTTCGAGAATTCCAGACCGAGAAAGATAGAAAAAGCGAAAAAAAAGGAGAGGATAAGCAATGGAATGGATAAAAATGAATAAATCGAAATAATTTAAAAATGAAATAAATTAAAATATATTTGAGACAAACCAAAAAATATTATGATATGATTATTTGAATAAATTTGCAGCAATATTCTAAAATAACCAAATAAAAATTGGAAGTATTTTCTTGAAAAGAATTTACGACATTTTCAATTGTTATTGATACATGATAACCTTGAGTGTTGGAAATGGATTATCGGATATAACCAGTAAATCCTAACTGAAAAAAAAAAAAAAAAGAAGAGAGAGAATATATTATTAAACCAAATTATCGTGTAGCAAGGAAATAGATTCGACTCAAACGGACAATTGTAATAGTAGTAAAGGTAGTAGTAATAGTAGTAGTAGAAGATACCTGTTTACCTGTAACCAATATCAGCAAACAATTACCTCTTATAAATCCATCGATTTGGCATATTATCTTTGCTCTTCGATGAGCAAGCAGATTATGCGATTGGAAATTAAACAAATTACTTTATTTTTTTCTAATTAATTAAATGAAATATCAGCAAATTATCGTTTATTTTCGGCAATAAAATAACCCGTAGTAGGAAGAAAAACAAAAAAAAGAGGATTCAGGAAAAATAAGTTGAAATTTTGGAATCAAATTGTACCGAATTTTTAAAATTTTATTTTGAAAAAATTAATAAAAAAGCAAACGATGCTTTTATCTATGTTTACTCTAATTAATTCATTCATACGCTTAATTCCTCGAAAATCACTAATACATCAAATTGTTGATTTATTAGAACAAAACGTGAAACAATCATACATACTTGAATATCTCATCTTTTCACGTATCACAACCGTCCAACTTAACATAACCGTGTCGGCTTTTTAATTACTAAAATATTTTTCAAATAATATCCAACTTCTTTTTTTTTTTTTCAAACTTATTGTCGAAATATACCAAATCCCTTCCTTAGAAAGGTAATAAAATTCATTCGATTCTTAATATTTATATCAAAACAAAATTGGATTCATAACTTAGGTCCGATGTAAACATGTATATATACATACTTCCGGAAGTGTATATATAACTTCTACGAAGTACTTCTACGAAGTAGAAGTTATATATATATATGTGTATATGTTTCCGGAAGTCTAACGAATTGCATAAATATCAATTTTAGGAAATAGAAAATTTATCTATAAGATAATAATCTCCAAATTGCACCACGACACTAATTATTCCATCAAATGAATCCCCAATTTTGCATCATTTTTTATCATCCTAATTTGAAATTTTTCAAAAATTAAAAAAATATCATAATACATTTTAAATTACTCATCCTCATCTATCAAGCTAAAATTTTTTTCTCCCTCTCTTTTTGAAGTATTTAGAGTATTATAGAGTATTATTGTTAATGAAAATTATTATGATAAACTTATCACCATAAATTAACTTATCATATAAATAATATGACGGGATAAAAATCTCTCAAAGGAAATATTTCGAAATGGTATTTGGGTTTCGAATGGGAAATGTTAAGATGACAAGCTTCAAGCTTCCATTGTCAAATCATTTGATGTATTTGTAACATCTGGCATGCGTCATCAATTGTTAACGATGTTCTTCGCATGTTCTCGTCTTCGTACAACTGTCCCTCTCTTCGTCTCAGTTCGGTACAATTGTCCCATCTTTTCTGGGTACAACTGTCCAACTGTCCCCTCTTTTCGTCCCGGTACAAATGTCCCCTCTTTTCTCTTTAACCTTTATTGGGTCAACTCCTTCTCCTTCCTAGCATTCTTTAACTTCTTAGTCTCCATTCTTGGACACTTCACGATTTGAATAGAAAAACTTCTTCCCTCTTCAGTGTATATACAATTGACCTGAAATTTGCCCTGTAACATTTCTTTTTATATCATTTAAAGCTTTAAAATGCTTCTTCCCTTATCTTATCTACTAGGCTGAAATTTGATTTGAATTTAGAATGGAATAAATATGAGAAATCAAAAATCAAAAAATCAAGAAGAAAAAAAGATAGGAAATCTTTTTTTTTTTTATTCTTCTCATTTTTCTATTCTTTCCTTTTCTTAGTTTATCTTTTAATACTTATTCTGTTATAAATTTAAATTTAATTTACGTCTCATAAAATTACTAACTACTTAGAAATATAAAATTCAATTTAAATTTATAATAAAATAAATACTAGAGCTACATTTATTTCATAATATATTTGTTGATGATAAGATAGTGATAATGAACCTGAATTTTTCATCCTCAATTATATGCCGATTAAAAGTTTTCAGGATCATTTGTAGTGGATAAAAACGTCTAACATCAAATATATTTACATAGCTTACGTTTCGAAGATTATGCTTACTTCTTTTCAATTCTTATTATTACTACAAATACTACATTCAATTTTTTACTGCAAGCAAGTATAAATAGCAAAATGCACTATTGTGATAATAGTTATCACTTTATCATATACTGCTTGGATAAAAGCACAGATATTTGTAATGTGATTGCGATTATTTTGAATTATTAAAATTGCATCTGAGTATCACTGTATTCAAATATAATGAAATGACTCTTTTATCCATTGTATGTTAATTACAAGTTTGATTGATATTGTAAAATGTGAAATTTTCAGCGGAAAACAACTACTAATTTTTTGGCAGCTGTCAGTAGCGAATCAATCAAATTCGATGATAATCAGATATTGTAAATTTTCGGGTTGCAACGATCCAATACCTGAAATTTCCTGAAGTTTTCTCAGGCATTCTTTTTATCTTATTTATCACGTGAAAAACGATCCACTTATTTATCACGTGAATAACGTGATATTTTTTATTTTTTATTTATCACGTGAAAAACGATCCATAAATCTTTATCAAGATTTATCATTGTATAAATTCTGAATATCTAGGAACAAATGCAACATAGTGAAGCAATGTAGGAATTGCAATTGTTCAGAATAATCTGGATCAGGATTAATAAGTTGATAAAGGATTTCAAGATGAATAGGAGAAAATTTCGAGATGGTAGCATTTGTTCAAGTTTGTAAAACGATTAAAGTTGAAAAAATTGGAACGTAGGCAAAATGGGAAAAGAAACTTGTTTGAACGTTAACAACAAATATTTTCTCTTGTTTGTAGATACATGCGCAAATATAAATTAATCGTCCTGAATCCCGAAACTCACAATAATAGCAAATTATACAGATTCATATTGCATTCAGGAAATTAATGTTTGATACAAGACGGGAAAAATCTCCCAACTTATTACAACACTTTTATCCATTAGTTTCTTCTTGTCGGTTAATTATTATCATCCACTAAAAAAGGAGAAAAAAAAAGGGGACATCTCTGGATCCGATTTCCTCACCATGAAAGTATCGTATCGAATGTCAACCGTTACTTTTTTCCCACATTCTCTATCATTGTCATTTTTTAAAAATTTTTTTGCCTAAAATTACTTTTCTCTCGGCAACATATGTGTCTAATTTTAACTATCCACTCCAAGAATTCTCGATTCCTTTAGCTTTTCATCAAGAATTTAAAAAAGATATTCAAATTTATAATTAACTTAAAAGCTTTTAAAGAATTACATTGGTAAATATGGCGAGAAAAAAAAAGGAAAGAAAGAAATGTTAGCTGATAGAAGAAATGTTGAACATCAAAACTCAAGAATGCAAACAAACGTGAGGGAAATGGATTCAATAGGTAAAAGTAAATAAGTTTAATCGTCGTCTATGTTTTTTCCATGTATAACAACGAGATACGAATTTTATTTTCGGGAAATTTTATCCAGTTTTCTGATGTGCAATCATTTCGATTCCATAGAATATATCACATATACTTCAAGATAATGCGACTTCAAAGTTTGTTTAAAAAAAAAAAAAGGAAAAAAGGAAAAAAAAAAAGCCGATAACTGTTTGAATTGAACACAACTTGAAATCTGCTTGAAATATTCTGCAATCGTTACATTTTTGAATTTATCTTTACGATCTTATCAAATTTTCTGAGATATTTTCTAACATTATCGACCATTAAGTGATTTTAATCTGTCGTATCAATAACAGCACAGATAAAAGAAAATCCGATTGAGAAATTTTAAAAGAAATTTAATTGTATCACATTTCACTTTAATGATTACATTAGTTTCATTAATGTCGTATGATATTCAGTTCATTCAAGTCTTGATACTGTATATAAATACTTCTGATATTATCATAGCCGTGTTTTTCAGCTAAATTATTACGATCACGTAAAGACGTAGAAATCTTATTAAAAATACTGGGAATATAAATGGATGGAATATCTTAAAAGGTATCTTAAATTAAAATTCCGATAGAAATTTGTTAAAACGATAAATGTAGAATTCTTGAAAATTAATAAAAAAAAAAAAAAAAAAAAAAGAAAAAAAGAAAAAAAGAGGGAAGAAATTCGGCAATGATTAACTTTAGTGATAACTGACAAAAAGGATAATAAAATAATCGTAATGAAAAGTTTTCCGTTTTGTCAGAAGTGTGGGAAAGGAAAAAATGATAGAGATGTGAAATGTGTGATAACAACAGGCGATTAATTTCAATCGGTTAACAAAGAATAAAGCATAGAAAGTATGTGAAAATAAACGGAACGACGAAGAGCATTTTTTAGATTATAGCATATTAATGTGAACGAATAAAACGATCATGATAATTGCCTAATTATACAATAGATATGTATCGTAATCATATCATCAATAGCGAGAGAAGAGAATAGTAATCAGTGATTTGTGGAATGCATGATCCACAATATTACTGGATGTAACAATCTGATTTTTTTGTTCTTTTTTTTCTTCATGGGAATAGTCCTGCATGAGAAAAAACTTTTCAAATCCTTGAGTAGAATGGAACACGTAGAATCCTGTTTAGATGTAGGAGTACCATCTCCAAATACTCCTGGACAACCGAAAATGGACAAGTATCGTGAGAGAAAGGTGAAGAATGCATTAATCCGATTTTTCGTTCTTTTTCTTTCCGCCATTGAAATTATTGGATCAGTTGAAAATCAATTTATAATGTATGAGAAATTACTTGAAATGTTCAGTAAATGGATTCTATATCATATTTAAAAATAGAATATTAATTTTGTCTTTTCAAAACTTGAAACTATCAAAAATCTGTGACCAATAAGTTTAAAGTGGTTTGAAAAAAAAAAAAAGAAAAAATGAATATGAGGTCATTCATAGATGAGGTCATCGAAAGGTCATTCATTTCATTATGCTTTGGTCGTTTTATCATCAAATGAATAATTTGGACCGAAATTGACGATTTGCTTACTTGCATATTCCTCAGTAAACAAATATATACTTTAAACAATAGAAACAATATATCACATTATCATTTATTACTTAATTTAGCTTAACAATTAAATGATATAATAACATCTATGAGAGATACCGAAATGATAATTTTTTCGATATGAAATATTTAACAATACTTTGATAAATATATACAGTACAATACTATTTAGCATAATATTTATCAGATAGACCATTATTTGTTATTTGATAGGCTGCGTACCAAATAATGCTATGTGGTACTAATATCCAGAAAATGTCCATTATTATCGTACTAGAACATTTGATTTCAAATATGACCAACAGATATATATATTTTATCGACAAGTTAATTAATAGGTGGCCTAGTAATTCAAATTTTCTCTTTTTTTTTTTCTTTGAATTACAACAAAAGCGAAAATTAACGAGTATAAATACATCATAACATTTTGCATTCCGCATATGGATAGTAATTTATCAAGCTGTATTATATAAAGTAAAAATAATAGACAAAAAGATTCATTTTAAAAAATGACACTTCAATGTTTGGATAATAATGAACTTTGTGGAAGAAAGCCTTCATCTACTGAAAAATCTATAAATTGTAAAATTTGAATATTAAAAGTTTAAAATTATTTAATTAATTTAACATTTATAATAGAAATCCGTCAGTGACAAACAGTTAATTAGTAAGAAGAAATAAAAATAAGTTGAATGATACTAAAGTAAGCAGCATATTCTTGACAACTTCAAGTAAACCGAAAAATAATAGTAAACCGGGAAAAGTTAAATCAATCAAATGATTACCTTTTTTGATCAATGACTAAATTATAAAATGATTTTGATAAACCTTTTTTTCCTTTTTTTTTTTCTCGAAGAATCTATGTTCGGTTATATTCGATGTACTATATGTATCAATTACGCTATATATTATCCAAAAAATGCAATTACATCGAATGATTAAGCTTTTTTCATGAAGTTTTAAACTTAGAAATTGGAAAAATTTTTCAAATTCTATAATTTTAAGAAAAAAAATGCTATTACAAAGCAAAGAAAAACAAAGAATTAAATTATAACTGTTAAAAAGATGCTCAAATTTCATTTCAATAATAATCTAATCGGAAATTTATGCCAATTTTTAACTTTTTTTTACAACTTTATGAAAAATTTTATGAATCGAAAATTTGGCTGTTTCATCCATTTTTTTCTTTTCTTTTATTCTACTGGCAAAAATAATGAATCATAGCAAGTGATTAAACAAAGCTATCAAAAAATAAAATCAGTTTAATGTTAGCGTACTATTCACGCATATCATTAGAAATTGTTTATGTTACATATTCTATCGAGTTAGGTGAGAAAAAAAAGGACGGAAAAAAAATTATGAATTAAATTTATGCAAAATAGAATGCAATAGAACGATATAATAGCATTGATATTCTGAAATCGTATTAGAATTGAAAATAAAAATAGAATAGAATAAAAAAGGAATAATGGAATTGATTAAAATTGATTTTTGGAATTGCATTAGAATTGATGATAAACATAAAATGAGATAGAATAGAACATGCACGAAATGCGAATAAAACAGTTTGAATAAAGTAAAATTTATTTTCCAATTCTAAATATTATATTTATCATCATGATTGATCATAGTCCTCCTCAAGAACATTGAATAATCAAATTTATGATACCAACTTTTTTGCTTTCCATATGGTACCACACTTGTCTTTTATCCTGAATTAAGCATTTGGAAATGACCAATTGATTGTTCATAAATCAATTCATGACAGAAGAAAAATTAAACGAAACAATTTATTCGGTCAAAATCGAGGAATAATGATTATGCAAGAATCGGGAGAAATTTGGAAATTTAATCATCAAAAACTAATGATTAAGTCCGTTATCAAAGTATGCATTTCTATATTTATCATTTGCAAATATTATTTATGAATTTTTTTTTTAAATGTTTCAATCAATTTATGGATTTAAAAATTTTGAAGCGAGAATAGGAGGGAGAAAGAAAGAAAGGAAGAACTATTAGAAAAGAAAATAAATAATCTTACCAAAAGTCTCAAACGAAAAATTTGTTTTACCTGAAGAAATTAGATTTAAAAAAGGAAAAAAAAAAGATTGCAAAAATGATAGTTTCCAACAAACTTTCAATAAAATATCAATGCTAATAATGCTGATATCTATGTGTTCCGATATATTTCAATTTTGTGATAAAATTCTCGAAATAAAAAGTTTCGGTTGAAAATTAATAGTTAAAATTTTTAAAGCAAATTTTAAGGTTAGTATTCCACAAAGTATTATCGCCTGAAGTACTTCTTAAAACAACAATCGGCAACAAAAAAGAAAAAGCAAAAGGCAATCTTTTTAGTTTTTTTTTGTTTTTTTTTTTTTTTTAAATTATTTTTTAAAAGCATCTATTGCTGTTTGATATGATAAAAAGATGGATACATTGCTAATATCAGTTTCATATCAAATGATAGTATAGAAAATTAATGTTAAACATTCTATTATTTTCATAATTTAAGTAGGATGAACAAGTTATTAAAAGGAAAAATTGTTGAATGATTAGAGATGGAAGGTGAAAGATGGAAACTTTCAATTAATTATTTAATTTAATCAGCTCAACTTAATTTGATTAATTCGATTTCTTTGTTTGTTTAACGCCTACAGTTACAATCTTAGGAATGGGTTAAAAATGGAATGGATTGAAAATCCACTCAAATTTTCAACCATTAGTAATTTTTGGGAAAGAAAATGATCGTTCACTTCAAAATAATGTCAATATTGACAAGAAGTTACCCATTAATATTTATGACATTTTTGCAAACTGCTAAATTATTATTAAAAGAAATTTAGATATTTAAAAAAACGACTATTTACAATAATAACTATAAATTTTTATAATTTAATTTGTTGATTCATTTCAATTTAATCAATCTAATTTAATTTCTTTATTGTTTTCAAAACTATTGCAAATTATAGTATTAAAACATTCCTTATTTTTTTCTACATCAAATAATTACAGTTTCATAAAATATGTGCAGTAACATTATTCTAATTATTGCTGAACGAAAATCATTCGAAAATTTTTCCAGTTAGTAAAATTCAGGATATCAACAGAATTATTCGGCATTTGAGTGTAAACGATCCTCTGATAGTGATGTAATTATCGGCTACTACATGAACAAATCCGGAAAATGACTCATAATGTCAGTCGTAATATCATTCTTTGTTATTTTATCGTGATGTTAAGACTATCAATGATTTGGCTATCAATCATTTAACATAATTACTAGCATGTCATTAGCGTTTCTTTGGTTTGCCTAAAAATCTTGGCAATATGTCTAGTCAATTGTTTTTAGCTTGACAATTCTCAGTGATATCAAAATTATCACAAAGCACTGCAATGTAAAAACTTCGTGAAAAAAAATCAGTAAAAACCAATCCTTAAATTTCTTGCAAAATTTTAAATGAAAATAAAAAAATGAAAACCTTCAATCACTGATATCAAAAAAAGAAAAAAAAGTGGAAACAAAGAAAAAGCGATAATAAACAACGGAAGAAAGCAGAGGGCGGGGATAATTAAAAATGTTTTTACGTAAATTGGTTTAAATGAATGGAAAAAAAGGATTGAAAAAGGAAAGAAGAAAAGAAAAAACGGATGAAGAAAGATTATTGAATGAATGGAACATATTTTAAGAGATGTGAAAAAAAGTATTGCTTTCAAACGAATTTCCATCTTTGAACAGCTCAAAAAGAATGCTTTTTAAACGACAAGAATGAATGCTTTCCTTTTCCTCTTCATTTTCCTTTTCTAAAAAACCGATAAAGAAAGAAAAATGTCGCAAATGTTCTGAGATTTTAAAGGGATAAAATAATTTAAGAAGATTAAATGATTCAATTTTTACTTCTTCCTTTTTTCTTTTTTTCTAAGATATTTCAAGAATTTATGCTAATAAAATCTCAAATAATCCTTCCTATTTTAGTATTTCAACGAGTTGATTAATTATAGAAATTAAATTTCCATCAATACTAATTATGCATATCGAAATCAATCGTTTTCTACCATGCTTGAAAAGACTGATCAAGATTTTCAATTATGATTTTCAGAATCAAATATCGTTGGTAAATTAGGTTTTAAGATTCTTCCCGAAGATTTATTTCCTAACAGTTAAAAATAGGCTCAAAAGAGTTGAAAAAAAAAGAATAAAAGTAAAATATGGAATGAAGATCTTATAAGGATCAATATTTTGTATGTGATCCATAAAAGATAGCATAGAATTTAAATGAGGAAATAAAATAGATTTTGAATCCATATATTTCCTGGATTTTGAGGATAACTTCTATGTCAAAGGATTTATAAGCCTTAAAAATTTCTTCAAAATTAAATCAAATCGATGGAAGGGTGAAAAAAAAAGAAATGATGGCTATTGTTGTAGAAATGACACGGATTAAAATATACATGATTAATTAACCAACTTTAATTTCGATGAATAGAAGCGCAATGAATAAGTTTCCATATGTAAATATTCCTCTAACGTTCCGGAATACAAAAGAAGGAACAGAAAAACTGGATGTGATAACCAATAAACTTTATCAATTTTCTGATATTTACGATATCAATTGTTTTCTTTTGCTTTTAACTTTTTTTATTTTGCATTTTGCTTCTCTTGGAAATAAAAACTTCTTTTTATTTTTTTCTTCTTTCTTAATTGGATGATAAAATTTGATAAGTTTTTAATAAAATGAAGCTATTTAATTTTTTTTCAAGTTCGCCAATGAATCCAAAAAAAAAAAAAAGAAAAGAAAAAAAACGGAAAAGGCCTATCGAAATAGCAAGAAATGTTTTTGAAAATTTAACATTAAGCAGTAAAAATATTGGTCGAATTTTAGAAATTCAATCAATATCCCCATTTTTAGCAGAAAACTTGAGTAAACAATGAAAATGAAAAAGTAAGCAGCGAGTTTTATATGAATAATTGTTCATTTATAAAAAAAAAAAAATTATACAAAGTTTTACGACAGTGTAATTTTCCATTTTAATTTAAAATGTTTTATCAAAAATGTTATCAGAGATTACATTAATAAAAAGAGGAAATATTCCGTAAAATATTGTCAGGAATTTTACCGATAAAAAGGGAAAATATTCCTTCAAATGCTTAAAATATATTATTTAGTAAAATATTTTCAAAAATTAAAGATCCGAACTCGTTATTCTCCAGAGAATTTTCCATTCAAATTAAAAGAAGAATGAATGGATACTATTCCGTGACATTTAATTGAAATTCATTCCTTGCATATAAAATTCATTAATTTTTGATGAAAGCATATCGTTTTAACTTTTTTTGTCTATCACTTTGTAAATTTGCATACATTATTATTATTTATTTATTTCAAAATTAATTTATATTCTTTTTTCATTTATTAATTTCAAATATCAGTTTTTTTTCTAATATTAACATATTTGTATCCTTTTTTCATCTGATAGTTTCAAATTTTAATTTTTTCTAATGTTAACATAATATTACAAATTGCAACAAAATATTGCCGAGATAGGAAAAAAAATAAAATTTCCAATTTTTTTTTTTTTTTTTTTTTTTTTTTTTTTAAAAAAAAAAAAAAAAAAATTTCCAATTTTTTTTTTTTTTTTTTTTTTTTTTTTTAATTAGTTGGCTATTATCTATTCTAAATCATATTAAGAGAAAGAGAAAGAAAGAGAAAGAGGGAAAAAAAAATGCAGAGAAATAGTTGAGGAACCAATAATGCGAATTCCCTATAAGACGAATAAAGGAGTAATTCAAATTCTTAATTTTTTCCTCCTCCCTCTCCTCTTTCTCCTTCCGATAAAATAAAACTTAATTCATTGAAAGAAATGAATAACACATACATACATGCAGTTATTCTCATTGTAAGATTTAATTTTAATTCGTATTTGAGTTTTTCAATTATCCAAAAAAAAAAAGAAATGAATGATAATTTTGCAAATCATTCAGTTCCTTTTTCTAATCAGTTTCATAAACAAATATATTTAAGCAAATGATTAGAAATCAAATATCATAAAATGTAATGATTTCAGTAAAAGTGAAATAAATTGCTGTAACAATATATAAACTTCTTGCTATGCAAAATTAACTTAGCATATCTATTGTCAGTTGGTTATGATCAAATTATCAATTTCCGGAATGAAATTCAAGATATCAATTATTTAATATTCGGTGTAACGTTGTCCCATTGTAAACGGCTGTCAATATTATTCGTTTTCTGAATGTGAAATTCAAAATGTCAGTTATTAAACTGTTCCATGTAATTGATTCCTTCGTTAAAATAACGATAATTAATAAAAATAAAATTTTTATATTTCATTAAAATGGCTTCAAAAATATGAAACCGGGAAGAAGTTAAAAGGAATTTCAAAAACAACAAAAATGGATAAAAAATGAATGTTGAAAATACAGCAAAAATTGTTAGTCCTTTTCTAATTAATATGTAATTTTTAGCCATAATCAACAACAATTTATTTTCCGTTAAATAATTAAGTCTTATCATTAACTAATATGATAAATACTTGTTATTGTTTTTTCAAAGAGTAGTCAAAAATAATCCAAATCAGGTGCAAGTTTATAGCATTTTATGACATTAGACACTGTATAATGGAAATAATTCATTTCGAAATTTAATCCAATGATTTCAAAGTCTGATTAATTGGGATCAATAATTTTTACTGATTTCTTGCAATTACTAATAATTTACTGCCAATAAAAGTAGTAAAGTTGGGGAAATTTATTGTAAGATGCCGAAAAAATAAAATGAGAAAAAAAAAGTAATTTATAAATAATTTTAATCTTCATATGATATAGTTAGTTATTAATTTGGAAATTATTAAACAATAAAAAGTCTCTTCCATAAATAATTAATTCTGTATGCATCTTTTATATAAATAAAAATGTTAATGTTCAGTTTTCATTTTTACACAACATTTCAAGTTCTTCATCGATTGATTTGAAATTTTGAATAAACGAACATTTACATTTTTGTTTATATAGAGTTAAATGAGTAATGACTTATACAGTTACAAGCTGCATGCGGAAAAAATATACAAAATTAAAGATTGATTTTAAATTGAAATTTGGCAAAGAAAGATATGAAATAGATTCTTTATGATAATATTTCTGAAAACTTACAAACTGAATGAATTGTCTGAGATTGGTTATTACAACTATTTAAATCACAAGAAAGGGAAAGCAATTCATATGAATTCAAAAGAATTATGAAATCATCAAGTTTACGCTATGCTTGTTAATCGAAAGCTTTAAAGCTTGTCAGTCTTATCTATGCATTATGCATCTAAAAGAAGGAGATGATTCATCGGTGCAAATATTCAAATCAAAAATTATCCGGTTGGAATTGGCATTCATTTTTACATGAAATCATATCGAGAAATGGCAGAAAAGACATTTCCAAATTTCTTATTTCAAAAATGTTGAAATTCGTTGAAGTTTCATAATTTTATCTCAAGAATGGAGGATGAATGATTTTGGCATTGTTTTTTTTTCCTCAAATTTGCAGTCCAAAATGACAACAACATTTTTCTCTAACACCCCGCGGGGATTACTAACTTAGAATTGAAAAATACCAAAAAGTTCTACACTCAAACAAGTTTTGTCTTCATCAAGTTCTCTTATCAGTAATATCATCAGTCTATTATTTAACACCCACTCTCTTCACCTCTCTTCCTCAATACATATTATTATTCTTTTGACGAAACAGCAATCAAAAGGTTGAAGGAAGAAAAAGCTTTGATATCAAGGATTTTTTTGCTTGAAATGAAAATTATAAGATTGCAGGCAAATTATCAACGAATTTTTTAAAACTCGTGAAATAAGAAATTTGAAAAATGGCTAAAAAGCGAAAAATGATTAGAATGATGGAATATGAAAATAATAAATTTGTTTGAAATGCAAATTGGTAAATGTTCGAAAAGTATACTTTTTAAATTTAAGTTTAATTCTTTTGAACTGTCAAAAAAGATAATCATATGTCATAATTAATTAATATATAGGTACATATACTATGGTCGTAAACAAGAACAGGTGGTATCAGTAGTAAAATTGCAAATGTTCATTAGAATAATGCTGACATACCATAAATTTTGATATCAAATTAACGGATTACTAAAGCTTTCCATCTTTCTCGTTGTCATATGTTTATTAATTTTGGTCCTTATCTTAAAGTTTTATGAATGAATAAATCAAAATAAGATAAACAGTCGTACGAAAATGCATCAGATTTGTTTCAATATTTGCATAAGGAATTTTTGTTTCATACATTTACCCATTGGTGAATAAATTTTAAATTTGCATATAAACATGCTAATATTCGAAATTTTTAAAATTACTTTGATATATAATTTAAATATATGAGACAAAAAAAAAAAGCGAAGTTAGATTATTCATAGAAAAAAGTTCATCATTCTGTAATTTTTTAAAATAAAAAAACGAGGAAGGGAAAGAAGAGAAAAAAAAAAAGTGAAAATGGGAAAGTTTGTTAATGCATAACGAATGGAATGGAATGGATTAATCGAAAAGAGAAATGAAAAAACAAAAGCAAATAAAGTGAAATGAAGAGATTGGAGGAAAAAAAAATAATTTTTGTTAGCACAATCGACAAATATAATTCATAGCAAAAAGTTTAGATATGATTTCCATTTATATATTCGTGATCAAAATTGTTGAAATTATGCAACATTAACAATAATTTTTACAAATTTATGATTGGAAATATTATTGAAATTATAAGATTAGTAATTTATTTCACAATTATATTCCAAAATTAATCCGAAAGATAAGAAAATATTGTAAAAAGAGAAAGAATAATTTTTTTTTTTTTTTTTTTGGAATTTATTCTTTCAATTTATCTAGATGTCTCATATTTTAACTTGAACATTTTAAATTTTTCGTTAGAATTTCTTCTCCTGTACGGAAATTGCATAGCTAAACTTCTTGCATATTTGAAACATCTGAAATTCTTCCCAATATTATAAATAGTTTTGGATGTTATATTATGTTATATTCCGGTAAATCTTGATAACGTTATGAAATATGATCCGTAAAGAAATGGAAAAGTATAATGTTCACAATTTTATGCTTTAAACAGAAATGGAAAATTGCATAATTTCGGAATTGCCTAATTTTTTCCCAGCAAATTTTATCAATTCCGAAAAATGAATCAACAATTTTAGTCAAATACAGCAAATATTGCACAAATAAGAAATATACTTGCAGTATGTACACATACACACACACATATTGAAGCATTTCGAAAATTCCCATCCTATCCTAGAAATTTTCCGCAGTTTTCCTTTTTTAGTTCCATTCTAAATGAAGGGAAATGAAATATGAGAAGAGTGAATTGATGAAATTTTGATTCATGAAATTCACTTTTTAGATTTAGATAATATTTTCCATTTTTTATAGTCATCAACCAAAGATTTTCGAATCTGATATATGATTGGGTTTTAAATTGTGAGAATAATCCAGTGAAGGGATTTTTGGAGGCATTCTGAAATCTTCAACGAATTTCTTAAAATTAATTTCGATGAAATTATTACCCGACCAAATTGAAACTGAATACAGTGATACATTCCGGTGAAATTAGGGTGGGCAGTGGAATTTGTAAGGAATTATTTGAAAGTTCATATGAGAAAATGAAATGTCCGAGAAATTTGCTGGAATAAAATTACCGGATGATTTTTTGGTCTGTACAGATTAGAAATTACAAATGACATACTTTTGATTTTATCAAGATATATCTTTTTTCTTTTAAATCAAGACATTCAAGCATAATAAAATTCCTAAAATGCAGCAAAAAATTAGAGATTTTACTGTCCATACAAGGACATTATCTAGAAGGAAATAATTTAGGGAGAAAAATTTCAAAACGAAGAACTAAAGTATGCATGATGGATATTAGATTTCTATGCCTATGGAAACAAATTTATCAGATCAAAAGGATAGCAGAGGATGGTTTCAAATCCCTTCCTTAATTAAGAATTACAAATTTCTACTCGAAATTAAAATTTGCTTAAAATTATTATGAATATGCAAAGATATATATATATATAGATTTAGACTTAGTGGTATATATATATATATATATATATATATATTTATATATATATATATGATGGAGCAAATAAAATTTGCAAATAGGATTACTAATGAGGTAATCTGAGGAAAGTTTTAGACAAAAAAAAAAATGTTTGATTTTTTATGTTATATATAACGGAATTAATAGAGAGTGGAAATTATTAACTGCTAGACTTTTAGTTATGTAACAGTTATCAAAATTTTAAAATATCTTGTAAACTGTTTGGACTTTCTCGTTGACTTGAAATTTTCGAGCTTATATTTAAGCAATAAAGTTCTAAATTTGCATTATATGATATCAACAAAACTCCAAGAATAATATAATTGTAATTGTAATATTAATAGTAATTTGCAGTATTCAGAATTATAATGGGAGTATAATATTAACAACAATAATTACGATGGTGACAATAAAATACTAAATTTGATGACATTATTAATGAATGCTGTTTACGATGAAAAAAAAAATTCAAATGATAATGCCAACAGCGTTTTGCAAAATGCTGAAAAATATTAAATTCCTTTTTTTTTTTTTTTTTTTTGCTATTTAAATTAGTTCTATTCAATGCTGTGATCTTTCTTTAATCCAGCTGTTTTTAAGGATCAAATTTTATGCGACGTAAATTTTTACAATTTTTTTTAAAAGAATTTTCAAAATCTTTTATTATTAAAAATTCGAGCATGTCAAAAATTTTTAAGATTCTTTAGATTACTGTTCTGTGATCGAATTATTATTCTTTACAAACAGTTCCTTAGAGATCAATCCGAAACAAAAAGCAATGATCAGATCTCATGATCAAAAACAAACAATTCCTGGGATATCAAATTGGCTTAACAAGTACAAAAATAATTGATGCAGAAAACAGAAACGGATTCGTTATATGCTATGGTTTGAAGTAATTTCTGAATTTTTCGGAAGGACGAAATTTATCAATTTTTTAATTCCACATGAGACATAATATTTTACTATTTTACAACAAATGCCTTACACAATCATATCCTGAAAGAGTAAAAAGAATAAATGATCATCAGTAATGGTAATGACTAATAATACTCTCGATTGATGACATCAACCATTACGACCGACAATATCCTAATATATTAAATCAGCATTATCCGCATGTCATTCATCCATCAAGCTTCTACTAATTATTGGGATTATCCGGAAACTGCATTTAAAATGTAATATTGAAACTAAATGGTTTAAAAAAAAAGAAAAACCTTTTAAACTATTTAGTTTTAACATTATTTTTTGTAAAGCAAAAAAAAGAGCTCTAATATACTGCTAAAATTTCTGTAATCATAAATATAACTAAATTAAAATTTTGAATCTTAGCCTTTCTAAATAAGGCTCCAAGAGTTGTTCTATTTTTTCGTTATTTATATATAATTTATGAATGAGTTTGTATGGTGTGAAATTCAAGCAATTTAGTCCAAACTATCTAAGCTAAAATGCATCATATGATTAGTGATAATATTGTTTTGTTGATACTAATCAAATAATTTGATGATTTATTCAAACTAAGTTTTTATCTCATGAATTTGAGACCATTTAATATTCATTAAAATACGAGAAAATTTCAATTGCTCTAGAAATGATAATATTATTCACATCGAGTCTATCTGTGTAACTGTTTTATGCAACTGAACCTTAATTGGATAATTTGCATATTCATGATGTATGAACGATATCAATTAAATACAATGATATATTTTGCATGCTGAAATTTACAATTAAAAGCAAAATCGAAGTTATAGTTCACCCTAATGATAACAGAAACCGTGTTGTTTTTTATCATTGTTATAGTACATTATTGCCAAATACTGATGACGAATCTGAGATATAAATAGGTTTATTAGAATAAGAAATGGGTGTGGGAGATGAGAATATGGTTCATCTTGAAAATTCATGAATACTGTATTCAACCTAAATATGAGGTAAGCCTAATCATAATCCGATTTAACACTATCCCACTTCAACCGATGACTAAGCAGGAATGAATGCTTTTAGGCCTTAGCTTTTTATGTCAAGTAAAAGTAACCTTCCAAGAGTGCCCGATATTCTGTTGAGTCTGATGCAAATTTGATTAGGAAAGGATTTTACAAAGGATTTTACACACTAGATGCATTCGAAAATTCAAATTTACTTAACCATTAATTATCCAAATGGTATTAGTAGTCATTTAAACTACAAAATTTTTTCATAGAAGTGCAAGATAACCCAAAGATCATTTCTCAGATATCATTTTAATCACACAGATATGCCTATTCTTTGCCTTGAATTCATGGAACACAGCCTGCACGCCCATAATTTTTGATTTTTAAAACCACGGAAATATCATTCAATTTAGGATCAAAGGAAAAAATACAAGTTTACGTGAGTAGATCACGTTTTTCTTGTATGATTGTGAAGTGATACATTAAGTAACTTTATTTCTTAATTCGATCTATCATGGCTAACTTTTATCTCTTCATTAGCAAACAGTTTTCGTCATTAATCTTAAAATGATATTTAGTAAACTGAAATTTAATGCATCTAAAATTGAAAATCAATTAAAATTTAGGTTTCTCCAAAAATAATACTTTATTTATCCAGCAATGGAATTTGATATAGATGAGTTTGTTGTGTAATGAAATTTTTGTTATAACAGATTTTATTCACAGTAACTATGTTACATAATGAATTGACGAATATCGATAATACAACCAATATTTTTTTTTGTTAATTAGGAAAGTTATCTGCGGGTTATTGATATTGCGAATTGATGGAGTTTGATAACGTTTGGAAAGCACTGTTTGTTCAATACCGATCAGATCAAAGGAATGAATGCCCCAAATTTAACAGATAACAACCTTTTTTATAGTGAACTTGTTGTTTACTCCATGTCACCATTTACAAAAATATCAACTTAAAACGCAAAACGAGATAATTTACAACGTGTTAGTTTTAGTACAAAAGGATTATGTTCTCTATTTGTCAATTACAGCATAATTTACAACATTTTAGTATAGTGCAAAGGGAGTTGTTTACTCCATGTCACCATATCACAACACAATTTACATAAGTTAATTATGGCGTAAAAGTCAAAAATTTCCTTATACCAAGATATTTCTATAATACACAGATTTTCAATTAATTCTTCACTATCAGCTTTGTGTCGAATTTTCATCCGGACGGAATGCTTACTCCATTCTTGCGCACTTTTCCATCGTGACAATATTTTGAAATGAAAATGCGATTTATCAAACGCAACATCTTTTCAAAAAGTGGTGGTGCAGCGATTAAAAAGGAGATCAATATACAGTAATGCATAATATTCACAAGAATTAAAACCCGAAATTGATATACACCAGTAGATAATTGTTACAACAATCGTACAGGAGTGAAACGGAGATTAATATACTATAATGCATAGCATTCACATGAAATGAAACAGAGATGCAATTACAGTAACGCATAATTGTTGAAAATTTTCACGAAAGAAGAATTTTTTTTCTTAAAAATTTCAAAATCATTGCTTGACACATAATATAAGTCGTAAAAATTTATAAAAATATAAATGCTACATAAAAATTTTTAAATTCTCTGTAAAGTGAGAAAATGCATAATTGATTGACAATGTTGCTAGCCATAAAAACAGCTAAATTAGTTTGCCAATAATTAATAAACTTGTGATTATATCAAACGAAATAAACTAACCGTCAGTTTTATATATCGCTTCAAAAAGAACCGGCAGGTAATCATTGCAGACATGACATATAAAATAATCCAGGTGTTTTTATGACCTTTTTTTACAAAATTAAGCAGGCTCTAAAGATTATTTGTGCGTTTAAAATAAAATCAACAGAACTGATAAAAGAATAGTTATCATGTAAAACTTATCCTCTTCAATTGATTGATTGATTTTAGTGTAAGCATTAAGCTAGCTACACAAATCCTTATTTTGATCATGACCAAAGCAAATTATTCAACAAAGATTTGTTGCGAATCAATTTTCAGCCTCTCGGTTTTCGTTTCACAATGAAAATAAAAAAAGGAAATTGCTGATCTGTATCAATAAATTATTTCTAAAATCGTCCCTTTTATTTCATTTTCATTCTTTAATTTTCATTTAACGATTTTTTCTTTTAAATGAACTTCTATTGATTCATAAGTTTACGCAAATTGCTTATGAACGCAAGAAAGAGAGAGAGAAAGAGCGAGAGGGAAAGAGGGAGAGAGGGACAATGTATACGAAGAAATACCTTTCATCAATTTTAAAATATGTTTTCATAAATGTTATCAAAATAGCCAAGAAATTTTGATAAGCCGAATATATTATTGCATGCAAACGCTACATGGAATATCATTGGAAATTTTCCAAAACAAAGAAGAAATTATTGTTTTTTCTACTTTAGTTCATCGTTATATGCTTTCCATCATATCAAGTAATTTTAAAATCATTCCTTTCTATTATAATTATGCGAAGATAGAAGTTATGATGCGACAGTTGCATGAATCAAAATGAATCCAATCAACTAGATTATACTGCATGTTCATTTTTTTTTTTAAACCTTAGTTATCTTGCTTCCTAATTACAATATTTACATCCATTAAGCTAACAAGTAGAAATTTAACGAGGAAAAATTTTTTTCTATCCATAATATGCCATTCCACCATCTCTTTCTTCGGTAGATTACTCGGATGAAAATTGTTGGTCCGTCAAGGATCATTTGTAACAATGTTTGAAAATCATTATCGAGGGAGAGAAAATAATAACATTCTCATAATTACACAACAAATTATCAATCCCTCACTACGACGAAACAACTATAATTTATAAAACATTTTCATCTCTTCTGCTCGGAATGTCAAAATTAATAATACCATCTGGCATGAAGCTATTTGTTATACGGATTTAAAGAAAATGTTTATACAAGCACCACAACAGCACTTATTTACTCCAAGAAATTATCGATTAGTTCCGCTAATACTAAAATTAGCAATTTGGTGACGGTAAAACACCAACTGCAATATATGCATATTTGAAAACTTATTATTAAGAAGCTAATTAGGCTATATTCTGTTGGATTTAGAAAAAAAAATTGGGCAACAGAAAGGGCAAATTTGTTTCTCGATGAATAAAAAGAATGCCCATCGGATGATTGAAGATATTGATAAAACAGAAGAGTTAGAACTATGACGCTTCTAATTATCGGAAAAAAGAAATTTCAGTAATGACTAAAGCTTTTAATTTTAACAAATTAGTATCGAGAAATATTAGAAGAGTTAATCAAACGATTAGACGAGTTATCAATCGATCGATGAATGCATTCCATGATACTAATTAAGGAATATTACAAAAGTTAAGCAAATGATTGGATTTGTTATCAATTATTGTTTGCTAAACTCTTGTACACTTGCAGTATTTTATATTTTGATCGTTTCACAACTTGATTTTATAATGATCACATGTATAAATGTAAAAGGTTTTTTTTTTTTTTTTTTTTTAACTGAATAACTTGGTCTTGTAAATAATGGTTTGAATTTTTGTTTAAATCAGAAATATGCGGATGATAATTGATAACTGAAAATTGTGCAGTCTGTAATTGAAAAAGATATCATATCATAAGTTAGAAGAAATAATACGTAGAAAGAGTATTGGTCGGATTTCAACGGATGATATATGTTAAAGTGTATTAATCTGGTTACGTCACTTTTTTTAGCGTTTATTTTCACGTTTAGTTCTGTTTTTTAATGTTAAAATTAATCATTGTAAAGATTTATTTTATACATATTTATTTGAATTAAATAATACTGCTGCGCTTGCTTGCTTAAAACATAAAAATATTCAGAGATCTGTTGACAGATTTTTTGGTGAAATGTCATCAAACTTTCTCTTCCACGACAGTTGGATATTAATGAAAAAATTATAATGTTATAATAGCAATCATTCGTGTAAGTTCAAATTTTGAAATTTTATGTAAGTAATATAATTACTTGCAGACATACTTAGTATTAAATTATTCCTTGACTATTATAAATATAACAATGAAATGAATGATATAATATGTTCAATATTTTCATTTCTTATATAATCATAAAATGCTATTACTTTTATTTATTAGGCTATTTTGTTTCTAACAATTATTGCCACAAAATTATGTATTCATTATTAGTTTATATAATATTCGAATTTGTTGTCATTAATGTTTGGGATTTGTTTTTTTATTTCCTGATGTGAATAATTTGTGGTAATTTTCCATTTTTTTTTTTCTAAACATAAAAATTATTTTCATTAATATTCGATTGCTACAACATTCTAGAAGAAGTGCAATTTCTCGACAAGCGTTTCATATTTGTTGAAATTAGAACTATTTTTATAAGTAGTTGTATTAGTTGTGGGCTATTTTTTAAAATTGTACTTTCCACAAAAATATAATGGAATAATTTTTGGTGACAATATTTTCTTTTAATAATGAACAGAAAACAATGTTGTACTACGACGTTTTAATTTAACTCGTTCACTTAATATTTAGCTAAATTTGAAATATTTTTCAGATTTGAACAAATGATAAAATGATAAGACACGCATTTTTTCTCCCTTTTTTATTCTTTTTAATCTTCAAATTCGATACAACTCATATCATTATGAATTTGAAATACTTAAAGCTTAGAAATTTAAAATTAAATATTAAATATTGCAATATATTTTTGGAGCCAAAAACTAACGATGAATTTGAGGAAAATGAAACTGCCTGAAATATCATGAAAATTTTGTATTGATAGGTATAAATGGATGAAAAATAAACTTATCAGTGTGAAAAAGTTGCAAAGTTTTCGACGTTCAAATTTAAAACTTCCAAATATAAAAAAAGAAAAATCCATCGAATTTTTCTCCCTCAGTTATTTATTGATTACTGCCACATATTTCAAGTTATCTAACTTTCGACATGAGGAACAAACACCATTTAATGCTTTGTTAAACATTAATAATCACGGATAATCGTTATTGATACAGATATTATTATTTCTTCAAAGTATTTCAACAATTATTTACTCATTTTTATGTTTAATTACATTAATTTCTAACTTAAATGGAGTAAAATAAAAAAGTTGAAAGAGATGAGAACGAAAAAATATAGCCATCAAAATTTTTATAAAAAAATAATTAAAAAGCTTCGTCATTCTTAACGATACAAATAGATCAGTCAAATCAAGTATCATTTCACGGGATTTCGCGCATTTTAGCTAATAGTTATATTAATCTTAGCTGCTAATTATCTTTGATAATAGTCATAGCTAAAGATATAGAAACTGGATGAATTTTTGTTTTATTCATGGGAAGTTTTTCATTTATGGCTTAAGCCTTAAGTGTCATTATTTGAATCCATAACGGTGCCAAGTTTCTTATCAATGTAATCTATGCGACAATATTTTTTTTCTTGTTGCTTTCTCAGAAGCTAAAAACTAATTTAGAGCAGTCATATATGGTCTTATAAATGAGAAATATGTTGACAAAGTTTTGACGTCAATGAAGTCACTCAAGATTCACGTGTGTCATTGATATATCAATTCTGCAGCACACAGAGCATGCCTTTCCAGTGATAAAATGTAAACACTAAAACTGGACTTGCAAAAATCGCAAGAGAATTTATGCTATTTTTTCATCTGTATAACTAACTAATTTAAGCTTCTTTTCATTACACTTGCAAAAGGATTGCTCTTGTGCGACTCTTGCTAATCGATTTTCCATTCGATATCACAGTTTAATATTTATAGGCAAGTTCATGAATGTGATAAAAAATAGCCTAATTGTTATCGTGAAAAGAATCACTAAAACAGCGACAAAAAACTAATTTGTAAATATTGCAAATTGATCAGATAGAATCATTTCTAATTTCATGATTCTTTCATTCGTTCACGTTTACCATTTGTTTTGCAGGTTCGGTAAGAAATCAAATTTATTTTGGTATGAAAATTAGTTTATCCATTGCTCGAGTGTTCATTATATTTCATAATTTAATCTAATACATCGATTAAAATGTACAATTATTTGGCCAATTAAGATAACTTTTCATTTCTTGCCATTTCAATTAATAAAAGTTTTTTTTTTGATCAATATTACTGAATGTATATAAAACATTTTTTCACTATTAAAATTTTATTATAATAAGCTGATAAAAATATTCCTGGCAAAAAGACTATTTCTTATCAAATTCAAATTTCAATTTTAGTTTATAATCGTTGCAATAAGCAAATATTTTAGTTTTTATGCTGCTAAATTTTATATATACATAACATTTTTCTTCGCTGCATTTAAAAAAAAAAAAAAAAATGATGTTTTCTATTCAATTATTAAAATCAATTGTTGCCATCATTGTGAATCTTTTATCAAACATAATATTTAATTTTCAAATATTTTGTCTATTCGAATTCTTATAATCATAAAATATATCGATGAATCATGATATATTCGTGACATTTCTTAATGATGTCATTGTCACTACAATATCGATTGGAAATGAAGACTTTTGAAAACTAATATGAGTAGAAAAGTTTTGTAGAAAGAAGGGTAGAGGAAATCTAATACTTCTTAACGAACAAAAGTGTTTTCAAGAAAAAGTAAAAAAAAAAGCTGAGTGTCATGAGCAAATATTTCGTATTAATAGACAAATATCTCAACATATCATATAAAATAAAATGCCAGTTTTATTAATTTTATTTCTGACAAAAATAATTATTGTGATTATATTATAAATTAAATAATATTTTCCAATTAAGATTTTAATATAAACGGCATTTTTTATAATTTTCTAAATTTAATTTAATTTTTTATTTTTCTTTTATCGCTGATTGACAATTTTTGTGTCGCAGATCTTCTATGACCGTGACAATTATTGAGAATTCTTCTTTCTTGTTCTGTTGTTCTCGGAACCTCAAACTTGGGTAATTAAACCTTTATTACAAAACATGATAACACGACAATACACTACAAATACAATATCAATACAACCAATTCACCTCGCGGTCGCAAATCCTTTGACAATGAACCTATAGTCAGGACCCTCTTCTTATTTATAGAGGGAGGATCTCGCTAGAATTTGATCACAATAAAGCGCCATTTCTAGCGCCTGAAAGCGCGTTCTTTTTTTGGCGCGTAACCTAGACTACAACAAAAGAATAAAGTAAGCCATTTGACCTATAAACAAAGAAACATTCACATCCGATAAAATTAAAAGTAACAATCATTTGAAAATCAGGAATCACTTATTTTCTTATACTCCTCGCGATTTCAGCGACACTCCGGAGACGAGCGATCTTCTTGACCTTGTTTTCTGCCAGAGATCTCCAAGGGATAGAGATGTCCCACTGCTCTTAATAGTTCGTTTCCATTAGCTGTCCTTACAATTGCTGATGGGCAAATATCATCCTTACCTCTTATGAGTCTATGGACTCTTCCCATTTTCCAAGTATTTCTAGGACAATCTCCTTTCATTAATACTAGCTCATCTAATTCTGGTTCTTGTTGAATTCGGCTGCAAGGTCCTCGGTGTTTACGTTGAGCTCGTTTCCTTAACTCTTCTAAATATTCTCTTCGCCATATTTTCCATAAGTGATCAAGTCTCTTGCTTGTTGTCGTATATTGATGTATCAATTCCTTTGTTTGCAGATTTTCAATGCTGGCTGTTGCATTATCTCTACTGTAATCCTTTTCTTCTATTAACTGTTCTCCATGAGCTGAGCCTGGATGTAAGAAATCCTCAGGTCTTAACACCAGGCCTATCACGAAAAATCATCCTTGCCTGGCTCGTAAAAGAATCCCAATTAATGATGGTAACATAACTGGTCCTTATACAAACATTCATTTAGCGATGGGTCTTGATTCGTCTTTGCTGATGCGTCGAATACTACTCTTAGCTTCGTGGTGGATTTCTGAGGTGTCAATACCGCTTGATGAGGTAGTTAAGATATTCTCATGTTTCATTCTGGTTCCCTACCTTTTCTATAACTCCTTCTTCTAATAAATTTTTGAAATATTCATCGTAATGTTCCAATAATTCTGGGGATTTCTTTAATCTTCGTATAGTAGATCGTAGTCGTCCTTGTGCCAGTCCATATCCCTTTGCTGGTGAGATCTCTTGGTTCTTCCATGGCTAGCCCACAACACATTTTCCTTCACTAATCACTTTAAGCGATTTTTGAAATGCTTCTAATGCCCTATCATCCTGGTATTCTGTCATTAAATCTTTGATTCCAATTGTTTCTAATTTCCACATTTGTTCAATCTGATACATTTGTAATTGCGATTCCTTTTTTGTTATGTTTGCAATTGTTTTAATTTTATCACTTCTATATTATCTTGTCTCATCTTTCGTGTACCATCATTAACCACTCCTACTTCTGTTTCCATAACTATTTCTCCTGGTGATTGCTTCATGGAATTACAGATGATTAAATCTGCAATTCCTTCCACGCCTAGTAATACGTCTGGCTTTCCCCACTTTCCTTTTTCAAGCTTTTTATTTCCATTGTTTACCAAATATGGTACAAGTTTGAGTATTGAATCGACAATATACGCTTGAATATTTTTCACATTTCCATTCAACGTCTGAACTCCGAAAGTTACTTTTCGGCTTTCACACTTCCTTGTGCCCACCATTCCTGTTATTAACATTCCTACCTTTGGAGATGTTCGTCTCAATTTCAATTAGTTTACAACTGATTCAATCACTTCCTGTGTCAAAGAAAATTAAAGCCTTTATCGTATTTCCTGGTTCCTTTGGATTAATTAGTTTTACTTCTTTGCACATCATATACGTTTTCCGGAAGTCATCATCCACCATCGTGGCTGCTACAGTCTTAGGAATTTCTTTCATTTGTTCACCAATTTGATAATCCTTACTTCACTTTGTACCGTTTCTTACAGAGAGCACTATTGTGTTCAGATCCGCAGTAAAAACATTTCAATTTCCTCGTGCAAGTCTGTTGTGAGTGACCTTTTTTCATACATAGTTCGCAAAGTCCCAATTCCTTCAACTTTTCCAATCTTTCTTTCACAATCGGATATATCTCACATTTGTCATTCTAATGATCACCGTTGCAGAAAACGCAAGGTAATCTCTTCTTTCTTTCTTCATGTTGATTTATATAACTTTGTCCATGGCGAGTTTTGGCTCCTGTCGCAAAAGTGGTCATTCGTTTTATCTCTTGAGAATTAGATTTGCACTTGGCATTCTGGGAGCTAAATGTAGATGGGTGCCGCATATTCTTCTGTCTCTCCATTTGCTGCATCTGTTTTGTGACTTCTAGAATATCTGTAACCTTTATATATTCTTTCAAGAATGTTATTGTATCTTGCATCGTCCATTCAGGTTTCCTCAACTTCTCTTTTATCAAGTTTCTTAGATAATCCGGCAATTTTCCCGTTATGGTAGTCCATAGCTGATTTGTTTCTAAGTTCTCTACTAATTCTTTCAGTTGAGAAAGGATGTTCAATAGTTCCCTTAATAATCCGACCACATTTCTGTTTGATCTGTCCAATTTCTGTAACATAGTATATAACTCCATGATTCTTCTTTGTTTGTCTCCATATCGCTCCTTCAAATTCTTCATAGCTAGTGCATGATTTTCTTCACTGATAGCTAAATCGCTTATATGTTCTAACGCCTCTCCTTTCAAACATCCGAGCAGGTGCGCAAATTTTTTAGTAGCTGTCATGTCTTCTCTTTTATCAATTGCCTCTTCGAATTGCGTTATAAACAGACCCCAAAGTTTTGGATTTCCATCGGATCCTACAGTCTTTAATTCTAGAGGTTTACTTGTCGCGACCAATTTCTCAATCAATTCAGTTAAGGGCCTTCCTTCGCTTTCTCTTACACTTAATTTTGCGTTTGATCCTTCATTTCTTGATTCTTTTCATTCAATAGATGGATCCGGTCTATTTCTTCAGTTAGAAAATCTCGAACATAATACATTTTGTGACAGCTACTAAACAAGCATTCTTCTGTGTTCAAGTATGATTCATATAAATCGAATTCATAATCCTCATCCTTGTTTTCAACAGAATGTTATGCTTCTTTCCATTATTTTTCTAACTCATTTGCTTTAGAGATGATTCTTTCAATTATTTTCAGGTGTCCATTCATGAGCATTCTTTTTCTTTCCAATGATATCGACTTCGACTTGCTCTCCTCATTTGATTCTTCTTGTGTTTCTTCTGCACAGATATTTTCTGCCTTTTCCAATACAAGCTTAACTTCTGACGCAAGCTTGTTTAAATTCATTCTAATAAGGTAGGATATTGACTTCCTATCCTTCTTTCTCATACTTCTAGATTGGACACTTTCACTTTCTGTCATCTCTCTTTTAACCAAATAAGTTACTCACTTGCCTTTTCTTTTCTCTTGATCACCTCACTTTCAAGTTCTGTTTTGAGTTGATCAGAATAAGACTTTACTTCTTCGTCGTTCGTTTCTTTCTTAAGATATCCTTAGGTCGCTTGTTTTGAATCTGGTTGGCTGGACCAAAATTGTCGCAAATCTTCTATGACCGTGACAATTATTGAGAATTCTTCTTTCTTGTTCTGTTGTTTTCGAAACCTCAAACTTGGGTAATTAAACCTTTATTACAAAACATGATAACACGACAATACACTACAAATACAATATCAATACAACCAATTCACCTCGCGGTTGCAAATCCTTTGACAATGAACCTATAGTCAGGACCCTCTTCTTATTTATAGAGGGAGGATCTCGCTAGAATTTGATCACAATAAAGCCCCATTTTTAGCGCCTGAGAGCGCGTCCTTTTTTTGGCGCGTAACCTAGACTACAACAAAAGAATAAAGTAAGCCATTTGATCTATAAACAAAGAAACATTCACATCCGATAAAATTAACAATCATTTGAAAATCAGGAATCACTTATTTTCTTATACTCCTCGCGATTTCAGCGACTTTTGCATTAATAAAATGGCATTGCATTAATTCTAATTTTTGAAGATGTTAGGTGTTGTCAAATACATATATATATATATAGGGGACAAAATCGTTGTAATGTTAAGTAAGTGAAATATTTGCTATCCCAAGTAAATATATTTGTTAATGTGCTTCACCAATCGGAATTCAATTTTCAATTTTGATCGGTTTTTCTTTTTCTGTAAAGCAAAGATGAATATCATTTTTGGCTTCTATTTATAATTTTTTGTTATTGAAATAATCAAGTTTCAATTCAATTAGGCTTAATTTAGTCGCAAAATTCCAATTTTCTTCAATCTTTTTTGCAAATTTGACAGATTTTATATGATCCGGAGTAGTTTCTTTATTGTCGATGCTCATTTTTTTTCCTCCTTTTCTTTTTTTTTTTTTTTTTTTTGGATCAATTCTAACAGGCTAATAAAGTATCTTAACAACAATCTTCATCCATATTTCTGGTCTAATTATGTTTTCAACAATTCAGAAATGCGTGATAGCAACCAAATAATATAATAGTTTGTGATATTCTCGAACACCTTTTTTTTTTTTTTTTTTTTGGTATGAGAAGATTTGCAACAAATTGTTCGATGAGTACTTTCACCAGAAAGAAATTTCCAAATTTCGGAACTTTTTATCTTTCTGCTTTTTCAGGAGACTTTTTGTCGTCGTTCTTTTGACGAACGATATTTTTTACATCATTAATCGGCATTACCAAAGGTTATCTCTTTGTCAGTGCCGATTAATGACGTGAAACTCATTCCTGTATAATTATAGCTTAGGAAAGAAAGAGATCAATGAATTTTGATCGGTGATTTGATGTTTGCTCGATTATTTACGCAATCCCCCGCTCCATACTTCGATAATACACGCCACAGTTGTTCTGAGAAGCTATAACCCTTCGTAACGTTATTTCATACATCGGCAACCTTTACAAGTATTTTCTTCACCGATGCTTTTGCAGTTTTTGGTTTTAAGTCGAGAAATGAATGTACAATGTACCCCATATTCCTCGCACCTTTTTATTACAACTATTCCATTAAATTAATCTCTGCCTTATCTTTTTCAATTGATATCGCGAATAATGATCGTGATTTCTTGTTTAAATTAAATTCATTCAACTGATAAATTAGGAAAAAAAAAAAAAAGAAAACCATACAAACACATTATTTTTATTTTTTGACTTTTGAACTTCTTTCTTATCAATAAATGAAAATTTTCCACTATGAGTATCTCAACACAGGTAAACAGCCACAACTATTCTTTGCTCTTTTAGAATATTTTCATCATTGGATAATTTGAAAATCGATTGAAAAATGAATGAAATGTCATAGTCAAAATGTTATCAACTTGACAACTTTTTTTTTTTTTTTTTTTTTTTTTTTTTTTGAATTTTTCGGGCCGAACCGTGTCGTATAGTAATGGGCGGTCATAGCGCGATTAAGGAAAAAATTCTGGATCAGTTAAGGATTATTTCATTGTTTACCTTTTATCTTTCCGTTTTTCTTTACATCGATGAGGAATATATGTGAGCGAAATTCATTGCATATTTACCATTTTAAAACAGTTCCTGTTCACATATTTTTTTCGAAATGAAATTTTATCGGAATTTTCGGTAAATGAAGTATTCCATAGTTTTCCATATATTTCCGTTATATTATGAATGAACTTTCACAAACTTTATCTAGAATCTCCAATTGCATCTAGAAATCGTCGCAATTGGAATCAGTGTACTGGAATATTTTTAGTAATTTCAGAAAAAAAAAAATTAAATGTTAAGAATTCCCAGTTTGATCTGTGAATCGCTAGAATAGTTATCCTTCTACTTATGTTGTAAGATATGTACACGTAAGTCATCGATTGGGAACCAGTAGAAATGCTTACGTAAGAGATCATATGAGCTTTTCGTGATTTTTACTCTTCGCGTTATCTGTTATTTGTTGTAGTTGTTTGTAATACTATGGTATCATTTGCCATCATTTATTGTGACTGCAGTATTATCAATTATTATAATTTCTTGAAGATAAATCCAAGCGTATGCTGTGTTGATGATTATTTAGAATGAAAGGCGAAAACTCAATGATGACTTGGCTATACTTTCGTAGTGCCGTTGTCAAGAAGAAGTTAGTTTATTTAAGTCTCATTTAGTAATTAAAAGTAATTTATTTTTAGCATTAATTCAAATTTGAAATCAATTTTAAGTTTTGAAACTAATCTTTAAGGGAATAAATTTTCCATTTATAATTTTTAACATAAATTATGAAGAAATTATTTCGGTTTTATTTATTTATTTTTTCTTGAGCTTTATTTCTTTGATGAAATATTGAAATCTGCTGTGTTTTAGCTCCGTCTGTTAATTCTTTTAATTACAGATTTTTCTAATGTAATGGGGCAATGGTTTTACGAAAAGAATCGGACGCTGATAGCTTACACAGCTATGTTTCTTCTATCTACCGGAGTGATATGTCTAGAACTGTGTCCTGAACAGTGCCATTGTCTTGATACCCATATCGATTGTAGTCGTCGAGGTTTAACCGATGTTCCGTTTCCACTACCGTCGTGGGTGACCACACTGTATAAATATTACAGTTTTAATTTAAACTTTTTAAAATTCTAAATGGAATTTCATAAGGAATTCTTCCTATATAGATTTGAATAAATTGGCAAATTTAATTCTCAAGAAAAAGTTCAGGGGTTTACGATTATATTATGATGCATGTGACCCTTGTGTTTCCAGATATTGAAAAGCTTTCAAAGTGACGGTTTAGTATGGATAGAAGGGTTGAGAAACTCAGCAAAAAGCAGAAAAGTTATTAGAAAGAGTGAAATCCTTGTATAAGTCGATTAGTCATAATATCAGATTAAATATCGGGAATAAGTAATTAGTTATACAATTTCTCGGTCGCTTGATTCGAACGTGTTTTCATTGGAAATACTAATTTTATATCAGTTAAAACAATTCGATTATATTAGGTATTATATTAGCATCAAATCAGTGAGTATTATGTCAGTCGTGCATTATTAAGAAACATAAATTTTCTTTTTTTGAATATCAGACGAGTTAAAGGTGATATGACGTATATTTTTGTTATTTGATATAAGCCATCCATTTTCTCGGCTTGAAATTATACCTCTGGAACTGTATTTTTGGAAAAGTGGATTGGATGATAAGATAATGCATTCCATGGAATAATATTGTTTTAAAACAGTCTGATCACTGTATAATGTTTATTCGTGTTTTGCTTTTATAGGGAACTGCAAGGAAATTCCATCGAAAAAATCTTGCCTACTGCTTTCGTTGGATTGGGCAGTCTTGTCTCTCTGTAAATTTTGATGCATTATAGTAATAATATTAGTAATATAAAGTTCAGTGTTATTTAGCACAAGAATAAATTTTAAAAAAGCTTGCTTTTTCTGTCTATAGTCCGAAAATTGACTGTATCTTTTTTTTTCCTTTTGATTATCAAAGGACTTAATGATTAATCTTCATTACTGTTGTCTAATTTTTAGCAGTTTCACGTTTATTGAAGTGAATTTTTCTTGTATTTTTAGGGATCTTAGCGGGAATCAGATTGGTGGTTTTTCACGTCTTGTTTTCGCCCATACTCCTCAGCTTGAAGCGCTGTATGTATTTTCTTTCTTTATATTCCAAGCTACACATTATATTATTTTAACCTAACCTATTTACTTCCTCTCAGTATGAAAGTTCTCAAAACTGCAAGTATTCGCAGAATGTATTGCCATTTCTTAGCTGGCGAAGATTAAACAACTCAAGCAACGAACAATTTAATTAGTGAAATAGGTAATAGATTACTTATGACTGACTGATGCCCAAATGAGTTTTACTTGTAGTTGCGTCTTGTTACAATGACGGTTGAACTTGTTTTCATACTTTATCAGCATTTATTCTGTTCTGTTCCTTTATGTCATTTTATATAATTTGATTTAAAATCTTCAAATACTTTCCAGCTTACTTCGAAAGAATCGACTAACTTCGATTCCGCTTGGAATTGAATCGTTGGCAAATTTGCGTAAACTTGATCTGTAAGTTTTATTGACTTTCTCTGTCTATGAAACAACCTTTTCTATTTAGGCGTACTTTCACTGGAAGTACCCTTATCAAGAAATAATAGGAAAAATGAATTCAACTGAAATTTTTTAGCAAAGCGAATAATATTTCGCAAGTTACGACCATTGATGTATCACGGATCGCGAAGATTGACGTAGTCGACTTGAGTCGTAATATTATACGTGATTTTCCACGTTTGCATATGTTACAAGTTGCTGATGCAAAAGTTACAAAACTGTATGGGTTTAAATTTTTGTGAAATTTTCCCTCACGCTGTTATTTTGGAATATTTCCTTAACGAATAAAGGATACATCCTTCAGTTTCAAATTTAAAGTTTTTCACAATTTTTGTCGTTTTACTCAAGTTCTTTCTGTGCATGTTATTTCCTTATAGAGATCTCAGTAATAACCTATTGACAACATTACGCTCCGATATGTTTATGATGCTGCAATCACTTCGAATTTTGAAATTATCACGTAATAAAATTGAAACTATCGAAAAAAATGCTTTCCAAGGATTATTTGCACTTCGGTTATTGTAAGTAAACATTTAAATAAATTTTTGATTTCATATTCTTTGAATGCATAAATATCACAATGATCTTACTTTTTCTTAAAATTAACAAATTTTCCAAAATGCAAGTGATGATAAAATGGCAATTTTGAGCTTGTAATTTTAATTTTAAAATGTTTCATTTCATATTATTGAAATGTGCAAAAAATTCGTGTCAGTTATGTTCAAGGAAAACTCGCATTAATTATGATTAATTTTTCGTTTGGAGTTTACTTTTCTTTTTGTTAAAAAAAGTTCTCTTTTTTACTCTCTGTTTTGTTCAACAAATGAAGTATTTTTAGAGACCTCAGTCGTAATCGTTTCTCAGTTTTGCATGCAATGACATTCAGTTCGTTAACATCTCTTCAAAATTTATCACTGGCTCGAAATTTATTGGGTGCACTTGAGGATGGAACATTCTGGGGTTTGGAACAGCTTCAGAGGTTGAATATTGCCGAAAATCAATTGAAAGCAATCACTGGTGGATGGCTGTATGGGATGCATTCGCTCTCAACTCTGTATGTTTTACTTTAAATTTATGCATAATATAAATTCGTTTCTTTAGCTTTAAATTTCCATGGATTTTAATTTGTGAGATTCTGACATCAATCATTTCCCAAAATATTAGAATTTTTCTAGTGATCTGAGCTCAAATGACGTCGCATGGATAGATTCATCGGCTTGGTCTCTCTGCTCGACTCTTCAGTGGCTAGATTTATCTTCGAATCGTCTTCGTACGCTTCCCTCATTGCTTTTTAAGAAGCTTTCACGTCTAGAGTATCTTTCATTAGCAGATAACCAAATCGATACGATCCATCGAAATGCGATGCATGATTTGGATAGATTAAATTATCTGTTAGTTTATATTTTATTCAGGCATTTACTCAGTTAATTTTATGCAATCCAGGAAAATCTGTTTTTTCGAAAATTTGGGCGAATTTTTTGTTCAGTTTGCTATTTCGTCACACAACCTTAACCTGTTCATTAAATAATATTTCCAGCGATCTTTCTGGAAATGGATTAGCAATATGCGTTGAAGATGAATCAATCCTTGCAAATACCTCTCTACCAGCATTGCGAACTCTCAAATTTGCTTCTAATCGAGTTCGAACGATTCCAGCACGTGCATTTGAGAATTTCCCAGCATTACAAAATCTGGATTTGACGGATAATCCTATTGCCAGCGTGCAGAATGGTGCATTTGAATCACTGCATTTAAGACGACTGTAAGTGAATTTATAAATGAGATGAGCAATGTAATTCCATGGAATTATTAGCAATATTCGATTCAAGAAAAACTTTATTTTTCTTTCTTCGAGGTTATTGTTTGAATTACAGCTTTATCAATACGTCATCTCTTATTTGTGATTGTGAGCTAAAATGGTTTTCTCATTGGCTATTTTTGTCCAACCTGGATCGCAAAACCGTGACAATGTTGTGTTCCTATCCGATAGCATTACGTGGTATTGATATTGCTGTGATTGATGATGCAAATCTAACATGTGGTATGGTTTGAAAATGAAAATTTGTTATATTTCATTTTTTGAACTTGGTTTCTAGTTCTGTTTCTCTTCATGTTCATTTAATTTAAATTGTTATCCTTGAAATTCGATGATCTAAGAATGAAATATCTTTCAGTTGATGATTCACCTCGTCCTCGATTACTGAATCATCCAAACACATTAGTGAAAACGTTGCTAGGAAATAGTGTCAAATTAAATTGTACTGGCTATGGTGCAGCACCATTGGATATAAAATGGAAGGTTATTCGTGATGGACGGTTTCGCCTATTATCGCATGATGCAACAACCATTTTCTTTTATAATCATTCATCGACCATAAATAGTAAGTTTTGTAATCACTTTTTTTTTTTAATTTCCGTGAAAAAGACTTGAATAAAGTAATTTAATACAAATTCCAGGCACGGTTACTGGACTTGCAATGGAATATCTTTTTAGTGAACTGCAACTTAGTGACATCGATTTTAGTGATCAAGCAGAATATCAGTGCATTGTACGAAATCATTACGGCTCGGCATATTCTTTGAAGTAAAAGTTTGAATTTTATGTGGTTTCGTTCGTGCATCAATAACTCAGTGGATGAAAAACATTCATTCTATCAAAGCCAGAAGTAGCTATGACCGCTAATTTTCTTTCACTTAATAATTTTCTTCCGTTTAGAGTGAAGTTAATGGTCTTGCAAAAACCGCGAATTGATTATTCACCAACAAATATATCGATTGTTCGTGGTGGTAGCGCTAGATTAAGATGTACTGCTCGAGGTAATCTTTTTTTGTAACTTTTTTTTCTTTACAAAGTGTGGAGTAATCTGCATATTTTCAAATACTCTTTGCGAGATGTTTTTGTAGTTTTTAAGTTGACTTATAGCGTTTTTGTCGGATTCGTCTTGAATTTGAAAAAAAAATTAGAAACTTGAAGTTGCTGAAGTAGTAAAGGCTCCTTTTTTGTTCCTTGCTCTCCCTTCTCCCTTTCCCCTTAATTTTTGTCCGTCCCTCGACTTTAGCTAACTTTAATAAAATAACTGCATGTTGTTTCCTACCAATTTATATTTGAAGTTTCCTTAATGATTTTACATTATTGAAATGATAACAGTCCATGTTAAATATTTGTGCCTGTATTCAAGTTTAGACTCCCTTGTTCCTGTTTTTTTTTTCAGGCGTTCCAACACCAATCATTAAATGGATGAAAGATGGTGGCGATTCATTTCCAGCTGCTGTAGAAAGACGCTTACACGTGAAAGCAAATGATGACAATTTATATGTCGTCAATGTGTCGTTAGCAGATACGGGTATTTATACGTGTCGTGTGAGTAATGAGGCCGGACATGTGGAAAGTTCGGCACACGTCCTTGTTTATGGTAATTTGCACTGGCATAAAATTGAATTTTTTGTTTAATTTAATTTCGATTTCAGTACAAGTTTCGGTTTTTTTTTCTTTTGATATTTGAACTTTTCTATGTTGTATCATCAATCGAACTATTATATTCCAAAATTTGCATATCAGATAACAAAGTTTGGCCGCAACTTGAGGATCGTAAGGTACATTCTGGAGCTACGGTGATTTTCAATTGCTCCGTCAGTGAGCAGTTTCATGTATCAGTGCGATGGTTACGTGATGGTCGTTTAATTGACCCTAATACAGCTCCTTCACGTCTCTCTTTTAAAGCTGGCAATCAATTACTGGTCCTAAGTGAAGTAAGCTAAGTTTTAATTTAAATTTAAATCTCTTTTGTATATGTCTTGATTTTGTAAGCAGTTTTTATTTTCTCAAATTTTAAAACTATTTCCTCAAACTTTCTAGTTCTGTGACTTAATTTCAGGCACGAGCTTCAGACAGTGGCGTTTATGGATGTGAATTTAAAGTAGGCAATGAAGTACTTTCACGGGTATCCTCGACATTAGTTGTTGAAATCGGTGCTGAAGAGGACTGGAATAAGAGACGTGAAGATATTGATAAAATCCCGGTTGATAAAAATTTGCAGTATTCAGTTGCTATTTGTGCTGTCACTTTGGTTGTGTTGGCTGCTGGAGTATGCTTTATAATTTTCGTCATGGGAAAGCGAAAAGAGTCGAGGCAATATTCTTCTGTAAAGGTTGGCGAATTCGTCCATGTTAATTGTAAACATTTCATTTGTAATAAATTACTTGGAAAGATTCCATCATTGAGAAAGTATGATTTTTAAAAAGTTCACTAACACTGGAATGAAAGATTTGTTTTTCAAAGGCTTTCTATGAGGAATATTTATGCTTCATGTTACTTTGAAAAAGAAAACTCTGTTTTCAATAGCTTTTAGAGTGATTCGGCCACAACAACAATTGAGAAACAGTCCACGAGTGAGATAGATAGCGGTGTGTTGACGGAAACAACGCAAGTTTATGTGGTCATTTAAGCATATTTCACTCCATTCTCTTGCTAATAGGAATAATCCAGATTATATCCTCGTTGAAATTCACTTCAGACATTTTAGAAATGTGCAGTAAGAGGAGGTTTTGGAAGAATTTTAATAATTGTTTTTGAATCTGTCTTGTATTGCTCATTTATAACTTTAAATTTTACCATATCAGATCTTCAATTATTTTTTTTTTATAAGGTGTTTTATTATTTTAAGATAAATACTGATTATATATATATATATATATGTAATCGTAGTCTTCTCACTTTATAAGATTGTATATAAAATTAAGCTTTAAGACTTTGTTCACTCCATTAGCTTTAAAATTCTGGATAATTGTGTCTTCCTACTTCATATTTTTTATATTCCAATAGCATATTGTGCATTCCTAATTGCTATAATGATTCTAATTACAAAATTTTAGCTTTAATTGCTAGGTTTGATTTAGCTACATACCCTACTAGGGATGGTTTTAATCAAATGCATTGAAAAATATAAAAGAATTTGTTCAGTTTTAATTTTAAATTAAAAGTGAAGCTTTTCCGATGTCTTTCATTCGATTAAAACTAGATCGTCCATTAGTTCAACTCTGCGGACTGTTTTGGCTTTTTTTTTCTCATATTTTTATGTTATGTACAAATCAAGCATGCTTTACGAATTCTTGAATTTAAATTTAATTATTGTCTTTTCTAGTCATTTCATTGTTATTTGATGTTGTCTTTAAAACTACATGTATTTTCGAATTGCCTTCTCAGCTAGGAAATGTATTTCGTTTGCTTTTTTTTTTTTTTTTTTTTTTTTTTTTTTTTTTTTTTTTTTTTTTTTTTTTTTTTTTTTTTTTTTTTTTTTGCTTATATTCAATATGCAAGCTACGGCAAACATTCAGTTGTTTGCTAAAAGAGGTGCCGTGTTTTTTTTCTATTGTGTAGATTTTTTTTAACAAAAATTTGATTGTACTAAAGTTTTATTTAATTAAGCCTTACGAATAAGCTCATTTTGTATTTCACTATTGAATTCACAGCCTATTTCTGCATTTATTTGCTTTTTTTTAAGTTTATCACGCTTTCTCATTGTTGCAACTGTTAAGTAATTTTGACAAACTTATGCAAAAAATAGACGATATAATCTCTTGAAAAAACTTTCCCTATCGTGCATTTTAGAAATCTCAAAGAAAAGATTCCAGTTTTGAACTTTATCTGGAAGTTCCGTTTAGAAATTCAGCTTCATTTTGAATGAAAAGTATGAAGTTATATGATTTTTATTATCGAAAACATCTACCTTTGCTTGTTTTGTTCTTTAGACTTGCTGTGTATATAGCATATTGATTTTATGTCATTTTTTAGTAGCACGCATCTAACTGTTTCTGAAATTCTTTGTTGAAAAGTTGAAATTTCACTCTTTTTTCATTTAATTCTTTTTTTTCTTTTGTGGACTTTCATATCTATCGGAATTCAAAAATTTTTTGTTTCATTTTTGTTTCAAAATTTTTTGTTTACAAACATTAGTCCTTTACATATTACACTTTTGATTATTAGATTAAATTTTACCGACCGTCAAATTGAGAATAAATGTTAATAATGTTTCTAAATCATATTAAGAAAATTATTGCTTTTGAGATTTCGATTGAAATTTTTTTGGAAAATTAAGAGAGGATGTGTTTTAAGTTTTGCAGTTTCACTAAATAATCCTTAAGCTTTTTTGCAGCAATGTATTTTTATTTCCATATCTCGTTGAATTTCTCTAAAGGATAACGAAAATGAAGATTAATTTTTGATACGTAGTTTCTATTGTATTATGTAATCTGATCATATTCCCAACTGGCAAATAAGGAGGAATTTTCCATTAATAACTGCATAATTTGCAGTCTAAGAGTTTTTCAGTTTTTGAATTGGAATGGTTGGAATTTCAAAATTCCGGTCACTGAATCATAAAACGTTCAATTGCAGTGCAATAGTTTTTCCAAGGATAGTAATGCTTTTTTCATTTTTCCCATGCATGTAATACTAAATGATAAAATATGTACCAAAAAAAAGTTTCATTTCTTGTTGAAATTGAGATTTCAATTAGTCACCTAATGTTTATTTTGCATATTTTCAATTAATTTGTATCTTTATTCTCCATAATCTTCAGGTAGAATAAGATAATTTATCAGGTGAATAGAATTCTGAAAAATATTAGAAAGTGATGAATTTCACTCGCTACAATTGGTTAATTGATCAAGCAATGTAAGGAGAGAACGGATGGACAAATCTCAAAGACTGCATGGAGAAAAAGGAAATTTACAGGTGAAAAAGAAAGTGCATTAAGAAAAAGGAAATTTTTCGTCCATTTTTCTCCGTGCATTAAGAACAAAAAATTTCCTCGTTTCTCTCTTTATATTAGAAAAAAAAAAAAAAAAAAAAAAAAGTGTAACGGGAATTTATAGGATTCTCAAAACCTTGAATTTTGCTCAGAATTCAGGAATTTAGTGTCCATTGAGATATTCTTTGCCCTAAAAATTTTAGAAATTAATTGAATGAACTATTTTTAGTATTTTTTAGAACTATTAATTCTGCGATTCTTGAGCAGGTTCAATTTTCATGCTTAACACGTTTTTATAAGAAATTTACAGTTGATATCTTTTTTGAATATATTCATTTCACTAGTAAAATTAGGGATATTTCAGGAAAAAATCGTGAAAGCCGGCGTAGATTTCGAAGTTTTGAACTATATCCCTTTTTTTAAACTTCGTTTCAGACTTGTTTTAAGGATGTTTCATTGGAATTGAGGAATTTATTTCGATAGTATTTATATGGAATTATTTATTGTTATATGTTGTACACCAATTTTGTTCACTTTCTGATACAGGTAAGTAATTCTATGGATATGTATATTACGGTTGCAGAAGTTATGTATTATGCGATATTTAAATCAGATTTATATAAAAAAAAGTGTAGAGTGTAAGACGGGAAGAAGCAGAACAGAAGGTAAAATTTTTAAATTGTGTGATTAATCTTTCCTTACCACTTAATTTTTTCATATACCTTTCCCCCTTCTCTCTTTCTGTCATCATTCATTCCATCAACAAACATTTCAAAAGCTCGGTCTCGGGAAGTTTGGTACTGAAATATGTCGTAGAAGTACAGGAAATACTTAGCTTAGTTATACTTGATTATGGATAATGAGACTGTTATTGGTAGACTGATAAACAGTTTTGCTATAATAGTACTTTAATATTGTGTAGGCGTTCAAAATTAAACACTGCTGGTGTATCAGTTCGTTTTCACGCGGTAGTCTTCCTTATCTGATTTTCTTTTTAACAAAGTTTTTTTTAATCGGAAACGAGTTTTCCTTTCTTTTTCTTATTTCTTTGTTGAAGTCAAATGAAATTTCACTTTTTGATTGCAGGTTGTTGAAAATGAGGGATTCAGTCAATGAAGCGAGAAAACTTACACGAAAATTTAATCGTGGTCATAGACGAGCTTTTTCAGTACCAAATGCTAGTGCCGATCGTATACGAATGGCTATTGTCGAAGGGAATAATTTTTCGGTTATTATTTTTGCTTCTTATTCTATGGAATTTATTCTATAACAAAAATATTTCGAAGTATGATAACTGGGCATCTTATATTTTGCTAAAACTGATTAAACAATAACAAAGAACTCGTTAACAGTGATTTGTTTTATATGTGTAATTTATATATCGTTTTAAGTGTATCTATATACGTATTTGCAAAAAAATTTTTTTTCACCCATTTTCGTAACTAGTGTTAGTTACAGATGAGTCAATTACAAAAAAACTCTGTTTCATGATTTCAGCCAAATGCACAGAAGCAGAAAACGACAGAAGAACTTAAAAAAACAGTAACTTATATTTCGAATGGATTGCCAGTTTTGGTACCGGTTTCGGAAGATGATGACGCTGATCTTAATGTATGCTTTTCAATATTTCAAACATTTAGACAACATATGCAAGAATTATGTTAGTCGATAATTTTTTTTTGGACTTTTCGATGATTTCGGTTCGAATGTTTTGAAGTTGGAAGAAGTAGAATTGAGTCTTTTATGTCTTATTAACGATTTTTTTTTTTTTTTTAATATATGTGGAGAATTTTTTCTTTTTTAGTTTATCATTTATTGATTTCAGGTGAAAATCAACGAAGATGAGATAGTTCTTCCAAATGAAGAAAGTACTAAACGTAATACAAGAATTGCTGTTAGAAGGGTATCTCCTTCAGTATTTGTTTTTTTTTTTTTTTTTTTTTTTTTTTTTTTTTTTTTTTTTTTTTTTTTTTTTTTTTTTAAAAATTTTTTTTTTTTTTTTTTTTTTTTTTTTTTGTTTGACTTCATCTCTTTTGCTTTAAACGTGTCGTTTTTCGTATTCGTTGAATTAAATCTTATTTACATGTAGCAATTAATCCAGAACTAAATGATTTAAGATTTGGGAAGCGCGATGGAAAGCTACGAATTTTGAATTACTTCCAGAATGGTTACAAGATAACGAGTATTTGCGTACTGGACATAGGCCACCATTACCGAGTTTTGGCTCGTGCTTCAAAAGTATATTTTCCCTACATACGGAAACCGGTAACATCTGGACTCATTTGTACGGTTAGTTAATTCGAAAAATATTTTTATCAAATTTTGATAACATTTGAAAATAGGTTGAATAGATATAAGTAACTTGTATGATTGAAGATGTTGTGTCCTCAAAACCTTTTTCTGTATATTTGTCAACCTAAAATCATGTTAAATGCTGAAATAAATAATTATGACGAATGTGTATTATTAATTTAATTTAGGTTGTGTTGCATTTATTGGAGCTGCAGCCTGGTTTTTAACGCGTCCATCAACATTGGTGCAATTGGAAGACAAAATTGTGTTTGGGACATATTTTATTGGTGCAGTGGCTTGTTTAGGATTTTCGTTTGCCTTTCATACAGTACAGTGCCATTCTGTTGGAGTAGGGAAACTATTTAGCAAGTTTGTTTTGTGTTGTTATTTTAATTATAAAACTTGGAATAATTATATGTATTTATTCTGTCTGTATAGGGTTTTATAAATCCGGGTTTAAACCCGAAAAGGATGTCAGTGACTGTTGTAATTCTATGCTGAATATAATACTGGTGAAAAATGGAATTTTTCATAATGAAATTTTGATGGAGTGGAAATTGGCTGTCAAGTTTGGTGGAATGAAAACTGAATGACTAAACATTGTTTTATTAGATTCTTTTATTGTTCTCTTAGTATCGAGGGAAAAATTATTGGTCTTTCATATTTCGTCTTCATTGTTCGCATTGAACAACTTATAGGAAAATTAAAATGATTTGTGAATCTAATTTGATTTAATTATTTGATTTTTACTGCATTTCAGATTGGATTATACTGGTATTACCTTACTTATTTTTGGTTCTTTTATTCCTTGGATTTATTATGGATTTTACTGTCGTTTGGTGCCTATGATTGTGTATTTAACAATGATTTCCGCTCTTGGAATTGCCGCAGTTATCGTATTTTTGTGGGATAAATTTGCTCAGCCGCGTTACCGACCCTTTCGAGCCATTATTTTCATAGCAATGGGTTTAAGTAGTAAGCTATAGTTGAAATTATGCAATTGTTTCTTGTAATAATTATTGTGGTATTATTGAATTGCAAGTTGGGTTGTTTAATGTCTAAACTTATAATTCGACAGTCATGGATTGGACCTAATTTGTTTATCATTTACTATTAATTTAAAGGTCTTGATATTGTGCATGCTTTCAGGTGTGGTACCAGCTTTAGATATACTAATTAATGATGGTATATCATACCTCTTAAATGAAGCATCGTTGTTTTGGTTTATATTGATGGGTATTTTATATATAACGGGCGCTGTTTTATACGCTACACGTACACCAGAAAAATGTTTTCCTGGAAAATTTGATTTATGGGTATATTTTAGCAAAATGGTTTTCTGAAGGAGCATTTCTGAGTGCTTCTTTATCTGTAAGCAATATCTTTTTGATCAAAATATGACAAAGAGAAATTCGTTTTTATTAAGATCAAAATTTTAATAATCAATTTTGCAGTTACAATCACATCAATTGTTCCATATGTTTGTGATAGCAGCAGCTCTAGTTCATTTTTACGGTATCAGCACAACAGCTGTGAAACGTCTCGAACAAGGATCCTGCGATGAACAAATGTTGGAACAACATGCATGTGAAGACGAGTCATAGTTCATATCTAAAATATTTTATTATAGCTTGTTGAATAAAATGTTATTACCACATCTATTTATCCCACTTGCAACCGTTAAAAAGTGCATCTATATTTACTAATATTTCCGAAATTGAGCTTCAATCTCATTCATCGCATTGCCATAGTAAAAAGGGTTGGTTAATATGATGCTACATCATGTTTGTAATATCTTATGTCATATCATGATATTTTTGGTTCTTGTTGGATTAGAATCGGATATAGACATATCTACTTGCCGTTCTTTTGAAAATACGATTAATCCGTCAAATAGGGGTATCTGGTGTATTGCTTTGTGAGGTGAGTTAATAATATGAGTAGGATTATTTAGGAAGTTATAAATTACATTAGTTATTCAGTTTTTGTGATTTGGAAATTTAGGTTATTCATTTTTCAAAATATGTTAAGCATATTGCAATCTCTTTAACTTCGAATGGAAAAGATGAGGCATATAATTTAAGTTACGTTAGATCGATTGAAGTTGAGCTTCTGAGATGCAAATCTTTGAGTAATATTTGTTTCAATATTTGAGTGTGATTTTGCTGAAGTTGAGATATTTGCAGTGGTGATGCTAAAGGCATTAGTGGTACGAAATTCCCTTCGTTCGGCTGCAATTGCAGCATGGAAAATGCCTACTGTAATGGCAAGGGAGACGCCTATTATTTGTACGGCTTATCAACAAAATAAATTCGTATTGAATCAAGTAAGACTGTTCTGGATTTATGATGAAAACAGAACTTGTTACAGAAACAGAAATGTTTGCCTGAAACATTAGGAAATAAATACTTTCTGGGTAAAAATTAGAATCTTCAAGTGTTAAGTGCATATTTAATACTCACATGTACCATATTGATTGTCCACGACATTATTCTTCTCACTCCAATTTTTCAGGTACGCTTTGCTGCTCACGTACATTTGACGATGAAAGCTGTTGAACAGCGAATTATGCTTGTTCTGAGTTTGTACGATAAGGTACGCTTATGTATGTTGTCGAAATGAACTACATCTTTCGATCAGCTAACTATTGCATTTTATTAAAATTAAAAGTTCAATTCAAAACTCGAAAAGAAATTTTGCACTTGAATTAAATTTAGCGTCAGTTTTATTAATTTTGAATTTTACATTTTTATGAAATTTGAACCATATCATTAGAAATCAATAGTTTATGCATGAAGTAAAATATTTACATAGATTTATTTCAGATTGACCCAAAGAAATTGACGCTTGATTCTAATTTTGCAAAAGATCTTGGATTAGATTCATTGGATTTTGTGGAAGTGATCATGGCAATCGAGGATGAATTTCATTTTGAAATTCCAGACGGTGATTCCGATGATATGAAAACACCAAGGGACATCTATCAATACATTTGTGACAAAAAAGATGTTTATGAATAATTATAGTACCTCGTGATTTTCACCGATTTATTGTCTTTCGAATTTGTTTTGCTTCCAGATAATAAGACTATTTCAAATTTGAGCCAAATTCTTTGGCAAATACATTATTACTCATATATCAATCAGCTAGGATTATTTGGATTCAAATAATTTGATATGAAGGCAAATGTAACTGCTTGAGAATTTAAAAAAAAAAAAAAGAAAAACCAATATTCATTGTACTATGTGCATTAAAAATATTTTTATACATGTGCTTTGCTGTAGCATTTGTTTCTGGAAAATAGATATTCAAAAATAGCTGGTCTCTTTTTTGCTTCACGATGTTGTTTAAAATCTGTTTTTATAAATTAGTACAATTAGAATGCAATTCTATTATCATTCAATAGATAAAGTTGATTTTACTTTGGACATTTCAACGTTCAAACCTATTGTGATTGGACAGTCGAAAGAATTGAGAAGACGAATTGATTCTGAATGTAGTTAAATAGGTAAGTGGATCTGTTGAATTGTGATAAGTTCATTAAGTGGTACGAAATTCAAATGGCCCTGAGAAGCTTTCGAATGTAACTTGGTCGTAATGATTTTTCATTTTATAATTTCATATCAAAAAAAATTCATTAATTTCAAATTTATAGCCATTATTTTTATTTTCAAATATTGAGACGAAAGTTAAATTGTCTAATTTTTGGTCCCGTGACAAGTGTTGATTAGTTTGCGTGTCCATTCATCTCACATATCTCGCTGTTGATTTTTCTTATAACTATTTCTAGTAATTTCAGCATGATGATGATTTTTTGGATAGAATTTAATGGTTATGAGATAATTGAGAACGCTAAATAGTTAGCGAATAAATAGCAAAATGAGAACACGCAAATGTGTTGACAACAAAATTCATTTTAAACAGTCCAAATAAAAAACCTTCCTCTTTTTTGCATTAGCTGAAAGTAAAGCCAAATATGACTTTTATATTGTCCCCTCTTTTTCTGCACTTCTTTTTTTCCTCTCATTTTTCTAGCTCTTATATAAATCCCTAATTTCTTCTTCTGAATTCTTAAATTTTATTTTTCCCTTTCCTTCTATTTCACACTCACTTACTCCAATCATATTTAATAATCCTTTCCCTTTTCAAAAATCTTTTACCCTTTTCATTTTCTTCATATATCGGAGCTATATGTAACCTAATTATCAGGCTCTTTAATGCTTTCCTTTTTTCATTCTTCGATCTAAACTAAGCTCAATTATTTGCCATCCCTTCCTTGTCCCATTTCCCAACTTCTTACTAATTGTTTCTAGTTTTATTGTATTATTCCAAGCCTTAACTAATACTACTATTCGTTACTTGATTTCTTACAGCAGTAATATATTATTTTCCATTCATATCGATGATAATATTATCAATAATTTGAAAATTTTCGAAATTTATTCATGGATCTATTACGATGTCTATTTTGTTGCAATCATCGTCAGGTTTGTTTGTCTATTTGAATGAATATTTAACAAAAAAAAAATTTTTTTTTTTCTTTCGAAACTAGTAAAAAATTGATGAATATTTTGGAAATTATTCATTTTCTTTTTTCCCCCTCGCAAATCCATCATAATTGCATTCATTTTAAAATAATTATTTATTGGTTTTTGGACAGAAAAAATCTTTATGGACAAATTTTTTTTTTCGGTTTCTTTTCTCCTTTTTTTTTTCGTTTTCCATTAAATATCAATAAATTATTTCTATGAAATAAGACCGTAAGCATCGATTGAAGAAAAAGAAAAGAAAGAAAAAAGATGCATCTGGAAATTAATGTATTATTTTATTATATTGGTAAAATATGATTGGAATTTTTTTTTCTGAAAAAAGGTTAAAATTACATTATTTTGATTAGAATGAAGTTGAAATCCCAGTAAATTTTATTGTTTATGATGTAATTTAATCCATAAATTTGTAAGAATATGTTTGGCATAGCATTTAAATTTATTAAAATCAATTTTAATAATGGTCAGTGCTAGAATTTTATTCATTACATTTTATTAATCATTTATGTAACTCAAAATTTGTTCGGTTGACAAACTGGAGCGAAATTTACTACTTGGGAAGAAAATGAAAAAGAAAGCTTCAAATTTTTTGCGACAATCTCACTTAAAATCAGCATTTTTGACCTCGAGAAGCAAACTTCCGGAATTAATGATTCAAAAAATCCCAGGAATTGTTTCGTTTCAAAAAACAAAATGAGAATGGCACAAAATATAAAATCATCATTGATCGAGTAAAATGTAAATAATCGCTATGAATATAAATCAGTAAAGTGAGCAAAATTTGGATTTTTAAGTTTTACGGAAAACTTTTCCATATATTTTTAAATATGCTTTCATATATTCATATTACATTTCTGAGACGCATTTTACATTTCAGCAAAATTTCTGATGAATAATTTTTTAAATAAAATGGAAAAAATTTTGGAATTTCTTGGGCAATTTTCTGAATAGAAATCAAATTATTGTTTATGAAAGTCAGTCTTAAAAAAACTCCATTATTGCATGAAATCGTGAACATTATGTGTGAAAACATGAAAGACTATATTGAGATATTTCAGTATTTTTGAACTAATACTTTTTTTTTTGTAATATTTCATTTTGCAATTAAAAAATTGAAAAATTTTGTTTTGTATGACTGCATATTTTTCTTTTTTCTTAAAATTCGAAATATAAATAATATAAACTGATCGGACTTGTTGCATGTGAAGAACAATATTGAATGAAATACATTTATAATACAATGTTGTGCTATTTTGGAAAACAAAAATTGTTGATGTTCTTTTTGCAATCCTTAGCAAGAATAATGCTTTGTATGAAAGTTTCATTTTGAAATGCTTATCAGCCATCATTATTTTAAGTTCAATTTTTTTCTTCACCCTTTTGAAAATTTACACTTTTCGAATTATTTCAGCTGACGAAAAATTTTGTCAGAAAGAAACTTTTTTCAATGAGAGAAAAAAAAAAAAAAGACCGAACAAACGAATCATCAGCATTACTACCTTGAAAAATTAACTAAGATCGAAATTTAAATCGTAATTTGTATCTTAATTTCACATAAAAACTAAAATTTTAATTTATATATACTTTTATTTTGAATAAAATAAATTAAAATTGAAACAATACGAAAAAATGATCAGAATGAGATGTCAGAAATGTTATATGACTTTCGAGCCAAAATGATGACAGCTACCGATAAATCATACAAGTTATAAGTGAAACCTTTTTTTTTCTCGAGTTGTTGATGATCATTTCTTACAAAATATAACATATAACTCATTTTCTTTTTCCCTCCTCCCATCAAAAAAAAAAGAAATTTTTCAAGTTTTCAACATTTCAATCAAAATCAGCAAGACATTTTCTTGTTATTTATCGTTTAAAACAGTCAAAACGTTAAAATAATAACTTAGATGGAGGATTTTAGGGAATTAACTAATATAAATTACAAATTATCATTGTGAGTTTTGGTAATTTCAAGATAAATTAACGAAATTATTTTCAAAAATAATAATTGTAGCAGCAAAAATGGATAAATTATGATAAAAATTAGAGATTAGAAATAGAAAAAAAATGAAATAAATTAGAAATTGGCTTATAGTAATTTAAATTTGAAAAAAAGCCTATTTATTTGTTTTCTTTTCTTCGTTTTTTTTTGATTTTTTTTTTTTTTTTTAAAATAAAATAATGCTTGAGAAACTTTGGAAAAGTTCATAGATTATGCCAACTGTTTATAACTTCTCGATAAGCTTTAGTTTTGAAAAATAACAACAAATTTACGACATAAGATTATTTATTACTTCATTTTTACCTCTTCCTGTATCAATTCCTCATTTCTTTTTTTTTTTTTTTTTTTTACTTATCTCTTTCAAAAAAAAGGAAAAAAAATAGATTAAAATAGGACTAAATTATTTGGAAGTAGATAATGATAATGATACGAAATGTTGACGAATAAATCCGAAGAATATAGGAAAAAGTACAATCAAACAAAGATGGAACGATGGTGATAATGGATATCATCATTGTTATCTAAATAATGCTTGACCAATTTTCAATGTCAGATTTTTATCCTCTTGAGGCTACTATAATCGCTGTTTTCAATATTTGCCATTTAAACTTTTATTTTAAAGAAGCATTATATTTCGTCTAAGCATCGACATTTGCAATGTGATATATGCATATATATCTATATATACATATAGATTCTCAATTTTTTCAAGCTCAGATTTTCTCCATTTGGGCGATAATTTGCATATTTGCAATAAAAATTTATAAATTTTGTCAATTTTTTGCTCTCTTTTTTTCCTCAAATATAAATTTGCATAATCGTATTTTTTTACAGCAAAATTATTGGGCAATAATTTTTCGCTACAAAATGCATGCTTTTTTTTAATAATTTAATATTGCAAAATAATTATTATGATTTGTAAATGTTATAATTTCATTAAGAAATAATAAATTTTAATTTGCAAAATTTTTGCAAATATTATGATTTATTGATGAAAATTTTTAATCCTATCCGAATTTGTCCTGTTGTTCAAAAAAAATTTCAAATTTTGCAAAAAGTATCCAACACTTCGAGATCAATGTGATTTACACATCACATTTGGATCATCTTCACCAAAGCAGCAAGTTTTTTTCTTTTTGTCGGCAACATTTCGAAAATTTTTTAGCTTTATTCTTCATACATTAGAATTATTTCAAATATTTTAAATGATATCACCATACACTATTCAATTGATATCATTAAAAATATCGAAATTAATTCTTTTCTCTCTCGCTCTTTTCTCTGAAATCAATCAATTTCTTCAAAATATTATCCAATTCTTTAGCAACTTAAAGTTACATGAAAGATTTGATAATGAAGCGAAGTCTTGGAAAATAACAAATGTTTTCAAACGCAGTTACATATATCATTGATGATATCAAGTGAAGAGTTTTGATTTGATTAGCTTTTTGCTTAGCAATCAATCAATCTATTTAACTATCAAATTAATTGCATCTGATGATGCTACGAATAAATACATTTTAAAATCTCCAACTGTGCTGTTAATTGCTGTTTTTCACGATTTTGTTGTGCATTTTTTCTTTCTTTTCAAATTGGTCTAAAACAAATGAAATTTCAGCACTAACTGGATTTTTCAATTACATCAAACAAATAATAAATAAACAAATATTCATTTTCATATTTTTTGTTTAAAGTAATACATTTTTTCTTGAATTTGTAAAAAATAATTATCAAATTTTTAAATTACTAACAAATCTTGAAAATTTTACTGATTTTTTTGCAAAATTAAGATATATATTACAATTTGAAGTTTTATTAATTTCAAATAATTATCTTCTTTTTTTCGATATTATAAACTTTTTTTTTTTAAAGGAAGATTTGAAATTAATTTCATTTTGCTATTGTATATAATAATCAACTTTGAATCCTTTAAAGTTGGTTATTATATGATAAAAAATTGTGGTACATATTTAAAATTGTTTTAACTAAGATGAAAAGAATTATATCGAATTTTAATTGAAATGATCGCATGACATATGACATTTATTAAGCACAGTGTATGACACATGTCATTCTTTTCGCACCGTTGCGTCGAATCCATCCATTCATCCATTTCCAATAAATATCAAAATAATCCTCTTTGATTCATCCAGCCAATAATTCTTCGTTTCTTTCCGTTTATTTTCTTTTTCTTGAGGAAACGATTTATTGGTTTTAATTCCTTTATCTTTTACTGAATTAATTTATTTGAATTTAAATTTCCTCTTTTTTTGCGAAAATTTCAAATTTATTTCATAAAGTAATTTTATTGCCCATATGCTCTTGGTTTAATGCTGTTGTAAATTTTGGATAAAGAAAGAATATGAATTGAAATAATCTTCGTGAATTTTTAACATTGATAATGAAATACAAAATTTCAGTCTTACATTTATCTTTATATTCTTTTTACCTTCTTTTATACCAAATCAATTTTTTTTCTATATTAATTAAAATAAAATTTAAACTTGATTTTAAGTTTTGGATCGATGAAATGGACAATAGGACGAAATTATACAGTCAGGCTGAACGATGTGCTCCGGCTCATACAATGCAAAATTATGAACAACTGTCAGGTGAAAGGAATGATGATGAGAAAATTAATAAAATTACTGTAGAAACATGCAGTACATCTAAACCACCAGTTCTCTGTAGGTATGCTGTTTTAATATCGATCAGGTTTCAAAAAATAATTTAAAATTAAATCATACCATATGGTCATTGTAATTTGATTATAGAAGGATCTACTCAAAAGAAATATCATTTTACAAAACATCCTTCCAATAATCGCAAACTTTGAGCTTCTAAAGTTACAGCTTTTAGCTTCTGTGTGTTGATGAAATCGAAAACTTCCAGATAATTGCTGGGGGCATAAATTAATAAAATTTCAAAAATTTCAATTTTCTTCAAAATTTATTTCCTTCGTTTAAATTTATTTTTTTCACTGTCACTTTTCGCTTTACTTTCAATTCCGATCGTAACATTTTACTGAACAAATTTTATTGCACTATCATGGAGATTGCCACATAAAAGCTTTAACGATTTCAATATAATACATTATTGCTAAGAATATTAAGAAATTTAGCTACTAGCAAATTTATTGCACTGTTAATATTAATGTTATTATTATTATTATTATTATTATTATTATTATTATTATTATTATTATTATTATTATTATTATTATTATTATTATTATTATTATTATTATTATTATTATTATTATTATTACTATTATATTAGCATTCTTATTATTGTTGTTAGCACTAAAAAATAATTAATATACTTTTGGAAAATTCTAATCAGCTGTTCTAAATAATTTCTCCATAATGATTATTCATTGTTACAGTAATCTTGAGGTTCATTCCATCATGCATGATACCGTAATGGTAATGACAATTGGTTTATTAGTTTCTTTAAAATACCTTTTCTTTTTTGTAAGCATATTTAGACTTAAGTAGTAAAAAATTATAAGTTTTGGTTTGCATAGGCTTTTTTTTCTGTTTGTTTTCTTTTTTTTTTTTTTTTTTTCATTGTAAACTTTTACTAAAAATTGGCACTCATTAAATCTAGGTTATCATAATCCGCCAAGCGAGCCGTTTTTGGTGAGCCGAACTAGCGCTGTTGTATGAACCAAACAATTTCATCACAAACTATTTCATATTACAGTACTTCTGAAATTGTCTAAATTACTGCAATTGTTTGCTGTATTTATTGGTTAACACTTGGGAAAATTAGATTTGAACGAACAAAAAAGGAAGAAAAAAAAAAGACAGATGATATTTGTCAGTGCTTTTAAAAAATGGAAAATTTTGAAAAAAAATCCCAAATGAAGAAAAGGAAAGATGAAGTTTTAGTTGATGTGATGTGAAGAGTGTGTTCGTGTTGTTTTGAACTACTTGTTGTTAAGTTTGCCTGTTCAAATTTCAAAATGTTTTTCTCCAACCAAAATGAAAAATTAGGATTGAAGAAAGGTAGGATGGAAGGAAGGAAAGAAAGATGGAAAGAAGGAAAGGAATAGGAAGAGAAAAGAGTTAATGATAAGTTTGTCTTGAATACAACGTACAACAACTGGTTTAGTATTTAAAGGTTCCTTCGATCGTTCTTTCTTAAAAGTTCCCGATAAATTTAACCAACACTTTAGAGGTTTAGGAGGAAAAGGAGGAAAAGGTGAAGGAAAGGAAAATGAACAAAAGTTTGGGAAAGAAGGAGGGGAAAAGTAAGGAAGAAAGTTATAGCAACAGCTGTCACTAACTGTGGTTCACAATATTTTCCCATCGTTTATTATATTTACATATATATGTATATGAATATATATATATTTAATTTCAATCTTTATCTTAGAAAGGTTCGTTTGTCTCTTTTTTTTTTTCATTTTTTATTTTTTATTTTTACTTTGACTTCAATAAAAAACGAAAAAAAAGGTTTTTTGATTTAAATTTTAATTTTATAATTTTTTTAATCTTGACCAAATTTATTTTCAATAACAATTGCAAATTGCAAAAATATCATTTTATGCTAATGAACTATCTCACAAGCATGCAAGATAGTTTCGAATTAAAAATACTTTCATTTTTCTCAGGGAGAAAATATTTACCGCAAAAACCAAATATTAGGCTGAATTATGCAAATTATTGGCCTGAAAAAGAAGATGAAGGAGGAAGAGGAAAAGGAGGAAAAGGATGAAATAGAGGAGTGGAATAAAAAGAAGAGAAGTGTGAAGAAGGATTATAAAATTTAAGTGATGCTTTAGATTTTTCAAATTTCAAATTTCCATTGAAATTTTTCAGTGATCATATGGAAGCATATTATACAAATTGTGGCAATGAATTAAGTGGTATCGAATATGAGGTTATTCTCTTCTTATTGTTATTTGCCAGATAATAATTAAATAATGTTTAAAATATAGCATGGCAATATTTTCTGATAAAATCTCTGAGAAGCTCAAAAAACTTGATAAAATACTTAGTTTAAAATATTGCATCCGTCGATAGCTGCCTGTAAGTAATGAAATAGTCAGCTTAAATCGAATGATTTGATTAGTGATAAGCTTTTTTCAAACAATTGATAAATAATCATTCCTAATATGGACGATATTCTGTTAATTATGTTAGTTTTTGCAGCATTTTTTCGATTAAACTTTGAAGTTTTCATGTCAAAAGTAAAAAACTTCAAAAGCAATTTTTTTGACAAAAAAAAAGTGTGTGATTTATTGCAACATTTAATTGTTAAAGAAAGCCGTTCTCTTGCATCGTTTGCTTTGCGCCGAAAGGAAATGTAAAATATATTAGAACTGTGTGGTTCCTTTTTTTCATTCATTTTTGTTTCAAATGCTTAGATTTTAATCTTCTATTCAAATTTTTTTATGTTTTATATTTTCTTTTCTAAATAATTTAGAAAATTTATGATTTTTTTCAAGCAAATATGGAAGAAAATGTAACTACATAATATGATATATTGTTTTTATATTTGAAAAAATAATTACTGGCCATTATTTTGATACAGTATGAAAGGATTGCTGATTATCTTCAATAATTTGATTATTTCAAATTAATATTTGGATAGAATCATCGATCAAAATGATATGAAAGCGTTTTTATTTTTTTATTTCAGATTTAATGACTGATGTTAGAGTTAAAATCGTTCGTAAAAAAATTTTTTAATGAAATTTTTACATTCATGTCTAATTTTGTATTTTATGAAAATGCTCATTTCATCTTTAAATATCATTTCTATGAATGTCCAACATCAAATGTTACTATCACTTCTTTTTTTTTTTCTAATTTCATAACTTTAGTCTTTATTCTTCATTTATTTTCCTCCAATTCTTTTTTTTTTTTTTTTTTTTTTTTGTAGCATATAATTTTAGTAATAATATACTAATATGATTATTCTTGAAATGATCTTGACAATTTTTTGCAAAAAAAAGTGAGAAAAATAAAATGAACAATAAAAAAAAGAGATTCTGTCATCATTTAGACTGTCTGCAATAACTTTAACAAAGTTTTTATAAACATATCCATCCCTCAAGTGAGCTTTTTCTTCATCTTTTTCTCTCTCGCTTCATCAATTATTAGTACTTCCGCTTTTTTTTTTCTTTTTTTTTTTTTGCAAAGTTTGTTATCAGCAAAAATCATCGAAGCTTTTTCAATGATTAAAACTTTTTTTTCTGTTTTGAAAAAGCGAAACTTCTAATTTATAGACAACTTCTGATAATAAACTTTTGTTATTTTACAGCTATAACTTTTCAAAGCTTTAAAGGAAGAAAAAAAAGAGAAACGAGGATTTTGTGAAAAAGAAAATGTTGCAAAAATTCAGATTACACTTTAAGAATTTGAAAATTTGATGATCTAAAAATTTTTTTTCTTTTTAATTAATATAATTACTTTTTTTAAGGAAGTTATATTGGAAAAATCAAAAAGTTGTCCACGTTTGGGCTTGAAATTATATTACGGCACTGCAAATGAGAATGATACCGATGTATTCATTGGCGAGGTTATTTAATATTATTATCTTATAATTAAACTATGTAATAAATGGGAATTGAAATTGCTATAAATTTATTCATCCAACAACTAAAATTCAAAGAAACTTAATGAAAATTTATAAACGATTATTTAACTGAGAGATTTCATTATTTTTACATGATAAAGTATACTACACATTCTAATATCAATGAATATCCAATCATTATCAACTTTCCTTTGTTGATATCATGAGAAATTGAAGAGCTAATTAAACTACATTCTTTGCAAATTTATGGAAATTTATTGGCCGACGATAAATTATTCAATCTTTGAACTACTAAATCCACATCCAGATGCTCATTATAAATTTAATAGCATGAATTTTTCAGGTTGAAAGTGGAAGTGTCGCAGATCGTGATGGACGTCTTCGGCCCGGTGATCAAATATTGCAGGTTTGCATCAATCTTTTTCATTTTGAACGAATGGAAAAGAAAAGTAAAAAAAAAAAAAAAAAAAAAGAAAAACGATTGAATTGTTGTTTTTCGGAATTCAATGCAAACAATTATTGAAATAAGAACAAAAGAAGACGCGAAGATTTTCGAGAATTTTTTAGGAAAAAAATTTTTAATCTTTGATAATTATTACAATAGATTTAAATATTTCAGGTAAACGGTGAAACAATTTATAGTCGTGCCAATGCTGTAAAACAATTTCGTAATAGCGGTAATGAAATATCCCTACTACTGGCACGTTCCATCCAGGTTACACTTCTTCACTTCATTACTTCTTTACTTCATTAATTGCTTGAAGGTATTAGCAGCAAGAAGAGTGCACATAAAATTGATACTGTTCAGCAAATTAGGTAATTAAATTGCAACAGAAGGAAAAAGTTATTGATAATAATAGATGAATAATTAAAAGAATTTAAGAATTTGCAAATTTTAAATTTCTTTTATTGTTATTTAGAATGAAGAATTTGAGTTATTGCTGGAACCAACAGGAGAAGGCTGTAACGATGACGATAAAGGTGCACTCACCGATGCTAATTCCAGTAATTCTACCCTTGAAAAGGTTATTATTTTCTAGCATTGCACATTTTGTTTGATAATGGTTTCACGATTGTTTGAAATATTATTGAAATCTTTATCCGGGAATTGTTTGATCACGATCATATTCTAAGTTTTCATTTTTCCTTTTAATTAATCTAAAAATTTGTACAGAAAGTTGAAAAAAGAGCGAGAAAAAAGGAAGGAGGAAAAGAGGCACTGTAGAATTGAAATTTTAAAGTAGGCAAGAGTTTGTCGAATTTCATTATATTTATTAGTATTATTTAAACTCTGAATATTTGACTTATGTGTTTATTACATCATCGTGGATCCATTCGATGTTCAAAGACTCGATTTTATATTACTAATTAGTATATCATATTTTGTTCTAGGATTCTGGACTATCAAGAATGACTGATTCGGATCCGGAATTGTTACCTGCTCCAATATCAAGCAGTTTAAATCAGTCAATGGACTCGTTGAACGATTTGCCAGAAGTAGCAGACTGTAGTTTGAGAAGGTTTGATTAAAATGATTTAAATTTCAATTGCCAGAAAAATTACTGAAGAAAAGGATAGAAAGAAAGCCTAAGATTTATGTTTGTAAAGTTTGACAATCCTGAGTTTCTTCCTGAACTTTTTTTTATAGTCTTGAGCTAAATTTTTTGTTTCAAGTTTTTGGATGTGTCTCGATTTCGAGTTTCATATAAATTGAACTGGAATTCAAGCAAGATATTTATTTTCAGGTGCGCAAGTGACTGTTCCTTAGAACGAGAATTAGCATCGTTGCATCGAGAGATGGAAACTATACGTATGGAATGTGATAGGCTTATTTTGAAACACAGTGATAGTGGACGTGGTTTTTCTAAGGTAGATTTTTCCATTCATTAAAAAGTAATCTTTCTTTGTAAATGAATTAACTAATATAATTAATATAACTGTGAATGAATAACTTAGTAACATAACTGGCAATAAATTAAGTAATGAAATTAAGCAAGATTACTTTCTAAAAAGCATTGAAAATATAACATCTTAAACATAATTTATTTTCAAATTCAACATCAATTTTACATTATGAGTTGCTTGAAATTTTAATCTCTGCGAAAAAACCAATTGTATTATTGTGTTAAAAATAATTCAGTCAAATAATTTATTAATCCAGCAATTCGTTAATCAAATATTTGTAATTAATTGAATTTGCAGATGCCACTTGTAGCAAATAATAATCCGAATGTATATAAATTAAACGATGATGTAAAACGAGGACCGGATGATACATCAAGTGCGTACAATACTGGTGAATCATGTCGCAGTACACCGTTGAAACCTGATGCTAATACTCAAACTATAAAGTAAGTTCACATTTAATTTATGTTTAATAAATTTTATGGACAATTTAAATTCCAATTAATTTTTATTGAATGAGAAATTTTGCATTGAAATGGCTTATATGGAAAATTTTTGGTTATATAAATAATTGCTGGTCACTTTATTGCAATTTACAAATATGCAAATGCAGAATGGAATAATGGATGACGAAATCTATAGAAATTTGATTAAAATTTTTAATTTTCAAACAATTGACTTCATCATTTTCAATAATCTTTTATTTCATATTGTAATTAATTTTTAGAAGCAGCAATAGCATGCAACCCCATCATCATGCAACACCAAGTGGATCTGTCGGTGATACGGCCCGATGTATAGCTTCACAGAAACCATCCACTTCACAAATTTCGCAAGTTAAATTTAGGTAATTTCTAATTTCGAAAATTTCCAACATATACCACCATTATTCAAACACAAAACATTAGGATAAGAATTCTAAAGTTTGTAATTTAAGCAAAATGTTCGATCGATTGAGATTCTCGAAATATTTCAAGAATTGTCATTGTATTTTGTCAATTTTTGTTAGTTTCAGATTACCGCAATATTCAGTCATTTTAAGAGAAAGTGGAAAAAAAGGACATGTTACAACAACAACAAAAGCAAACGAAGAAAAACAACAAATGATAACGAATGAGAGAAGACGACCAATGACGACACAAATGGTTGATGAAACTTATAGGCCACAAAGGTATGAAGTTATAAAATTGAAATTTTCGAATTAATCCATAATTCTTCCAATCATGTCATTTTTCTCTTCCTATCTTTACAAATAAAAATATATGTCTATTGAATGTTAAGTAATGGCAGGATAATGAAATTTTTTTCAAATTTTGATCAAATGAATCATCGGAATTGGTACTTTATGAGATTTCATTTGAGAATTCTCGATGGAATTTTCATTATTTGTGTTTTTTTTTCATCGTACCATTTAATCAAATAATTTACATCTTGTATTCGATTTCAAGCGAATTTCTTATAAGGTCGAATAGTTGAAATAAAAAAAAAAAAAAAAAAGAATATTATATGGATGAGTAAAGTGATGGTAATGGTAAAACAAAAAATTGCTGAAAAAAACAAAAAAAAAAAGAAATTAAAGAAATTACTAACTGATTAATCGATATTATTATTTTTTATTTTAAAGTGATAGAGCTGGCATAACAATGTATACGATGCCACAAAAATTAGCTGAAACAATAGCTCTCCAACAACGATTATTACGTGAAGCAATGGTTGAACAAGCTCATATGTTACGATCAGCTAAAGGTGGTGCAATTAGCACAACAATTAATAACCGTAATGATAATCAAAGACGAGGTGGGACAGGAAGAATAGAAGGATCAACAATGAAGCAATTTCAGGATGATAAAATTCCAGAACAATGCGAATGGAAGGTATAGTTTGATTGTTTTCATTTTCAGCAATGAGAATTAACATTATGCATGAAATGAATTGATACGGGAGAACTTTTTTTTTCTCTTTTTTAAATTATTAGAAAAATTATAAGTTATATAAATATTATTACTCATAATTTAAAAATTTCAAAATTCAAAAAGAAGAAAAAAAAAACAATATCATGCTGAACTTAGCTATTATTTTTTTGAAAATTTTCTACCGTATACTGAAATTGTTGCATTTAAGATGGTTAACTTCCAATTTCTGGAACTTTTTTTTTTTTTTTTGATGACAAATTTTATTAATTTCACTATTCCATTGTTTATTTCAGCTATTATATTATTTTCAAAATCAGTTATTGCTGTTGGACGTAGTTTGAAATAAAGATCATTTGCAGTTTCCATTTTATTTAGAGTACCATACGAGAAAGTATTTTTTCAGAAGTAATGATTAGGCGAAATGATATTTTGAAAAAACAAATAAATAAATAAATGAAATACTGATCAAAGCTTTGTAACTTTTATGAGAAAAGCTTATTTGTGCAGGAATCATCTCGACTTGATAATATTTTTAGAATTAAATAAAAATTTTGTATTCCCTGGAAATAAAAAATAAGCAGTAGTCTGACTTCAGTATGAATAAATAATTTTGATTATTGATTGTTGAGTTTGAAACACAAAAGTTTGATCCATATTTCATCCACGTCCTATTTTTTCTTGTAATAAGCAACACTAATAGGAATATTTTATTTTCCGGAAATTGTTAGGTATAATAGGTTGTATACTTAATGTGATTTCGCAGTTACATTATTATCATATTTGAGCATGTTAATGTTCATTTAAAATAATAAATTATTGATTAAAGGTAACAAATTAAATGAAAAATCTCTACAATGAATATTTTGCATCTTTACTATGATCAAATCTGACTTTTTAAAATTGAAATTATTAGAAGCAGCCAAACTGTCACTGAAAATTGGCTTCCTTATTATCAACATTTCAAATATTTTCAAAAAAAAAACCTATGAAATTTATAAAGATTGATATCTTTGTGCTTGACATTTGATGAAAATCCCTATTTCGAGAAAACGATGTTTCAGATTAAAAGACGTCCAGATGGGACACGATATGTAACCAAAAAGCCAATTCGAAATAAATTATTAAAAGAACGAGAAGAACAATTAAACAAAGTAAATGGTTTTTTTTTTTTTTGGAGGGGGTGGGGAGGGGCTTTTAACTTGATTTTGACAAAATTTTCATCGTTTCTTATCAAATTAAATAAGGATTTAAATAATTCAAAAGACTTCATTCTTGAAAAAAGCTCTTGTTTAGGAACGTACAGGTGTAAGTACAGACGATGATGCGATGAGTGAACTGAAAACTGGTCGATTTTGGACTCGAGAAGAGCGCAAAAAGCAATGGGAACGAGCTAAACAACGCAAATTACGATATCACCAATTAATGGCCCAACGAAATCAGCAACCATCAGATCAAGTAAGTTTGACAATTTCGAACATTTGAAGAATGGAAAAAAAATAATCGATTAATTCTATAAAGATACTGACAAATTAAATATAGTTTCTTCTCTTCGTATTCCGACTTGATCTATTTGATTTTCGCGGAAACTGCGTACTTCAACTTCAAACTTTCGCATTTTCAGTTAATTGTACAATTATCACGAAAAAAGATGATGCGCCGAAAAGGTAATCCATTGCTAGACAAATTCACCACTATTCAAGAATTTATGGCTCATGCAAATCGTGATATTTCTAGTCGTTCCATCGACGGAATTTTATCCGTTACAACTGTATGAAATTTACGTATAAAAAAAGAAAAAATTTAGTATTTAATTTCTTGATTACATATTTTATTCCACAAGAAACTTCCAAATTCTTTTCCTTTTATGATATGAATCATTATGACTGACAGCCAGTAGTTTCAAAATTCCCACATTATTTTGGATTTGTTACAGCTCTTTCATAATTATGTGGATTGAATTGATGTATTAAAAAAAAGAAAAAGCATTTCATATCCCGCATTTCGATATTAAAATCTATTGAGAAAAGAAATCCATGCACATATATTTACAGACCAAAAAGTAAGAAAAAAAGTGTACAAATTATGAGGAATTCAATTTGCACAAGTAATTGATGATAAAAAGGCATTGTTTGTACGGCCAGCATAAACAATCTATAAAATCTGTCACCGAATTAAAATTAGAAACTTTCACAGTCTGCAATAATGAATTATTTTATAAATGTAATAAGACTAATTTGAAGCAAAAATGTTCCTATATTCTAAGTCCACGCTATAATGAAAAGTAAAAGTTAGGAGATGGGCAACGAAATCTGATTCTGGTTATAAAATCTGTACTAAATGTTACTTATTTTACGTTAACTTTAAAAATAATTAATTATATGAAAATCAAGATTTCAAATTTTGAAATTACTACAAAAAGGTTAGAATTTTAAAATTTAGTAAGTGGAAGATTAACGCAATCTAGTGATTTGACGCTGCGCTTAATAATATCACTTGTAAACTTATAAAATTTTTAAACCCATAACAGCATAAATTCATGGGAAAATAATATGGCGGAAAGAAAGCTTGCAAAAAAGTAACAAAAATTGAATTAAAATTGACAAAATTCCTGAAAAAAGAAAGAAAAACCCGACAACACACAACATGAATGAAATTCCTGAAAACTGTCAGTTCCTGGGTCAACATTTTTACAATGCGGGATTATCATTTTTGCATACCAAAAATGTTGTATCAAAATTACTAACAATACCGGAAAAATTATTATTATTTATTATATTTCTCAATCATTTTTCCAGTCCCGCATAGCAAAATCCCGTATATATACCCTGTACAAAATCAAAAAATCAAAAAAAAAAATTAATAGCTAAAAAAAATAAGAAAAAAATATCTCTGGTTCTCCAAAAATATGCAGATAAACTAACCCGCATATATGTACAAATAAGAAATGCGGTAGCGTAGCACATATAAGTAAACACTGCATCCAGGAAATGAAATGAAATTCTTCGAAAATGATAGAATCAAGCTCTCAGATAAAATTTGAAACTTTAGAATTTTTAAGATATATTCAAAATAGATAATACATTCAAGTGAAATCCATATTGGATTGTTGATGATAATCCATATTGGTTTGTTGATGAGTATTGGTTGCAGCTGTCTGGTTATGTTGATTATCCGGAGAGAAGTTGGCATGATCCCACAATATATCTGGTGACAACTGATTATTTAAATTGGTTGATGGTGATGGCCCAGTTCCTGCTGCTGATATCATTGGATCATCCTGTGAATCCAGATTACCAAAATATTTTAGTAAACTAGATGAAAAAACGACACAGCGAAATGTTTAGAAAGGAATAGATATTTTGAGGAAAATTAAAAAAAAGGATTAAAATCAGATCAGATTCAAACAATTTCGAAACAAAAAAAAACCTGTAAAATGGAACGCATTGTATTCAAATCGTCCATAATCAGATCTGGAAATCCTTGCTGTTGCGAATTCAATGCTGGTGTGTTTGACTGAGTAAAATTTGTAGAATATGGATTGTCAGTTCCACTGAAACTATTAGTATTAAATATGTCAGCTTAGTGGGATTACATCATTAATCGTTCATTTGAAAATATACCTCAAAAATGAACCACCGTCTCGACGATTATTCAGATTGGATACTGGACTATTGATTGAAATGGCAGCTGTTGTATCAGTTAACTGTGATACAAATCCAGTAGAATTCTGAAAGGAAATCCGGGGGTGATGAAAATATACTAACTTTGCTTCTTGCTTTCCTCACAGTTTTTTGGATTATTAAATCAACAGAAAAAGTAACCTTATAAGATTTTTTTTTTCTTTCAATAAGTTGTATTATAAAATATTTTCAAGATGTAAATTCATTGAAGTAAGATGTTAAGGATATTAATTTTAGTTAAAAAAATAAACAAAAGAGGAAAGAAACGAACAATACAATTAGATGGTGCATGAGAAGGTGAAGGAGGAATTTCATCGAATGGTTCTTGTTTTATGGATCGTTCATCATTAGAAAATGATGATAATGGTATCGGTGGCAAATTTACCGAGGCTGGTGGTATAGCAATGCCATTTTTTTGCAAATGATTTTCAAGCTCCTATAATTTTTGGAAATTTTACAGCAATGAAAATCTAAATAAAAAAAGGTCAATTTTCCAATTAAAAAGTTTCTTTTATCGTAAAGTGCACTGGGAGTTAATCCTGACAATATAACTGTTTCATCAAATTTCAACTAGCAAAGCTAAAGAATATTTTGACAAAATTCCTCAATGTATAATATATACAACGAAATAAAATAAGCAAGTAGTCTAGAAAACCTCAATAATTATCCAGAGCTAATTCATAAAATTCACCAATCAGATAATTAGTGTACTGATCAAAGTTAAGCAAATCAACAAAATTTACTGACTTTAACTCGATCAGCGTACATTCGTGCTGCCTGTTCTAACCTTGCTTGGTACTGCTGTTGCCGCAACATTAATTCACGATCCTTTTGTAGTTGTCGGATATAATCACATGAGGCTTTTAATATAGTTCCTTTATTTAGTTTCAATTCTCTGAAATATAATCAAGAATAGCAAATATAGCCAATATTCACAAGTTAAAGCAGTTCGAAATACTCTTTTGAAAAAAAAAAAAAAAAAAATCATTTCGATAATTTGGAGAAAAAAATTTGCTGATGGAAGTGAAATCGATTTTGATAACAATTAAAAATTCAGGAGAAGAATCTTTTATAAATTTCAAAATACTTACTCTGATGAACTTTTGGGAAGCATAAGTCCCAATTCCTTTATACGATCATTAATATTGTAACGCCTCCTTCGCTCAACTGTAACAGTAAAAGTTTATAAAATGATTTAAATTACAATATAAAAACAACAAAGTTATTGTTAGATTATATGAGAAAAACATTCCTTTATCTGTTCTTAAGCATAGAAAATGAATTCAAGCAATGAGATTCTTATAGTTATGATCTAAAAAAAAAAAAAAAAACTACTGAAATATAGTGAAGCTACATTAGTCAACTTTACAGTAGAGCCATACTTACCGTAAATAAGTCATAATTATACTTTCGTACTTTTGATTCCATCAAATTTCGAGTGTAATAATTGAAGTAATAAACTTACTCATATTATGTATATCCTTTTTCCTCCTTTCACGATAAAAATCTTGATCACTACCAACATCCTGATTAACATTCCGCACCAATGTTTCCATGTCCAAACTACTAGCCGGAGCGCTTGATGATACTATTTGGCGACAATTTGAGCCAGTGATTGATATCGAGCTTATAGGCGATATACTTTGACCCGAATCAACTAAAATTGATTATCTTTCGTTTGCCATTAAAAAAAATTAAAACAAAAACCGATGAAGTTGAAAATCTGCCACGAACTAGATAAAAATTTCAACTGATTTCCGGAAGTAGGCATTTTGCATTAAACTCTGAGGAAATTTTAAGGAAAATTCGGTTGATATATAGCAAGTTTTGCATAAATCAATAATGAAATTTACAAGAATTATTTGCACCAGGAATTAATCGGCCTTTTGAGACTGTCGTACCGCGCAACGTCGACGTCAATGTTGTTAAGCCATCAGTGCAGCCATAAGTTACCGGAAGCTGTAAATGAACTTTTATGTACTTTATTGCAAACTACCTCTTAAATTGGAAAAAAAGAGGAATGATGAAATTCGAAAAATTCAACCATTTCATATATTATTAATTTAAAAATTAAGAAGACAAAAAATCATTTTTACGATCCGGATCATGTAAAACAATTTTATCAGTTTTTCTCTTTTTCCTTCTCTATTTCCTTTCATTTCTTTTTTTTTCTTTTTTTTTTTTTTTTAAATCAACAGTCTATGGGGAATTATAAAACGAACCGCCTGGGCTTTGGTAGCGCTCAGTTCTCGTAGCGCCATTTGATCGCCTTCTAATGATAATAAAGTTTTACCGGTTATGTAATCATCCAGCTTAAAAAAAAATATTTTCAAAAGAATGATAAATAAATTGACGAAAAAATAAACATGACATATATATATATATATAAACTAATTATTTGATATTAATTACATTTTTCATGATATATAATTCAGGATTCAATTATCTCAAATCTAAGTTTAATTCACATACGGATAATGAATTTCAAAATTATATAACAAAGTAAATATACATATATATATATATATATAAATTTCTAAGAGAAAATTAAACGATAAAAGAACTGCTAAAATAATCGTCATCAATTTATCACTTTAATGATAGAAACTTCTAGATCTCTTTCTTATTTTTATGGCATCATCATCTTAGAACATAGCTAATTGACGAATGTTAATTAATTCAATTACGGAAACAATTTTAATGGGAATAAAGAATACATTTGACGTATGAATGAAATTGACGCCATAATTAGATATGATTAAAACATATATGATTCATTGAAAAAGAAAAGGAAAAAAGAAAGTATATAAGTGAAAAAATCATTTAAAAAAAGAGGGATAATTATGTTAGACTAATACTTTCATAAAAACTAGTCTAGTGTTTATATCTTTCATACAACTTGAGACTGATGTCGACTGGAACATCAATAACAAAAAGATAATTAATCAGATATTAGAAAGGGAAAAAGAGACGGAAAAAGAGAAATGATGGAAAAAAAAAAGTAAAAAAAAATTAGAAAGATTAAGATGAAAAAAAGAAAAAAAAAGGAAAGGTAAGTGGATAAAGATCTAAAATTGGTAACGAAAATATATTAAGTACATTCGAGATTTATTGATTCATTTATTAAATGCAAGTAAAACATTCATAAACAAGTTGAAAATTATAGTACTGGATGGCAATGATAATACTGATACTAGCAATGATTATACTGATATGATAATATTAGTAATAATAGAAAAAATGGTATAAAAATATTATGACACACATTCATATATATGTATATATATATATATATATATATATATATATATATATATATATATAAAGGAATATATCATGCCACAAATATTAATATATTGATTTTGATGGAAAATATATACTTAGTTTGTAGTTGATGTCACATTCGATGACACAAATATATTTTTAGGAGAATATATATATGATGCAACCCTAAATGATGATAATAATGATTAGCTTTCCAATTATACAATTACATCACTTTTATCATTATTTATTTCGTTTTAATTATAAATAAGTAAAATATTTTAGTACTGGATACGATTTTTCATACTCATTTTATTTTTCTACACATATTATTTTTGAACCATTTAATTCAACGCTTCAAATAGTGAAATTCCAGATAAAAGAAACAAACAAAAAAAAGGGAATTAATGAGACACGGAGAAATTTATAATTTCAAATCTCCAGAGAAAATCCACTGTTTTTTTTGTTTCATTGGTTTTGATGGAAGGAACAGGAAATGCAAGGAAGGAGGAAAATGGGTGAAGGTTTGAAATGAAACAGAAAAGGACGAAAAGATGGAATAAAATATTTGGGATGAAACCAGAAGGAAACCATTTTTTTTAAGAGTAGAAGGAAAAGCATGAACATAACTCATCAATCTAATGAAAATGTAAGGAAGTATATAGGAGAAAAGAGAATAGAAAGTAAAAGCAATAAATGATAATTACTAAATAACTTGGTAATTATGTATATATGTAATATATGATGATTTTTTGATTTTATAAAAATATTTCTAGAAATAAGTATTAAAAAACAATAAAATTAAATCTAAAAATTCTGAAAATTGATGAAGTTGGAAAGAAAATTATATAAAATATGGGCTAACTTTTTTTAAGCTAGCTATACTGAAAAGATTAAAAACTCAAAGTTAACATAACAAAAAAAAAAAAAAAAAAAATGACAGCAAAACCGGGAAAGGAAAGTTTGAAATCTGTTGCTTTGAACAAATATGATTATTTATGTTGTGCTGATGGAAAGAGAAAAAAATAAACAGCATTCCGAAAGTTCTTTTAGAATGACATCAATTCGATATTTAAATGGGGAATAAATGAAATTTGATAACTATAAACAATATAATAATTTCTGAAAATGGCAACAGATTGCATTATATGAGAAACTAACAAATATAGTTGACATGGAATTCTTTAACTGCTTAATTAATAATTTTATTTAAAAATACTTGATTGTCCATTGACTAGATTATTTTACACATATGCTTTCGTATGCAATTATATAATTACTCGATTATTGGTCGTTATTGTTAACCATTAAGCAAATCATTGCTGGAGGTTTTCGTATCAGATCGACGTATGTTTCACAATATTAAAAAGAAGACGATCCATTATTTTAAATTTGATTAAAATTTTAATAGATAAAATATTTGGTTAAATAATTTATTTTATTTAAATTGTTTAATACAACTAAAATATCTTATTCTTACCATATCATTACATAATTTATTCGAGAATTGAAAAAGATTGCAATAATTTTCCAATTTCCTATTATTATTATTATTATTATTATTATTATTATTATTATTATTATTATTATTATTATTATTATCATTCCCGATTAAACGAAATATAGCAATCCGACAGTGATGCTATTCTGAATGTTTCATAAATTTCGACTTTTAACGTAAAGAATTATCACAAAAATTATTAATAAGTAATATTATTGATGAAAGATGGTGTTAGCAAAGAGTAACGGAAGGACAAACATATCAAACATATCAATGCTAATATCAAATGAAAATAAACTGTTTTTATTTTAAATTTTTACCGAAAGTGGGAGGAGGAAAGGCGGGAGAGGAGAGCGATGGAAGAAAAGGTTCAAAAGTATTTCAAAAATTACATAGTAATAGTTGTTATTGTTGTAGAAACTGTTATTGTAGTAATAGTTATTGTCGTTTTCTTGTAATACATAGTAGTTACAGTAATAGCACTAAATAGAAGTACCAAAAGAAATATCTTGCAAAATTAAGGTTAAAGTTAGAGGTTAAAGGTTGAAGAATATTTTTGTACTACCATCAAATAAATATTGTTGCCTTTCCTGACTTGCTTCTGATGACGCATCGTCACCATCATCAAAATAATCATCATCGATCGTTATAACACCAAACAGCAACATATTACACATACCATATATGCGCCACAAAAAGTAAGAAAATATGCAATAAAAGAAGATGAGAAGTTATTTAATTTCAAATTTAAAATTTTCGGAGTGATTTTAAAAACCCATGAAATCCCAGACAGTTAAACTGCATGAAAAAAGAGGAGAAAATGAATAATGGAACAAAATAAAAAAGAAAAAAAAAAAAAAGAGGGAATGAAATTTTCGGCACATTTATGAAAACTACAATACTCACAACCCATATCGAAGCAAAACTAAGTGATTTCGAGAAGAACGAAAGAACGTCAATTTTATTCGTCCTTTTCGAAAATGTACCGAAATTTTTGCTAAAAAAAAATTTTTTTTTTGTTTAACAAACAAAAATACGGGTGAATTTTTTCCTACTGATATTTTAACTCGTTGGATACACTGATAGAAAAAATCATGAAAAAAAGTAGTCCTTTTTTTTTTGTGCTTTCGTTTTAAAATTTAAGTGCAAAATTAGTGAAGTGACAATGACAGTGACACATGCATACATTTCCAACATACACATACACACAAATTTAAATATATACATACATACATACACACATACCTACATACATACATACACACATACATACATACATACATGTATACATACACACATACGCATACACACATGAACGTAACGTATACAATAACAACATCACTATTTTACGTGTGTATTATAATCAACGCTGTGTTAATAAATGATAACGAAAATTTGTTTACTTTTAAATGTACAACACGTTCGCCCGTGTACATCTCTCTATTCTGTACGTGAATGTACGTATTCCAGCGTATATGTATCTATATATCAACGTATGTATGTGTTCATAATCTGATTCGATTGTAATCAATGTTGATAACTGATAAATTTTCAGAAAAAGTTATGCAAAACATATACGGACGTATATTTTTAAGCTGATACATTTTTGGCATCAATAAAAATTATTGAAAAAATTAAATAAAATACATAAGTGATAAAAATTATAAATAAACCAGCTTGGTACTTTTCATATTTCAACCTATTTAACCTGAATGTTTTTTTTTTCTTTTTTTTAAAAACAAATCTCATACATTTGCATGTTTTGGCATTCTTAACATTATAAATTTCAATTTTTCAAATTTGAATATATTTATGAATGAAAATATAATGTGCAACTGCGGTTTTAAATAAATGTTTATGAAAGGAGCAAAAGCTTTAAAAGATGAAAAGCGTAGCAAATGATCAAGGGTTAAAAGTGAGAACTGATTGAGAACTAAGCTTCATGATATTAACTTGCAATTATCAGTTGTAAAACAGCAAATAATATATTTTTGATAAATTTAGTGTATCTAACAAATTTTAACCTTCGTAATGGATACATAAAATGCTGGCTTAGAATATGTTTGTAACAACTATTACTCAAATACTGAGATTATTTAGCAGAGGCTATGCACTGAGTGATATAATAATGATAACACAAGATAAATAATGATAATGATGTAAAATAACAGCGATAAAATAGTAACGATAATGATATAAAATAATGATGACAAAACGATAGTGATGATGATGATGATGATATTAAATGATCTGGTACTGCAATGATAATAATGATGACAATACGGATGTTGGTGATGATGGTAATGTTGATGATAATAATAAAATAATGAATATTTGTAGCAAATATTTAATGTCAAATAAGGCTAATGAAAAGCTTGAAAATGGGAAATGTTTGAAAAACATATCTTTTTTGCTACTCAAATGCAAAACATAATTTCAAAAGAGATATATATTATATATGCTTATTTCTGCTTCAATTTAATATCTAGGATATGGAAGAAAATGTGAAAATTAGAAAAAAAAAAAAAGAATGAGGAAATATGATTATAACTTTATAGAATTATCATCAACAATGATCAAGATGATTTGAACAATGAGATAAATCAATAAAACTTGCGAAACATTTTCGACAAATAAATTAATAAAATTTTCTAAGCATTTAATCAATGAACCGTAAAAAGTATAAAGTTAATAAAACTTGCCAAGCATTATTTCCTATGAATTCGTCCTAACATTGTCAAGAACTGAAATATACACCATAATATAATTTCTAAAGATGAAAATTTCACAAATAAAGAAACGAAAATTTATTTTTATAAAATTAAAATGCTTAAGGTTACGAAATGAAAAAATCTGGCTTATATAATGTAACATAAATAAAATAGTCGATGAAAAAAAAAAAAAAAAAAAACATAAGTCATCTTCGACTAAACAGAAGTTTATCATTTCTCTCACTATTTCACAGACTAAAATTATCAGTGAAAATTTCAATTCCTGTTTTTTTCCAAGTAATTTTTATTTTTGTATCAATTAAAAAATTGAAAAGGAAATTAAAAACGGCTCTCAATGTGAATGAAAAACAATTTACATACAAAAAGCTGTCAGGATAAACAATTTATACGTATGACAACGACAAAAAGTTGTCGTATGCATAAACTGTTTCAAGTATCGTATCATAGCATTGCTAAATAAATATTGCTTCATGAGTATATTTAAAAATAAATAAAAGAAAAATCAAAGTAAAATAACTCAGAATTCTCATATTTCATATTTTAATTCTTTCTTTTCTTCTAATTTCAATAATAATAATAATAATAATAAAGCGTAATTAATGAACTGATAATGCATGAACGGAATTACATTTGACTGACTGATCTATGAAGCATTATAAAATTCATGAAATGGCAAAAAAAAAATAATCGATATTATTCCTTTCAAGTTCCTTATCTTAATTAAAATGCAGATTGAGGAGAATCAGGAAAGGACAGAAAAAAGAAGAGAGGGAGAAAAAAAAAAAAGAGAGAAGAATTGTTCAAAAATTAATACAACTAATATAAATGCTGATATCGATAATTTCTGATAAAATCGTCCCAATATTCACATTCATCTTTCTTCTTTGATAAAGTACTCAAAAAGAATAAAATTTTAATTTAAAGATTATCATATAAATATACTCTCATTTATGCACATTTCATTCGAAAATACACGTACACGCAAACATATTCATCACAATTTGCACGTACACACACACACACCACACATGCTCATATATAAGTGTGTACTGGATTTATTTTTCCATTTCCTTGTTATCTCCTCACTTCATAAATGTTTCCGTTGTCTCATTATTCTGTCGGACTAAAATTACCTTCGCTTAGCAACTGCTACTAGACATAGTGAATTATACGGGAAAAAACACTGTTCGTAATGATAATTTCAATGGAACTAATCCATTAATTAATTAAATTAGCAAATTAGTGGTACTAAGTTAATTAATTCAATCGATTACAAAGAATAAATAAACAAATGAAATCATATTATTCTCAAATATTCATAAAAGGAATAAAAGGAAGTGGATAATAATAATTCTAATAGCAATGCCTAATTATTCCTTTTTCTTCTCCGCACACATCATTCATTAATTCTTGACGCTTTTCTTCAGCTTAACTGAATTACAATAATTACTTTAGCAAAATCAATCATAATAGAATGAAAAAAAAAGAACGAACTAAAATGAAACGAAAACACAAATATCAATTAAATATCGAATTAATCAACAAATATAGAAGGAAAATTAAAATTATTTTTCATTTTAAATTAGTGGAATTTGCTTTAAATTGGTAGAAATCCAAATAAATGAAAAAGAAATAACAAAATGCTTAATTTCATTATTTTTCATTCAAATTAAATCTAAATTCCCCAAAATAAAATCATAATAAAAGATTAAATTAGAAAGGCAAGACAAAATTTATACTTTTAACTTCATTTTAAATACGAATATTTGTTTTGTACCAATATGACAGCAGTAAGTAGCAACAGTTGTAGCATTGTAGCAAGTATAACAGTAACAGTAACAGTAACAGTAACAGTAACAGTAACAGTAGCAGTAGCAGTAGCAGTAGCAGTAGCAGTAGCAGCAGCAGTAGCAGTAGCAGTAATAGCAGTAGTGGTGTTTGTTTTAATTACGCAATAGTTATAATTGCAGTATGTAATATATGGCCCAGAACCAAAAAGTAAACACTGTCAATAAACCATTCACCAATGTCATCACCTCATTACATCTTATTATCTTATTATGCTACTAATTCCATCTCTTTTATTACTAATGCTCTTACTACCGTCGCTACTATCATAGTAACAACTGCAGCAGCGGTAGAAATATTACTACTGTCATGCTATTATCGCTACTACTAATACTACCACTACTACTATTACTTACTGCTATTACTACTACTGCTATATTACCGCTACTGCTACTACTATTATTGCTATTACTGCTACTACTATAGCTGCTTTTATCTCCTATCGTAACTACTGCTAATGCTGCTTTTACTACTAATATTACTATTACTAGTATTGCAACTATTACCACTACTAGCGTGATTGATGCAATGTTAGTTATTACGTCTGCATAACAAACAATTTCGTTTAACCTCCTAGCTCTTGCAATAACTTGCATCCTCCCTCTTCCCCTCCTCTCCTCACTGATCATTGATCGATAGCGCATTGAAATAAACAAAACTTGGCATGAGTCCAGGCAATGTTTCTTTTTTTTTTTTTTTCATCCTTCAATGAAAACATTTCTCTGATTCACTTCGAAATTCATAAACAACATCTTTGTTGTTATAAAATTCAATTCCAATAATCTGGTAATTTTTTTTTTTTTTTTTTACCAAAATGAAGTACAAAAACAAGAAATGATTTGTTGATTTTTTCTTTTTTTTTTGGCTACATTCCATCGTTTCAATATTTTTTTTTTTACAATTTAATCAATAATATTCATTCAATAAGTAATATTACAATAAAATTTGTTTTGATAGATTGTTGTTATGGGAAAGAACGACTGCTATAATTTTTTTTTACTTTTTTTTTTTTTTTACTGGAAATTTTGCCAAAACTTTCAAATTTAATTTGATTTAGAACAATAAAGAATGAATCTAATTAATAATAAATAATAATCCAATGGAATTAAAACATATCTTACACACTTTATTTTATAAGTTTAATTTAATAACACTGATAGATAGTTGCTCGAATTCAAACTTATCTATTTTCTATATGAATCAAAAAATTCTTAGAAGCATTGTTTATATTATTTTCGAATAGCCGTATCTAATCTACGTTTGATACACTTGTCTGATTATGCTAGTAATTTCAATAAATTTGACTTTTCTAACTTATCATGATGACATTTCTATTAAATCAATCAATATTTTACGGATAAAAAAACAGCAATTCTCAAATATATAAATAGATATAAATTTCACAGTTTCATTTTAAACAGTGTGTAGCATTTTCAATTTTTTTTTTCACGGAAATTAATCAACATATACCTATGAAAATTAATCAGGATCAATTTTCTCAGCTGATCAAAGAACACATAATTCGGAAATGATAACAGAAGACGATCTAACCTACAAAAAAAAAAAAAAAAAAATGTACCCACGAAAAATTGATTAAAGTATATCCATTTGATATATCCATGAAAATGGATTAAAATATATTCATAAAAAACTTATTAAAATATATTAATAGAAAGCGATATTTCTTTCCATTTCAAACTCCTTTTTCCTCTTCTTTCTTCTTATTCATTAACCAATTAATGTCTTATCAATAATCTTAATTAGTATCATATTGAATAACGATCGATGGAAATTACTGTTTGATCCAAAATCTTCTACTGGAACAAACATAAATAACGATTAATTGCACACAAAGTGATAAAAATTTAGCCAAATAGTAGATCATTTGGTTTGTTGAAAAATGTATATCAGTGCAAAATAGTTTGATATGTTATTTTTGTCTTCCTTTCATTTTTTTTTTTCTTTCATCTTTCTCTCTCTCTTCCTTTACCTCTACTTCTTCCCTCTCCTTTCCCTCTCTTTCCCTATTCGATAAACAAAAATTTTGTCAATTTCAAAGCAAAAATAATTAGCATCCTTCGGCTATTAACTCTTTCTTCAATTGTTCCCCTTTCTCTCCCTCTTCTCTTTTTTTTTCTGTCTCTTCTTTTTTACTCGCTTTATGTGCTTTGATCCTCCTCATACTTTTAATCTATTTTTTTTCAAAACAGTCATAAAAATAAGCAAGTAATCTTTCAACTTTATTCCATCTGTCATCCGTATGATACTCATTCCGCTATTCGATAAATTTAGTTCCTTTTGGTTCCGGAAAATTCCCTTATCCGAAAAATTTCTTTATCCGAATTTCTTTGTTAATGATATTAAGATATGGAAACTGAAAACGAGTTCTAATATGAAATATATGATTATTCTAATGCATAAATTTCGAAACAAATCATCTTTTGCCGACAAAACTTCAAACAGAAAATGGTAATTAACAAATTCAAATTTGAAAATGTATGGATCATTTTCATTGTATATTTCATTTCGTATTAAAATCTCTCGTCGATTTGACTCAAGTAATTCGTGTAGAAACAAGAAAGGAAAAAAAGAATGTCTGATGAAAAAAGAACTTAACTTTATCAAATATTCAAAATGATAGCTAAAATGATCAGTTTAAATATAATTAAGCAAAAATATACGAATTTCAATTACACCAGCAATTTTGCACGAATAACACAAAGATATATGATCAGTTTGTAAATGAAGATAAAAAAATTTACCTGTAAAAAGTGATTTGCCAATGATGATGTGAAATATTCCGTAATTATAGTTGGTGATGATCGGTTAGACTCACCTGTAATATGGAAAATACAGGTAGAAGCAATGCTTCTTTCTACTTCCCTTATTTCCGAGTTTTCTCACATATCTCATGTCATCTGTTTGTCGTTAAGGTAATATTCGATTGTTGTGTATACCATCCCTTCGTTATTCATTAATTTGTTTATTAATCTCTAAAAGTGTAGGATTAAAATTTATAAGTTCGAAAGCAAATTCACAAAAAGTCAAAGTTATCAACAAGATATGGCTATTTCAGCACTGATGCAGAAAAAAAAAATGGGAATAGATAAACAAATAAATAAATTCGAATTCCATTCCGTCCATTAAACAATGTATATACAAAAAAAGACAACATATAATATAAACAATGTATATTCTGGCTATGATTACGGTTATAAACAATGTATATTCTGGCTATGATTACGGTTATAACTTTATATTTAGGCAAGATGTCAATGAAAAAGATAAAAAATATAAAATTAATATTATACGAAAAAAAGATAAAAAGTTCGAAAAAAAGTTTTCATTTTATTAATCTTCTGGATCATTGATAATGATGCGCATGCATGATTAACTCTGATAACAAAGAAATATGCTGATAAAAAACATGCACATATAAGTCAACCCATAACAATGTTAGCTCAAATTTGGCAATTACTCTCAAAATGCAAATGTTAGCATATTGTGAACAAAAAAGGTATGCGTGATGGGGTTGATCAGCTGATAATGTGGCCACACGTCAAACACTTCAAGATGATCAATTTGCGAAGCGCGGTAGGCTTTTTATGATATTTACATTATGCAAAGCAAACTTTGCGCCAAACATGAGATGGAAGTTGGTAACGGAAATGATATGATCGTGATAAGCTGAAAGTTAGGGAAAGAATTAGACCGAAATTGTCTATTATGGCAGAAATTTGAATGATTAACCTGAACTTTCGCTGATAATGCATCCTTTCTTGATCATAGATTTCCGTCATTTATCGTATCCATCGAAAACTTTCAAAAACAGAAATCAATACGCTGATAAAATTCCAATGGATCAGTAAACGCATTGAGAAATACTGGCAAGAGATGGGAAGGAGAGGAGATGGAAAGTAAAAAATCGAAACACAAAATGTATCCCTTGTTCGCTCTCTGCTAATTGATAGTAATGACAAAATGATTTTCCACCGTTTCTGTTGTAAAGCCTTTTGGAAGAGAACGAACCAATTAATTACATCACATATTTTGTCCGAATACAAACTTACTTGCTATGAATCAGTGAATCAAGTAAAGTGCACAGCTTGTTCACACCAAACGATCAATCATGTCTCGAAATCGCACAGAACATTTACACGTGTTCGCAATTCCGCACAGTGGCAGATTGTGCTGCATCGAAAGGACACTATCATATCGATTACTTACTTGGTAACGATAACTACGTTAGTTTTTTAACTTTAAAATAACTAAAATAATACTCAAAAAAGTTAAAGTGCTGAACACTACATTGAAATTGATTCAGCGTAGCAAGTTTAATGATGGTATAGTAACTAAATGCTAGATTCGATTACCGTATTTGATCGTTCGTGATCGCTTCTTTAAATATTGCGAATATCGCAGTATATGAAGGAAATATTTCATTAAAACATATAGAATGATTTAAAAGATATTTCAACAATTTCACGATTCTTCATCAATAGTTATATATACATATAAATATAAATATAGACTAATTGAGCAGTCCAGCTAGTCTATATGAATAAAAAGTCATTGTTCGCTTGTTCAAAATCTTAAATTTCTGAAAATCCTTAAACACACGTTTACTCGAATTCAACGATCACGAACGATCACATATTGTATCAAAAATTTTTTATACCAAAATTTCAAAGCAATCAATGATGAACTTGAAACTTTTTGTGTGGAAATGAAAACGAACATTTACATTTTTGTTTATATAGGGATTTGTTTCATTTTCAAATTAACCAAATTTAAAATTGTTCCATAAATATCAAGATTTTACGAAAAGTTTAGAAAATATATGTCAAATTTTTCATATCATCGACATTTCGGCATAGTTTTCAATTCACCAATACAACCTGTAAAAATCAAACAATCGATTTTGAATTCTTTTTTTTTTTCTTTTGCTTATCTTCATAAATCGATTTGTTCATTGATATTAAATGTTGTCATGACAATTTTTTTTTTTTTTTAATAATTTTTTTCAATCAAAAAGAGAGAAGGAAATTTCATTCTTTTTTTTTTCACCATCACTTTTTATTTGCCTTTTTCAAATTTGATTCGAACAAAAAAATTTCCCAAATTCATCAATCGAAATTTTGCGTCCCACTCAAAAAAAATGAAAATGTGTTTTAATTTTCATAAAATTAATTGTATATTGTCACATTCAAATTACAAGCATAATGGAAATAGAAATAGTTTTTTTTAAACATAAATTTTGGATATCTTCGAGCATCGTTTATGATATGTGTGTAGGTGTATAGTGGATGTATGCGTGGGTTTACATGTGTGGGTATGTGTGTGGGTATTGTATATGTAGGTTGTTCACCTTTTTAAGAGATATTTCTTAAAAGATATTTCAACTATTTTTCATGAAAACACAGTTGTTGAAATATCTTTTAATGTAAATATGCGGATGTATGTGCATATTTGCGGGGGTGTAATGTGTAGGCGTGTGCGTGGGTGTTGTGTGGGTGTGTGTGTGTGGATATATATGTGCATCCATCCCAATCATTAGTTCGTCATAACAGTTAGCAAAAGCAACCGGATCAGCTTTTCATACTAGCTTTTAAAGCTTTTAAACAAAGTTAACTCTACACCTGAGGTTCTTGCTTCGTCATCCGTCGTCCCTTCTTCTTCTCACTTTTTCAATTCATTATTTTGTCATTTTGCCAATAGTTTCTTTTAATTTTCCATTTATTCATTTTATCATTTAATAATATCAATTCATTTTCGTATATTTGTTAATTTAAAGTTTTTCTTCTATTTTGGTATTATTACTATTATTATTATTACTAATTGATTATATTGATTATGGAAAAGGATACGATGGAATAGATGCATATTATAATACAATTTTTATTTAATTATATTATAAACATTGAACAAAATTCTATTTTTAATTATTCCTGGATATTTTTAACAGTTTGAAAAATAAAGAAAGAAAAACGAACAAAATTGATCGAAGATGGTCAGGCAATTTTAAAATCATCGCAGCTGTTCTTATTTTTCTATCGCATGAAATTTTTTATCAGATGATATGGATGATGATACCAGTACAGCATGTTGTAGCAGTGAAGTATCAACATTGAAATTCATCTCCATACGATGTATCGCTCTTATACTATTTCAGGTCAATTTAAAAATTAAATTTTTACTATTAATTAGACAATAAAAAAATGTGTGGAAAAATGAATGCAAACATTTTTAGGCTTTAACTTAAAAAATATTCATAATTCTTCATTCCTTTTTTATTTTTTGATCTTCATTTTTAGACCAATGTTCATTGGAGGAAACTGGATGAAGCGATTCAAATTATTCAAAGATGGCTTTATAAAGCAAATTTACCAGCGTTAATTAAAAAGCAGTTGCAGACAGGATTACGTGATGTTTATCGTGAAACTGAACGTTGGAGTAAAGCATTTTTTATCTTATTATTATTAGTTATAAAAATGTTTGTTTGAAAAAATCGATTGATTTATTAAAATTATTCTTGAAAACTATTATCATTCTTTAGACGAAAAGCATGCGAAATTATTTGATGAAGAAGGGCAAAATGAAAAAAATCCAATGTTACGTCCACGGGTTCATCGTAGTGATCACTTACGTCTATTTTATGGAAGCATTATTTGGAAATATAATAAGTATTGCATTTTTATTTTTTGTCATTTTTTACTAAATTCGACAGAAAAAAAAAACTTTTTGATGCTTTCACATCATTTACAATTAACTAATTCAATTAGTGCCACAATTGAATTTGCGTTCGAAAAAATGTCATATACTCGCTATATCATCAAGAATTCATCATATGCCTAAGGGTAGCTGATTCAAAAATTTGAATATGAATAATTTAGATACGAAATCGATGATCGAAAAACAGCATTAGCGATTATTGAAAAAGATTGTGCGGATTGGCCGCAAATACAATTTCAATTAGCTTGCGCTTATGCCATTCATCATTTATTGAATGAAAGAAATTTCGATCGTATCAGATTGAGAGCATTTGCGTAAGCAAAATATTACAATTAATTTTACAGTTTTTTCTCAATTATTTCCCATCTTCGAGTGAAAAGTTTTGCAATCAATTCCGAGAACGCCATTTTATCTTTTAAATTTAAGAGATATAATGGTATTTAAAAAATCGATGTTTTAAAAAAAAATGAGATTACAAAAAAAATTTCACAATTTATTGCTCAATTATTACCAAATCTTTTTTTGAAATATATTCGAAATAATGCAGTATAGTTTATAATGAACGATTTTACATTTATCAGATTATCTGTTTTATTTTATAGTTATTCTTTTTTTTTTTTTTTTCAGGAAGAAATTATCCGGACATTGTTTGTATGATTTTTGGTTTGCTTTACTTGATAATACTAATGATGCATGGGGAAAAATGTTTAGTTCCGATAATTTAGCACCAAAACAAATATTATCATTGGCTTTTCAATTTGCTATTGTAAATGGTTATTTTGAGCTTCTTATTTTTATATGGGATAATATTACGGATCCACAACGAGAATTTATTGGTATTTCTTTTCCAAAAACTGATTGATACATTTTTTTTTTTTTATTTTTTACCAAAAAAAATCAAAATAACTATGTTTTTCGGATTTGTAAACAATGATTATGATAGAGAAAAATAAAGAATTCAAAGAAGAACAAAAAAAATTTATAGGATTACTGCAATGGCGAAAAGTATGTTTTAAAGCGAAAGATCGTGAAGTTTTGCATTTTTTATGCGAACAACTTTGCATAATTAATGCATCGGGTCTTGCACGAATCACGTGGAATACTTTTTATCAAACGCTTCAAAATTCACTTCAGGTCAGGTATCAGTAATATTTCAAGATAATTATATTTTTCTTTATCAATCGTAACTTTTCTGAATCACATTGAAAAGCAAAGTATAGATGTTAAACTGAAACCAGTTGGAGAATATGAACTAAGCTCTATTTAGTAACTTTTTATTAGGTTTTTGTTTTTTGGGGAGGGGAGGGGAGGGGAGGGTCTCAGTTCATAAAGGATTCAACGTTAATATTGGAAATCTTAATTTTTCAATCAAACTTTTTGCTCATCCTAAGTTTGATGTAATTTGTTTGTAAAGGAATCAGTATAAAAAGTATAATACCGAGGAATTTCATGTATAAATTGAAAAAAAAAATTATAGAGAAATTAATTCTAATATTTAGGAAGATAACATAGGATTCCGTGAGGATGCTATGCACAAATTAGCATTCCTCTTGGAGAATATTTGTCCACGTCTCCGAAGTGCAATGCTTTCGATGGAAAATTTCAAGTTTGTAAATTAACAATCGCATAAAATGAGAAATATATCAGATGATTATAGAAATTTGCATATATGAGATAAAAGCAGTGTACCACTAGATATGTAAAAAAAACATATAACGGAAGAAGAAATAAGAATTAGTTTCAAAACTTTAATTTCCTCAAATTTTACATCTTTCATCATTTAAATTGATTCATTTCAGAGCAGTTACAGATGCATTCGTATATAATCAAACGGAAGTTTTTGCTCTCTTTTTGAGCTATCTTGAACCGGAACAATTACAGCTCACACGTGAATACATCGATCGTATCTATGATCGAAAAAAAAGCGAAGCATCACGAAAACAACTCCGAATATTGTTACGTCGACAACAAACTTTAGCGTAAGAAAGATTCACATGAAATCTGTCTTAGTCAAACAGCATATATTCGACAATACCTAATTAAAATAATTAAAGACATATCTGTTACATAATTACATTATATTTTCTCGTATTTCGTATGATATTTGATTATTGTGCATATTATATTTTGTATTTGTTATGTAAATGCTTATTTGGATGATTATCCATATATATATATATATATATATGTATAAATTTCTACTATATATAAATATACAAATTCACTAGCAAAAATTTGGATATAGGCGAGAACAAACAAATAAAAAGGCAACCATTCATAAATGACCAATTTCCATATTTAAATATCTAAATTTTTAAACTGATCCAATAATGCTATGCTTATATATATATATATATATATATAAGCATTACATTATTGGAAACGTCAATTTTTCGTTTTTCTAGCAAAGTTTGAGCTTGAAAATTCGATAAAAGTATTGAAGTGATTGCAATTAGGGAGAAGTAACAAAATGTGATTAAGCAATAATTCCAAAACTTCTCAACCTAATCAGTTTCTAGTAGAGTTGTTCCATTGTGTAAACGACAGTTAATATCCCGTGATTTCTACAAGACAGTTCCTAATTTTCTTGGTAACTGCTACGTTGAAAAACTTATAACGTAGCAAAACTGTAGCAGAGGATTTTAGGTATTTCAAAAAAAAAAAAAAAAAAAAAAAAAAAAAAACTTTTTTTTTTTAAAAAAAAAAAAAAAAAAAAAAAAAAAAAAAAAAAAAAACTTCGATATTTGGTCTGCAGGGGATGCGTAAATACCACATCTACAGATCATTTAATTTTAACTGCACTAGCAAGGATATTACGAAGAAATCATAGTTAAACTGGAACATCTAATCAAATATCAGTGATCAAGTTAAAAGTGTTTACGCCTCGGGAAATCCAGGAATCAATTGGAGATTTTTTTGTGTGATAAAAAGAATAATATGCATTCATTTGATGCGGATGTAAAGTATGTTTAACAGGAATGTTTTTGATTTATTCCAGCACAGAAAGAATTGAAACAGGAAAGCAAGCGCAACAATTAAATTATTTTGAATAAGAAAGTTAGGAAAGTTGATAACGGACTCAAAATTCGAAACTGTGCAATAAATAAGCGAAAAAGCATGCATCAGTTTAGAGAAGTTTAATTAAAGGATTGTATTTTGATAAATAGATGGCTTAACAGATCAGCTGACAAGTGCTAACTGCATGTGAAAACATAGACAATGCATTCTTGGAAATGATTAGGGAGAAGGTAGGAGCAAGCAATAAGGAATCAAGAACAGAAAATGAATAATGAACATCAAATATCAGATGTCAGTAATAAATCAAAACGTTTAAAGAATTGGGAAAAATTAGGAAAGGATGGAAAGAAGGTGAAGAATGATATCGATAAAAAATCACTCCTGGTCTTCAAGTGAGAGATGCGTAATTTTAGTGAAATCAAATTCAGTGGTAGTACCACGCTGAAATATATCTAATACATCTTTACAGGTTGTCTCAAAATGGGTTGTTGGATCGTATGAACGCGAGATGAACACTTGCGATTCACCACCCATATCAATCGGCTCATAGACGTCCGAGACATTCACGAACCTGGAAACTTCTTTTATATGCTGATATATTTCAAAACTAATAGTTCTACTTATATTCATGAACGAAATCTATCAAACCTACATGAAAGAAAATTTGGAAGAAAAAAAGTGAACAAACTTCTCGGTAATTGGACCCAACAACTGCAGCCCTGGCAAAATCTCAGCTTCGGGATTATTTGTTTCCACAGTTGTTGAAACCATCGCAATATACCACCCTTTAGGTGCTACCATATTTGCATTAGACACCAAAGAAATATAAATATCTGGAACACAATTTATGAATTCTATCATTTTCAACGAAATATACGCTATTTTTGAGAAGAAGAAACATGCAGAATATGTAAATGAAAATGAAGATACCGTAATGGCGTCCAACTTGCTTCTGTGGAATAATTATCTGGCAACTTTGCGCATCGTTAGTCATTGGTATTGGATGGTTTAGAAGACAAATGGCCCGAATCACCTGTCCAATTTTCCTCACTTTGTCAGGAACATATGATGGATCACAGTAGACCTAAAGAGAGCTTTATTTATTTTCAGGATTTTATAATCATGAGCAACTCCGGAAAAATAAAAGTAGTTAATATTACAAAACAATTTATTTAACATACCTGCTTACACTTCGCAATGTCGTCTCCACTTTTCACACCAACAACTTTTCCATTTTCATAAACGATAGAGTCAACGGGTTTGTCAAGCATATATGTTCCCCCATAAATTGCACTCAATCTAAATTTGAAATTTACTTAAAAGAACACTTTGAAACATATTCATTTCATGACTTCCAAATATAACAGTACATTAAATTAAATACTGATAAATAATTAAGAAATTCCATGCCGAGCAAATCCTTGTGGAAGTTCGCCAAGACCATAAAGAGGATAGAGATATGGTGATTTTCCATATCGAGCTAACGAATCGGAATATAAACGAATCCTTTCAGCTGTTGGCACAAATAGTTCATTTTTGTAACTGAAAGCTAACGAAGTATAACAACAACTTTACAAAGATCGAATCCAAAATATTCGCAAAATTTGTGAATTTAAACTTACTTGTCATCCCGATATAGTGCCAATGCATGACCAGTGAAATCCGCTGTATTTTCATCTAAGCCGAATTTATCATAAACCTGAAAAGAATTTTCAATAAAAATTATGTGAATTCCAACAACTTAATGTTTTATAACATTAAAAAATTCAAAAGTTTGAGGATTCCAAGACTTTCTGCCAAATTTCTTCGTCATATCTTCCTAATTATTTGAAAGTAATTATTGCCATATCTTTGACTCTTCTATTCCATTTCAATTCAAATTAAAGAGGAAAAGAATGACAAAATAAATCTAGTAAATAGCAGTTTAGAAAAGCAAAAAGGTAAATAATGGTCTGCATTTTACGAAAGAGAAGTGAACTGAATTTGGATGAAAGAATAAAAACACCTGCTGCATTGTATGCACAGCAGGATCGAGACCATCGTATGTAGCCTTGTTATTAATATCGAAGTTTTGCACCCAAACGAGGAATTTTTTGAAACGCCTCTTTTCGAACATTCCCATCAAATCTGAAATGAAATATTTACTCCTTTTCAAAAAAAAAAAATCATCATAAGTTTACACATAAAGCCTCCCTTATTTTCATTTCGCAGACAAAAGTAAAAGCATCAAGTACAGTAGACTAAACATACTTGTAGCTAAAGCTTCCATTTCATCAGCTGGGACCTTGAAAATTTTACCACCTTTGTATACGTAAGAGCCCTCAATCGACTTGAATTCAAGATAACGAGTAACGCCAGTATGTATCAAAAGCTGCAACATAACAACATTGAAAAATGAGACCAAGTTATAATCATAAAATTATGCTTTTAAAAAACTTGAGCAATTAACCTTAACAAGCGACCCATTTGCCATCAGGAATTTTGGAATCAAATCCACATTCCAGTCTCGACCTCTTCCCATATCCGTAGATGGTTTCGCATTCGGTCCTAAAAATTCTATGCATAAATGGATTCTACATTTTTTTTCGAATATGCTTTCTACAAGTTTCTACAAAAATTTGAGGAAAAATTTTGGAAAACTATTTACCAAAAAATTTTTCGTAAAGTTGTTCAAGTGGTGTCAACGAAGCTGATTCACCACCGTAATAATTATTCCGATCGATGTGGAGTATTTTCTTGCCTGATACTGATAACATTCCAGACAGTATACATTCCTGAAAAACATCAGCTCTCAATTTTAACGAAATTCAGCCATCTTTCCCTCTAAAAATATAACCTCAAAAGTGTGGAATTTCCAGTTCCATACAATTTGGGAGCGCGGCGAAACAAAAATGAAACATAAAGTTGAAAGTACCTTCAGTCCTGTACCAAGAACGATGGCATCATATTCCTCATCCATGTTGCTTGTATAATCAATTTACCTATAAATTATATTTAGGATATTAGAGCAATTATTCCACGCGAGCAAGTCACCTGAACTATTACAATGTTATTCACAGGAACTCTAAAAAAAACCCCACAATCCAATTAATGCAGTAAAAAACAACTTTAGCTATCCTAATTTGCCAATTCATTTTGTCAAAAGTGAACAGAACTTAAAACTAGAAACAAACTGAGATTTCAGAATAAACTCGAGAAAACAAAAGAAACGAGAGGCCGTAGTAAATAGTCCGAATGATTCGCAGCATTAAGGAAAATCCACCAAAGGACTTCCACTCGCCGTCCTAGATTAACGTAATCAGAAATTAGCATTAAAAAAATTGATCATATCCCAGATAATTGGACTGAAAACGTTCAACTTGAAATACATAAGTATTTTGGGAAATAAAAAAGATACTGATCCACCATAAATGATGCTATCTGATGGGAAGAATGCTATAGCTTGTTCAGAGCGCATAGGTAATAGAATTCAAATTGAAATTGAAATAAGCAACAAAGATTGCCGGATATTTCCACGGCAATTACAATTTTAAATTAGATTTCAATCCATATTATTTATTTTTTATTACGCATTATCTACAATTGACATTTGAACGAGAATCCTAAACATTTCCAACTGAAATTTCGGTATAAGATTTGAATTTTTTTTGCGAAAGTAATTCATTAAGAAAGACAGTGGTACAGTTCACATGAAGAACCGCTGAAGTGGGTTCATTTAGAATTGAATAAAATTATTCAAAGCTGACAAAACGACAAATAATCCCACAAATGTAAAAACTCCAAATCCTAAATTTTTGAACCTGACTGACTTGAGAACCTCCCAGTATTTCTTTACATTAAATCAAAGCGAGATTACCGTCAGTACTATCATCATTAATACCATCATTCTTAGATAAAATGATTGGATAGTACTAGCAGTGAACAATGACTTTTCCCTCTTTTCTCTTTATGATTTTATGAAATAAATCCGAGGCAAAATTTTGCTCGAAAACTCATCGTATGAAGTAAGCGCCACAGTTAATTTTTGATGGCAACTAAAGCATAATTCATCAACATGTTCCGACTCCATGACCAATTATTTGTGAGAGGATTATAAATCATGCCATGCAGTAAACGCACGCTACAACCATTTTCTTCCAGAATCATTCGCAGAAATTTTGGTTCAATAAATTTTGACCAATTATGGATACCTGGTGGAACAATGCCCAATATCCTCTAAAATAATTCAATTCATTAATGATACAATATTTCCATTTGTTGTTTCATGGTTTTTGTTTCAGTTCAATAATAAATTTGAATTCAAGAAAATTCGCGAATTGATGACCACTTCTATTCCGATAAATCCATAAAAATTTTAAACGTCTCTTAATGATTCATGTCAACTTCAAGTCAAGCTTTTTGACTATCATCCTTTCTTCATCCTTATCCTCTCCAAACCTCTTCTTTTTCCTCCATTTTCTTTTTTGAATAATATTCATATTTTAAATGAAAATATAATTAACATAAAGCAAACCTCTGCTATCCAAATAGCCATCACTCGACTCGCGATAGTTTTATTAATAGTTGTAAAAAAGAGAGCGCCATTTTTGCGCACTAATTGAATGCATGATTCTACAAATAATTCCACATCAGCAACATGCTCGATTATTTCAGATGCGACGACTGCATCGAACTCTGAAGATAAGGATGAAAAAGCCACTCACTGAGAAACATCAAACGTCATCTAAAAGTTTTCATTCCCAGTTCTGAAATTATGCTGAACAATATGTCAAGAACAGTGAATTACAGATGATATTTTTTGCAAGACTGAATATATTTCGAATAAAAAAAAAAAAAAAAAAAAAAAAAAACGAGAGATGAGAGAAGGGGAGGGACGAGGAGAGAGAGGAAAGAAATGGTCACAGAAATTAACGACTTTAATTAACAAAGAGAAGAATTAACTAACATAAACAAACGGAGCACTATCACAAAAACTATGGATAATAAATGCGGATCTTATAACTCATGTACCTTACTTCCAGCATTTTTTGTGGCAAAGTCTTCAACCGATGAACACTTGAATGTTGCTTTGCCTGACCCACGATTTTCATGACGAAAACAATTTTCTGCTTCTTTAACAGAAGCAATTACATCTGCGGATGCATCCACAGCTTGAACGTGGGCTCCCAACCGCGCTAATGGAAAAGTTAGTATTCCACCACCACATCCAATATCAGCAATGTGTAAACCCAAAAGAGGATCCTGAAATATTAAAGCTAATATTAAAAAAAATAAAACAGTTGCAATATTAAAATAAAAATATAAATAAAACAGCACAACACCGAAGCTTCAAAAAAAAATGGAATTTAATCAAAGTAAAGAAATTACATGGCCCTGTTCAGACTTCCGACCAATCGTATCAACAATCAACGGCAGCCGGAGCCGATTCATGGAATAAAGTGCTTTAAAAGGTCCATCTTCCTTCGTCCAATCCGGTGATAATTTTGCAAAAGTTTTAACATCACTGCCATCAACCGAAGTTTGCTGAGACTGAAGCCTTTTTGGATTGGTACAAAACCGTCGTTTTGCTGACTCCAAAAACACGCGGTGGAATTTACACGTACAACATGCACTTTTCCCGAGCTCAGCAAACATCTGAAGTTTAGATTTAAGCTCTACATCTAAGCTCAATAAAATATTAAAAAACTGCTAATCTTAAGCATCATTTTTCCAATCGAGGTATTCAACAAATCAAAAAAGTGCGAAAATGGAAATGAACCAATATCAACACAATAAACCATATATGATGCAATAAAAATTATTTTTACTATTCATACAAGCATAAAACCGTCATCACAAAAACAATAATGCGACTAAATGATACGATTTATCACTGATTAACAGTGGAACTAATTTTTGCCCCGAAGAAAAGTAGATAAGAAATCTTTCGGTTTTGCTTCAATATTTTCACGGAACAAGACATTTCGTAGGTGGTACGAATTATAATAACTCTTTTGGCACTCCAGTATAACCTGAAATAATATTTGTAAAAAGTAATATTTTATCTGACTTAAAGGACTGTTCCGACAGATCCAATCTGAATCTAAAACAACTGCATAATTATAGATTCTTCTCCAGCTAAATAATTTGATAATAAATGTTGAAAACGACTACGAAGTGTTGAAATTGTTAGGAAAATCAAAAATCCTAACATACGTTTAATATACAAAGTGATGATGGAAAAGTTGTCAGAAGATCCTAAATTTCAAGTAAAAAAGACAAACTCGACGACATTCAGCGATTTTCCGATCTATAACGCGAAAATCGGTCAAATGTGCATTATCAGTATACTGCTTTTTTAAAGCTGCTCGAAAGACGGACAGTGGCATATCCTCAAGATGAAATTCTCTGTAGAGTTCCGGAGCATAGCGCTGCCTAAAATAAGTGAAAAGTTTAAAAGGAAAAATAAACTGATCTTCAGTTAACTAAATTATTTTCACATCCAATTAATGATCTTCATGTTAACTGCCTGAAGCAAAATTTACGAAATCTAAAAAATCAACAAAAAATGTTTTAAAAAAGTTAACAAATTACTACCAATGATCATTTTGTTGTTCCTCCCTCTTTAGAACAAAAAGAAAAAAGAAACTGCAGGAATCTTTTCCAACAATCAATTTTAAATCCCAAAATAGTAAAACTGCCACCGATAACAATTATGTACCAATACTAGATTCCTTTCATGTTCAGAAATTATATTAATATTTTCTAAAGACGTTTTATGCTTAATGCACTTTCAGCCGAAATGCCTCAATATTATCACTACGAATTCTGCAAGGAAAATTTTTCCCAAAAAAATATTCGTCCATTGTAGAAGAGCCATTATTTTTAAAATTTTTCAAAAACTGAACAGAAGGAAGATTGATTAATATTGGAATATGCTATAAATTTCATTTTTTTTTTTTTTTTTTTTCTTCTTTAGATTCATTCACAGATGCTCCAAAATTCAGCCGTTGGTAATAATCTATGAATGACCAACTTACTGTGTTCTTGTTACCAAATAGAGCATGTGCCTCAGTGTATAATGTCATCGGATATACGCATGTACAATATAGACATACATGGACATATATATCTATATAATATAATAACTAGTGACTGACTGATTGAAGGTTATACAGTTTTGAATATATTTTTTTATATTTAGTTTTCAATCAACCAAAATTCGAATTATGTAAAATTCTATATAAAGTTGATTTGTATAAGCCTGAATCGGATTCGTACATAAAACTCTACAGCGATATTGTAAGATAACAATGCTAATCTATATATTTACATAGAAAAAAACATTAAAATTAAATTTGAAAGTAAAAATTAATTATCTACGGGAATTTACATTTACATATAAAGATGTACTAATATATAATAATGATGGAAAAGTGATAAAAAGGAAAGGATCTGGTAGAACATTCAAAGAGCAATGAAATGAGCGATTGTCATCGTCAGTGCGCCGGTCAATGTCAACGACCATCCACAAATTACGTACTCATGCGATGAACAGATCTGTGACGATGAAATTACTATTTCATTACAAAATTTAAAAAAAAAAAAAAAAAAGGCCTAAAAATAAATTTCAAAAACAAAAAAGAGAAAACTTATTTCATTTATAAAGAAAGCTTAACTTCTAACAATTGTACAATATCCAATTTCGCGACATATTCTACTTTAAAAGAACAAAAGAAAAATTCGGGTAAAAAAAAAACAAAAAACAAGCAAAAATACATATACATATATGTAGGCTATCCTTCCTGAAAAAAAGATACTAGGCAACAAGCAACATCCACAGAGATAGCATTTAGGCATTGCATTTTCCGTCTCAAACATTAATATCCAAAATCGATTCAGCGTTTTTCGTCTAAGCCTGCATGCACATATAAATGCAAGGACGAGTCAAAGATAAAAATAACGACTGCAACCATTGTGACGACATAAATGGCTGCATTATTGCTACATCTACTACAACTATCACCAGCACCAATACTACACTACTGCTGTCGCAGAAATTCCAACGACATCAAGTAATTCACTTCAAAAATGATGACGATATCCTTCCTTTTGTTAGAGCCTGGTTTTTGGTTGCAAGGAGGAAAAGGGTAATGACAGCATTAAATTTAAACTTCCATACGGCATAAAGCAAGGAAGCAACAAAACATCCGCTCATGTCAGATTACATGAAATTATTATCAATAAGACTGGATCAACAATAATATGGACATTGCTGAATCTATAAGGAACGAGAAGTTATGACAGTTTTAAATATACACCCATTCTCTTCCACAACAAACAGATACAATTAAATTGTCAATAACGGAACATAGGACAACTACACTGACGTATTTAGAAATATATTAACATGTGGCTGTACCGCACAGATCGCCAAACTCTACATGTCTTTATTTTGAACTTGTTTTCAACAAATATTGACAGGTGAGATAAGGAATGTGTCGGAAAAATCAAACAGATGACCTGTTAAAATTAAGGAGTTTTTAATCAAAAAGCGCGAAGATGGTTTCAGATAGACCAACAAGCCGATATACATGCTTACCGTCAAAACAATAAACAAAAGAATAAGTATGTTTCCCGCCAACACGAAAAAACATGTTTACCGTCAAAACGGTCCGATTAACAGATAAACAAAATGAAGTCGATCAATCATGAGATGACATGTTGGGGATGAGGAGAGAAGGAGGAGCCCCGAAAGGATTTAAAAGATTCGGAATTTGGAGCAGAATCAGTCTCCCACCGACAGTTCCCGAAGCAGTCTTCTGCAATGACAGAATAACAATTCGGAGGTTTTTTACCGAAGTTTCTCACAAAAGTTCAAGTTCAGAGTTACACCGATGCGACTATAGCAACAGTTCGACAATTATTTGGTTCCACGAGTCGGGACGTCTACCAGTTTGACTAAATCAGCATAACCAATGAAAGAGAAGATCCTAAAACTTCTCAAAAAAGCAGAGGAACTCAATTTAATACCATTAGATTGAAATTTTCAGTGAAGAGAACAAAAACAATAGTACAGTTCGGAGGTTTTCTACCGACGTTTCTTACAAGAGTTCAAGTTCGGAGTTACATCACGCGACCATAGCAATAATCCGACTCGAAACGACACAACAATCGACAATGAAGAAACAGTACTCTTTTCTACGAGCGACAAGGGAAAGAATACCCTGTGATAAATTTGTTTGGATATTCTTTCATAATTGTTTATTCGTAACTGTTCCGCCTATCAATAAATTCTTCAAACAGGAATCGTCGCTTTCACAAAACTACCTTCCCAACAATATGTTTCATTTCACATGCAAACGACTCCAGCAGTCCTCAATTATTCATAGTTTGAGAGACTGGCTGAATTATAATTCATCACTGAATGATACTGAAGTAGAAAACAAACACTCCTTTAGTTTTATAAAACATCTGTATAAATAAAAATGTATGGATCTAAGTTTTTATACATAAAAAAACATTTTTTTTTTTTTGTTCTTACATTTATTTTATTCGGTCCAAGATACTCCTATTTTATGATTCTATTTTAATTAAAATGTTTGAAATAATTAATGAATTGGAGAAGAGGATCAGGTAAACTGAAGATTGAAAACTGGTGAAAAGTGGAAAGATAGAAAACTCATGCACAAAAGCCTAAATTCACAAATTTTTTTGGTGGAAAAAATAAATTAGTATACATATTTCTAAAAACTATTTAGATCGAACATAACATTAGGGTAGATTCTTTCTCTGTTTTTTGCTGACCTATCCCAAACTTTCAGTTAATACTATGACCGAGTAATTAAAATTAGCAAATTTCCTTGCTGGTGATGTGATCAGACGCTCTACAGAGTAATATATTGCTAAAGAAACCTATAATGTATTGGAATATCACTCCATCTAACTCATCAGTTGGTTAAGCTGCGTCGATGGTACATTGTGCAATATTAATCTTCCAAATTTTATACTAGCGGAGGTTCAGGAAATATACACAAATTTCTGTTTCAATAAAATATAAACGATTTTTCCTTTCACGTATCACTTCACTATTAGCACTTAACTTTTTGTATTTTAGTTGCTACCTTACATCTCATTATTAATAACCAACTAGATATCGCAGCTATTTCTGGACATAACTGAATGATATTTACTGCATATTTTTCGCAGAAGATAGTAAATTCCTTAAAATCATTGAATTTTTTTTTGAAAATGAACCGTTAAGTGGCTTGTATTATAGCAAGCACATCCCAAGTGCTGTGAGCATATGTTATAGATACTGTAGCGAAAGCTTCTGGTCAAGAGAATGAATACCGATTGCGGAAACGAGACAGTTTCCATGAAATGATAATCTAGTCTTCTCATACTAAATGAATGAAATGAACTAACATTTCTTTATATACAGCAAGCACATTCGCTCGGCTCTGTGTTTTATTGGCTGATACAATGGGAACAACTTCACGTGTAATCGCTGTAGTAGTTCTTATCATACCTATTGCCATTTCTGTTCAATTCAGTGTTTCACCTCTCGATAACTGGTAATTATACAATCAGTCAGAAATAGCCTGATATGGTAAGCTGACTGCTCTCATGAATAATGCAGGAGACATCTATTTGAATGAAAAAATTGTTACAATGAAATTAGAAAAGTTGCTATCTTCCTCATGATAAAATTCAAGATAAAGACAAAGGAATCATTGCGTGCAGATCGTCAGGAAATGCAAAACAAGAACTCACTCTGGCTTCAAGAAATTCCACTTTTCGTTCCAGTAATGATACCTTATCACTAAGTGTTGCGATTCTGCTCCGACAAGAGAGTTCTGAAAGCATGGATTTTAACGTACTTCATTTCCTGACTGCCACGTAGTAAACTTTGAATCGCTATTTCTAAAACTAATAAAAAGAAAAGGAAAGAAAAATAAACAATTTGCTATCTTTTAAAAAGGTCTGAATCGAAATCACCTCCTGCTTGCATTATCGCTAGCTCGAATACTTATTTCGTCGATATAATCCATTTTTTAGCTATCTATTTAGTCTTATTTGTCCAGCAAATACATTATGTTTGCTACTAATAAGATCTTAAAGACGTACCAAAGTTACAAAGAAAATCCGCGATATGTCGAATGTTATCAGAAACCACTTGCGCGTATTCACGATTATTCCAGTCTTCTCGTAGTTGCCGCTGTACAAGTGTAACCTTTATACTACCTGCATTCATTCACCACCTTCAAAACTGAAAGAAAAAAATTTTCAAAATAATTTCTACATCACATTATCAATACATGTATATATGATGATAAAAAAAAAAAGCAAATCTTCTATGACTAAGCATTTTATATTCTTCGGATATTTGTAATATTTCATCCCGAAAAACGGTCATTTCTTAAATCATCTTCTATATAGCAATCATCCTTAAACTCATGCCAATCTCATCATCCGGTTTCAATTTTCAGCTTCTTTTCATCCGCAACATCTTTTTTTCGGAAGAATTTATTTGAAACATTTGAGACAATTTTTTCATACTTAACACATTCAGTAGTTACGTGTGACTATAGCTAAAGAAATTCGTGGAACAATTATACCCCCAAAGGATTCATAATACAGTTACACAGCCAGAAACCCATGAAAACATTACAAAAAAGGGAAACTTCTGCAACGATCACGTGCAACCCACAATCCGAGATTATCAAACCGGTAGAGCTGCATCATTGTGACTTCGCGTTTGCGCGTTCATGCATGCTAGCGTACATTGCGCCAATTCAAATTTTCTAAATTCTTAAATCTCACTTCAATTTCACCGATTATTGTCATGCAACGTATATTTCTCTCTTGAGCAACAAAATATGACTGGTGAAGAAAGGATGTTGTAACTTTTTCCCTTAAATTTAAAGTTATGCCTAATTTCGTAAAATGTTCATGTGACTAAAACTTCATTAAAAGGAAAACTTTCAAAATTTGTATTCAAAAAAAAAAAAGAAACGGATATTCTTTGAATACTTTAAAAACAGGTTTGGAATATAAAAATTTCCCTTTTTTCTTAAAAAAAAAAAAAAAATCCCATGAACTTTTCCTCAATTAATTTATAAAATTTGTTTGGTAAAGAAATGATCTTTACATAAAGCAACAGAAGTCTTTGAAATTACATCCATTATACCCATCTTTTCATTTCGAATTTCGTAAAAATATCTCAAAAAATTTGGAAATTAAAAAAGAAAAAATTTTCCTGAAAAATTAAACCTATTCTTCGATAACTACAACTCGATAAATCACATTTTAAATCATGCATGACTCAAATTGTTTGTCATTCCTAACAGAAATAAATTGAATCGTTTCCAATAATTAATTAATATCACTACCTTAACTATTCAATTATTTTATTTATCTATATTGTCTATTAGTCTTATCCCCTCCAATTTATATTGTTCTCTTCTCATCCATATCTATTTTTCTTTCTCTCAGTCACCGCTCCTGCTGTAATGCGTTATTTTTCATAAATTTTTCTCCTCCCTCTCTTGGCAACATGCTCTCTCGCAGAATCTTCCAATCTTGACATCTCTTTTTTATTATTAAGTAACTTTCATGTTCTCAGTCTCTACCTATCTTATACTTCTGAACTTTATCAATCTCTAAATCTCCAGGAAAACACACAATATTTCCCGCCCAACTCGATTGATGTTGAACGGAACATCGCAGTATCACAATCATGTGGTGAAATGAGGCGTTATGAACTGATTCGGATTGCCAAAAGCGTAGGAAGAGGGATGGGAGCTTGTCTTTTTGATGCTGGTTACTGTAGGACTCATTTCTGGTTACGGTCCACCAAATGTTCCGGAATTCTAGTGGTCGTTCGGATTTTAGTCTTGAGGACTGGATATCAAAGTTAGGTATATTCTTGTAACATGCACATGCTTCTTCGAGAATTAATTTCCTAACCGATTTTTAATTCCTGAAATTGATAACTAGAGCATCCGTAACTTTTTTTCCTCATTTACACTAACGTTATGTTCGCTTATTCGAATTTTGCTTCAAATATTTTGACACGAATGAGCGAATACTTGACATCCCAGAACCGTTGGAAATAATTGATGATTTGCAGTACTTCTGTCGGATGGTTCTACTACGGCTGTTAATTGGTTTTATCTATGTTTTCACCCGCATCCACGCTGAATTACTCGAAGGTCTTTATTGTGGGATTGCAAGCTGCTATGAAGGTCAATTTTCATCTTATTTGTTCGGTCTTGCTTCGATTTATTAGCTGGGACACGATAGGTATAGATCACTTGGTTATCCATTGTATTTTATCAAGCCTTTTCCATTCCTTATCAACATACTGAAGAATTCACTAGTTAGTTAAGGCAACGCCAATCTAATGATCATATGATAATACTTGGAATTCCTCCGCTATCTCTGTCCTGTTACTGATTAAATTCATATGAAGTCAACTATTCGTTGAATCGTTCTGTTTAATTCATCCATTGCACAAGTTATCGCTTTTATCAATATTTCATTCCATATAATTTAATCCAAGAAATCTACCTTACTCTTTTTTCAGTTCTAAATATTGATCGCTCAGAATTCAATAAGGTTTGTCGTTTTCATGCTTTTCCTAATTTTTTTGCTCGATTAAATTATATCTTTTTATCGAAAATTTCATTTCATTCTTTAATACTAAGATTTTGAGTTGCGAAAGAAAACTATGGATCACTTTGATAGTTGATAGCTTGGCATCCACACATAATAAATAATACAGAACTAAGAATCTTTTGTTGATTATGCAACGTTTGTTTCAGAATATGTTAGGAAGAACCTATCGGAAATTGGCAGCGCAATATCATCCTGACAAAGTTGCTGATATAGTAAGTGATTATGTCATTTTTCAGAGCAGAAATGGAATTTTTATATTTGTCATTTATTGAATAATCAAATTAATAATGACCAATAATAACACTAATTTATATATTTCATTAATTCGCTCTATCATGATAGCAGTTGAATTTTCAGACTAAGAAGAAGCAAGCGGAAGAAAAGTTTCGTCAAATTGCGACAGCTTACGAGACTCTGAAGGATGATGAAACACGAGCTGATTATGATTATTATTTGGATCATCCGGAGCAACGAGCTTACAACTACTATCAGTATTATCGCAGACGGGTAGCTCCAAAAGTGGATGCACGAATTGTTGTTGTGGTTACTTTGATACTTATATCTGTCTTTCAGGTGTGTTTTAATAGTTTTCTACTCCTTTTCGAACATAAGTAGTTGAATTCGGAATGTAAGAAATGAATGAAATAAGTGGGTTTATTCACTGGAACAATGTTTTTCACTGATGCTTTTCCGATTTTCTACTTTCAGGTTTTTGCATAAGAATTAATGATCATGTAAATTTGTTCCTGTCATAATTAATGTCCTGTTGCAAATTCATATATTTCAGTTTCTAAGTGCGGCACAGAAACATAAGGAAGCACTTGATTATGCAGTGAAACAGGAGAAATACCGTAATGCAGCGAAAGAAATTGCCAGAGAAAGAGGAATTTCATTAGAAGGTGACTTTCGCAATAAAAAGTCCCGGAAAGAATATGCCGAACAGGTCTTGCGGCAGATTATTGAGGAAAATGTGGATATCAGGTAAGTGCGATTTTGAAAGTCACTGACTTGGTTTGTAATCTTTTTTTTTTCATAGTTCCTCATATTAGGATAACAGTTCTAGAACTTACTTTTCAGGATTACTGAGTTTCGTTTATGAGCTTTTTCCTTTTTTTGCGCGTAAATTTCTAAAGAGAAACTTAGTTATGTGACATATTGTTATAGGCTGCTCTCAACGAGTCACATTTGAAGATTCACTCAACTGAACGATTTTCCGGTTGCAGAGGTGGTTATAAAAAGCCGTCGATATACAATACATTGTTATGGACGATCATTGTGTTGCCTTATACGATATACAGGTAATTTTTCAATATTCGTTTACGTTAATGTGTTGATTTATAGATGATTCCAATGTCTTATACAATGCACAGGAATAGTCGCCAAAAGTTACCGTAGCTTCGAAACAATTTAGCAAAAATTTCGATTCTTTTGAATTTTGCCTTTCAAATTTATCGATTTATGCGACATTTTATGATATTGATAAAAATGATTTAGGTATGTTGCCTGGAACTTCTCATGGTTCATAAAATATCACGTGAAGAAAGAAGATTATGATGACGATGCGAAGTCTTATCTGATTCGAAAAAATTTGAATCTTTCGGAAGAACAATTTGCGGTAAGCCTCAATTAAATATATATTCTATATATATATTTATTTAACTATATATATATTTAAAGATAAGTCTTCATCTTATCTAAGACATATATTATTTGACTAAAAACCACTTTTATTTGTTGGGCTTTTTCCTGATAAATATTTTACTGGCCCGTCGTTATAATATTTACTTCAGAATTTCAACGACAAAGAAAGATCATCTTTGTTCGAAAATGAATTATGGGACAGGGTGAAATTTGCGGAGTGGAAGGCTGCAAAGGAAGATGAACAAAAAGAACGTTTGGCCGCTAGTGGGCGTTACAAACGGTACCGAAGATACATGAAGAACCAAAGCAGTCTTCCCGTTGGATTAATGGAGTAAAAAAATATTTCGAATGTTTTTGTTATTCTGTCACTGGATAAGATGGCTGGAAAGCAGGCCAAATAAAACTAATGTTAACATACTGTAGCGGCTGTCAGGTAGGGAATGAAAAATAATAGTATGATAATCAGAACTCGAATGATATTCTTTCAAATGTAATTATCTTAAATACAGTAAGCCAGCAAAGCGGGAGTTTCATATGATTTTAATAAGATTTGCGAGAACTCGTTTATATTTGTTATTTTGATGACTCACTCAACAGCTACATAATTTATAATTAGAATATATTTCCTACAAAACAAGCCGTACATTATTAATACAAATAAAACAGTCGAACTTAGTTTAGTGTTAAAGCAAACACACCGGACAGTAATCTACTATGGATCAAGGTGTCGCTGATATAGCTCTGACTTTCAAGAATCTAAAATGCTGATTTCCCTGACCGAAACTCTGCATATTAAATTTGCTCCAAAAAAAAAAAAAAAAAATGCTCTTCACGACACGAATCAACAGAAGTAGATGATGTAAACCCTTCCAGTAACAATCAAAACTATCGCTCGGAAATCTCGATGATTGACTATTCGGGCACGTTCAAATTTGATCCATTACATATATTCGTCTCATACTCAGTACAGGAAATGTCAACTACTATTTCGACGCAAATCAGCCCAGATTTCATTTCCCATCCAAGCAACTTTTATGTAAATAGCTGTTCACACGAGAGATATACGTATGTTTACAGTATACGTCATTTATTTGTGCCTACATGTCTGCCATACAACAAATTCCAAACAAAGAAACTTTATAATAAAAGAGAGCAAAACTTACCGACAATCGAAATCAGTATAAAATTACAATACATAAGGGAAAAAAAGAAAGAAAAAAACAATGGAGGAAGGGAAAAATAATGCAATGTGGTCGATCAATCACAAGTCCAATGTTATCGTGTTTCAGTTAGGTTTTTGGTTAAGCGGTTAAGCGCAATGAATAGCATTAATTCCCACTTTTTCTTCTGCATACGAACAACAAATTTTGACGATGATGATGAAAGAAGACAGAATTCCGCTGAAAATAAAATTTTTGCTGGCAAAAGTCAATATGCAAAATCCAACGAACTAAACTGCAATGTACTTACCTCAGTACAGCTTCAATTACAATAAACTTCAGCGAGAAGTAAAAAAACAAATTTTATACTTTGAACAGAAACTTACTTGTCAATCTCCCAGTCCTATGGCACAACTTGTGAATACCGGAAAACCAAACATGAAATTCATAGAATTCCTGTATCCAAGTCCTTCAGGGTATAAGGATATAGAACCCGAGCTCCCCAACCCCTCCACTTTAAAGGATTGCAACAGTAAAGTTCTATTTCAAATTAACTGTGAAGATATCGGCATAACTGTCGCGAAATATTAATTAAACTCACAGAAAAAAAGCTGCCAAAGACCCGCAGCAGTTGCTGAAACCTTGAAGAAAGCGTGGACAAAAAGTACCAATGGGAGTGCCAAAAACGTACAAGACATGAAAGCTTCACAACCTTTTTTTGATGAGCAAGAAAACACTACCCACCTGTTTCCAGGACTAACCTTTATATTAAAATTGTGTGGCACGGTCGGAAACTGTCGTTTCAGCTCTTTCTAAAGGTTCCACAACGCAGAGCTTATGATGAATTTATGCAAAGAAACTAGGTACGAAAGCATGTAACCTACTTATAAACTATAAAAAACTACCTTTAAACTTATCGCACAAAGTAGTAAATGATCAGCTACATCCTGAAAAAAGATAAAGGAAAAACTTACCTCATAAAAATTTTGAATCCACTATCAACTAGATGAATCTTTTACTGATTGCCAACCGTTCCTCCTGAAAAAAAAGATATTCTGTGCTATCTAGGGATGTTAAACAAATTCAATCCAGGAAAGACAAACTTAAGGATTCGCATAACTAGCGAAGAAATATTAAGAGTAAAATCTATGTTAAATAATATACCAAAGATATATCTTCGTCAGGATGCATGATGTGTATTTTTGCCCCGAGTCTTTGGATCTGATTGGGTATTTCCCGGATCCGTTCCGGTTCTGCAGTTTTACTAGAGGAAGGATCACTATAAGCTGGGAAAGCTGCTGGCACAGCAGGTGTAGACTGTGCATTGATTGCTCCCGGACCGGATATTCCAGGTACTCCCATCGGACCATTCGGTAACGGTACCCGAGAAGGCAAGTTCATGCTGAAACAAAATCATATTATATGCTAAAATACTTTCTCCTTTCGAAAAGATACATACAAAGTAACGAAGCAATTAGTGCCACGTCAACCAGTCTTTCAAATTTCAATTTTCGAATATAAGGTCAAAGATACCAACGTAAAAGCTTTTCTCTATGTGCATAAACAAATACTGCAAGAATTAGGGCTGACAAACAAAAAATATGATGATTTGAATACCATGAATGAAGCTGAAAAAATGTTATTCACGTACTTAATGCTATCACCTACCTCATTATACTGCTATGATCTCAGACAGAAAGAAATGGTAGCAAGTTCCTTTGAAACATATCGCATGAAAGATTATCAGATCCATGGACTGCTCCAAGATTTTTTATACACAACTAGATTAACTTTTGATCGAGTAGGGAATTACTACTGATCAGAATATTCACAGCTAAGAATAACATAATACATCAGCTCGGTTATCCTGTACCCGTCTAAAAGATTTAATAAGGATCAGCAAAAAGGAAAAAAACGGGAACCTTGTGAGTGCAGGTTGAGCACTACCTGGAGGTACGACTGGAAGTGGTGGGAGAGCTCTTGGTGGTGCCGGTATGAACGGTGGCCCGAACGGGGGCATTCCTGAAGGTGGAAGAGGTGGAAAACCGGGAATCATAGGTGGTATACCTGAAATGCAAGATGAATTTTGAAATACAAAAAAAGACTGGCAAAAACTGATAACTGCTACATGAAGTTATTTTCTATATTTGTTATTTGAAAATTCAATGATATGTCGAATTTTGCCAAATACTGCAAAATATGAAGTCGAAACAGTAAAAAATGAATTTACCCGGAGGTAGCATTGGAAATGGAGCTATTAGAGGAGGCACCGGAGTAGTTGTATTCTTCGACTCCTTCTTTGTAGTTTCTTCTGCAAAGGAAAAACATCAATTTTTTTGGAAAAAGGGTCATACTAGATCGTAAAGTTCGTAAAGATCACAAAGTTGGAAATTTGCATATTTATAAGGAAATGAAAAGTTCCAGAACCTTGAGCATCATCGGGAATACCTTCCATACCATAAACTTCTATTTCCACTGAATCTTTACCGGGTAATGCAGCAGGTATCTTATCTATCGTTTCTTTATGCACCTTGAAAAAATAAATAAGCTCCAAGAATTGTTCAATAAAACGGGTTTCAAGCGATAACATATGCAAAAAAGGCTTAAAAAAAAACAGCAAAATTTAAAAGCTGAGAGAATACCTGCATGCAGTGGATGGCTAGTCCGGGGCCTGTGAAAAGCTTCTTGTGACAAATATGACATTTAAAATGTTTTGCTTTTTGATGTTGAATTAAAATTTTTTCATCCTCGAATTCGCGATTACAATACCTGCAAGAGAATAAACATGATTCCTATCATCATAATAGTTTTGAACTCAACATCAAAGCCAACCAGTCCTTCAACAAAGACATTCTGTGTGGTGCCCGCGACTGAATGTTGAATTTAACAGCTAAATTTCCAAAACGAGATTCCTTAACTTTTATCAAAGGCCATCAAACTGCTCCAACAGACCAATATAACAGTAGATTTTGATGATTATATAATCCCAAAATTTGCGTTCGAACTTTCCTTATAACTGAATCGTGCTTACGGCTTTACATATCACTCTCGATTACTTCTTTTAGAATTCTAGCACTAATACATTAATTCACTTAACTATCAACTCGGTAACTGGATATCTTACTCCCTTGCTACCATCGCCTTATGCCATCAATTTATATCGATGAATTCAATAGATAAAGAAAGAAAAGGAAGAATAGTGAGACATGAAAAAGCACGAAAAATTGGCATAATCTATTGTGTCTCATTCTCTGCTAAACTCTTTTCAAATAATTAATTCATATTTAAAAAAAAAAATGCATGACTAGTAGCCTAAGCAACATGACAACCAAAATAAATAACGACTGCAATAACCGAAATACTATTTTAAGAACAGTCCAGATAAGCCTTCAATCTTGCAGGGAAGAAAAAAAAAAAGGACAAATATTTTGCATTCTTTCATACACATTAAAATTACTTACCAACACCAGGGTTTCGCGGCACGCTTTTTCTTTCGACCCATATTTTTGATGATAATGCGCTTAACACCCGAATAAAAAGTTTTTCAAAAAAGCACCTTTTCCAATGAACTGAAAGAAATCCTGAAATATAGTTGCATCCTATCAACACAAAAAAGTACATTTTTGGGGGTAACTTCGAAATAATAATACAATTTAACATTCCTCAATATCCTAAAATTTTCTCATCATCGATAATTTTCGGATTTATTCCTCATTCAAGCAAACTGCGCCACCTATCTTAATTACCCTCAGTAATTGTCACGAGAAACCGCTCGACGCAAATAACCGTATCGCACGCATACCAAATTACACAATGAGAAAAAGAATAAGAGTACCACAAATTTCTTCGACTTACGCTCACAATTTCACTGTAACGCGCAAGAAGCAATCGGCAAATTTGCATTTAGACTGAAGCATGAACATTTTGCTGTAAGCTGAAACATGGAATATATCCACCTAAAGCGATGAATTCAATTACTCTCAATCTATGACTGCATTATCTTTCGTAATTCTTACCAATCTCTACCGCTCTTTATTTAAAAATATCTCTCATTCCACTTTCAATCATTCGCTTTCTAAGGCAAAGCGCTTAATGACACTGCGCAAATTCTCTCTAAATTCGCAAGTATTAAGCTCTCTCGTTGATACTTGCACTCTTTGTATTCTCAGAAATTTTCGAGCTACTTTACATCTTTAACATTCTCATTGTTGTTTGTTTTCACAATCTTTATTCTCCAACATAACTATACTATTTATCAACTGCACATTAGTTCGGAATCGGTTGGAAATCGATATGCTACAAACACTGTTGCCTGATATTATGAATGGGCGCTATGAAAATTATTCCGGATTTGGAAAAGGATTACGTGGTGTAAATGATCTGTTCATTACGTGATAAGTGGCGTCGCTAGGCGGACGTGTTATCTTTTTGTCATAATCAGTTCGGAATATTCGTATTATTCATTTCGTAGTGTCATGGCTTGTAATCACAAGTTAGTTTTCGTGAAAAGCAGTTTGGTTTACGTAATTTTTATCGATAAACATGGATCTTGAAATTCCTTGACTACTTATTTCTTCAGCTAGCCTAATATGTTATGCTTTAACATTCTTGATCTTTGCCGTTAGTTCAATCTGATAATATTCTGAAGTCGGCTTTTGATTGATATTGCGCTTTGTAACTAATGTGCCGAAATGGGATTTTCTCCATGATCATCCATTTTTGTTGTTAAGAATTTTGTTAAGTTTGGACTTCCAGTCAGTGGTTCAATAAAGATTTCGGTTTAATATATTCATATAACAATTTCTGGCTTTTGGTTTCATCACTTGTAACTTTTTCAAGTTGAAAATCTTGGATGTTACAAAAATTACTAGGTGCAACATTCGTAAACTTATTGAGCACTCAGTAATACATTTGTATGATTTGACGATTTCAAATGTATTTGTATTTGAAATTTGTATGATTTCAAATGTATTTAAAAAAAGATAGCCAAGTAGTCATTTTACTATTTTATACTTCCATACGTTATTATATCGTGCAGTCGTAAATCTAATTCTTATCAAAATAATATAAAAATGATAACTACGAAACTTTCCAGTATGACAAATAATGTCGTATCATCGACTGTTACTGCTTTACTGGATCGAGCTAAAGCAAAGTATGTGGATACGGCGAAGAATGATATACTGTTAGCTCTAAGCGGCTTTCCTGATCTCACACCGGACGTTGAACATTTCGTTTATCCGGACAGGACTTATACACTTGCATTTCGTCTGAAGGGCACCATTCCTGTTCTTTATAAGGTTTGTATCGATTTAAGATCGTTCCTAATTATGTCGTAAGATTGGTTGCTTCAGTTTCCCTATTTGCTTTTACTTTATATATTATATATTTGATATTATGCTTCGTTATATGCTGGTCCGATTGATCGTGAATTTGTTTGTCAGATAAGTATATGCAAATATACTCGCAGATTACCATTTTCAAAATTTTTTTTTTTGTTAACTTTAATGGAATTTGTGTAAAAGGAAATTTTTGTCAGGGCAATACATACAACATACCGGTAGCATTATATCTCTGGGACACCCATCCTTATTATGCACCAATATGTTACGTTTGTCCAACGCCAAATATGATGCTGAAGGAATCGAAAACGGTAGATAAACAGGGACGCATCTATTTGCCATATCTTAGTGATTGGTCCTTCCCAGGATATGATTTAAGTGGTTTATTACAGGTAATTTTTTCACTTATGAGAATAAATTATTCAACAAAAAAAAAAAAAAAAAGAAAAAAATCAATAGAAACAAAAAGGAAAAACGTTTCTTAAGAGGAAGTAGATGAAATTTGCATTTTTCAAGGTCATGGCGATGTGTTTCCAAGATTCTTGTCCAGTATTCGCGAAGCCCAATAATAATTTACGTCCGTCAGCTGTGGGATCAACATCTGCTGGTCAGGTGCAAGGTTACACGCCTTATCCAACTTCTAATGCGCCCGGAATACCACCATATCCAACGACACCTGTTTCTTATCCTTCGATGCCACATGCTAATGTTGGTAGTGGTACGGTTCAACCGGAACATCTAAAAGCATCTGTGATGAGCGCTGTTGAACACAAAATTAGGCAACGCCTTCGCGAAAAATTAGGTATTCTTGCTTTTCGAAAATCTGTGCTCCTTTTTGTGCTGAGTTATAGAATATTCACCCTTTAAACGGCAATCAGGTTGTGACTTTGAATTTCTAAATTTGAAGTGTTATGTTTTTTTAGTTAGCTTACAGTAAAGCCTTCTAATCCAAGTTTTTCAGGAACAATGCATGCGGAATTAGCTTCTATAAGACAGACCCATGCAGATCTGCGTGCCGGTCAGCAGAAGCTCAAAGTTATTGTGGAAGATTTAGCGCAGGAGCAGAAACGAATGGAAGACGCATTGATTGTGTATCAGGTACTTATGTCATCAATATAAACTTTTTTTTTGTCTCTGATTTTCAATTTTCGAAAATGTGTTAAATCTCAATATCTTTTATCGAATTTCTGTTGTTAATTGATTATAAGAATAGTTTTGATTTTCAGGAAAAGAAAGCCGAAATTAGTTCTCTTCTTTCAACATCGTCACCCGAAAAAAATGTAGAAATTGATCAAGTAATTGATGCTTGTACACCTCTGCATAGACAGGTTAGGATTAGTTCTTTTTCTTACGAATTTTTTTCAGAAGCTAAAAGAATTTATCTTAATGCTAGTATCTAAAATAAGAAATGCTGGATAGAAAATTTAATTTCATGGCTTTAATAATAAGAAAAATCAAATTTGCATTTTGAATTAAATTAAGTGACGACCATTCCTGTTAATGAAAATTTCTACTGTTTTGTATCTTCGTTTTTTGGAAGTTTTGATTCGCTAAGAGCATTGTATAAATCTGTTACAGTTACTTCGTTGTTACGTTTATGACTGTGCTATCGATGATGCCATTTATTTCCTTGGTCAAGCGCTAAGTCGTGGTCGTATCAGTTTAACAAATTATTTGAAAGAAGTACGCCAACTTTCACGTCGACAGTTTATTTATCGTGCTACACTTCAAAAATGCCGTATTAAGGCGAAAATGTCAATATGAGGCAGATTTGACTTGTTTTTTATACTATATAACATGTAGTTTTTTTTCATCGCATATCAAAATGCTTCTCATTATGAAAAAAGGAAAAAATAGTATATTATTCTTTGAACATATGTCCTTGAAATCTCTGTTTTGTGGTTTAAATTTGGGATTAATTAGTTGATTAATCAATTTTTATTGAAGCGACCTCTTTCATAGTCATGGTTCTTTATTAGTATATCGATGTTGTGGTATGCGTGCTATTCGATTCAGTCATTTTCTATGAAATAAAAGCTGTCGTACTTTTTTCTCTTTCAGTTTCTTCTTTGCTAACATTTACCTCTCGGGCTAAATTGGTTCTTTTTTTTTTTTTTTTTTGTCAAACAGAAATATTAAAATAAGTTTTCAAAAATGTAACGAGATTTTGCTTTGGTTGCTTCAAGAAAAATTTTAATTGAAGCTAGCACTCTGTGGAAAATGTTATGCGATGATTTTTTTTCTGGACCTTTTGTCCTTAATTTTCAGCAAAATTCATTACAGAATCTCATGGATATGAGAAATTGTGAAAAAACTGGTATATTCCTGAAATGGTATATAGATTCTGTAATAGTAAAAACCAAAATTCATTCCTTCTTGAACTGTTTATTTATATACTCTGCAATGGCAGTGAGTTGAAATTGGTGATCAAATTTCAAACTCACACGAATAGTATTTCTAACAGTTTATTGTTCGTTTTTTTTTTTCTTTTTTGCCATAAAATTTGTGCATTTTGGTCACATAATGATGCTTATTATATCAATCTTTTTGATTATATAATCATATCTTTGTCTATATTTGAAGTTACTACATCGTTATTCAAGCAGTCATCGTGATGTTATGCTTTCTGTAATTATTACATATAAAATCTTTCTAATGCGTCTTTTTTCATCAACAGAATTTCATTCATGTGATAACAAGATAAGAATTAATGAAATCTCTTGTAAAGTGACTTTTTCGATCTTTTGTCCATGTTTTTGAGAATTTTTTCAATTTTATTACTGTTCTCACAAATATTGAAAATATATCCCAGGGTATCTAAAAATATCCCAGTTTTTTTTTTTTTTTTTTTCGAATGGAAATTCGGAAACAAACAATTTTCACTAGAAACATTTGTAAGATATTAATAAATCATACAGTAGTACTCTTCCCTCTCGTACTTTTTTTTTCGTTCCAAACACCAATCACATCAATCGTTCGTAGATCTATCAATGTATTGTGATGGAGCAATCGTTTAAGTGTCATTATTACGGACTGTATCAAAGTGTAGGTATAACATGCATCCATCATGTAAGCTGTGCAATCATGCATGCAGAATGTATGCATGACATGCACAGCAAGGTTAAGCGTACTCATAAGAGTTGATTTTATATAGATTGATGCCTTGATATTATATATTACCAAAATTTAATGCATATTTTGATTACTTCTCATTCTGCATGCTATTGCTTATACTAATGCTAGATTAGATTGCGTGGCATGATGTAAATTAATCTCGTCGAATAGTCGGTCCGACCCATTCTCGATTCTCGACTCATCCAGGACTCTCTTTCCTTTCTTCCTTCCTATCTTGGATTTATTCTTTGCTTTTTCTCCCTCATCTGATTTGAAATGTTTGTTTCAAGTTTGGAAAATATGGCGGAAAAGAAAGAGACAAAGAGGGAGAGAGAGAGGGAATAAAAAGAGAAAAGAATTATTGATAGGATAAAAAGGGAAATTTTTTCCGAATGTCAAGTAATATCTGGTTCTATATTTGACTCTCTCATTCCTCTTTTTCCCTCATGACAATTCCTTCTACTTCCTTTCCTCATTGTGCAATCGGCACAAAATTTCATTTACCTCCCCCAAAATATCAATACCTATTTGCTTTCTCTTTCCCTCTCTTCTTCTTCTAACCTTTCACTCTCTTTGTACTTCATGTTTTGTTTTTCCCCTGTTTTTCGTCTTTTAATTTTGAAACAAAATTTTAACATATCTCCTGTCAACATTGTACTTCTATTCCTTTTCTTGCCTATGTTTCGTCTGGTCTCCCTCAATACCCTCACATTTTTGCTAGTCTCCTATCATATTTCTTTCTAAGAAAAAAAATTTTTTTTTTTTTTTTTTGAAACATCCAATAATAGATTCTTTATTTTTTATATAATCAAATAAGCTTACCTGTTCGAAGAATATGAAATTTCTTCATAAATTAAAATCAACAGTCGAGAAAGAGAGATGGGAAGAGAGAGAGGAAGAAAAATCGGCTTCGAAGATTTGTTGACTCTGTGAGGAATTGATTTTGTTCGTTGCGAAATTTCCAAGTAATTAAGCTAGGCAACAACAGATTAACGGTTCATTTCATGAAAATTCTCTCAAAGAAATATCTAAAACTTGTTATTATCGAAAAATGTTATTATTAAATGATCAATGAACCTTAAAGATTATAGCCAACTAAACATTCAGATGTTGTAAATTCAATTAAAGCGGACGAAGTATTGGCGGTTTCTTTTTTTTTCTTTTTTTTTTTTTTTCATAAAATGAAATTTCTCTCGGAGATTCCATTTTGTTATATTTTGAAATTTCATTTTCCCTAGATATCTTCCCGTTACTTTTAGGCATAGTTTGCCACTTTCAAACAAGTTTTTGAATTCATTCTTGTTAACTCAGCATTGTTTGAATAATTCGAGAGTTTTTTTTTTTTTTTTTTCTTAGAAGAAATTATAGGAAATCAATCAGAATAAAGTAAATCCTTTTAGGTTTTTATTCACCAACTGTTATTACTTTAATTTTGAAAGTTTTTCCTAGGAATCATTAAATTTGCTTATTGAAATTTGAAATTTGCACTTGTTAAACTATCTAATAATATTGATTCCATTGCTTTTGCATAATCTAAATTAAACAGATCATACTAGTTAGGGGAAAAATAGAAGGAGCATAATCTAAATTAAACAGATCATACTAGTTAGGGAAAAAAAAAAAATAGAATTGTATACGTAATAAAAATACAACAAATATATTGGCTAATTAAGGGCAAGGCATTTCTTATTCGAAATTAATCAACTATCAAATTTCATGATAAGTTTTTCTTTTTTTTTCTAATGGGTATTGAAATTTGACGAAAAACTACTTTTTTCTCATTTGAATCCAAATTTATTGAAAATTTTGGATAAAATTCAAAAATTACCTTTTGATGACCTATAATTTTTTATTTCTTCTACCTCCTCGTGTTTCCTTCTTCTTTTTTGAATTGTGAAGTAGGGAAACTATCCCTGGTTTGAAATGTAGAATGATTATCGTGTTGTATTTAGTCAGCAATTTCGTCAATATTAACAATGACTGCGACTTTTTGTATTGGAAGTTTTGTCAAATTGGAATCATAAAGTGATTCTAATTTGTATTTACATCTCATTGTAAAACTTGTTTTTGATGGAAGAATTCATCATTATGTAATCTCAAAAGACATATTTCACTAATTATTGTGTAATGTTTACTAGAAGTTTTTTTTTCCTTAAATTTCGGTTTGAATTTTTTTCAAGTACAAAATTTTGCTGCAGAAAAAATCTCAATAATTTAGTCTAAGATACTAGTCGAGATATGAAGGATGCAATGGTTAGATGATCATAAAACCTGACTGAATATGTTTCCAGAATGTTAAAATAAGCCAAAAAGATTCTATTGCATGTTAATCAACCGAAATCCGAATATGATATCTGATTACTCAGCGGAAATCAGATGAACGAACCGTATGATAACCTGATTACTCAATTAGATTAAGCAGTATAAATTAACAAGTGACAATGCGAATATTTGTTTTTTTGTTTTTTGTTTTTTTGTTTTTCTTTTTTTTTTTTTGGTCCAACATGACCTCATTTCACATCGAAAAGAATGAATGATAAAGTAGTACCAGCATACGAAAAAGTTTCTATGGAATTCAAATGATCTCTCAATGTATTTAAGAATCGCACCACATTTTCGATAATTCTTCACATTCATTTTTACCTGTAGTAGATATCAATTGCATGATTTTTCAGTTATCGTCGCTTATTTTTACCATTTGAAGAAATTAGGTTAATGAAATAAATAGTTGTAAATTTTAAATGATCTGCAAACTTTGACCTTTTTTCGATCAAAAAACTCTCTGCTTGCTACTTTATATTGCTGACTGTAAACAATTTTTAAAAAATTTCGCCTGAAATTAAACAAAAAATTGCATTTTATATGACAATGATTAACTAGAAAGTATTATATTTGCTTGTTTATATATTTCATCGCTATCTATTTTTGGATGAATTTTTCAAATTTTTTCCTAAATTTTTAATACTTGTTTATTTTTCGAAAATGGAATTCAAATAATATTTAAAAAATGCAGAATAAATCTATAAAAATGATACTAAATATTGCTAAATATTCAGCTTATCATTTTCTTTCATTATTGAGCAGATAGTTTTTTAATAACAAATGAAGCCATCATTGTTTCCAGTATTTTTCTAATTACTTATTTAATATATTATATTTTCAAAGTATTTTCAACGATATTAATAATAATATCTGCAAAATTATAATATAATCTTCACTTAGAAATTATTTAATTTCATAGAAATCTAAGCAACTTATTTTGGCTGCTGATATTTATACATATTTCTCCTTATTGATTTATTCATTTCAGAAATTTAATTTAGCAATTTTTAATTTCACTGCTGTCTCATAATGTTAAAGTGCTGCTTACGTTTTCCTTCGTATTCTGTTTCAAAATAAATGTTAAATCGGATTTTTTTTTCAGTTTTGTACTTTATCCCTGCTTTTTCTCCTTTTTTTCAAAAAGAAAAAAAAATTCGTTTCGCAGAAATTCATCCAAGCTTCTCGCAAAATCAATTTTATTTCCTACGATTTCTTTATTTTCTGCCTAAAGTTTAAGCAACTTCTTTAAAAATCTAGAATTTTGACTTAATTTCTCGTCATATTCAATATTTTCATAATTTCGAAGCAGTGCATTTATGTATTCAAGTGTAATTAATTTCCCATTTGTAATTGTTGTTTATTGTTATCCGAAGCAAGGAGATTTTACTCTTAAATAGTTCTGTCAAATTGATGGCAGCAATTTTCCAATTTTCCTTCCTTATCGATCTCGAATAAATATACTTTTTTTTTTCTTATTTTAACCATGAAATGTTAAAAAGAAAATAATTTGTATTAGGTTAATTCTAGTCAACATTTCTGAATCATATATTTTCATGCTAATATATCGAATAACAATAATAAATATGTTCTTTTTTTAGCATTACTAATTTAACTGAAAAATATCCAAAAAGTGATTAGCTAATGTGATAATTTTTAATTTTCATATCATCAAAAAAGTTTTATTTTCAGAAAAAATGCTTTTAAATAAAAAAAATATTAATGGATCTAAATTCATTCTTTTTTTTACTTTTCATTTAATAAAGTATTGGAAAAATATAACACAAAGATTGCAAATAATAAATTACGTAATGGTATTTTTTATTTTTTTAAAAATATGTGTTACATTTGCTTTTCTTACACAAAATATGGAATCTTTTTAGTTCGAAATGGAGAACAGGAAAATTTTCTTCTGAATGTTTCATTTTTTTCTTAGAAAGAAATTTTATACTTTATTACCCTCATTCAATTGAGTAAAAATGAAGCGGATAGAAGAGAATGAAAAATAGAGAAAATCAATTCAAGAATATAATCCGAAATAAACAGAGAACAAGAAATTATATGAGGGTTTACTACGGTAAGAATTAATTCAATGTGACATAAAATGACAAATAACTTCCAGTCGTTTTAATATTTATCGATAATTTCATCCCACTTTTTATTTGTGAATCTGCCATAATTTTGATATTCCCGTACACCTATTTGCAAATTAATGTAATTTGAAAAGTCAATCTAATTTTTCTTTTTTTTCTTTTTTTTTTTTTTTTTTTTTACTATAAAAGAAGAAAAAAAAAACAATATTTTCGTTTAGAAAGAGGGGAGAGGAGAGGTTTTCCTTTTTTTTTTACTTTATGAATTCTTAAAAATTATTTTATTTCCACAATACATTTTCAACAATTAAATCGCTAAAATTTCAGCTTTCAGGAAAAAAAAAGAGGAAAATCGCCGAACGACTTTCTCCCATAGAATTTTATTTAATTATCTTAATTATGCGTGATATGTAATTGCCTCTTTGCTTTTTCTCAGCAGTAGCAAAAAGAAACAAAACGATAAATGCATATCTAATTTGATGAACTAAAATGGCCTAATCTATATTTTATCACTTTAACACTTTTTCTTATCATCCATCCGACTTTCATCATTTTCTGCATTTTTCATTCTTTTTAAGCCTATTTGTGCTTCATCATTTAACCGATTATGCTAATTTAAGCCCTTTTGTGATATATATGTTAGCATCGTCTGACACATTTTTGCATTTCTTTCAATTTTAACATTTTATTTATTTCGAATTTTCGAATTTTCAGAAGAAAAATGTGGAGAGAGAAGAGTAATGGTTGTCATTTCAATCGATATTTTCAAAATCTTATAATTGTGGCTCGTTTTGATTCATAAATTGAAAGCTTTCGAATAAATGCAAATAGTAACAATTTTTTCTAGGATAATTTATGGATTATATTGGCAAGAAAATTTGATTGCGTGGTATGACCCATTATTATTTTGTCATTTGGAAACGATGAAACCGGAAATTTGAGGAAAATATGCGGTGAAAGACTTCAGCAGCATTTCACCACCATTCTAAGTGGTCGTTGAGGGCGACCAAACGAGACAGCCAAAATTTTCCCATTTTTAGCGCCCCTTAAGGGGCATTTATATACCTTTCATATTCGGTCAACACCTAATTCACCGGTCGAAGTTTGCTATAGCGAAAGGGAATTGAAACATGATATTTCGTTTGAGAGATTACACGATACAGGAAATGGTACCAGTGATATTGATGGTACCATTTCGAGTGAAAAAACGCCAAAAATTGTTACTAAAAAATCGAAATCTATGACACCAATACCATCATCACATGCAATACCACCTAAATCACCGGAAAGAACAGGATCACGCTCATCTACGTCAGCATCATCCAACGTTAGTCGTTCACCACGTCCGAGAAGTAAAACAAGCAATACGTCGTTGCAATCAATCAGAAGCGTATTACAAGATAGTGCGATAACATTAACAACTACAACAACAACAACAACAACAACAACAACAACAACGACAACGACAACGACAACAACCGCTGGAGATGTATCATCGAAGCGTTTAGTCCGGAAAGGCTTGGATGTTTCACCGGCAATGCTGGAATTTTTCGGGATGAAGCCAGTTACAGGTCCAAATGCGTGTTTTCAATTCATCGAAGAACGTGAATTACCGCCATCCAGAAAAAGCAAAACATCTGAAGAAGTAACAACAAAAAGTAACAATTTTTCAGCAACTACCACAGATGGTGTTAGTGGTGCTAATCGATCGAATGAAATGGCCAAATGTCGACATTTGAAAGAGTATTCGAGAAGTTTGGGTGAGCCAGGGCCAGAACATTTGCCAGGAGTGGAAAATGCAAAGGATACGAGTGATGATCGTTATCAGATAGTGATGAGTGAAAAAGGGAATGAGAAAGAGATAGAATTAGGCCGAATGAAGAGTAGTAAATCGAGAGAAGAGATGAAACGATTGATCAAGAATAATTTAGGCCATAACTACCAGCAAACTCATGAGCCTGGTCCGGAATATTTCAACAATGCTACAGCGGATGGTGCGGAGAATGAAGGAGCAAGTAAGATAGAGGATGAAGGAGTGAGATATAAGGAATGCAGCAACCATGGCTTACAAATATCGGCGCCCATAGAAGCACTTCCAATGGCAAGTCATGCAGCATCAACAGCATGCACTGATGCAGCAGCACGCAAGATAGGAAAAGAAGGCGGGGGCAACATCGGAGAAGGTCCATCGATGATGGTGACAACGAATGCGACAGCGGATGCGATGAAATCATTAGTTGACGGAGTAGCAACAACAGCAGCAGCAGCAGCAGAAGCGGCAGCGGCAACAGCAACAGCAGTAGGAACAACAACAACAATACCGGTAACAGGAATATCAATGAATTCTGGTGGCGGTGGTGCATGTGAAGCTCTGCTTATCAAAGGGGTGCAAATTATCAACGATGATTCAATCTATACGGCAGATGTACTCATCCAAGATGGCATCATCCGGTAATTTCATTATCTCGTACTGGCAATTTAGAAATTTTCAAACCAGTGATTCTGATGATGCGATATTTCATGGATTTTATCTTCATTGTTTAAATTCGGAAAAACTGATTCAGCTAGACTGAATTATATGTTAGGATGATTGGTGACTTCTTTTTTCATTGTAATTAAGATATGATAATTAAAGTAAATTCGGTACGAATAAGTAAGTTTTAAATTTTATATGAAATTGAAAGTGATCTGAAAGAAGGTTAAATTGAATAAGTTTAAAAAATAACTAATTAGCTAGTTGACCATTAGTAGTCCTTATTTCGGTTGTTAATATCTATTTCGTCCAATGAAAATATTTCATATTAAGGGAGTTGTCGAGCAAGATCGAAGAACCGCAAGGGGCGCAAATTATCGATGGAACTGATAAAACATTAATGCCTGCGGGTATTGAAACTTACACGGATTTCTCATCACCAGATTCAGTGATTGACTTTGAAACCGGTTCAAAAGCTGCATTAGCGGGTGGCACTACTACGGTATAATATTTTATTCTGTTTATTAATTAATTAAACACTTGAAAAAAAATTTCCAGTCTACTTCATGGAAATACAGTTTCATTTATATGTTCAGTGAATGGTAGTTAAGTTCGCTTTATGAATGTCTGCATAATTCCCTTAATAAATTCCTAATAATTATCATCAATTATAATAAAAAATTAAATTTGTCACGAAATTTACATTACATTAATTTTTCTTCATAATACTTCCTACTGCTATGATTTCATTGTAGTTAGCAATGTTCTTATTCTCCTTTTCCATATTTATTAAAATTTAAAATTTACTTGCAAAACTTCTAAAGTTATGGAAATTTTGAAAAAATTAATAATACTTTTTCTGTTTCCATTCTTTATTTTTTTATTCTTTTTTTCAGATAATCGATGTCATTCAATCAAGACCACATGAAACATTACTAAATGCATATGACCGTTCATGCAAAGTTGCGCAGTCAAAATCATTGTGTAATGTTGCATTCAGTGTGGTAATTTCGGAATGGAATGATATGATAAGAAAAGAAATGAATACATTGGTACATGATAAAGGCATTAATAGTTTTATTATTAATATCCAGAAGGATGAACAACTTTTTGAGGTTAATTCTTTGTCCATTTTCATTTTTTTTTTTCTGATTTCAGTTGTCATATTTTTTCATGAAATTTTGCTTCCTGAATTTTAAAATATGAAATCAGAAATAATTTCAAATTTTCGTCAAAAATTAAATATTGGGGATTAGAAAAAAAAAATTTTTTTTGTATGAACCTTTTTTTGTTTTTATTTTCTTGCATATCTGTATGCAGTTTTATCTTCTCTCTTAGTTCTTGTTCTGTAATGCTTGCTTTGAATTGCAGATTTTCGAGTACTGTTGCAGTCTTCGGGTTCATGCTCGGGTAATTCCGGAAAATAAGGATATCATTGCTTTGTTGGAAAAGCGATTACGTACATCTGGTATTAGTGGGGCGGAATGTTTCCATCTTTCAAGACCGGAAGCGGTATGCATTTGATGCTTTCCTCCAACATCTAATGATTCGTCATTGCCGGAATACCCGGAAAATAATATTAAAAACCAAGAAAATGACGTAAAAATCGGCATTTTATCGGTTGTTAGATTTACATAGGATTATTACATATCTTCAACTATCCGTCTGTTCTTTCTTATCTTAGTAAAGTTTTGCATTCTTAATCATAATTAGTATGGAATATTAGATAGAATAAAAGAAGAGAATTACTCGACTATCTAGATGTGGAATACAAATATCAGACATCATTTATTTCTTGAATCCAAAAATTCCGGTATAACTTTTTTAGAATAGTGAGAGAACATTATTATTTTTGGATTAATTGATATAAATATGCCATTGTGAATTTTGCCAAATCATTGACTTCCTCGAATCGAAAATTCTCGAATAACTTTCTTAGAATTAATTATATCATCTGTTTTATTTCTATTACAGCTGGAAGCAGATAAAGTGAATCACATTTCTGTATTTTCCAAATTGACAAAGTGTCCGATTGCAGTGATGTCGTTATCTTCTTCAGGAGCTGCTGAAGTTGTACTGCGACAGCGTAATAAAATGCTTGTACCAGAGGTTAACGTTTATAAATTAGAAAATTAGGATACTTTTTAAATTCCAACAAATCCGCAATTCAGGAAATTTTCGAGTCCTTAAAATCGACTATACAATTACTTGGAATGTGTTTAGATTCCCGTAACAGCATTGGAAGTAAAGAATGATGAAAAAAACAGTTCAATGTTGCGCACTTCATGGGAATATGTTGAATCACCTTCTGCATTAATATTTTGTCTTTCTAGGTGATTAGTCTAATTTTTTTTTTGTTCTAACATTTAAAAAAATTAGTAAAGAATAAAAATGCAATTTGAAACTATTAGAGCATTTTATGGAACTTTGATATTTAATCTGCAATATTTCAAAATTGCTGAAGTCGATAAATATGCAAATTAGGAAATTAAACCAACATTTTCAGTTTACCATTATGTATCTGTACATCCGGTTGTGAAATGCGGAAAAAGGATTCGACTGTGGAAAATCGCATTCAAAATGCTGCATCTGCCGTGGAAGAGCGAATGTCAGTGTTGTGGGCCAAGGGTGTCTTGTCAGGGTTGATCGATCCAATGCGTTTCGTTGCTATTACTAGTAGTAATGCTGCCAAAGTGTTTAATCTCTATCCCAAAAAGGTTCCTTTTTTCTTTTTTTTTTTCGGACAGAAAATTAATTCCTCGCACTAAAATTTTTAAAAATTGGAGCATTAAATTTTTTAGTTACTTGATAAATGCCAAAAAATATCCTGTTTGTTTGACCGATCAAAATTTGTACAGTAGGAAAAGCGAAATGAAGAAAAAGCAAGCAAAATAACTGCTTACTTGGAGTTAAATTCAGGGTAAAATTGCTGTTGGAGCAGACGCGGATTTGGTACTATGGAAATTATCTATGGAACATCAAACGTCCACTTTAAGTCAACACTCATCGCTCTTCAAAGTATCGACTCCCCACTTGAAACCTGTGATGACCATTTGCGGTGGACGAATTGCTTACAGCAATGGAAAGGTCGGGACTTTTGAAATTTTGTTTATTCCGGTTATATTGAGCAGTCCTAAATATCAATTAGGCTTGTCATGAACTTTTTTCCTCGAGAATTTTGGGAAATTTTTTCAATTAGATTCATTAGTACTCGATTATTCAATTCCGAATATCGGAAAATAATAATCCGATGATATGGTGAACGAAAAACATGGAGTTCTTGAAAAAAGCATAGACCATTTCATTAATTCGTTCGCTGCTTGAGTTGTTGGATGCCTACAATGAAAAATGCTTCGAATTTTAGTTTTTTTTGGATTGATTATACAATTAAAGTCCATTTATTAATTTAATTTTCAGTTTGACTCGGAACGAGGTAAATTGGTGGAACTTGGATCATGTTCTCCCTATTTATATTGTATGCTGGAACAGATGGAGGGGGTTAGTTTATGTCACTTGCAAATTTATGGAAGTTTCCAGTTTTGGAAAGTTATAATTGTTTCATTAATTAGAAATTATTGATCATTTCTCCTTTTTATTTCATTAATATCAGGCAATTTATATGTAAATTCTGAATTATCAAAAAATTAGTCCAGGTACAACTTAATGGTGGCGTGGGTGAAGGTATAGTATCGTACAGCAGTCATTCACATCTTAAAGATAACATGAGTAATAGTGGCCGAGCATTTCCTGTGAAAAACGTACAAAAGCAACAATTCGATTCAGTTTATTCCGGTTCGTTTCGGTTGCCTTAAAATTTCCATTTTCAAGCATTTTTGGAAGTTGGAAATTTTGTACTTACTAATAAATCTTTCTTATACTTCAATGGGCTTTCATTTCATAAATTTGGTGCTGTTGCAGCATCGTTGGAGGATACACATGGTATTCGTGCATCCACAAAAGTATTGAATCCTCCAGGTGGACGTTCCACGGGATTCTGGTGATTCATTTAATCCAGAAGAATGCGAAGACTTCGAAGTATATTGTGTTAATCATATAAATTTGATTATATTTCTTAAGTTTACGTAGATAAGTTATTTCGACGTTATAAAAATTCAATTTCTAAATGACTGTTAATCTTTCTTTCAAGTTTTCAACGGAGAAGTTTTCTATTGCATTTAAAACTTTTACAGTATGCTAAATTATTCCCTTCTTAATGATTCTGTCCATAATTTATTTTCTATTTATTCCTTGTACAAATAACAAATTAATAGTTATCTACAAATAAAGCTATGTTTCTGTTATAACTGTAAATCTGAGAACACTATTGGTTTGAGCATTTTAGTACAATAAACGCTAGATTAACTTACCTATTTCTGCTTCGATTATTACTATTATTATTTTAGATCTCATCAGTTGTATTAATTCCATTTAATTCCTAAAAATTATTAACGGGTACGTTATTATTTAGGAACGTACCATTATCATTAAAACATTTCAATTATTTGTTAATCTTTCATTAAATTTTAGTTTCTGATTAAATAAAACATTTACATTTCAGGTCATTTTGAATTTTATATTGTCTTTTTTTTCATTTCAGTTTCCTATTAATTTTCTATAAATGAAATTTCAATTCTTTTATTTTATATGCCAAAAAAAAAAATACATTGTTAACTGATAAAAAACTATCCTTTTTGTTGTCATTTTTTGCATATTTTTGAAATAAAAGATTTGTCATTGCTTTTTCATACTTGGATGCTACCATTTTAGAAATGCACTTATGACATGTTTCACTGAAAAAGAAAGAAAAAAAGTATAATAAACAGTTTTGTTATTATTACGTCACGAAAATCAAAGATGATAAATGATATGCTGACAAGTAAAGAGAAAAAAAAAAAAAGTGATCAAAGACATTTATTAAATTTACGGAACTCAAAAATTATTCAATGTTTATTCTGTTAGGTTCCGAAGCCTGTCCATTGTTATAGGAAAAGCTGTAATTTTGACGAATCAGTCGTCCTTATTCTGTCCTCCTTCCATTTTCAAACTTTCTGATGTTAAAAAACTTGAGAATTTAGATTTGTTGTAAAAATAATTTTTTAATAATTTGATTTCAAATGCTTATACTAATTTAACATTTTCAGATTTAAGTCATATCAATCAGTACATAATTTTTTCCTTTTTTTTTTAAAGGATATATTGATTGCTATTACGTCTTGTGCTTTAACTATTTCTTATACTGTAACAATATTTGGTGCCATTACTGTTTGATTTTTATATCATTCATTTTAACTCATTTCATGCGACTATCTTTTTGATCATTTGCTCTATAAATCAGTATCATTTTTATTTTTCATTTAGTTTCATTCATGAATTTCATTTTATATTTGATTAGTTTGTTATCATGTCAAATAAATGGTTGACGATATTCCTTCTTTTCGAAGATCAGTAGAAATGTGTCACATTCCAAGTTTCAAGTAAAGGAAAAAAAAATTGTAAATTTAAGTTACAACATTTTTTATGGTAATGAAAGTATATCAATAGGAATAAAGTGAGACCGGATTATTACACAGTTTTACACTATTACCGCCACCATGGTGGGAGTTAAAAACTGATCAAAATTTGATGTTTGATGTAACTGAAATATTTTAAAATTTACTTGAAAAAAATATCCGTTTCTTGTTATTCGAAAGTTTAAAAAAAATAAGGAGTTGCGAATGAAATTTGAAGTTTGTATCTTTACGATTGATAAAATTCTAGTCTCCAAATTACTTTTTTGTTTCACTTCTTGTTTCAACCTGTTTGTATTTGACATCTTTTAAATTATCTTACATCACTATAAAATTTTTAGCCATGCTCACATTTCGTCTCGTTTCGTCTCTCCTCAACTAATCAGAAATTGTACAATTAATGAAAGCTGTGTTTTTCGTTTACTTAAATTCAGTTCAATTACTCATAATTAATTGCTTTTAACTGGCCTAGACAATTTTGCCAATTAGTTAATTTGCAAATGATAATTGCTTGTTAACTTCCTTCGACCTTTTGATTTTTATTATTGAATTTTAGTCTAAATTACAAGTTTGCAAAAATTTCTTTTTTATTGCCTTTTCACGAAAGATTAGCAGATTAATTGTTTGGCTCAGTAACTTTTTTTTTTTCTTTTTTTTAATATTAGAAATATGTATAGGTGTAATCATACATACCGTATAATTTTATGATGACACAACATTTTCTTGTTTCATTTTTATAATTTTTAATCCAAACCATATTGTTGTTTACAGAATGCTATGAAAGCTAAAGAAAAAGATTATTTGATGATTGTTCCTCGCTTTTTTTTTTCTCATAATATTTACTTTCGTAGTCGGCTATAGTTGGAGAAATTTTCGATTCATTTTGAAAATTCTGCTAATTTCTCCAGCATTCTTGAAAAAAATGGTTCCACCGTTAATTTCAATTTTTATTGTGGTTAAAAATTTTTTAATTCTATGTGATGCTTTTTATGATACTAAATGATAAGGAATTTTGCTTTATAGCTGTTTAAAATAAGCTTGCATGATTCATTTGATTCAGTGTCGTCAAACAATGATGCTTTAACGACGATATTTTATCGATATTTTCCTCATACATATATATATATATCTTATATATATACATATAAATTTATATATTTATTATTCCTTTATTTATTTAATTGCTAGAAATTAGTAGTTTTAGGATGAAGGTCAAAAAGGTCACTCTAAAGATACAAAATGTCAATTTAGAATCACATCTCAGGAGTTACGCTTTATCAAACTTAACCAGATAATTTGGAGATAATAAAACAGACAATTTCGGTACGTTATTAAATTATGAACGTTGCAAGGAATAATTCAAGGTCAGAAAAGAATCAGAAAAATCATACTGTATTATCCGGCGAAATAATTTTTCATTGTATCAAAAGTCTGATATTATTATGGTTCTAGTAACAATAGTAAAACATTTCGCTGATCAAATTTGCTTAATTGTTTCCCAAGTATTCAAAAGTGTTATATTCCTCATGAATTTAACTCAGTTAAGCATAATGATCACGATCAAAGTTCAGTAAACGACAAAAGGGCAATTTTTGATTTCATACAAGTGCAATTGTAATAAACGGTATTTCTAGACAATTCTAGAGTTCTCGAAGATTCTGAATCAGTAAGGCAGACCTGCCACATGAAAAACTTCACAAATCAAATTTGCATTCTATCCATTACCACCAATTTTAACGGATATTCCAATATTTAAACAAATAACGGAGTTCACATGCTTCACTCCAACCTTTCTACCAATGATCCCAACCTTCCGCAAAATTTACCGCATCAAATGATCTTTTAACTGTATGCCACCGAGAGGCGAAGTAGTCTATATTTGGTGTAGTCGTTGACCTTTGATTTTGGGATATCGGAGTTCTTTTTTTTCACCCATTTTTTTTTTCTTTTTTTGAATTTTTATCTTTCTGCAAATAAATGGAAGAGGACGGGAAGCAGGGAGCGGAAAGAGGGTAAAAAAAGAAATTATGGAAAGATAGCGGGGAAGAAAAAAGGGGAAAAATGATTAGCTTCTCATAATCAGCAAGGATCAAAGTCCACAGTACGTTGGTCAATCTTCGCACTAATCCTTGATGTCTTGTCATTTGCTTTAAGGATGAACAATTTAGAATATGCATTCGGTTATAGAAATGTAAAAGATTGTTCAGTTTGGCATACGTTTCATTGTTTACATCATTACAGTTCCTCCTATCTTTTTCACTTCTTTCATCTCTCGTGATTTGCATGTGCATCGTCAGATTTTTTTTTTTTTTTTTTTACTTACATAAATATTACAATATATATGATAAATTACTTTCCACGTTTTCTACAATATATATGATAAATTACTTCTTCACGTTTTCTTTTTTTTTCTTCCGTTTTTATGATTGCTACGCCTTATTGGTAATTGTTTTCAATCATTTCATCGATTAATCACGTATTATTCGGAACGATACTTTTGAAATTTGTTTATAATTGAAGCAAAATAAGACAAGGAAAAAATTTAGGTAAAATTCAGATTTCATTCCCGAACTCCTTCTAAATGGCTCGATGGGAGTATTGGCCCCATTATGGGTTAGAAAATTACCTTTATACGACGCCATTTGAAGCAAAATTCAACATGATGGAATCAACCAAATGGATGCAAGAAAATTGGTTTCATAGCATAACATCATCCATTGCATATGTTATTTCTATTTATGTTGGACAAAAGGTATCTTTTTTTCATTTTTTCATTTTTCAAGTGCAGTTCCAAAATTTATTCAAAAATCCAATTATGGCGGCAGGGTTTAGGAATTTTGCTTAGAATTTTATCATTTGCCAGTCGGACCCGGCATACGCTTACTGATCAGTATAATTCTATATAACTAATTAAGTGGATTCGAATACTTTTGAACATAATTTCCTAGCTTGAAAAGATCTGGAAATAATCGTTAGATTCTCTTTATTTTCAAGCTGATGCGTGTTGTCTCGTAAATTAATCAATTTTCTTTCATTTCTTGTTAACCGGAAGTGTTCATCATATTTACCAGTCAGTTATTAATTATGTTGAATTGCAGCTGATGGAATCGCGCAAACCGTTCTGCTTAGATAATCTTTTGATAGCATGGAATATTGGTTTAGCATTATTTTCCCTCCTAGGTGTATGCCGAATGACACCGGAATTACTGTGGAGTGTTCGTGAGAATTCTTTCGAGTATTCGATATGCACAGCTTCATTTGCGCAAGGTGTCACAGGATTTTGGACTGAAATGTTTGCCTTGTCCAAAGTATGAATTCCACAAGTTTTGGGGTTGTTTAGTTGCATGAATTAGTTTTTTGACTTTTGGATGAAGAAGAGGAATAATGGAAAATAATAGTTTTGGTCAGCGAAAACTTTTTAAGAAAAGGACTTATTGTCTTCAGTTCGCACTGGTAATCTTGAATTATCCTAAGTTTGTTGTACCCATTAATTAGGATGAAAAGGTCTTTTTCTGCATGAATAGTTAGTCGAAATTGCTTTTTAATTTTTCAGTTTCAGAATTATTGAAAAACGATAGGAGTGAATTTAGGAAATAACTTATGTTATCATTCGTGGAGCGTGACCTTACACTATTCAATGCGATTTGTTTGTTATGTACATGAATAGTTTCTGTCTGTTGATGAGAATGAGTATTTTTATCATTCTAGATTGCTGAATTTGGTGACACGGTATTTATTGTGCTGCGCAAACGTCCGCTACTTTTTCTTCACTGGTACCATCATGTCACTGTACTTGTTTACACATGGCATGCTTACAAAGTAAGCTTTTTTGTGGATAAATTGATTTCCAAAGAATTTTTAATTCAAATAGATGCTTATTAAGGAAGTATGACGGAATAGATGCCTTATTCAATTTGTATGAGTTTCACTTTCTTTCTTTTTTTCAGTGGTTACCTTCCTCGTATTTGTTCTTATCTAAATACCTTATTCATCTTCTGAACAAAACAAACATTTCGTTTCAGTGTTTGGGAATGTATAACGCGGTGTTTTGAAATATGAAATAAGACGTAGCATGCTTCAGCATGCTGTTTTTTTTTTTTTCTTCATCACCTCTGATAATGTAATAAAATGGATAAAATTGAAATTTAAAGATACTTCACACAATTCACGCACGTAACAACTTTCTAAAATTTTTCTTTTTTCAAAACAATGAAAAAAATTACAAATTCTTTCGAAATTTTATAAATCTATTTCTTTTTTTTTACTTTGTCGACAAAATGAAATCCAACAGATCATTTACTTTTTTATCAAAGCCGGTAAAACCTGAAAGGAATAAATTTGTTCATTGTCATGTTAAAATAACAGAAATATTTAGCTCAATCTATTGCAAATATTTAGACTCAGACCAGTTTTTTTTCAGGACCATACAGCTTCGGGACGGTGGTTTATATGGATGAATTATACTGTACATGCATTTATGTACACGTACTATGCGCTTCGAGCAATGCGTAAACGACTTCCAAAAATGGCGGCAATGATGGTTACAATTTTACAGATCTTACAGATGGTTGGAGGTGTTTTTATCGGTTAGTTTGTTGACAACTTTTGCCATCTGAGAAATCACTTGTTTAAAATCTTAAAAGGGAAAAGAAGTGGATTACTCAGACATTTGAGAGCTCTTAAATTGTTTGAGAGAATATTAATGTTTTTTTTTACATTTTTTGGATGATCTCTCTTATTTTTGTGTACTTTAGTTATGTCAAAATTATTATCTGGAACACTGACTTTAGTCCAGTTAAATTGCGGTATTGAGACAGTGTTGATACTTTTTATTTCATTCCAGGAATAAACATTTTACGAATCAAGCTTTCTGGACGTTATTGTCAGCAAACCTGGAGCAATCTCTACTTTTCATTTACCATTTACTTTTCGTATTTCCTGCTTTTCTGCAACTTCTTCTATAATACTTACTTGAAAAAAGTATTTTTTTTTTTCGAAGATTTCTCATTTGAAAGCATTTTTTAGAAAATTACTGTCATTCACTGAACAGAGTAAACACCAAATTTCAAAGTGGAGATACCATTTAGTCCCGATGTTTAGGGTGTAAATTACGCTTGGTGAAAATTGATGTGGCTTTAATGCTTAGCTTCATTTTATCTGCCAGTGCTGATTTAGGCTACAGAGAAAAATAGAAAGTTTCTTTTCTATTATGAGACATTGAAATATGATTCATTTAAAATTTGAGTCAGTTTGATCACTTCTTTCACAGCTAGGCAATACATAATACGATTCCAGGGGAATAGATACCATGCAGTGATCACTGATGGAATCGGTAATAAAATTCAGAAGAATATGATCATGGAAGAGCGATTGAAGGAAAAAAATGAAGTTGAAAACGATCTCTCTACGAAGGTCAGGAATCATTTAAAGAGGAGGGTAGTAAAATAAAGTTTTACTGGAGGAACAAGAAAAAAAAAGGAATCAGTTGTTTTCTCATTTGCGTTATTTTATGGTATATTTATTTCCATGTTGTGAATTTTATGCTTGAAAAAAAACTTAATGAAATCCACGGGACTAATTTTGTTTTCTAGGCACAATTTTTGAACTTATTTTTATTTTAATATTTTTTGCTTCTGAATTTTTCCGCTAGATTTATATTGATTATTTGAATTTGATATTTTCAAAGTACATTATTGTTGGGCTGTTGATGACATTTTTTGAATACGTGTAAACATTATTCAGCTTGATTGTAACATGACATGATTATTTGATTCAGATTCGTGCAAACTTTTTTATACTAAAGGAAAATTGCAATTTTGTCAACATTATCTTTTTTAAATGCATGCTCATACTTTTATTTATAGAATTTATCTTTTTGAAATCCTAAACATTTCTTGTGTGTTTGTGTGGTGTGTGCATGATCTGTGGATATGTTTTTGCTGCTTCTTTTCATGTATGCTATATGTTGACAGTTTTTTAGACTTACTTAAAAAGGGTATAATCACTTGATACCTGTTTTATCTCTTAATTTGTTATACTGAAGAAATCATTTGTCGTTGTTTTGTCCTTCTCTTTTAAATATTGTCAGTCAATTCTCTTAGTCGGTGCATTACCGACTGCATACAATCAGCGGGTGAAAATTAAACGGGATGATATGACAGCTAGTATTGTCAAATTCTTTCGACGTACGATAGTAGCCCAATCTGCAGTTAAATCACGCTGACATATGTACGCTGCACTAAGTGATTAGAAGTTTTGATGGTAGTATTCTGAGATATGGGAAGTTTTAATTGGATATTTAATTCATAAATTTAGAATGTCCAAATATGCGATTTGTTTTAGGATTTTTTTTTCCTTTTTTTTTTTTTTTTTTGCCGAGATATATAAAAATTTTGTTAGGTATTATTGTTTTTGGGACTGAAAAAACACGAATCTGGCGCCAAACAATCACTGTTATAAGCTATTATTCATCCTAGGATTGATTTTTAAAAAACTTTCCAATTTCAATAATATATTTTTATGTTCGTTTCTCTTTTTCGAGTTCTCGAAGATATTGTTTTTGTTTTTTATTTCAGTAAAATGGCTTTTTTCCATTGTTATTCTTTTCTATGTCAGAAGTTGCTTACTTACCAATTTTACAAATATTTTGTTTATATGTTATAGAAAATAAACTCAGAGTTGTACAAAAAGATTCAGTCAATGAATGGATTAATTCTAGACATTTTTATGAGCCATTGGTAACAAAAGATGCTTTTTTATAAGTTTCTTATTCGAAAAAGTAGTAATATACGATGCATATCAACACGTATTTTCACGCTATCCGATAAACGAGCAAAATGTTGTGGTGATTATGGTGTGAAAAAGCGAAAAAGAAGCAAAAAATTAAGAAGTGTAGGATGATTTATGATACGTAATTCAATGTTTGAAAATATAATTTTGAAATACTAGCTTTTTATTTGTATATTTATAATATCTTCAAGATTTTGAAATGGTCCATGAATTGAAGGAACATATTTACGAGATTCAAAATTGGTTCCACAGAAGGAGTCGTTCCCTGATAAAATTTTCTAAAACAAATATTTCAGTCTGGAGAAAAGACGAAATAATTTTATCCATTTCAAAAATAAACTGTGTAACTTTTCTACAGTTGCTTGAATTAAGCTTGGCCGAATTTTTTCATCACACTTTTAGAGAAATGGAACATTTAATGTTGAATAACATTTTATTTGGTGTTCATATCTCATTTATCATTTAAAAAAAGTCTTTTCAACGTTTCCGTAATTTCAGTCTTTTCACAATACATTGTATAGGATTGTACATACATGGACGTAATCGTTTTTTACCGGAATTATTCAGCACTGAAGAAGCATAAACATCCTTGTAGAATGACGGATCTTTTCTCCTGAAATTTTGAATTCATATTAGCAAGAAATTGCGAAGAAATCTATTCATTCATAAAATTCTAATATTAACGGATACAAATATATTACCACTTGTATTTTTAGCAAATTTCAACTGATAATCTGTAATTTTGAAGAAAAAAAAAAACTGAAACTCGATTTGAAATGTTAATAATAGGAAAATGGAAAGTTGAAATTATTTAATTAAAAATATGATGTTTCTATCTTTGAATTCTCAATAAATTGAAATGGTTGGAAGCTATACCTCCATTCGGAGATTTTTTTTTTTTTTTTTTTTTTTTTGTTGAAAAAGAGGAAGGATCGGATTCACTTTGTGTATTTGCAGCTTTTTGACATAATATAAATAGAATTCAAAACAAACTGAATGCCTAATATTAATGAATTTATGATTAAATTATTTGAAAAAAGACAATGATCTGGCAGCTGAACCCTTTTCTTCCAAAGATTTTGAGAAGTTTAAGAAAATATAACTGATTGGAACGTACTCGCTAAAAGATTTTAAAAGATTTGAAAGATCCTTAATTGCAAATAAATTACTCATTAAAGAGAGTTTAATATTCAAGCAAATCTATTACGAGTAATAAAATCATAAATTTTATTAGCGGGAAAAGAATGAACAAAAAGAATTCTCCACATAACTTTCAAAAGTAATTCACATGAAATTCATGAAAATTGTGTCCAATTAGATTAAACTAAAGAATTTAATATACTGTATGAGTGAATGAGATTGAAAATTCGATTATTTATAATTTAGCAAACACATTACATTCGCCGAAACTTGAGCTACTAACATCATATAATAGTTAAAGTTAATTTGGATAGGAAATCATGTAAAAGGTTTAGTACTAAATAATGGATCTATTTAACGTAAACAGCGTAAATATGAGCAGAATAAAATAGGTTACGTGAAGATAGTATTGTTTGTAAATGCGTAATTTTTGCATGTTTATTTTTTTTTTTATTTTTTACGTCTTTTTTTTCCTCCTTCTGTATCAAACAGCGATGAAAAATAAGCAGGGTAAATGTAATAAATTAAAAATAAACGTCAAACTATTAATTCAAAGATTTCAATGCTTATTTTCAAAAAAGAAAAAAAAAATGATTTGATGACAGGTGCCGCAAACTTTTACACGGTAACTTGATGTGAGTGAAATTATTGAATGTTCTTGATATTTCCCTGTAAAATCGATCTTTTTTAGTGTATGGGAAAATATTTCGAAAATTATGCATCATTTCGTTAACGTTTACAATTTTTCAAAAATTTTCACGTGCAACGTCCGTGGATATTAGAAATAATAAATACTCTTTAGCCAAATCTAATCGATAATTAAATGATAATCTAAGTGAAAAAAAAAAAAATTCACTTCAGACTTATTATTTGAATTACAAATATTGATTTGGTAAGCAGAATTTGGCAAAAGAATACGGAAATCAATAATTGATAATCGGCCATCAACAACTAATGTCAAGAATTTGAAGAATTTAATCTAGAAAAATAAACTCGAATTTTTTTTGATAGAAAGAACTAAATCTAATATAGTTAGGATGGCATTCTTTTTTTAGAATGAGACTAAAATTGAATTTTGTTACTTGTTAACATTTACCACGCAATGCAGTTGAATATCTTAATCTATTCGAGTTTTTTACACTTGATAGAGTTAAACAATTCTTGGAATTTCATTTATATTGAAGTTTGCAAAATTAAATATTTAATCTTATTTGGAATATATTTGGTCGGCTGGATAAGTTCATTATTTTAAAAGTCAGTATATGTTTGCATAAAGTTTCTGTTTTTTCTTCTTTTTTTTTTTTTTTTTTTTGACAACTGTAAGATTGCTTTTCATACCAAGAATCAAAGACTGATATTAAATGAGTAACATGACACATGATAGGAATGAAGAAAATTGTGACGCTGTAATGTCGTTTCATTAGATAACATTAATTAAAAACGTCAACGATAATTTGACTTTACAGTATGCCACGAAAACTTGAAATACATAAAGATTTGATTTGAATACACAAGCATTTTTTCATTATCTATTCTCTTGAAAGCAATTGAGTCTGCTTTATCTTATAAACATTGATACCTTATCATTTGAAACTTTACTGATAATAATGTGTGTTGTAGAATACCTTGACTCTGTTCTATATTGCTCTCGGAAATTTTGTTCAAATGAAAATTGCAACATTCTGAAATTCTCAGTTTATCCGTAACTTTAATTTCAATTTCCAAATTGATGGACCAGTTCGTGAGTGAACTGAAAGGTGAAAAAAACACCAATACTAATCGATTATGGAGTAAGTGAATTGTAAAATTGCAGCAAAATTGTCTGGAAAATGAATTATAGCTGACCGATAATTCAGCAAGGAATTCGACTGTCTAAGACAAACATTTAGCAGAAAATGGCTAAAAAAATGACGACTTGTAAAACGATTTTAACGTAAAGAATTATAATTAGAATGCATGACAATTTCAAACTAATTTATTTTTTTTTTGATGTTATTTGAAACTATTACTAAATGTGAAAGAGGGAGGGGAAGGAATCGCGATCTTAGCGGGTCATAGAATATTGGATAATGTAATCCGATGAATGGATATCGAGCAGGAAATTTGGAACGAATTTTTAGAATAGAACACACAAACAACAGTAATAAATTATTCATTTCATCGTATTGATGTTAATGAAACTGTCCACTAAGTTCCGGAAAGTAATCATTTTCTCCTTTCAAAATTCAAGTTATTTTTTTTCCATGTAATTGAAATCCAAGATCTATTAGGGGGACGAAGAAGGCCACATCTTAAACGTCATATGCTGAGGATTATTCAGAATTGGATGGAGTAAGTCTTTACTTTCTAAATATAAAATGACACAACGGAAAACAATTTCAGGAGAGGATCTCATTGAGGATTATTCAGAATTGAATGGAATAAGTTTTCACTTGGTGATATACCTTGCAAATTCAATTGAGCATCACTTCCCTTTCTCAAACTTGTTCATATTACCATCAAATTAATCCTTTATTTCAATTTTTTTCTTTTTTTCTAAAACCCGCTAGTGATAATTGTCCATAGTTAATTTCTGATTTTGGACAGAAATTCAAGTTAAAATTTGATTTAAAAAAAGTGCTCGAAATGTTTATTTCTCCTCTTTTACCTATCAACGATGTATGTATATATTGCTTCTTTTCTCCAGAAAATACTTTTATTTATGAAGTTTAAACTTACAAAATTGGTGAGGGAAAAACATCATCCATAATATAGGAACAGTTAGCGAATGGAAACAGTAGCATGCACAACAACAGCCAACGTAACATAATCATTTTTCTTGCAGAAAATGACTGATTCTCCATAAAAATTAGTTATACTAACTTGAGACTTTCTTTTAAAGCGGATACACATACACACACATACATGCAGACATAACAAACACGCCCATCCCACCCCATTCTATTTGTAAATAATATTCTGAATAACGGAAACATGTGTGCTTCGTAAAACATTAACTTATTTCAACATTCTGAACACAACTTCCGTTACGCTATTTTCCCAATCTTTGTAGCTTTTTGGATTGGAAGTCAAGAATGTTGGAAAAATACCATAACAATTTAATAAATTTGAATTTGAAATCATTTCAACAACAAGGATAACTCATACAGCTGAATTCATTCAATTATCATCGCATTCAATTCTTAGAAATAGCTAATCAATTGCGAGAATCATCTTTAGGGAATGCCTTTAATATTCGAATTTCACTTGTTGGCCGATCATGAGCATCTGTATCCACTAATCCAATCTTTTGTATTACCTATAACAAAATAACATCATAATGTAGATAAAAATGAAGCAGATCTTGGCATTTTTCAGAGTAAAATTTTTCTCGTTTTACTGCAGAAAGCTCTGAGAAACACTGCAATTTTTATTAATGTTTCAACGCAGTAGCACTTTTCGGGGATCGCAAATTTAATGCAGAACTACGCGAAATAATTAACTTAGTATATTTGCTCGCTTTTCTATATTCTGCTAATCTAACTTCTATTCAAATGATGAATGAATAGCTGAATATTAGATATGCTGGATTTGAGTGATGATATACTTGAAAACCATTCAATTAGAAGATCTAATTGAAATCTATACGCAAGAGAATTAACCAAATTTGTAATTTCATAGTTGATAGTCAAATAGATATAATTTTGCTGAAAAAAAAAAGTCACGAAAAATCACGAAAAAAAAATCTTTCATACTTATTATATTGTTATGGGGTTGATGGAGATTTTTCTGTGTTTTGATTCTTTTACAAAGTTATATATATATAATAAAAAAGTTTCTTTATGTGGACAGAAAAATCCGGATATAAATGTGTTTATGGAAAAGTTGCGAGAAATGATATTTATCTACCCAAACTTTTTTTGTCTACCCAAGATTATGTAGCTAAGCTTAAATCTTCATTGTCACATAAATATAAAATAATCTTTACTAGATATCTATTACTTATGGAAATATACAATGTCGATACCACAAATCTTACATCACTTAACAGACTATTAGATGAAACATCAGCCTGCGATGGACTGTTCATCCACAGTAGCCTTAAAATTGATTCAGGATTCCAACACTGCTGGAGATCACCAGAGAATTCCTTCACTTTCGATTTTGAATCTCACAGCTAGCTATAACTAATTGCTTGATTTAGAATTGATGAAGATATCTTTCGAATGTTGATTTTTATAAACGCTTGATTAATATTTGTTAATTGTGATTCTAAAATCTCTCACTTTCTTTCTCTCTTCCCATACATATATAGAACTGCTTCTGTTATCGAAATATTTGTCACAAATATCCATTTTTTGCAAATGGAAGCCACTCAGGGAAGATCAAAAGAGTATTCAGCTTACCAACATAACTTGCTGCTAAAGCATTCTAATGGGAGATGGTTCACGAATTGCAGATGTTTCGCATAATTTGGAGATGTTTCTTCTCAAACGATTAGCAATTCTCATAATCTCTTCCAAATATAAAATTAAAACAGGCCTTAGTTGAAACTACGGAATGCCTTACCACACTACAACTACTAAGTTACCTTTCGTTTTGATTGCTGTAAATTTACTGGACGATAACTATATTGTTCAGAAGTCTTTTAAATGCTGTTCATTAGATATCAAAAGAATTAGATCTGTGACACTATCTTTTTCAACAAAGACAATATGATTTATTTTTATCCTAGTCTAGTAATAGCAAAAGTAATACGTAAGGATTTCCAAATAAAAGTGATTTAAATTTTCAAAATATCGAATTAATAAATAAAAATGAAGTAAAGAAAACAACATACTTTCATCCCTGCAGCAACTCGTCCAAAAATAGTATGTTTTCCATCCAGATGTTGTGCTGGTGCTAAAGTAATGAAAAACTGTGAACCATTAGTATTTGGTCCAGTGTTAGCCATCGAAATAACTCCAGCACCGGTGTGCTTTAAATCATCATGAATTTCATCCGGAAATCTGTCACCATAAATTGATGCACCACCACGACCTAAGATAAAGATCTGGTGCTAAAGTAATGAAAAACTGTGATAATTAAAAAAATGCAACACAGTTATCATATCAGGAATAAAAGTATTTACTAGTAAAGAATAGAACCTTTCAATTTTTTTCCTGCTTCGGTAAAAAGACCCCACACAAATTCAAGTCTATAAATTATCAGTTTTTACTTAAAAAAATTCAAAGTGAAAACCAGTTCCAGTCGGATCTCCGCCTTGTATCATGAAATCGGCAATTATCCTATGAAATACAGTTCCATTATAATATCCGCGTCGGGCAAGTTCGGCAAAATTTTTACACGTCTTGGGGGCATGGTCCCAGTACAGTTCGATGCAGATCATTCCCATGCTTGAAATTTGAAATAATTAAGAATTTGAATTAAACTAATAAGTGCTAATAATTATTTTCTATTATTTGAAAGTTGTTATATTAATCAATTGTTTGGCATTCATACTCGTATTCTTTGGGCAGTTATACAGCTTGCAATGTAACCAATACTTTCAATGCATAGACAGTAAAAAACGGATCATATATATATAAACACGTCCCATGTAGATGATAATGAAGTAATATTATATGACAAGGTGATACCGAATAGATAATAAGATGATGTTGTGGGAAGTGTGCAGTTTACTAGAGAATAATGCTAAAATAACAACAAGATGCTACTGTACAATTAAATATTCATCTCATTTGAACAGTATTATCATTACAAAATCATTACAATGGCTAGAAAAATGCAGCTAACAATATGGGTACCGAATGCGTGATTTTTTTTTAAATTCAATGCAATAAAATTTCACCTCGTTTCTAATGCAACAAATGGAGGTTTCGAGGAAGTGGAATATGATGTTGGCATTGAACTTGTTGATCTACCACAATAATCGACCAATATCTGAAACATTTAGCTTATAGAAAATTATTGTAAGTATACAAATTACAAACATATACTGCACGAAGTGCAATTATAAAAATTATTCGCTATATAAATTCTTCTTATAAGGGACGGTATTCCTAATAGTTTGGATTTTCATAAATTGGCGACGAAAATAGGTTAAAAATATTGCTAACATGCAAAATTGAAGATTCTAAATTACCATAAAATTGGAAATTTGCGTTTATTAGCTTGTCTTGTAAAGTCTTGAAAACTATCAAAAGTTTACACATTTTTAGTTATGCCGTTCCTTATAAGAAGAAACTGTAGTACGTGCAAAAAACGACAAATCTGACAAAAAATATTTCAGTTATTGAGCAAAGTAAACGTGAAACTCCTTCATAATCCCTCAACAGTAAACCACTTTTCATAAATGTTGACACCTCACCATAGATAGTCTTTTTATGCTCCTTTAAAATATCCGAAGATTTGGCTTTAAACCGATTATGGAACGGACAAGAAGAAAGTAGCGGTTTGTTCGGCAATATCAATAGTTACGGAGCGCTGCTTTCAAATTATGTATTTTCTAATCTCAGTTCACGTAGTCAACGTACCTAACTTAACGCTAATTTTGGGATATCATAACGGACAATGGATTGATTTACACAGCCTCAACTTAAAATTTCAACAATTAGTTATTGTCGTCGGGAAACATTCCTCGTTTTCCGGGTTCCAACTCCTTTTAACGTCATTGACTGCGTTAAATAATAACAGCTTTTTAACCATTTAAAATGATTTTCGTAGATTAATCGGTAACGTTACTGGGTTGTGGTACTCGAAAACCGGTTCATCTGCTTGCTCTTAATTTATATTACCCCGTGTTAAGGGTTTTTGCTACGGAATTTTCTGATTTATTATTGCTGATGATTGAAGTGGACAATATAATTAAACTAACATGAGTATGCTACAGCAAATATTAGATCAAGTATGTCTTTCTACTGTTGTCTGATTTTGGAATTTTCCCCTTTCCTCTTTTCAGGATTAAGAATCCAAAAAAAAGAAAGAAAAAAAAAAGGAAATTTCAGAAGATAAGCTTTGATGAAGATTTACAAAGAGACAGAAAATTCTCTTTTAGAGTAAATTTTATAATCATTTACATTTCCAGATCTATTCTTTCTCGTTGCAGATGTTTGTAGATCCAGAAATTTTGAATGCACTAGATGAAGAACAGAAGCAAATATTGTTCATCAAAATGCGGGAGGAACAAGTGAAACGTTGGGAAGCTTTTGAGATGAAACGTATGGAGAATGGTGAGCCCGAATGTTCTAAACCAAAGGATAATTCGCGAAGAATCAGGTGCAAATTCTGCGGTCGAAACAGTAATCAAATGGATGAAAGATGACCGGATACCCTACAAATTTTGAATTTAATTAGTAGTCATTAAAACACTTTTTTTTTCAGCTGGTTGACAGGAGAAGACGGTGAAGTTTGGGTCTGGGTTATGGGTGAACATAAGGATGACCTAACCATTGAACAAATTACAGAAAAACGGGCTCTTGAAGAAGCACGACAACTTGCTGAAAAGGAAATGTTGGAAAACATGCAGTAATCTTTGTTTTTATATAACATAAATCTTCTTGATTATCATTCGAAATATCCAAGTTTAACAGCTTTGTTCAGTTCGGGTATTTCGGATTCAAAAAAATGGATATTGTTTAGAGTTCAGTTACCGATATTATATATACATATATATTTACTTATTTATATTTTTATAATTATGTAATTTTTGCAGCTTAACGGAATTGACTGATGATAATGCAGTGGTCGGGCCAAATGAAGATGAGAACACACTGAAAGAGCAGTTGAGCCGTATTAGACCATGGAATAGTGAATATGCTAATAACAAAATACAAGTATTATTGCATTGCACTTTTCTAGATTCAAGATTGTTTGTTTTGCAAGTGTCTTGAGAAATTTTAACGTTCTAGAAAGCTAGTTTTTCAGAATCATTTTGCGCTTTTGCATTTCTAGAGATCCAAATGTTCCTTCTACGATGGTTATGAATAGGTCTTCGATGTACTAATCTGCAATTTTCGTGAAATTCTCAGATACTGCAGTTACAGGACTCTATATATGATGACGCAGACTCACTGTTTGGCTCACCAAAGAATAATAACGTACATTGGCTTTCTCGTCTCACTTCCACTCCAGAACTGTTCTGGCCTCGCAAGGGGATCCTAAAAAAATCTAATGATAATCTTCCTTCTAATAATTACATTCATAAAGAGAATAAATTTTCAAACGATATTCATATTGAACAACTAATACCAGAAAAAACATGCAGCCTGGAATCATTTACTGACTCTCTAAAAGTAAGTTTTTTTTTTTTTTTTTTTTTTTTTTTTTTTTTTGGAAAGAAAAAATCATTTCAATTGATTTTAATGGTAAGGTAGAGCGAACTATATTTTTATTTTTTCAAAATCCTAGAAGTTTTATTTTAGAGCAATGGCTCAGATGAACGGTCACAGGTTTTACCGAGTACTTCTACGTCTAGTACCAATTTCAATGAATCTTTTCTTGTTACCCCGAGCAGTACTAATACATCTTCTGGAAGTGAAGCAATGATTGGTTCTTATGTACCGTGCTCTTACTATTTGCCACCTTCTCATCAGCCTTCAGGATCAGACATTTGTCCGATTCGTGGATTAGGAAAAGAAGACGTACTGACAGATTGCAGCAGCCCATACGACATGAAGGTTAAATTTGATCTGCTTACTTTGTAGTGATGTATTTTTGATTCCAATATAATGTAGCAGATTGTCAGAAAATTAACTTGTTTGGTAATCAAAATAACTAATTTCAGAAGTTTAGTTCACCGATAAGTGCTACAAAACCTCCTTGGATGAATGGAAATAGTTCCACTGGAATCTTTCCCACTGTTCCACGATCACGACTTTGGAATGTAAATACGCAGATTACTTCACCTCAGAAAATGAATTTTAGTGACAACACAGTGGTGAAATTTCGGCCTGAACTTAGTACAGGACATGATTTATCGGGTATTTTCATTTCTCTTGAGACTTTTATCAATTAAATTTAATAATTCACCATTTTCGATTTAAATTAATTGCTGGTTACAGATATTGACGAAGAAATCAGCAAAAGACAGTCAGAAATTTTCGAAAAAATTAAGGAAAAACATCAGCAGTTTGAAAGAGAAGCAGCACAAGAAGCGGAACGTGCTGAACAAGCTTGGGAGGAACAGAGTTAGTTGATATTGATGGCATTTAAATACACCTTTTCTTTAGAAGTATTGATAAGTTTTCTAGATTTCTGCTCTGTGTTGTTATGGATGATGTCTTGGATTATTTCTTTTCTAGAAAAAAAAGCACGTGAAGCAGAAGCTCAAATTCGACGAATTGCGCAGAGAGCTCGTGAACAACATCGTCAGCAAAGCTTGCGCACATCGAGTTCAATTTTACCAGTTCTGAATGATGCGAATTCATCTTTGAAGGCTATTATGTAAGTTATATCTTCATTTTCCTTTTGGATTTTGTCAAAACAATAGTGAAGTGATCGTTCGAATAGAATAACTTTCTATTATTAGAATGCAGTCTTATATTAAGCTCAGTTCATTAGACGTTTTCTTTTTGGATAAATTTCATCGACGAATGAAGGAATTGACATTCTGATTATTAGTTTATGAGGAATTCATTCTCTCGAATTTATTTGCGCAAGTTACACTATCTACTTTTTCACAATGAATTGTCCAGATCGGATTTTGCTCAGTGAAGAAAATAAAAGAAAAGCAAATAATTTATGACAGTCGGCAAACTACCTTTTCAAATCGAAGTAGTTGTTCATAAGGAAAATTAGCATTAATAATATTTGCAGGAAGAATGTACCTCGTCCTCCCAAGCCAAAATCGCGTGAAGCAATTATTAATTGGTTTAAAGCTGAAGAGCTGTTACGAGGAACTGGTTTAGATCCACTAACACATCGGCCAGCTGTTTGGTTCCATGGTTAATTATGATTTCAGTCTTATTTAAACGAACGAAGTTGTTATTCAAAAAGAAAAAAACTACAGAAAACTACGAAACTTTTCCCTTTTTCCTAAGAGAAATATATAAGAATATAAAATTCATATGTCCCTAATTCTGACTCTTTACTTCAGTCTCATCAAAAATTTATCTAGATGGCTTAAGTCGTCATTATAATGAACTTTTCTTTATAGGAATAATCCGGCGAAGTAAAGCTGATCAACTGCTACAGAAAAAACCCCCCGGTTCATTCCTTGTTCGTGTTTCGGAACGTATTTGGGGTTACACTATATCGTATGTGGTTGGAAATGGTAATGTAAAGCATTTTTTGGTCGAAAGAATACCACAAGGATATCAGTTTCTGGGAACAAATCAAATAGTGCACAAGCATCTTCATGAACTTGTTGCATTTCACGAGGTAATTTATCTCTGATTTTTTGCAGATTGATCTGGCTGGAAAAATCCTCAATAACTTAATGCATTTTGATGTACATTTTGTTTCAGGGTTAATTTTTATCAGTCATTCTCAATTTCTGTCGATTGAAAGTGTGTCCGCGATGAGAAATGATTCTTTCTTGCTTTATTACAGTATTGATTTTTTAAATTGTAACCCTATCAAACAATTTGTGACCACTTATGATTGATTTATTGATTTTTTTGCTTAACTTTTAAATTCTCAATCGTGAACTAAACATGGTTTTTTTCAGATTTCTCCAATAACAGTTAGAGGGAATGAGATACTGCGCTGGGCAGTAGGACAGATGGATATCGGTTTCCCGGATTATGCTGATCTTATTCCTCCTGAATGAAACATATCCCGAGTAATTTTTTCACTTTGCTTCACTTCCAGTGTTTCATCATGATAAGTGCCTATGCTTTCATCTACTCTCGCGTATTTTGTCTAGTATTAATTTAAATTGAATTTCTTATTTGTTCCAGGAATACTATTAAAATTATTATAATTTGCTTACTTATATCTAATTTATTATTTATTCGTGTAACCTAAGTACTTGCTCATTTTTCTTTTTCTGTATGTGTGAGTGTGTGCCAAATTACCAAAAATGTTTCTGTAATTAAGTCATTCATTTGAACTGACCTGTGATGTAGTTAGTCATCATTAATTAATTCTTCTTTATAATGATGATTAGTTAGTTGGAAAGCGATTGGATGTTATGGTCGTTGATATGCAATAATTTTTATTGTGTTTGTATTAGGAAAAATTGGTGTAAATTTTTTTTTAATCAAGAGGACTTTCTGATATCCTATGATTCCTGGATTTTCGGCTGCAATATGTATCCTTGTTTGGAGTAGTGATTTTAAGGTGGTTTTTATGTCATTTCTAGAATATCATGATCCCATACATGAATTTAATTTTGGATTTCTGAAAGATCCAAATTGGTGTTTTAGACGATAGTTGCCTGTAAGATGAATAATTGATTTCCAACTAATGCATTTGTTTCATATCACTCATCTCTTGCGTATCAATCCTGAGATCTTCTGATGAGTTCAGTGGAACTGTGTACATAGTAACTTTTTCATAAATTGTTGCAACTACTATATGATAGGATTATGAGTTTTTAAGAAAAGAGTTTTTCTGAAATCATATATGAATATTGAAAACGGCAAATTTTAAATTTTGCAACTTTCTTTTAGTTCTAAATTTTCATTAATTCATGGCAGGCTATACCGGAAAAGAGTAAAATTTTCCAGTTCCTTATATGGCTTTAGAATACAATATTGTATGATTTCGATGATGTACTTATTTGTTTTCGCTATGTTTGTATTTCATCCGTAAGCTCTGTCAAACGAATCATCTTTCAATATGCATATTTTTGACTCATTGCCCATATTTTTCTTTTTTTTTTTTTCAAATTGTGAATAATTTTGTTATATGTTCGCGATTCTTCCTACTTTGTTATTTTTTATATTTCACTGTGCTAGTGATTTTCACTCATTTTCACCTTTGATACATCTGTTTATGTGTATACATATGTGTATGTATGTATGTGTGTATTTTGGGGTATGCAATATGATTTCAAATTTCTGACTTATGAAGCATTTCCTGTGCCTTTATACGTGATGATCATAAAAGCATATAAAAATATATGAAATAAATTATTAAAACAAATTATCCATCTTTCCAAAGTTTTCAAGGAAGAAAAGAAATTTTCAGAATTTGCTTGTTGTGGCAGCATAATATTCGCATTTAACGTTTAATTTCTTTTTTGTAGTGTTTTTTTTTTTTTTGCGTATATTGTAAAAATCTTCAAAAAAAAAAGAAAAAAAAGGAAGAGGAGAAGAAACGCTTAGATTTAGCATGGAACTGCGAAGTTTACTTTGTCATGCAATGATAATTATAGTGATCACAGAAAATGAAGTTTGGTTGGTCTGCAGTCATTCCGGGAAATTTCCATGGGGAAATATTTATAGCATTATTTCAAAATTAAATAAAATTTCAATGATATATGCAAGTTGGTGGAAGTGTACTTGCCGTATTATTGCTACTGCAGCGTAAAGTCCGCATTTAATCGATTTCATTATCGATTTGTTTTGAATATATTGTGATAAGAATTCTGAAAATGGAAGAGGAAAAAATAAAAACCTTTATGTTTTGGTCAAACGGAATGTTAGTCTTTTTTTTTAATTTAAATTACTGAATTTCACGACTTAGAAATCATCGACACTGTTATAAAAATTAAAAGATTATTCATCGATAAGAGGAAAAAGCGAACTTTTTCACAAACTTTTAAATGCATGCTAGTTAGACAGTGTGCAAAATTAATGAAATTTTAATACTTTCGAAATTGTTTTTCATCCTTTATTAAATGATAATCAAAAATGTTTCTTTTTTTTTCTTTTATACAAATAAGGAAAGAGAATAAGAATGGAAGATAACTGAATAAAACTTTAATTTCAGAAAATTTAGTTGATTGAGAAATATTAAATTTAGCAAATTTTCCACAATTTTAATAAATCATTTTGATTTTATCTCTAAATTTTTGAGAGTAAAAAAAAAAGATGACATCTCCAATAAATGTATAATCTCTTCATGTTTCAATTTTGTTATTGGATATTCGAAACTTCCTCATTGCCATTTTCGTAAACGATTGTTGGATCAGTTCCTTGCGTAAGAATGACCATCCTTGCCTTTTTTTTATTAATCTTGAAACATAATATTTAGAATAATTTCAAATTACAATTACAGATTTATTTTTGTTTTTTGTTTTCTCAGAATAAAAAAAAAAATAAATAAAATAAAATTTTATTTCAATAATTTATTTCGTAAAAATTCACGCACCTTTGGAAATGTTGCAATTTTAATGCATATTTGATGCAATTCATCTGTATTTTAATTATTTTTATCCGCAAATGCTTTACCTTCTTTTTCATCGCCAAATAAAATATCTACATATGGTAAGATTTTCAAAAATTCATCCCGAAATTGATTTAAAATAAATGATGCTGCTAAATTTGTTGCAAACACCTGCAGGAAAAAAATAGGAAGGAAAAAATCGGTAAATGTTGTGGTATTTATAAAATTAATAGCATAAATTTAAATTGGCTCTTTTTTCTTAATTAATTTTCTTTTATTTTTTATTCTTTTTTTTTTGTTTTTTTTTTTTGAAGAAAATTAACTATCTATTATTGATCAAGTAAATAAATTAAATACATTGGAAAGTAATATGATTTATGAATGTTATTGCACAAAAAAAGTTTCTTTTAGCAAAAATTGCAAAAATTATTAACCAATTATCGAAATAAATAATCCTTTTAACTTATATTTTGCAGAAAATTTTAGAAAAATAAGAAAAAAAATGAACCTTATAATGTTTGTAAGCATGTTGAAGCAATGGATAAAATAGCTTCTGGGCAAACGGTTAAGAAAAATCCCTAATATTTGCTTATTATTTGAAACAATCTTATCGTATTTTCTCTTCATTTGTATTTCAATCAGTTATGCATTCAATATTCATTTATTGATAATTTAATTAGTTGAGAGAAAATATCCATTTTATCTGATATCATTAAATTTTATCAGCAATCATAACTTCTGTCTTTTTTTATCAAAGGATTTTGTTGTTTTCCATTCTACCAAATAAGATCACACACACAGGAAGAAAGAGAGAGGGAGAGGGAGAGGGAAAGAGAAAGAGGGAGAGAAGTAATTGATAATTATATTTTGGACTAAAAAAAACTTTTGAAATATCTTTTTAAATTTAAAAATTGAAATGACTAAATTAACCAATATATAAAAATATTGAGTTTTTTCAATTAAAGCATGATTTACTGGTTGTTCCAAATGATCAATCATAAACAACTTCGCTGCTGCAAGATGAGCGCAGAGAAATTTAGAATGAAAATAAAAAAAATATGTTATAGATAGCAGTAAACATTAAAATCTGAATTATAGAATTTAAAAAAAAAAAAAAAGGATATATTGATTTTTCATTTCGATTTCCTGAAAAATAACAAATGAATTTTTATGATCATGTTTTGATCATTTAAAAAAGGTATATTTTTATATTCGTTATTACTATAAAATTTTTTAGCTTCAAAAATTTAAATTAAAATAATTTAACGATTTATTTATGCAACTAGCCCATGTTAATTGATAATAAACGCAGCGCTAATTCTTGTTTTTTGTCTTGCCTTAACCTGATAACATGCCTTAAGGCCTGTTTTATGGGTTTTCTGTTTCAGGATATTACCGTAATGATCATCTCCTATGCAACCGAAAAAATACTACACGAGTCGGACTATTCAAACATCCACTGTAAATTGATGATTACATGATAAATTTTTTTGCTTAAGAATAGATCATTTCTTCCTTTTTTTCTTTTTTATTTCAAACTTTAATTTAAAAATTTTTTAAATCGAAAAATAAGCAAAAAATTTATCCCGTCTGACAAATACAAAATGAATTTCGCGTAACACTACCTGATGTATAAGTTATATCACAATTATCCAACAACTCTTGAAATCTTAACGTTGAAAATTTACAATAGAAAGTTTAAACGAAAAATTCTGAAAAGCTAATAATTATTGCTACTTTTTCAAGTGATATCTAAAATTATAGTTATCGGAAATTTGAACGTGAACCATATTTGAAATATCAAATTCCTCCAGCTATAAGTAAAATGAATTAAACCGAAAAATTTAACACCAGAATTAATTGAAATTTGATTGAATTTATATTTTTGTCAATAAAAAAATTCCTGAAAAATTACATTCTAGAGAAAATTTTAAAAAACTATTTTCAACCGAAAATATCGTGCAATAATATATGCAAGTGATCATTACTATCTTTTAATTTATTAATTAACAAAAACTTATTAAATTATACATTCTTAAATTATTAATCTAATAAAAAAAGTGAAAAGTCCACAGAGGCATACGTTCATCTTCTGTTATTACTGCATCATTTTCGTCCAAATTCCAATTTTTTTTTTTTTTTTTTTTTTTTTTTTTTAAATTCAAGGCTAACTTCAACTCGCATATCTAAGAGTGGATCACCATAACCTAAAATTATGCCTTCTGGGCATTTTGAAAATTTCCTCGTGCATTGCATTATTTGCTGTACCAATTGCTGAACTGAAAAATAAGAAAGTTTTCCAAAAATTCACAAATTACAACTTTCCGAAAACATAGACAGAATGCGAGAAACAGAACTATAATTACTAACGGTGCAATAATAAAATTTCATTTAAAAAAGAAAAAAGTGGAAATTTGTAAAAAAATGAAACAATTAATATAAGCAAAAGTTGTAAAAACATTATTATTAATTTATTGAACAATAAAAACCTGTTCATTATTTAACAGTGATCTTATGAAAATGATACGAAAAAGATGAAATAGTTACCTGATTTGGCTATAAAATTAGAATATCGTTAATCGATGGCTTGTTTGTAAAATCTCGGTAAATCTGATTGATCATTAGTTAATCTTCGGTTTTTCTTTAGCTATATATTCCCTTCAACTTTCTCTCTCTCAAATCGGGGTAGAGATTTCTTAACTTTCATCTTTTCCGGCAACATAAAAACAATGGAATCTCGAAATTTAAAATTATTGCTGAAAGTGTGAGGAATTGAAAATTTTTCCGTTTGTAATTTTTAAACGAAAGTTAAATTTTGAAAAGTTTGGAAAACAATGGCAAGATTTCAAAATTCACCTTCATTCTCTGCCCCTATCTTTCCTTTCCTTCCCTGCTTTATTAAGCAGTTAGCAATATGATTGTCTTTAATCACTTACAATGAGCTATTTGAAATTTCGCTCCTCACCGAATTCAAATTTGGAAAATAATTATTTATAACTCTTGGGAATTTCAATTCTTATGCAAACTTTCAACTTCCTTCAAATCGACTATTTCCGTCAATTTCAGGGGAATTAAATTTTTCTCGATTATTTACTGATATTTCCGATAAATACCGTATCTAAGTCACACGGATACATTTCTATTTTGACATTTTATGAAGTGAAAATTGAATTTTAATTGTCGCATCTCATCGCTTCACTCATTCGTTGAAAATTTTGCAATTCAAAATGATATGGAAGAATATCTTTCTAATGTGTCTTGAAGATTTTTCGCTGATAAAATTTTGAATAATGAATTTTCCATATTATCAAACTTGTTCCGAACAGCATAAATTGAACTATTCAGATCAGATTTTTTTGAATTAGATGGAAATTATGGCTAAATCAATTTGTTATCGAAATTTGTCAAATGTTAAATAACAAACATCATTAGAGTCTATTTGTTAGATTTTCACTGAATTTGGAATGCAAGCTGTATGTCATGCAAATCGAACAAATTTATTCAAATTTAATTCAATTGATTCGAAATTTTTAATGAAGGGAATGAAGAAATAAATGTAAATCCAACAGTTAAGTTTTTTTTCCTCAACTCTTTTAGTTTTATTCTTTTTATTAAATTTGAAAAAATTAATTTATGAAATTTTGAAAAGAAGAAAAAAACTAAAAAATATATGTGAAAATGCATATTAATAACATGAAATCAATATTATGTATATAAATTATGATTGGCTTATCATGATTATAATCTTATGTTTCTATTTCGTTCCCTTAAATTAATTTAAAGATTTTTAATTTCAATTAATGAAGGCAATATTCATGCGAGGTTTGCGAAATTTTGAATTTGAAAGTTTCGAAACAATCATTTAATTGATATTTGACAGAGATGTTGAAAGGATTTAGATGATTAATGTTTTCAGTCTTGAAATGCAATATTTTTAGGTATTTTGAATTTCATGATGGAAGTTAAAAATTTTGGAATTTAAAATTTCGAAACAATAAGTGTTTGATAAGAATATTCAAAAGAAATAAAAGAAAAAAAGTAATATAAAGAAAGAGGGAATAAATGACATAATTAATGCATTATAAATAAATATAAATGTATCTTACAACATTTTTGTTCAGGAAGAGAAGGGGAATAGAAAAAAAAAACAGAAAGATATAATACTTATTAAATCATTTTATAATTTAGATATAATAAAGTATCAAAAAATTTTTTACACTTATTGAGATCAATCCATCAAATGACTAATTCTTTTATAATGAAAATCAAACTATATTTTAAAGAAAATGATCAAAAATGATATTTTAAACGTATCAAATATTGCACGTATTATATTCAACATGTAAAATAATTAAAACTTCATTTCCCAAAGTATAATATTTTTAGCGAGATAAACTATGATATTTCCCAATGAAATCATACGAAAAATATATCTTATCTATCTATCAATCAAATCGAACTATATTATCCACTTATCTATTTAAATGAATTTTATTTGATAATAATATTAGCAGGAGAGAAGAGCGAAAATTCAAATTTGTATTAATATAATTCAGTACGGCTTTCATAAGCTAAATTAAATTCCCATCATTCAGATCACAGACAATTCAATCAAAATATACCAATATCAACCATAGATATAAAGGTCTTTTAAAAAGTAAAAAAAAAAAAGAAAAGAACCAAAATGGGGCTAAAATTAAAACGAACGATTAAATTTAAATTTGGTAAAACCTTTTGCATCATAAAGTATGCATGTATTCCACGAATCGAGATTTTTGAATTTCTTGAAATTTTATAATCATTTTTACACATATTTTTGCCCTTTTATTACATTATGCATTTAAAATATTTTGTGTTCCATTTTGCAATAACTACCTGAAGAATTCTAAAAATGGTCAAAATAAAAGAAAAAAAAAATGTATAAATAGAAACGGACAGTTTCTATCCTAGAAGAATATAATTTTATCAATGCTAAATTTCGTAAAAATTATGATCACAGAATTTCAAAGAAAAAAGAAATTAGCTAATTAAAGAAATAATCAAGCAAAACAAGTGAGATCAATACATATACAATTTATTGCTCCAAAAATTATTAGAAAATTAGCTATCAACTTTTAGTTGTATCCTAACAAATAACTAAAACTGCATCACATATGTTGCTTTTGCTTTCATCAAAAAATATATTTTATGACATTTTGAATTAAACAATTATAACCCATCTCTATGAACAAAGAATATTTATACTTGAAAAAATCCAATTTTATTTTTTGTACTCAAATGGAATTACTTGCTACCACTCATCGAACAAGTTGCTTAAATAACCTGAGGAATTACATGTTCCCCTCATAACTGATATTTTCGATGTAAAGCATAAAAATCCCTTCATTATATAAAACATATTTAATTGACCAATGACCTATGACATTATGGCATAGCTATATCGCAATAGCCAATCTAAAGGGATGATGACAACAGGTAACAGGAAAAATGAAAAAAGCAGAGAACTTCACTTTTTTTTCTGTCCAATTTCAATTGATTTTATGAAATTAAAGCAAATCTATTTGATCCATTTATTGAGCACAAATGCGATTTGAGAAGCAATCGATGATCGAGATCGTTCGGTTTGTTCAGCAGTATGTAAGCTATGTTCCAAATTTATGAGTAAAATTTTTACAGTGATTCGTTTTATTAGTTTAAATGACAACTGTGTTGATCCAACATGGTATCAATAGCAGTTTTTCCGCTTACTCTAAAGCTTCTTCAGTGTATATACCGCCTTAAATCGAGATTACCGAATGATCTAAATTAGATAAAAGAAAGATTTAGAATAACAGTTGATCACTACTGTATTTATAAACATGCGACCAAACAATAACACATATAATAATAATTTGTATAGTAACACAAAATCAAATGATAGAACTGAAAATAAAACACAGATTATTTATATGACATTAAATAAAATTATTTTAAGAAATAAAAAGTTAAAAAAGACACATAAAAATTACTTGAAGTTACAAATTATTTAAAAAAGATAGACTAATTAGACAGAAAAAATGAATCAAGAAAAAAATCCCAATTTTTTCTTCAAAAAATTTTTATAAGTGAAAAAAAAAAAAAGATAGCGATAGAGCTCAATCAACACAAAAATCCGAGGGAAAGAGATAGAAAGAAAAAGTGCCCGGGTGGCTTTTTCTGTAAAAATAGTTTAAAGCAGTAATAATCACAGCTTTCATCAGTTAAATTTAACTGTTGTTACATTTATAATATATTTCTATATGCAAAATTAAAAGTCGAAGGACAGAACTAAAAGCAAAATACAGATTTTTCCATATGATATTTGAAAAAAGAGCAAAGAAAAAGAACAACAAAACTAGTTGAAATTACAGAAGGTTTAATTAAAGAGAAGAAATTCTTTAAAAGAGAAAAATAAGTTAAAAAAGAAACAAATTTAAGTTTCCCTTCAAAAATTCCATAAGTGAAAAAAGATAACAGCAAAAATAGAGCTCGTTTAACATAAAGATGAAAGAGAAAGAGAGAGAGAGAAAGGAAGAAAGTGCCCGTGTACTTTTTCTGTAAAGCAAATAAAGCGCTAAGGTTCATGGCCATTATTTCCATTGATCAAATTTAACTATATAACTGTATAGAATGATTAATGCATCATGAATTTTCTTTCCATTAAATTTGAAATTAACGTTTGGTTGTAAATAAAATAAAAGCATGAGATCAGACGTGATACAAAGCAAAACAGTAGATCGAGAAGACCTGTCAGGATGGATTTTTTTTTTTAATTTTTTTTCTTTTTCGGGACAGAAAGGAGAGTAACATTAAAGCCAGGTTACCCGAACAATAATAATAATAATGAAAAAGCATGCCAGCTTTCGTTAAATGATGAGAGAAACTTTTTTTTTTCTTTTTTTTATCGTAAAAGAAAAAAATCACACGAATTTGCTTATCGGAAATAAATTCGCCATCCTGGATTTGTTCACTATAAAAAAGGTACTACTATATATATATATATATATACTACTATACATATATGTGCAGGAACTACTACATATATATAATCAGGCAAGATATATTTTGAGTGCTTAAGAATATCAAGTGACAAATAAGATGCTGTTCATTGAATATAAATTAAGTATGTAAATACAATACCCACAATTCATTAAGTTGGAGAAGAATTTTCCGAGAGATTTGTTTTAAAAAGCGAACATAAACTATTTGGATAATCTAAGAATAAAAGCTAATCATTCCGCATCATTGGCATCAAATATGGATGATATCCATGCTGATAATAAAGCTGATTTGGTAATGCAAACTGGCTACTACTAGCTGCTGATGGCATACCACCACCAAATGCATCCATGAAATGACCCGAAAATGCAGCCGGTGGAGTAGGATATCTGAATGGATAGGAAAATAATTAAAAGTAAAACAAGAAAAGAAATGAATCCAAAATCTATACTAATGCTAGTTATTTCTGTCCAAATTATTGAACTCCTCACATATTAGCTTAATACTTTCTATTTCAAAAAAAAAAAAAAAAAAAGCTAATAATGACCGCCACGAAGCTGCTGCGTTAGGCTGACTAGTATTCTGTAACTCTGGACATTGCACACCGATCATTTGCTGTGGAGTTACTGGTCCAAGGGATCCACTTCCGCTTGATAACCCCATATTAGCACCGGTCTAAAAAAAAAAGAATAACATGAACATATGAATTAAGGAAGTTTAATTTATCTCAATCATACTTACAGCTTTGATGGATTCAAGTAATTTTTTTCAGAAAAAGCATCGAAAAAATCTACTGACATATATAAAACTTTTAGCTGACTGCAAAAAAATTTCAAAATGAAAGAAGAATAAAATTACCTGATGCATACCACGAGGATAAGAGTACGAAAAGCCACTCTGAACAGCAGCTCCCATAGGATATGTTTTACCTATACCACCTAGATGGGATGGATAGCTTACACTCGATGCTGGATAAGTTGCTGAAGCAGTTGCTGACAGAGCATTTGGATGAAACTGTGAGTCGAAATAAGCAGAATGTCTTGAATTTGGATAACCGCCTGCATAATAGGATCCTGAAAAATGGTAATTTGGCGGCAAAAACACGAATTTTGTCATAAAACATAGATTTTATTTAAGTTGTGAGCAATAAGCACATTAGTATCAGGGAAACATAAAATTGAATAAAAAACATTCCCACAAACAAAAAAGATTGATTATTCAGCAAATAATGATCAGATCCGTAGTGATCAAAGATCATTCTTATCACAGCTTTCATCAATTTATCTTGTCTGGCATTGTCAATCTCGAATTGTATTAACTGTCTGGACTATGAAATTTTAAAGTTTAAAGAAACGCTGAAATTATGCGATGTAAGAAATATAACATATATTGAACGAAAACCTGTCTGAGAATGTGTTACTTGCGAATGACCCATAAATGATTGCCCCGCGCTTGGTGCAGCAATTACATAAGGCGGAAGTGGCGTTGGAGGCATAAACATCTGCGCTCTTTGGCTGTTTGGAGCGTTTTTTGATGAACGACTCTACAAAACAGAAATATAAAGCTTTTGAAACATGTTTAGGAATTATTCAGTTTGTTTAAAAGAGATTTTTCCCTTTCCCCTACTACTTATATCGCCTTTGTCTGTTATTTTTGACAAGTTAAATCTTTATTAAAAAATGCTAATAGCACATCATTTGAACCAAGAAAGTTCCAATTTTTAAAAACTTCTCCAATTGTACCTTGTCGGTAGTTGAGGATTTCGGAAATAATTCACAAAAAAAAAAAAAAAAAAAAAAAAAGCCCTTGCATTTCCAAATTACCTGTAGTCTAACCACAGATAATGAAGATTCCAAATACATGACTAATTGTCATTGTAAGGCCTCCTTTAAACTACTGCACAATCATGCTGTATCATTCCAGAAAGATTTAGATAATATTAGCATCTAGTGTAGCACATACATATTTGATGATATTCATTAATCTATCATTTCTATTTTCGGCTACAAATTTAAGATTATAAATGCAACTGATGAAAGAATTTACTTGATCTTTCTTTGAACCGCGTCGATGTGAATGATGCTGAGTTGTCGTTGATGGCAATATTGTTGGCGTAGACGGTTTCACCATACTTTTTGTGTTGTTTGTCAATAACGGTGTTTCAGCCATCATAGTCAGACACATGTCTCCTGCCGTTGTCGTACAAAACATCATATCAGAACCTAGAAATAATGCATCTCGCCACTAACTCAAGAACTTATCAAATCGCAAATTTGGACTGCGTAAGGAGGTTATGAAAAGATCATGGAACAGTAAATAGTGAAAGGGAAGTAAGCAGTAATGAACTCAAATCACACCTGGGTGGCTTTGAGTTGATAGATGATGTGGAGTTGAGGGATTTGAGCGAACGCTATTCCTATCAGCGGAACCGATGAACACTTCGCCAGGACTTGCCTCAATTTGTGAAAGCGGAGTACGACAGGAGCCATCAGATGTATTGCGCTAAAATTCAATATTCAGATGATAAATGAAAAACAAATATTGAATGGCAAATCGTAAAACTAAGAAATTACCTTTTGCAAAGAACAGGGAGGTGACACGAAGCTTTGGGAAGAGAGATCTGAATGGATCGAGCTCGGTGGCAAAATTGGTGACTGATTGAGGATTGAGTTTGGCTGTCGGCAACTACTGCTACTAAAATACAATTATTATCGCAATCATTCGAGTAGCAGCTTTCAACAAAGTTAATCAAGCAACGGAATTTTACCACTAATTTTCATTTGCTCTAAATTATAAATTCCAACATAAAATGTACCTCTGAAAGACTGCATGCTCAACTGTTTCCACGGAACTATCTTTTCCGATCGATGCGATTTCACTTTTTTCGTCCTGGAACTTCACAGATAATTTTAAGTCTTGTTTCAGAATATTAAAATACGAAGAAAGTCTAAACTACAAACCGTATGACTCATTTCATGCTCCTCGTTTGGCAACGAAAGCATTGCCGGAGCTTTCGGAGGCCTATCCAATGCCGATGTTTCAAGCCTAAGCGGCAAAGCCTCCGATTTTCCATTCTTTCTATGATTTGAATGTCCACCACTTAGTTCTTTCTGTTCTGCCTCACTTTCACCTTCACTTCCAGCATCGCCACCCAAATTAACCTGCAAATTCAAGACTCAACAAGAAATCAGACGTCTGAAAACTAAATTTTTTGAAAAAACTTCCAATTATCCTAACTACTCAGAGATTTCCTTAAAAAGTTAAATGAAACAAACCATTTCGCAAATGGTATTAGCAACAGATGTAATTCGTGATGCCGAATTATTCGACACAGTATCATGAGATTTCGAAGGTGACGAAACAGCTAGTAAATCAGGAGCAGATTTATTGGACAATGTTTGACACAAAGCTGGTATTGGCTCGAGTTCTTTCGGACTATTCGTGTCACTATTTTCAACCTGAAAAGTATATAATATATACAATGAATTTTTTAACAGAAAAACTATAATGTTAAAAAAAAATAAAGAATTGTGAGAAAAAGCGTAGACTCTAACAAAGTTCATAACATTATTCACAGATTCACTGTGCATAATGCATCTTCCGAAAACATACCAGAGCAAAGTTTGGCGACAATCTTGGAGGAACGTCTTCATCTTCCCCTTCATATGCACTGTCATTCCCTGCAATATTCACTCGAAGAAGCGGCATCTCGTTCGGAAAACTATTTCCAGAACAGCATGATCTATCCGGATTGTCCCATTCCTTTATCAGCTTATCCTGCAAACATGATACTTAATTCGTGCCTCAAGAGACATTCTTCTTTTCAAAATTACGGAGAAAATTCCGAATTATCTCACTCAAGTAGAAATATGCAATATAGATCGGTCATAAAATTGAAAGGATGAAAAAAATAAAATTCAAAAAAACGAAGTTCTTACTCTTCCGTCAACGCCATCTGCTTCCAATGTAGGCGGTAGTTCATCTTCATTATCGACACTTAATTCCAAACTTAAAATAAAACTTATGAATATAGCAATTAAGCATAATTAGTTTCGAAATTAGCAACTATGCATAAAGCCTAAAATCAAAAATTCTGCAAAAAAGCCACACCTTTTTCCGTTTTTATTTGATTGTTGAACATCAGTTGCAATCAATTTATCACTATCGATAATTTCGCTTCCTACATTTTGACTCATACTCAGTTTAGATGATACATGTCCATCTTCCAATGGTTCTGGAGAATTAGCGCAGCTGGAATCGAAACTTTTAAGCTTGCACAGCAGATGACAAGAAAAAAATTCAAAAAATGAGAAAACTGGAGTGGAAAAAAAAACCAGAAAATTCCACCACTTTGGGTAGAATTTTCTCACTTTTTGAATTTTTTTTTCTTTTTGTCGAAATTTTTGACAGTTCGGGGTGGGACAAATATGAGATACCTTGAAAATAGCGGTTTAGTATTGTTATTGATTCTACGTCGCTTCAAAATCAAAAGTGAATCATCGGATGATCCCTCAGAGCCACTTGAATCAGCGCTCGACGAAATATGGTGAAGATGTAGTTTACGGTAATTTCTTCAAACAAACAAAACGATGAAAACAAAGTCAACTTTAATAGGATTCGTCTAGATTTTTTAAAGAATTCCTTTTAAAAACTCTTTTAAAAAAGGAAACATACGAATTCATCGTTTTCACGGATGCATTCTTATTATCTGGCATAATATCTTGATCATTAACGTTATTCAGTTCGATTGATTCCACATTGCCGATACTTCTCTAAACTGAATCAAATTAACCGTTCGGTAGAGTGATGAATAGCAATTCCATCTTCTACTTTTCAGCAAATAAAGGCAAAAACTTTTTCCTTATTCAATCTGAATAAAATTTAACTAATTCACTTATAACACTTGCTAAATGTTTCGGTTGGAAGATTATTAATGATTAGGAAGAAATTCATTTTAAAAATTCGAATTTATCACACCTGTTTTCGTCGTCTAAAATGAGAACGCGATACAAGCTTCCTACGTGAAGGCTTATAAGCTCTTCCATTTTTCTGAATATCTGAGCTATCATCGCTTAAATCTGGAATGAGTACCTAGATAAAAGTATAAAGGATAGGTGGAGATGGCGGAAACAAAGCATTCAACGCTACTTTATTTTTATCAATAAAACTGACTAGCACACTTCTGATTAAAATAACCAAGTTATTGAATTTACCCGATGAATCACTATTGGATGATGATGGATAAGTATAAGGCTCAATAGCTACAGCCTTTTTCGTTCCACTTTTTCGGAAACGTCGATTGGTAGTACTTCTCTTCGATATTTTCGTTTGACTCATCTCCACTAAAATTTTACGTAACATCAATCCTTAGCAAAGTTGAAAACTTGCAGTAGAATAAATTGAAACTAAAAAAAGTTGAAACAATCTTTTTTTAATACATCATAACAAGCATTTAATCCTACCTAAACGTACGTTCTTCCTTGTTTCCTTTTGCAACTTCACATCATCATCGGAATCGTCGCCGCTTGTTTTTCTCCAAATTCGCCTATTCTGCTTTCCATCTGCAAACAAAAGCAGCATGTAAATGCAAAGAGTACCATCATCAATCCTGATATCTCATGAATAGAGGTTAATGCACATACCTCGACATGTAGTTTTTAAACCCATTACTGCCTTTTTTTCTTCATCCGATGTATTGTCATCAGATCGCTGTCTTTTCAGAATTGTTTTACCATTTTTGACGTTTTTTTCCCGAAAAAAACCGCTACTTGTTTTGGATTCTTGAATGTTACCATCAGCACCTACATTCTGCATTATATTTCCACGACTACGTCTTACTGAAGTTTGTCGGATAGGATTGGTAAAAGGGGAATGTAACGCATGGGATGATCGTTCACCATATTCCTTTGAAGGCGAATGTGAAACTGGCAACCACTAAAATGAATGTTAAGCAAATTTAAACTAAAACGCATGTTGCTTAAATCTCAACAGCATTAATAAACATTTTGAGTGTCTTTTTCCACACAGGACTGAATAAATAATGAAGATTCATACCTGGTAACAAATTCATCGTAATTCTATAGAAATCACCTAGAAATCTTCTTTCCATTTTATTTACTAAAATACTAGTGGAAATTCCCAAATTTCTTGTCAAGTTATTCAACAATAGAAACTGTGAATTTTGTAAAATTTAGGTCTAACTCACTGATAGTTTCGTTTCATCCAACCAAATACGCTTCGTATCATTCTTTGCTCTTGCCCAATGACTTTTTAACATCGTCATATTCAGTACAATTATCATCCTGAAATACCATTTTGTCACGAATTGAATATCTCAGAAACTGTTCCAATGCACATTTTTACCAAGCCATGAGAAAAATACAATCGATAGGCCTCTGGAAGAACTGCATCCAAAACTAACGTATAATATCTATACAGTTTTATTGATTATTGTTTTAGATCAATTGTGTGAATTCTTATCTACAGTTCTGGAAAAGTCAGAGTTTTGGAAATAAAACTTACTGAGAATCGACTCGCTGAAGTATATTCAACGACTGTAATGTTTCCATAACATCATAAACCGAAATACCCGTCCCGCGCGCAATACCTTAAATGTATTCTCAACAAGTGACTTGAAATTTACAAAAAAATCACTAGCAAGAATTTGAAGCAGAAAACATACCTCTCAGAGTCAACCGTTTTGTTTTGTCGGGTGAAATAGTCTTGTAAAGATATTCACAAATAGCTGATCGCCAATAACTTCTATAGGAAAAACGACCCAAATCTGATAAAGGTCTTTCTGGTGTTCCTGTCATGCCTTCTTTCCGACTTAACAAAAAGCCTGTAATCCAGCGCGAAGCGTTATGATTTGGAAAATAGAACAGTACATCTATCAAAGGATGCTTAAATTGAAAAACAGATTAATAAATTCCATTCTCTAGATTTTAAAAAATGAGCTTTTATTAGGACAAGAATTACTATGCGAAGAATTCAAGATCTTTTCAAATTTTACTAAACTATTTGATGTTTTACATCTCTATCCGCTTATTCTAAAGACTTGAAAAAAACTTACTGAAATCAATCAAAAATCTTCCAAACCCTTGTCTCTGATAAGAAGGTAATGTCATGATGCACGACAGATTATATTTCTGTGCACTGTATTTTTCCTAAAAATAAAAGATAGTACATCAATATGGTATGAAACGCTTAAAAGCATGATTTTTTAAGCGCTGGTTATAGAATAAACTAAAATACAATCAACATAAATAAGCAAGTTAAAAGCACTGCACCGTAGTACGAAATATTTTATAGCAACTGCTATATATATATGTATCCGAACATTCCAAAAATTGAGCAAAAGCTTACCTTAGAGAAATATCCAACGAAATGACATCCACTGCTATCATTCCTTGTAACTACATAAAATAAGAATGGTTCTACGTCATAGTACAATGTTTTGTGATCCAGAAATAATTTCGCCAAAAGGCAAATATTTTGACAATAAATTCTGGAACAATAACCATCTACCTGAAATAATCGCAACAAAATTTATTAAAAATCCTTAATCCTATATATTCAATTTCACAAATTTCCCTGTCTTATATAAAACTATCAAGAAATTTCGCACTTCAAATATCGAAATATCATCCTTCCGATATATTTCATTGCCTGGGGGATGCCGAAGTTGACATCGTTCCTGGAAAGAGTATTTAAAAAAATTAAATAAAAGTGTGTATTAAAATTTCTCAAACCATTTTTTATTATCAAAAATAAACCGTGACTGCAGAGAAATTTCGATGTCTTGCTAAGATTTAATACAATTATACAATGATGTCGCAACGTACCGAGTGTCTTTGTCTCATTTCCAAACTTTTCATGTATTTCATACAAAATTCACACAGATACAAAATTGAGAGCTGTGCATATTCCGCTGGATATGGTGCAGAATACCATGTTTCGATTTCAAAATTCCCAATCCGTATTGCTTTCGGATTTCGAGAACTATCATTCGCATCATTGAACGCTACGTGATCTCCTGAGGTGCACCCACTGGGGCGAGTATCAAAGTCCTGCAACTCAGGAAAGTACTTAATGAAATAAAATGCTTCAAAATGCAAAGTTAATTTAGACACAATGAAATATCAACTGAAAAACCTTCAAACTACCTCAAAAATCGTCCTTTTAACCTTCGAGTCATTTTCTCAAAATTTTTTCCCTTTTCCGAAAATTCTTGAAAAACATTACTTTCAACTATGACGAATTGATTAAAAAGATACCAATCCAGCTAAATTACGAGCAGCATTGTATAATTCTCGATCTTCATTGGTTATTGTCACTGGTTCTGTCAACGAAACCGTTCCTCCTGCCATGTTTAATTCGTCCAAATGAGGCTGACGAAGTGATACCACACGTTTTCTAAATAAGAATGTAGAACAAAAAAGTGTGACAATTACCCTATACTTTGAATGACAAAATGCTCATGGAAACAGGAATTCGTAGAGCAAAAGCCAATCAGAAAAGACCACGAAATAGTCGCTCATGAAATCAAGGATGAAACGTCCTAAAAATGCGAAATTTATCCAGGTAGTCGTCGAACTGATAATAGAGAATGTCTCTTTTTAGCAAGCATTTACAATTGATTAAAGCAATTATAGAAATTTTTGTTCAATATAAGTTAACAAGTTTGCAGGAATGAAAACGAATGCAACAACAGCGGATTAGAAACAATAAAAGCAGAAGCACAAATCAATCTAATACTTGACTACGAATAATTCAAAAAGAAGAACCTTGTTACAAGACGAGGAGATAATGGCTGGCGTAATTTCAAGCGCGTTTTATGCGATTTAGCTTTTCGAATGATTGAAGCAGTCCGCAGCCTTCGTTGTGATACAAGTCCTTTGGGAACCAAACTTTTCAAACTAGATGATGAATGCAGTGATACATTTCGTAACCCCGAACTCAGCGAAGAACACTCAACCTAGGATCCATTTTCATAAAAACATTTGTAATTTAAATTTAATAAAACAAAACTTTAGGAAAATTTGGATTTACAGAAATCTCCCTCCCGAAATAAAAAAAAAATTGTATATTTGTTGCAATGATCAGGATTAAAGATGATTGACATTTCGGGAAAAAAGATTTGCACAACAATAACGGCCTTATGAAAATCAAAGCATTAAATAATAATACGAAAAATGTATACTTATATGTATAGCAAGAAATCCTTAACGTCGCTAGTTATGTTGTAAATAAACTAGCTCCAAAGTCAGTATCCTGAATAGTTTGTTACATGAAAAATTGTGCAGGACAAAGTTTAAAATTTCAAAACTACAATGAAAAGCATTTGTTTTTACCCCCGGGAACAAAGATGCATTTTGAACTGAATGACGCTCTGCAGCATTTTCATTTCTTCGAGTATATACCGACGATGAGGCATTTTGATATGATGTTGCTGATTCACTTATATGCATTAAATGGCGTTTCTTCCTTGCTGGACGTGTAATATTCCTTTAAAAAAAAAAAAAAAAAAATTCCTTAAGAAAATATCCCTGACAATATTCTTAAAAAACACAAATATTTACTGCACTTTTTCGAGTGAGCTGAAACTCTGCAACTAATAAAAGGAATAGGTAAGCAAAGTTTCGATTCTTCGACACTTACATTCAGTGGTAAAATTTTGATAAAATCAAGAGACAAAGACAGATGTAAGCATACTACCGTTGATCAGTATTAAGAAGTTCATCTTGTGATTCGCTCGATGTTACAGCTGCGCTGGTGTGTGGTTGGTGTAAACAACTTGAAGAAAACGCACCCTCTTCTGAAAAGAATGAAATTTAATAAAGACTAAAAAATCACAGATTACTTATTAGCTATATCTTATCTCAAATAATAACTTGATATATAAAAGACGAACCATGGAGAGCAGTATTCTCTCCACTTTTTGTTCTTGTACGGCCACCGGAAAGATGAACATACTGTCCCTGAAATGTGAATATCCATTGCTTAAAACCTCAATCTTCTAGAAAAAACCTAATGGTACCGCTTTCAGAATATATGAGAAAACTTGCGATTAATAAAGAAATGAGAGAGTAGAAGTACACTAGATATCATACAAAGGAAAATTAATAAAATGTACTTTTGAAAAAGTCCGCCTCTTTTCGGAGGTTGCACTAAAATACGGAGATAGCGCATCAAAAAGTGCATCCGTACGGCGATGAGGCGATGGTGTTGACTGCTCTACAATTTCAATGATTTAACTTTAGATGAAAATGTTCTATGTTGATTGTAAGTCGAGATTAATCAAATATTTAAGTTACCCAAACAGCTCTACTTCTACTTTTAAAACTTACCTGATTTCACAGATGAACTTATAGAAGGTTGAAGAGGAGTACACGACTGCAAGTCACCGTGTTCCGTATCAATGGAGATAGCAGAAAAGTGGGGCTAAAAGAGCAGAAAATTTAAATCATGCTTCAGTTTAGGAGACCGAAATGATATGAAAATTACTTTAACTTTGATTATTTTATCATATACATAATAAAAAGTTCTATTGTTTATACTGGGAAGAAATTTAAGAAAGAATGACACTTTATTATAATTTACAATTTTGTTTCCTGTTGCTTTCTTAATTTCCCCAGAAACAACATTCCTTTTGATATCTTTTGCTGAAAACTTTCTAACTGATCTCGGGCTTCGTCGAGTTCTCTCTCTACTCGAATCCTGAAATACGACATGCAAAGAAAAATAATGCAACAAAAATTTCACGATGTGGGAGCTCCAAATTCAAACTTGATATTTTCGACCTTTTTTGAGTCAATGCTTTTGCATGATGTAGCTAGTGATGACGAAGCGCCAGGTTCAAAACTTTCCAACGAGAATGATGACTGTGCAACTCTAGAGCGTCTTTGATTGGTAGGAGTGAAAAATCGGGTCAAACTATCCTTAAAAAAGAAGAAAATGTTTCCGTTACAAAGAAAATTAGATTTCTCATTCATAATTTTGTGTGCGGTATGGATACTAACAAAAAAGCTTTGTAAAATCGGGTCGGAATACCTGCAGATGCTTCAGTTCGCTCGATTTTTCTACAGGAATTTCATCCGCACTTTTCCTAAAATTTCGAGATTATTTCGTCTTTCAGTTTTGATCTTAGTTTCACGGTTCGTGTTCTTTTAATTTGCCAATTATGTCACCTTACTTCCAAAATAATTCTCCCAATGTTTCTAATGTTTTTAAATATTTTTCTTTTATGGAAAGAAATGAAAAACGTTCATTTCGAAAAAAAAAAAAAAAAAAAATTGTAGAACATAATTCATCTACAGGTTATCTATCTCTATATCTCTATCTCTTTATGTCTGTATCTCCCTATACAAAAATCAATCAATAAAGAAAGGAGAGAAACCAAAACCAAAAAACTAAATGTAAAACACGCAACGATTGAGATTCACAACAATAATCCAGTACAAGGAAAAATTTACAATTATTTCAAATATGGTCAGCAGCATCGCTTCTGGGATGCTTACGACTAAGTAATACATTCCGCAAGACAACAGAGTGATCAACAATTAGATAAGGATTTCTTAAATAAAATGAACTAAAAAATGAAATCAGTACTTACCGAGCGGGCATTACACGACAGCAGCTACAACCCAACTGAATAAAAGTTTGATAATTTTCCTTATAGTATAAAATTATTCTTCCTGGAAACAAAAAAACTTCTCTTCATAGAATTTGAAATTAAAAAGCATCAACAATTCAATCAGCAGAACTAAATATAAGTTTAAAATGAATTAAAAACATGTTATATGAAAGATTTTGAAATATAAAATGCAATAACTTTATGATTGGTATTGTAAATGCCATCCGGCAAAGTTGGCTCAGCATTGTATTCGACATAACAATGTCAAGTCCGGAAACATACTAATGAAACTGAACGTTGACCGTAAAAAAAAAAAATTAAAAATACTAAAAATTCGGCAATCAATCATAACGTGATTCATTTTTTATAATTAAGCGCTAATATATAATTTAATAAATTATCAATCTTTTAAAAATTAGGTAAATCACTTTTTTTCTTCAGTATTATTTGATTCATCTCATCACAATATGAATGTGATAGAAAAAATTGTGTAGTCCTCAAAAATTGGAAGATATCATTCAGCATATACGAAACAGAAATAAAAATATAAAACCTAATACCTGGATTAAAGTGAACATCAGCAAGATTGTAAATAAGTCGATGAAATAAGCCTCATCCGGAAGGGTATGGCGGACTGCAAATTGATGTATTTGAATATCTTGGAATCTTAAATGTGACATACATATTTTTCAATATTTCGCGCATATTATCACACACTAAGTATATTTGACGCACCAAATCATCATTAAATTATTGTTGGACGAGGTCAACAATTAATTAATCGCTTTAGGAAAGAGTAATTTGTGTATTTCTCTTCCAATGGTTTTTGTCTGCATCCTAATACTTACTGGATGATCAATGACCTATACAAATATGAGACATTTAAATCCGACAAAGCCTAACAGACACGTATCATTCAATCCATACAACCATTAACATTAAGTAAAACACACATATGTGATGATGACCATGTTAACATTTATCTAGAAAAAAAAGATTAAACAAATAGTAATATTATCTCGAATAGAATATGGAAAAGACAAAAAGTTGAAATATTTCGTCCAAAACTACTACAATTCACAATCTATCATTATAGGTCACAACTCATCAATTCAGATAAGTTTGTAATAATCCGGTTATCCAGATTATAAGTTGCTTATCTAGACAACAATATAATGAATCAATCTATCCAACTAGACCATAGTGCAGTATTACAAACCAGAGTAACAAACCAGAGTAAGTCAACTGCTATGACCTATAATCCTGTCACTTCAGGTTTTTGCATCAATCCATGTCGCAATTAACAAGTTAATACCAAAACAAATTAAAACCAATCCAACACGATAGCAATTATATAATCAACCCATAAACACGCGACCACAACGCGCATAAATCGGAGGTCACAATTCACGCTAATCCACAACCGCAACCCGCAGACCCGGAACCACAACTTGCAAATCAACTCATAACCCATCAAACCAGGCCATCACCCTCGAACTAACTCCTCCTTTCGTCACTCATTCGCTTATCGTGGCTCTCAATAAGAAATTTGTGAACTTTTGCAGCTAAAAAGTTGTATGAGAGGATAAGTCCTAACACGAACGACGTTTTATCCAGCACGAATTGTTGTTGCAGAATACGGTCAATGACGTCATATGGATCATGCTCAGATTAAAAAATGCCTGATATTTATAAGAATGAACTAATAATCACTGAAACCATCGCATGATCTGAAGGAGACAGTTTTTTCTCCAAAGAATTACATATGCATATGGGCAAAGTCTACGTCATGTTAACAGGCATACGTCACGTGACGTTTGCGCTGCAAGACGCGCAAAAAATTTCAAAATTACATGAAATTTTTTTTTAAATTATTCTTTGAATGAAATAGATTTCTGTTCGATTTTTTGTCGAAATAAATCTCAGCAGATTTCGCACTTTATCGTTGACACGTTCCACCACAAATCTTTGGTCTTTTACTGATCTCTATTGATTATTCTGATGAATGGGAACACTCAAAGAAACCACAAGTATCCATTTGAACTCAACTTTTCGTTAGTCTCATGATTGATTCTTTAAATATCTGGAATTTCCCAGAGTTAACAGATTGCAGAATTGTTGAGGAAAAAATAAATGCAGAAAGTTAGTGAAATATGTGCAAGTAATTCTTTTCCTCGGGAAATTGTGAATTAGAATAAAAAGCAAATTGAGAGAAAGTGTAATTCAATCTAATTTTAACAGTGAATCAAAAACAATCAAATCATTGAACAGTTTTAAAATGGAATGTGATTGTTCATGCATAATGTAATTAATTCCAAAAATGTGAAAATTTGAGGAAAAATTCAAAATGGAAATGAAAGACTTAAATTAGATGCTCTACTATTATAGCCGATATTTCGCGAAGATGCGATATTGCGATATTTGGAATGTTTTTTCCTACTTCAGATTTCTTGCTTATTTGGATGCAAATATGTCGAACTTCTTGAAAATGAAGCTATCTGAAAGGAAGAAAGATAGGTAAAAATGTGTCGTAATTAAAAGCGGCGAAAATTTTATGCTTTTTTACGTCTATTTTATTGTACTTTTTTAGAGATTAATAAATTAGTGATTGAGCGGATGAGCCAGTTTATAAAAGAATTGTATATGTCGTATAGTATCATAAAATATTATTAGAGTGAAAATTTTTATTCATAAACTAGACTTATAAATTTAAAATATTTATTAGAATCATTTCAAGCGTATAACAAATTACAGTAGATGTGCGATAATTTTCATACTTATTATTTGCAAATTTTTGCACACAAAATTACAGCACTTTTACACTTCCAAATTAATAATTCCGGAAAGTTTAATAATCTTAAGAAAAAAAAAAAAACAAAAAGAAAAAACAAAGCAACTTACAATACCTATAATTTTCCCCCACTTAATAAAGAAGCAATAATTGGCACAATTGGAAATGGTCGATTATTTAACTTTATAAATCAAAATTTAATAATCCTTTATTATTTCATATTTAATATGTATTATGCATTTTAATTTCATATTAAATTAAAACCATATTTTTCTTGATATAACAATATTGTTAAGCATTTTACATAATACTGCAGCACATGTTTCGGGGTGTTGCAAGATCAGTGTAATATTTCGCATTTTTTTGTATTGCCCAATGTAGTTGTTGGAAACGAGACAATTGTGGTAGCTCAGAATCGGATAAAGCCAAATCCTGAAAATTAATCTGCTTTTTTTTTCGATCCAAAATTTGAATTCTAAATTCTTTTTTCAAATTCAAAATTTAAATTCTTTCTCTAACTCCAAAATTTTAACTCTAAATTCTTTTTTCAAATCCAAAATTTGAACTCGAATTCCGCTTTCAGACTTCTAGATAAATATATAAAGGATTAATTAACAAATAAAATATTTCCCTAAAAATCAATTATTATAATATTAATGCACAAATAATTCCGAAATATTGTTCTTTCTACGAGAAAATTCTAAAACAAGTAATTTGACAAAAGAAAAAAAAATTTAATATTTACATCGCCGCTAGTGAATGCATTTAAGCGTATATGTCCTCCTTCAAAGTAATCTTCTTCAACATGTTGATCAATCTGCAATAATTATCAATCATCTTTTGTCATTTATCAAATTTCTGTCATTGATAAGAAATAGATGAATTATTATTATCGGTTTTTTCCGTCCATAATTCCTTTTTCTTTTTCTCAATCTATATCTTAATTTTTTTTTCTTTTGTTGCAAAATAAATTCAAATTTCACAAAATGCATGTCTATAATTTATTTTTTTTAATTGAAACTTAAAAAAAAGGTTAAAAGAGTCGAATAATCGCCTTTTTAGATTTTAGGATTGATGATGTAGTAGTATTATATTGTGGATTGAATGTTGCTATTTGAACGCAGGAAAAATCTGCTTGTGGATAACCGTATTGCTGAAATATGTTTTTTTTTTTCACGATATTTAATTGATATTAAGTTTTTAGTAATCATTAAAATTATTTATCATCAATATTAAGAATAATTTTTGGAAAAATTGCATTTAATTTCATTAATTTTTTACCGAGATTGTTGGTCTAAATGAAAGTTCTTCAAATTCTGCTTTCAAACTTCTAGTTGTTGAGGCAGGAGAGTCGAGAAATTGATTCTCAAAACCATCACGTAAACGCTCAACAAGGCCATCTTCAGATAATGAATCCTCGGTATTGCTGCCACCTCCTTAAAATTGCAATGAAATATTCAATCAAATTTGCCAGAAATCATCCTTCTTCCTCCTTTCTCTTCCGTTACGTCTAAAAGTTTTAGATGGCAAAAATACCATAGGAATCATATTTCAACTTGGCGACACTTAAAAAAATCTGAATAAAATTACAAAACTAAATGCTCAGTTCATCTATAAACTGGATTCAAAAGCAAAAGCCGTCTATTACATAATAAATTAAGTTTGAATGGTATCATAAAGGAATAAAATGATCTCATCCTGAATTCTTGGCCTGAATACGAAGATAACTTTCATAATTTTGTCAAGATGATCAAATAAATCTGTTTAACCTTGTAAGAGGCGATCTAATTGTCGAACTTTTTTGGAAGAAATGCCGTCTGCATGCAAAGCAGAATCCACTGCAGCAAGAACCGGTCGTGATGCTACTTCATATTCTGAAATAAATAAATGCCGAAATTGCGATATCTTGGATTATGATTTTTTTTCTTTTTCTTTTTTGTAGTAATTAAACGTCCGAAAGTTACATACAGAAGTTTTAAATTTCCTAAATTACGCATACAGATTATCCAAAAAATGAAAAATATTAAATCAAGTGCTCCAAATTGATCATTGAATTTTAAACATTTCCTTTCCAAATCTAAACTCCAAAATTTTTCGTAAGCTTTTTTTTTTGGAAAATTTTTATTTAAAAATTAGGAGAACGAAAAAAAAACACTAACCAGATTGTTGCATTGGATCAACTGTCAATTTATTTGTAGTTTCTTCATTGATCATATTGTTTGTTTCATTCATAATAGTATCAAACTATAAATGAATAAATGAATTTTGAAGATTTTGCATTATGTTTCTGCAAAAATTTCTTTAGAATATGTAAATACCTTTGCAAGTTGATTGCAAATTGTTGAATTTCAATTAAATTTTGCAATTATTTGCTTGATAAAAAAAAAAATGAAAAATTGGAGGAAAAGGATGAATGGGAAACGAAAAGAAATAGTAAAATATATCCGAGTTCAATTTATAAAGGTTCTTAATTTCTCATATATTATCGATGACTATAATTCATTACTGGAGATTCGAAAATGTATTAAAAAATTTTTCGGCAAAAAAATCAATAATCTAATCAATCAAAAACTTTATCAATTCATTTGTTGTTAGATGAATTAATGCGTAGCAAAAAAAGAAATTTACAAGATAATTATCCCACAGCAAAAGTTGTGAATTTGATAAATCTGGACATGAGCCACCAAGTGGATGTATTTCGCTATTCGATGCTTCTTCGATTGATGGCTGCTCTGATAATGAATTCTACAATATCGTATTTTAATTTTATCGAATATATGTTTGTTTAAATAAAACAGTTTTGAATAAATACACTAAATATTCGATCAATTTCAATTATTGCTTATTTTACTCAATTTTACGTAACTATTGATTAAAATCTTCAACAAATTTATCACAATTCTTTCATATCAGTACAAAAAGAAACTAGTACCGAAATATATCGAAACTTATTTTTAAAAGTTTCGAATAGCGCCTAAACTAAATCAGTGTTCTATATTATGTAGTTAATTTTAAACAACCTAAATGATTGATAACTTTGTCAATGAATAAATTGAATAGAATAATTTGTATAGAAAAGAAAAAATGCAGAATAATTTGAAGATTCAAAAGTTTTACGTACGAAACGTATTGCTTTTTTAATTTCAATATTGAATGATCAAACATTTCCAGTTAAGTTTGATAGTAAGCAAATTTTATTTTGGATTTCAAGATATATATGTTGATGAAACTGAAATAAAATTAGGATGACCTTGTTCAAATTTGGTTCAGAAGATGTTGTTTGAAGTTGTGCTTGTGTTGATTCGCTTTCGGATATCTCCAAGCCGCTACAGTAACTACCAGCATTTACTTTCTGTAATTTTGCAAAAATTCGCTGCATCAATGAATGAAATCTAGAAGTACTGAAAATTTTGAGATTTTATGGACAAGAAAAAAATTAAGATTTAACTATGACAGTTTCATAGACTTTATTTTTTTCAAATTTTAAATTACGTCGAGGAAATATAATGATTGATTGCTATTAATCATCTTTACTATTCAATTCTCACTGGAAAATTAATTTAAATTTTTCATCATTTTATTGATGGAAGATTAGATCATTTGTCGAAGAAAATTTTGAAATTAGTGTAAATCGATTGCATAAAACAATCAGTATGATGTGAATTGCTAGCAAGTCGGTCGGAATGAATCTGAAATTTGACATTTCAGCATTTTACAAATTTTCGTTGTTTCTTTTTTTTTTCTTTTTTTTTTTTGCAAAATGGACGGTAGAAATTACCTGAATATCACTAGACAAATTAGCTTTTAGACGTCGATGTCTTTTTCTACGTTTCTTCTTCAGGATAACTGCCGGAATTGGGGGACCGATTCCGGCTGAAAATTTCGAAGTTTTTCATAACTTTTGTAATAGATTTAAATTGCTAAAACCATAATAATATGAGAAATATTTTTATTCGCTAGATACTAGTGATTTACAAAAAAAAAAAAAAACGGATTCATCATTTTTTTTTAATTCTTTTTTTTTCTATTATTTCAAGCATTATTGTTATCATTTTTTGAAAGAATTAAAATTTCATTATTATTTTTCGGTAATATATCAATGAGATTTGTTGAAATGTAAAATGTTCTAACTTCATTACAAGCGGAAAAAAAAAGACAATATAACTCATTGCTATAATATTAAAATGAATAATTTAAGAAATCAATCAGATGAAAGTTGTTGATAAAAAAAAAAATTAAAAATGGTTTATGTTTAAGTAGAGGATTCGAGAAATCTTGAAACTTATCATAATTTGAAATCTAATTGATTGCTTGAATCAAACTGTCATTCAACTATGTTTTCTGAAAAAAAACCAAATCGAAATTTTGGATTTCAGAAGACTGGGCTTTCAGTAACAAAGTTTAAAATCATTTTTTTGCTGCACAGTGATCTACATAAAAGTATTTGTAACATCCTTGTTTAGATAAATTCAATATAATTATATTCGCATGGAAATATATATAATTAAAATTTTAAATTGCAGAAGACTGGGCTTTAAAAAAAAAGAATTTTGAAACCATTCTCTTTTTTTGATTTTGAATCTATATATAATAGCAAACACTGCACTTATTTATTTTTCATAATCTAAAATTTCAAAGTAAGTATTAACTGATTTTAAGCCTTATTGGTGATTAGAATTTCATAAGATTATAAAAAAGGCAACATTATTGAAATTAATTTTATATACAAATTTTTATTGATAATATATTTTATGTAAATAATTTTTATGAATTAGAAAACACTCGAGAGAAAAAAAAAAGACAATTTTTCCAACCATTAAAAAAAAAAATCATTAAAAGAATCATCGTTATATTAAAAGAAGCATCGTAACATTTATACTAAAATTTCTTTTTCGTTTTTTTTTTTTTTTTTTTTTTTTTTTTGCCAAAACTTGCTTTCTTTTCTTCTTTTTTTTCTGATTATTCTTTTTTTTCTGCTTTACTTGTCATAAATTCATTTCATTGGTTATACGAATCTTTGGAAAGTGTAATATTTATTTTTTGCTATTTAAATGCTAAACAGATTTGCTTTTTACATTGTACTATTCTCAAAGCTTTTTTGAAATGCAAAGTTATCTTTTCCTTTTATAATTTTTAAAAATTATATATTTTGAAAAAAAAAAGACAAAAACAAAGCTGTTAATTGCAATAATCTTTCCAAATAATTGTTATCATACAAAAAAAAAAAGAAAAAAAACTATAATTGAATTTGTGTAAACAAATTTTCATTTTTTTGTTTAGAATCATTCATTTCTGCGTTCAAATTGAATTACATGTTATTGCTATTATCATACTTCTATTTTTGCTGCTGAATGTTGCATCTGAAATTTTCAATTTCAATTGACTAATTGATATCATCAAGTTTGAAAAATTAAGTGGCATAAATAATCGTAACAATTAATGGAGCTAGTCTTGAAAATTATCAGTGAATAAATGATAACAGTCAGTAACTAATTGGAGAAGAAAAAAAAGGAACTCAAATAATTATAGGAATCCTTCGGAAGAGAAAAATTACAATTAATTTTCGCATTTTATATCATTTTATACATTACTTCGATTTCATTTTATTTCTTCCTTAAGAAAGAAAAGAAGAGATACAGAGAGAAGTAACAAAAAAAAAAAAGGAAATGGTCGAAATGCAAAAAATAAAAAATAGAAAATAAAAAGATTCATTGTGATCAACTGATCACAATAATTCTTTTTATTTTGATCAGTTTATCATTTTATCCAACAGATAGTTAAATCTGAAAGATAATAATAAAAGAAGAAGAGATGGAAATATTCGTGAAATTATTTTGAAATTTAGATGAAAATAATTGTATAAATATGTATCAGCAAATGATAATTACAATTATCATAACTTTTTATATCAACTTATAAATTTCAGGCTAAAATTTTAATTTATTGTAGAAAGAAAATGAAAATATGCTATTATCGTTGTACTTTTCCTTAATCAATCCATTCCATTTTGATCATTTATGAATAATCGTATAATTCGGATTTGTTTGGTAGCAGAAAGAGAAATTAAATGAAATTTAAATTGTAATCGATGAAACTACTTGCAATTTATGTGAGTAATATTGGCAGAATAACCAGGTGGTACCATGCCAAGTGCATCACGTAAAGCTAAAGCAGTTTGATTGATCGGTGGTATCGGAAAACGGAGAATCGCTGGAGCGGATGGTGGTGGTGGTGGTGGCGGTGGTGGTGGTGGTCGTGCAACAGTTGCGGTTGCCATAAAATATGGTGCCGGTTGACCTATTGCAAATGATACCACATCTATCAAAAATTTTATATAACAATATTTATATTTTAAAAATATTTAGATACTGTTTTCGTTTTAGTAACTCTAAATCCAGAAAATTAGTACCACTAGCAATATAATATAAATCTGGGATCAAATTTTTAATTTTAAAAATCATTATGCTGGTATTTTGACAATTAATCAATATTTTCTATATATTTCAGGTAAATGATCAGCCTCATAACTATTTCATGTTTATTTTCTCTATTATCAATTCATTCAATTCCAATCTAATTGGATGATTAATTCATTACTTTGTGCAGATAGAATCGGTTGTGGTAGATCAAGAACGGTACGAACAGGTGAAAATGGTATTCCAGTTACAATATGAGCCTGAGCTTGTTGTCTCAAAATATTATTCGGCAAAATAATCCCATTAATCGAGCTATTAACTGGCAAATTATTTGCAAATATCATTCCATCAGAACGAAATGATTCATCCAAAATTTGTCTAGATCGAGGAACAAATTCTGGTGCTTTTAACCATTCTGAAAAAATGAAATATGAAATATCGATCTTAAATTCCAAGTAAATTCAAATTTGAAAATATGTGATATAATACTGATATAATTCCTTATCTGTATTAAAAAAAAAAATTTTTTTTTACGAAAAACAAAAGAAATTTTAAAAATAAAGATGATTTATTGAAATTGGAAAAAATTGGGTATTTTAAAATGTCAAAAAGTTGTCATTTTAATTTATTTTCCAATCTATTAAAGCAAATAAACAAAGTAATACTTGTATTTGAGAACTCATAATATATGAATAGAAATGTTTGATTTTGGAAAGAATTGAAGTGAGCCAATGAATTTTTGTGATTTTATTCGCAACTTAAGGAGAAAAAATGTAAAAATATGAAAAGAAAAGAAGATAAAAAACTGTTTTATGGAAAGGAAGAAATCACAAATTCAATTCATGGATAAACTACGAAGGTGAAGTGAGTTGCACAATTTAAACTGAAAGTTTAGTTAAATTTTCTCGCAACTTTTTTTTCGAAACAAATTCTGGGCACTAAATGTAAATAGATTCTCAATTTTTTCTTTTTTTTTTTTTGAATACTTTTTTTTATAAGTTGACATTTTCAGATTTTCTTTTTGTCAAAAAATAATCTTTGCTTACTTTAGAATCAATAATATTTGTTTGCTTTCTAATTCTTCTCCATCTTTTCTTAATTTTCAATTTATAATGTCTATTTAAAAGAGTTAATTATTCCATAATGAGTAACTAATTCTTGTCATCTTCTTTCCATTAACCCATTAGTGTTTTAATGGAATTTAAGCATAATTTTGCTTAACAAATAAAATGATAGGGAAATTTACATTGAGTTGAAATGGACAAAAAAAAAAAAAAAAAAAAACTTGATTATACCATTTCTGATATAATTTAGAAATATAATTAGCAATGATTTGCTTTTTCTGCCATATTTTACATTATATACTCAACCAAACGATTGCAAATATTGCTGAATTTTACAACTGATGTCAATTAATCACCAAACGATCGATTTAGTCGAAGCAAATACTTTCAGGTGGAAAAAGGCAAAGGTATAGTGTAAGAATAATCTCTTTCGATTCAAAATTTCAGGCGAGAATCTTGGGTATAAATGTAATACTCGAAATAAGATGCTAGTAAAGCTTACCATTTTTAAATATTTCAATTTTCAACTTGCAATTCTAACATCCCATTCCAATTGAGCAAAAAATTTTTGATTTTGTTTTAACATAATTTGTTCAAAAAGCTAAATTAAAAACTAAAAGATATAAAATTTCTTTTCTTATTAATTTTTTCATTAATTAATTTGTAGCTTAGTGGATTAGCAAGAAGATATATAATATAAATTTGGTATTTTGCATACCAAAAAAATCGCATATTAAATGTAATAAATGGATTTTCTTCGTGATCTTCAAAGATATATTTCAGGTCACAGGTCATGCAGGGTAATATGAAGTCACTGAAATATCGCAGGTCAACAAGATTCAAAAAGCTTGAAAAAAATTAGCTCGACAAATTTTCAATGCTAACTTTTTCTCGGTCTACTTTTTTTCGCGCGATCAAACGTTTATTCCGCCTGTCTCTATTGTAGTCACTCATATCCGTTTTTCTATAGGAATAAGATTTTGCATCTTTCAAGATCTGTTCCTTAAAAAGGATAATGGAATGCCTAAAGATACTTCTGAAAATTTCCTAAATTTCCATCAAAAAAAAGAGCAAATAAATTGAAATTAATCCAATTAAATGATTAAATTGGAAGTAATTGATTCACCTTCCGGATCAATTGCGGTTTTAATTTGTTTCGACGACGATAAATTTCCATTTTCATGTGGTATTCTAAAATTGTTATCATTTGATATATGCATTTGCATATCACCATGCCAATAGGATGGTGGTGGTCGATCTTCGGCATCAAAATAAATCCGCTTGGATTGTAAATTTTCCATAATTTACTACAAATACATTACGGCAACCTTAAATGATTTAGAGATTTGTTAGCTTATTTTTTGTTAATCATTTTGATATCTGCAGATATGACTACTGTAAAATCGTTCTGATTTTCTAAAAAGATAATATACGAAATGATTTCAGGGTAAAATGAGAAGGGAAGGAAAAGAGAGAGGGAAAGAAAAAAGAAAAACATATTAAAATGGCTCGAACGAAAATAAGTAATCAAATTTAGGCCGAATCATCTATTATTATTTTTACATAAGATTAGCAAAATTTAGGGATTCAAATTATTTACGTAAAAATTTCACATGCAATGTTTCTTCTTTTTTTTTTTAAGGATATATCTAAATTATAAATTATCCGAATCAAATTTTAATCAAGATTTGAAATTTGATTCTAGTTTTTTGCTCAGCTAAATTTATTTCTGAATAATAAATTTTATTAAAAAAAAGAAACCGATCCATTTATGTTTATTCATTTTAATAGATTGTTCTTGTTTATGATTTCCATGAGAAGTAACAAATTTGTTTCGAAAAATTTGATTTATACTTAAATATCAAGAGTTACAGTATATATTTTTTCATTTCAATGTTACAATTCCTATTCTGATATTTTTGTCATTCAAGAAGCAAGATAGATGTAAAACTGTGAAAATCATAATCAAAATATGCATATTTTCAAAGTTGCAATACATTATCATAAGTATTACAAGTTACAGCATATTATTATATGATATCATATTTATTCTATGATATTTAATTATTTTCACAATCAATTCATGTATTTTTAATAGATAAATTGCTGGAAGAGGATATAACAATTATGAAAATACTGTTTGTTGTAAAATTTATACATACAAGTAATAACTGCCTAACAAATAATAATAATAATAAATAAAAGAATAATTTTCTAACATACTGAATTTCTTTTGTGCCTCTTAAACGAGATAAATTTTATTTGAAGAAATTTGAAAAATAAAAACAAAAAAATATATATAACCAATCATTTCATACATAATATTTGGATGAAATTATTCATAATTAGCCAAAGGAAAAGTCATACAAAATGGAAAAAAGTTTTTGAAGAATGTTGCGTTAGACTTGCATCTAAAAAAAAATAAAAATAAAAAACTAACAACATTCTTAAATTTGATATAAAATTGAAGCATAAAAATTAAGAAAGGCTTAGAATAATGGCAAATTTGAGATGGATAAAATTGAATTTTTTTTTCTCCTTTTTCTTTTTTTTTTTTTTTTTTTTTAAAGAAAAGAAAGAAAAAAGAGAAAAGTAAGGGAAAGTAGGAAATTTTAAAAAAAGTAATAAAAAAAAAGGAAAGAACTTAGAGCAAGTTGAAAATTATACCAAAAAGATAAAAATGATTCATTTTCGGTCGAGAAAAATATGAACATTCTGCCGATATGATTGTTAGGTTTGAGTGTAAGATTTGAACAGAGCAAAATTTAAAGAAGAAAAGTTGTAAATATCAAAAGTTCGAAAAACTTCCAGACAGACAGACGTATATACATTACAATTGGAAAGTTAGACTTGAATTTCTTACTGATCATCATTATTATATAGTTATAGTCATCAGCACAATCATCATTATCAATAATTATCACTACCATCGTAACTACCAACGAGAACTTTAATGAACGGCTGTCTGTTGATGATGATTAATTATATAATCGTAAAATGATATTACATAACTTTCATCTCATCTTCCTTCTCTCATCTCTTGCAATTTGTTAAGCTGATCCGTTTTCAAAACAAAATAAAAAAAAAGAGAGAGAGAGAATATATTTTTTTTGTTTTCCTTATTGAAGGGTTTAGGATGATTTTTTTTTTTTTTTCAACCAAAAGATATGCTGTAATGTGATTAAAAAAGCCATAAAATTTCTTTGTTACTCTTATTCAAAGTTTATAATATTGTTAAAGTATGCTATAATGTAATTATATTGCTAAAATACGCTGTGTATCAGAAAAAAAAAAAAGATTGGCTAAGAAATCATCCATCGATAATTTTAGTAATAGATGAATTTAATTGAATAATTTCAGACTCATGCAATGATTTCATGCTTTCGTTCGATATTGTATTGATTGATGGAACATTAGTGATAATATTGATTAATGGACACGAATGAAGAATTAAATGGAAAGTAAAAACAAAATTTTTAGAAGAAATTAGAGAATAATTTATAATATCAATTAATTATTTATTAATAAATCATAGATGAGTTTATCTATGATTTAATAATTAAATCTTAACCATTAAAATTATATAACAGTTTAAAAGAGATTTAAATTTGTTAACACCTTCCTGATTTTTTTTTTTTGTGATTAATTTTGTGATTAAGAAGTATTTTCATTTCTTCTCTCCTTTTCCTATTCTTTTCATTCAATTCAGTTAAAATACATATTTGTACGATGGAAAATTACAAATAAATAATAACAAAATAATGTTAAATTAGGAAATAAATATCTTGTCAAATCTAAAAACTTCCAAAGAGAGAAAGAAAATAATTGTCTAATAGGGGAATGGCATTTATTTTATTAAATTTTAATTATTTTGCAGTTTTAAAGAACTTATAACAATATCTAAATCGGTTAAACTATAAATTGAGGTATTTTTCTGTTTGACTAAATGAAAAGCATGCTTGCATTTCAATATTTCTTTACTTGCTTTAAAAATTATTTAAAAAAAAAAAGAAATTTGTATTTCGAGATTTTTTCCTCCCCAAAATTTTTCGCGTATTATTTTATCCTATGATCAAAGGATTTATATCAAACTAAAGGTATATCTAATTTATAGAAATATTAGTAAAATAAAAATAAACTGTTGAAAATGAACATAAACATAGTAGAATTTTCTATTTTTCTAAAAATCAAAGGTTTTTGTGCTATGAAATGAAGCTTACTGCGATGTGTTATTGCTATTTCCATTATTAATTGCAAAATTTTTCACCAAAAAAGAAAGAGCTTTTTTTTTTTTTTTTTTTCAAAATTTGCCCTCAATTTGTTAGCACGATTAATTACTTTTCATGCAAATTCCAAGTACGTATGCAAAAACACAAAATACCATAATGGAAATTATTCACAAAAGATGAATTAAACGGTAACCAAGAAACATAAAAGTGGAAATTAAAGTGATGCAAATTGGAACAGAAGAAAAAAGTTTGAAGTCTGCAAAAAAAAAAAAAGAAGAAAAGAGCAAGAATTTTCTAGACCAATTAATTCAGATGAATACTTTGCAATTGTGAAAACCAGGAAATTTGCAATTCTTTAAAATCTGTTTCTATTTGTATATATTTCTTATTCTATAACTTACTTAAATCATTTGATATACTTGAATCCGACTGATATATAGTCATAAATAATAATAGCAAATCCTAAAACATAAATGTTTAAAAAATTAATTATAACTGAAAAAGAAATTTTTCAAAGCAATCAATTTTATTGCCTTATTTTAGGATTGATTCGGAAATTCTTCGAAAATTAAAAATCGTTTCTTTGAAAAAAAAAAAAAAAAAAAAAAACAAAAATTTAAGTGAAGAAAGAAGGGAGAAAAAAAAAGACAAATTCCGAAGAAATTAAAAATCGAAACATCAGGGCGTATTTGTAAAGACGAATCAATACTAATATGAAAATCCAATAGCAGTATATTATAGGACAAGCAAAAATTAATTTCTTAATTTTATAATCCAATTTTAAATTCTTGATGGAAATGCATTTTTCAGGATACCATCGAGAACTTCTCCATTAAATTATTCAGATAAAAAATGTAAATAATTCAATAAATAGACATTATTTTATGCTCATTCATCATCTACACGTATTCAAAAATTGCAGCAACAATAGGCTGGAATTGTAAAGAACTATTTTTCTTTTTTTGTTTTTTTTTCCTCTCTCTTCAGGAAGTGTTTTGGGATGAAATCTTCAACAAATCTTGTCAAATTAATTCAATTTCTCTATAGAAAAACTTGACATTAAAGACAAAAAAAATTTTCTGATTTTCCCATTACGAAGTCACTGCCATCCCTTCCAGAAAATTCACGATTTGTTGATAACCGAAATAATCACGGAAGGAGAAATTCGAGATATATACGCTAATTGAATAATACTGATATCAAAGAAAATGGGAATTTTTCCAAAAATGAATTAGCTATTCCGAAAAAGTTATATTTGAAATGTAATTATTTCGAAACCATTGCTAACTCAACCAATCAGATCTGACAACAGTTATCGCTTAGAATAATGATAAGGCTGCATCAGAGGCTAGCTATCAGAAAGGTACTGGAGAAAAATGAAAATCCGGCAAAATCTATCTATGCTGGGACGAAACGTCTTCAACCTATTCTCAAACTTTCAATAAGTATAACGTCTTATTTGTTTGAATGAAGCGGTTTTGCTATAAATGGAATTTTTCTGTAAGAAACCTCCTCAATCTCTTATAATGCAAATCATTTTCTATGACAGCAAGAAAAAAACAGATAATTCCTACCACTGCAAGGAAAAAAATCAAACCTATCAATTATATATTTTTTAAAAATTACAACTGGGAACAGTTAAAATAACTTAAATACACAAATAAACTGTGATTCGAGGGAGAAACAGGAATACAAAAAAAATGACAAGAGCAAAAAAACGACAAATCAGAAACAATAGATAACTTTGCATAAACAAAAACAAATGTCCTTCTCAGCCTGATCCAACGAAAACAACGATATTTGAGCAAAGCTGCAGTCATAATGATAGGTATTAATTGGATGCGAAATATAATAAGTATGGATGTTCCATAAGGAATATGAACTGCATTCTTGAAGACATAGATAACCAAAGATTGAACGAAATAATTTAGCGAATAGGAAATTCTCATTTTCAACAATTACATAAACAACTCAGAGAAATGAAGTTAAAAAAATTCTTTACTTTGGGTCGGAGAAAAAATGAAAATTTTTTCAAAATCAGCATAGATCTTTCTTTCACTTTTTTTATTTTTAAATTTTAGAAATAAACCAATTCTAATTTCTTTTTCTGGTATTTTTGAAAGTATGATCAACAGTGAATTTTCATATGAACAGTGAAATAAATTACATTTGAAAAACCGTCACAAATAAAATGCACCATTTACATAAATTATCATATAGATGTTATCATGAGTACTGGAAGAAAAAAATAAAGATTTACTATGCATCAAAAAAAAAAAAAAAAATTGCCAGTAGGTAGAGGAAAAAAGATCTAAATTAAAGACGTTTTTGAAATGAAGACAGAAATGATGCCAGCTCCATTTCCGAAGAATAAGTTCGCGTTTGGAGTTCAAATGACTTTAAAAGGACATTCCCGAAAAAAAAAAAAAATTGTAACATAAAAGACAATGAAAATTCAAAGAACAGAAGAATTTGTTTTGAGGAGGAAAAATAGAGAAAAGACCAATTTGCACTGAGAATTCAAAAGGTTTGAAAAATGAAGAGGATGGAGGAGAACTGCAGAATGCAATTGTGTTACTCAGGAGAAGGAAATGGGAGAAAGAAAGCAGAGGAATGGTGGCAAAGCCCGAGATGGAGGGTATGAAAAGAAGAGGAAATGGGAAATGGAAGTTCAGAAATACAAGATGAAGCGGTCGATCAGTTGGTTTAACTCCGACTAAATCCATTAAACAAAACAAATATTTGAAGTGCAATAGAATGATACATACTTATTCAAAGCTAATGTAATCAATACTGTCATGAGATCGCTTCCTTGGTTGTTCCCGAGTACCGCCACTAGCATCACCACTATTACTGTGATGATGTCCAAATTGTCCCACATTACCCGCATATGACACTTGCTGTTTGTGTTGATTTGCTGTCGAAAGCCCAACGGAACTATGCTTCAGCCCGTAAGTAGCACCATTCCTAGATTGCTCTCCAGCATGTCGTGTAATCTGTGGTACCTAAAACAGTACCTGCCTATGAGTTAAGAAAAACAAACCTTATTTGAAAACTTGGAAGTTCCGAGAATATGCTAAGTGGAACTATAAAAATCTAGTTAAAGAGAAAATTAAAGTTTATGATGGCTTTAAAATTGAAAAGATGTGCTTCTTTAGAAATCCATAAAATTTAAGTTCGATACGTATTCACGCCATTATAGAAAGATATGATTAGCGAATCACCGGAATGAGCTCGTGATGTTGATAATTTACATGTTATCTTGAAAATTCCGGACTGACATCCTAAATTCAAATAAGAACATTTGATAGAACAACTTAACTCCTTATACGATGTCGAGGCTATATTATCAGATTTCGGCAGTGAAGGCCGAAATTCAGTTTTCGAGAAATTAAACATTTCTTTGTCAATTGCTTTACCATCCGTTAGGTTCTGCACATCCGGACAAGATAAGGTTAATGGTGTGGCAGAAGAGTCAGCAACTGCCGTTACCTGTAGAACTGTGATTGTTACGGTAAAAAATGCCAGTAAATCCATCAAATTTACGGAATAAAAAAGATTTAACATTTGTTCCAAAGAAGTATGCATTTTCAGAATGCTAAAATCTACCTGAACAGGTAGAAGTTGTTGAGTACCATTAGGATTTTGCACATTGATGTAATGTTGACCAGTAGCAGGATCCATCAAAAGTTGCAAATGCTGCACGTTGCCCGTACTCATCACTCGTACTGCACCATCTGGATCATCTTCACCTATAAAAATAATGAAATCAGATTCGCTACAGTTTAATTTATTCGAAACAAATCTTAATATTTATTAGATTTAAATTCCAGTTTTTCTGAAAATTATACTTTGATTATTCAAAATGTGATATTTGGTGAGAATTTTGTTCATATTAAATTTGAAAATTCCGATGCCAAATAAAAGATGCAAAATAAATAAATAAATATATTTTCATACCGGTAAAAATAATTTGAGGAGCACATGCACTTGAGGATGCCATTGGTTCAGTCTGAATGGTAAAAACATCAGAAGAAGCGGATTCATTCGAGTCACGAACATTCATTTTTTCCTGAAAGTAAGGGTTCTTTTAGAGCAAAAAAATGGCCAAGAACATTTTGACTACCGGATAATCAATTTATAAGAGAAAGAAAAAAATCAAGTAGAACTGACTAGAAGGGAAGAATGAGATCCCGAAGGTTCAACAAGAAGTGTTTCATTATTACGTTCCGTACGAAAAGCTTCTCGAAATCTGAAATAATTACGAAATAACCAGAGAATAACGCATATCGGCTAAGATTCAGTACCATTTGTTTAAAATAACAGTAAAAATAAAATAAAATTTATGCACTTCCTCACGTATGCGCTCAGCGGTCCCACATAATTGTCAAAACCAAGAGTAGAAAATGCTCCAATAATGTCTTCACCTGTTATCGTTTTCCTCTTTTCCTGCAAACCTTATTTTCAAAAACAGAAAGAAATATCCCTCCATAATTAACATAATCTCAATATGAAACAAATAAATGATGTTACAATCTCTTTTCAAATTTTCGCATAGTAGCACTATTATCTCTAAATTTTCATTTATGCCAATGTCGGACGATGCAGCATCGCAGCTTAAAAAAGCCTCCGAAATAGGGCTGAACAATACCACTACCGCTTACAATTTTTAACAGAAAATACACTTGCATTAAGGCAGCGATCACAAGCTTCGGATGTAATGAAAGAAATAAACTCGGAGACACATTCCTGGACGCATTCTTTCGCATCCTTGGCAACTTTTCCGGAACGAGGAATCATATTTTTCATTAACCGGGATATGTTTGCTGTAAAAGAAAAAAAAAAAAACTGCGTGGTATTTAAATGGAATATATTATTTTAAAATCAACATGCCGATGTCTATTTGCAAATGCTCATGCCATCATACACGAATATGCTTACCAATAGGAAGGAATCGATCTTGCTCCAAAATCGGTTTCCGAGCCATGTTGTTCTCTTCTGATGCGATGCTCGCAACTGTCAAAATCCTTCCCGCATTGTTATCCTGAAATTCGCTTGAAAAGATATATAAGAAAGGGAAAGGAAAAAGATTTTAAATGGCAATAAAGAATCCAAACATTAATAGTACTCCCATTATGTATACTATTAATTCAACTTAAGTATATCATTTGTTCAACCCTTGCTAAATCGGCAGAGCTATTCATCGCCATTTCACCCTTTGCTTAATTTTATCCTTATCATTATTTTCTCTCTCAAGTCATTTAGTACCGTTATTTAAGAACAAACTTTATAGTCACGGATTCAGACAACTGAAACTTTCCTTTAATTTTCAACTTATATACAGAAATATAAGAAATATCAGTATTTTCTGAACCATTCAGTGTAGTACATCACCTTTCCTACAACTCAGCTATATGTCGGAAAAGACAATTCAGAAAAGGTATTCGATACTAATTAGCATATCATACCGCCAAATACATTCAGTAGCACAGATTACTTATTTTTCCACTACATACAAAAACAAAAATTTCATTCTAAAAACCTACCTCAGTTGTACTACCTTCAGTCTGGCATGTATTACTCTCTTGGGAATACTTATCCAGGTAATTATTGCCATCATCTTCATTGATCATAATAATTGGCCTGCACTAAAATCAATGAAGTGGCTTCAAAATGTTTCATACACTACGTGTGAATATATCAGGTTTACGTGTAAATTCTGGAAGAACGGAGAAGAAAATCTTTTGACTTACGAAATATCACCGATATGAGAGAAATCGATGAAATGTCACCGATATGAGAGAAATCGATGCTTCTTGGATAATCATTTCTGAATTAAAGAATACCTGGTAGTTATTGTCACCAGAAAAAATATATAACCATATGAGTTAAAAAAGAAGATTGACATAAATTCAACTCTTAATTTTTAATAACATTCTACTGAAGCGATTTTTCTTCATCAAACTGATAAACAAAAAAAAAAAAAAAGAAAAGAAGGTAATGATCTACTTTGAGAGAAAAGAAAAAATACGCCAAGCAGTAAGACGAATTTCCTGAGATAAAAAAGGACTGCGAATATTACTGAAACAAAAGTTCTAGAATTTTGACTCCCGCGAAGTCTCGTTACGCAACGAAGGCGAATTTTTGTGCTATGCTGATCGAGTTTGTTTGAAAATTGTTGGTTTCTTGAGATGTTGGATAAGTTGAGCTGAAGTTTCATTCTTTTCTGTTTAACTGGATGCAAAGAATAGCTAAGTTTTAAATTAAGTAGTATGTTTTTATTCTCAAATCCGAATACTGAATACGATCTTTGAATTTCCAACTTCTACGAACGTTTTCATCATGTGTGACGCTGCTCAGTTGGTAATCAAATGAAACAGAATATTTGTTAAATATACGAAATTTCGCTGTAATTTTGCATTAACATCATAGATTTCGAGTAACAGACATGATATTTGCTTTGGTCTAACCTTACTAACAATAATACTGGAAAACAATTTTCACATTTGATAGCGGACTTAGGAGTATCAAATAGCGTTAGATATTATGTTGTCCGTAATATTCGTTTTTTTTTTTTTTTTTTTTATTTTAAAGAGAAGAAAAATTTTTAAGATTTCATTTTCAGAATTAGTATTACTGTAAATAGGAAGTCTAAAAGAAACCGAAAGGGAAATAGAAGGAAACAAAGGTTAAGAATGATTCCGGGTCAGGTGAACTGCAGTGGGCATTCTGGCGTAATTATGAATGGTTCAGATAAGAATGAAGTGGTTGATAGGCTTACTATGAGTGGTAAGTTTCGAAAATTCCAAATTGGAATTTAATTATCTTCTTAATATAACAGATTTGATTTATGTATGAGAGAAATATGCATTGTATAAGTGGAAATTCATCATTATACATAGAATTATGTTAGCTGCAAATTGAAAATCTAATGATTTTAACTTACTAAGAATCAGAGGAGAAATTTCTGAAATTTTCGAATAAAAATTAAAACTATTATTTCAGTATGATTTACAATGAACTTCGATGCCATTATTTGTATATTGTTTGTTGTTTACTGTTTATTTTCTAGTTTTATATTTCAACATTTCTTTATATCATTCTTATTTGAAGTCCTTGTTGATTTTGCATACATTCAGTTATTTTTTTTTCTTTTTTTTAGATCTTTATCCATATTATTTCCATGGAATTGTTGTTGTTGGATTTGGTCGTGGTGGTCGACAGCTGGGTTGTCCGACTGGTACGCTTCGTTGATTTTATTGTTACTTTTTTTACCGATCAAAATTCGATGATGTTGAATAAGATGGTAGAGTTCGTGTGATATTATAGAAATATAACGAAATTAGTCAAATTAAATTTGTTATGAAACAACTAAAAACATCAGGATAATTTCATAAATCTTCCTTCAGTCTGACAAAATGTAGAGAGGGAGAGATAGAGAGAAAAAAAAAAAAAGAAAACGAATTTCTTTAAAATTTCGGAATTCTTCAAATTCAAGACAGTCAGTCATTCATCATCCGTTTATATTATTCATAATTTATGTGCTTTTTATGTGAAGTTTTCCAAAATGCTTTTCTTTTTTTAGTAATTGTGCACTCTCCACTTTGCGTTAGCATTTGGCCCGAAAATAACGGGTTCCCTGAACTTACCATTTCAACTTGAAAAATTAAGCTACTCTTTTTTCCTTATTTCGATTTTATTTTGAAAGCTCAATTAGCAGGTATTTTTAATATTAAATGATCAAAATACTGCATTAATGAAACGAAAAATTTTATCATTAATTTGGAATTTGTTATATCATTTTCTGGGTGAGCTAGAGTTGGATATTTGTAGCAAATTTGGATGACAATGCCATTTCACGTTTACCTTCTCATTTTCCGTGTGGTGTATTTTATGGTTTCGCAAATGTTAATCGTGGTGAAGTGTATGGGATGGTAACAAGCATCGGATGGAATCTACATTTCAAAAATGAACGGAAGACAATTGTATGTTGAATTTAGTTACTGGCAAAGCAAAATTGGTGAAAATATGCACTTTGTGCATATTTTCAGCAATTTTTCTTTTTCACTAAAAAAATCATTATTGCGGTTTCTACTATCAAATGTTTCGAATATAATTACTTTGAATGTTCGTTTCTCCAAAAAGTTAGTATTAATCATTATTTTATTATTTTATACCCTTTCAGGAAGTTCATTTACTTCATAATTTCGAAGAAGATTTTTATGGTGCCGAAATCCGCGCTGTTTTGACTGGATTTCTGCGTCCTATGGTTGCATTCAATTCTCTAGGTTTTTTTTTGTTTTTTTTTTTTTTTTTTTTTTTTTTTTTTTTTTGGTTTTTTTTTTTTTTTTTTTTTTTTTTTTTTTTTTGTTTGCAAAATTTTCCTTAAAACATGTGATGCTTGTTATTCGTTGATTTTTTTTCCTCTGCGAACATTACATCACGTGTCTTTAAAATAAGCGATTAAAAATACTGATCCTGAAGCTTTTAGATGAGCTAAAAGCAGCTATAAATAATGATGTGTCGATGGCAAAAGGTTTGTTGTCAGCTCCCGAAATGATAGTCCACAAAAAGTCAAGTTTTTTTTCCCAGCAATTTGCTGAAAACTGAATAGATAATCCATATGTTCATTCCAAAAGCTCGTGACATGTAATTTTGCACTATTCTGTTATAGAATGGATGTTGTTAACAAGAGCTAATCTGATATTATGAAATGTTTGAAATTTGATTTTGAATGTTCAGTCATCCAAAAAGACAGTATTAATCATCATTCTATATCAAACTGATGGTAATAAGCATCATCATTTTACATGGTATTAATCATCATCACTTTATATGGTATTAATCCTTTAGACTTCTTGATATTAAAAAATTTTATGATTCATATCAATCAATTTATTTAGCCTTATTAAATTACATGCAAGTAAAATCCTTTCAACGTACATTTTCATTCGTTTTGTGCATTGGTTGTTTTTCTGATTTGAAGTATAATTATGAAGAAGACGGGCTGCATCGTTAAAATGTAATCATCAGTACTTTCATGCTCCATTTGTCATATTTCTCGGTGATAGTTTTTATATTGATTCGTGTTTTATTTATTTATTTTTCTGCAAACACACCACGAGTGATTACTTCTACTGTTACCAGTATTCCACTTCCCATTTTTAAAAACTCCTCTTTTCATTATTCTTGAAATCTTAATTGAATGCTATCTTCCAACTAACTTTCAAATTTTATGCTCAATTACGATATGACAAACTATCTACCAATGATAGAATAATCTCATAATCTTCGTGATTTCCATATCCATTCCTTGAATAATTTATTATTGATGAAAAATTGGAAACTATTATGTATCTTTATCATTAAAATCGATTAGTGTGATGTTATATTTTGTGTATCTTTTCCATCAAAATGGTACTTAACAGGGTGTATTGGCAGGTTGCTCTTGCAGATTGGTTAAACGTACGATATTCTGATTTGGACAGCATTTGTTTGTTCTCGTAACTTTACAGCATTGCAAATTACACATTCCCATCGTTCCAACTCACTGAATGCTCATCCCATCATGGCATTGGCGAGTTTGGAGCAGTAAATATTGCCATGAAAGTTCGTTCCTACCCTTCGTCCTTCGTCGTTATCATCATTCATATCTATAAAATGTCGTCTGATGCGTTATTTTTGGAATGATTTTTTCCTTTATTTTCTTTGGATTTTATGCAAGGGATGTTTTAGAAATATAAAATTCGCTGAATTTTAGTTGGAATAAACTTATCATAAATCTTATCGTTTTGATAATACTTCATTTTTGTTGAATTTAAAATTTGAAAATGAATGCAAAAATAAGAATGCCAAAGATAGAAGAAATACTTGGTCAGATTAAAGAATACTGAATTAGATATTTGCATGCTTCATTTATCTATATAAATAAAAATGTAAATGTTACCTGTTACTCCTCAATGATCTCCGCAAGTTCCCCACCGATTTCTGAAATTTTGACACAACCGTTGCATTCGAATAGGCGCATGTTTTTATATAAACATTTTTTTTTTCACATGTCAAGCTTGATATGCACTGCGGAAAGTAGCATGTGTAACGCTGCTGACAGTTTTTTATTGCTGGAAGGAGGTTGGGCTGGGCACACTTACTAACAAGATGCGAAGGAAGAAGCATTCGTCTTGATTAGGATGGACGGTGTACAATCTGCCCATCATAGTTTGTTTGAATATGCTAGATTATCCATAAACTGGTTCTCCTCCCTTGCGTCGTTCAAGTGATTTTCTACTCGCATTTCATGTGAAATACGTAGGCACTTCCGAAAATAACAGTGTTTTCGCAAATGCGTCAGTTTGACGTAATGTGAAGAAAGCCGGTGGATTCGGGGCTATTTGCTGCATATTTGCAGCTGTGAAATAAACACATTGTCCATTTTCTAGATGTGCTGCTAAGTGTACAACAGCTGGGCTTCGTTCATATAGAGAAAATAAAAGAATTCGCCATACAAATTCATTGGTATTTATGTATTTTCCAGCCTAATACTGCGCTATTTCATCGATACTTAATACCGCATTCCTATCACTTCTTTCTGGTTGCACGCCAAAAACTTATTCAAGTACTTACAAATTTATTTGATCGATTTAACGGAGTTACAGTATTCCATGTTTATATGCCCTTTGTGTGCTTTTGACAGCAAAGGCGAATATGGAACAACCCACCGGTTACCTACTTCGATGTCACCATTCCACGTTTGCATAGTTGCTAATTTACCATCATCTTCTGCTAATCTTCCATATAAAAGATATCCATCGTTTCCTGTAACTGTGTTGAATATTAATGCTCGAGGATATCGCTTAGAGCATTTCCCGTCTATCATGCATGATGAATTTGGATTCAGTGTATTGCAAGGTCCATGTATCATATTTTTTGTCATAACGTTACGATTTCTGCGCCGAACAACATCATTTGGAAGTACGAGTTGTATGTCTTGATTTAAGATAGGAAACGCTCTGATTCGGCAGTATATCCGGCAAGCGAAGTTTTTAATGGCTCTGGTAGTTCTTCAAGTTGAGGCAGTTTATTTATTTGTTTTTTTTTTTCTACGGCGCAACACATTTCTCTCGTTTCTCCATTAAATTTCAGAGCTTTGCAATAAAGACATACTTTAGTCATAGTGCCGATGAGAACATGCGGGCTCAAATTACAATCATCAGCTGGGTTGTACCAGAATGCAAAACAATTTTGATCGCGTGACTGCTGAACATGGAATCGTGTTTGACGCTGATCAAGAAATACTAAAGGTGAAGTGGCGCGATATGGTTTTAAAATTGACGACAAACATGTTTACTACCAAAAATGCTCCAATTCACAATAAACGACAAAGATCGACGCAGCAACAGCAATAGTTCGGAGTTCCAAGGGTTCCAGTTCGACAGTTCAAAGCGACGCAACAGTAACAACAATTCGACAGTTCACTTGAATAGTATTCTCCTCTATCAGCGACAGAGGAAAAAATAACCCAGCGATGCCTGGATGTTCTCTGATAATTGTTTGTTACGACGAATCACTCTTCATCAATCAATAAAACCTTTCTTAACAGCATTCATCTTTGTCACACAAGATACAAAATACCTCCTCACATCTATTGCTGTCCTAGTCGAATTATAATAGCAAGAATCGATCTCCAATTCAACCAAACTACAAATCAAATTACAAAGTATCAATTTTTTTTCTCCAACACTAGAAATATGCTCTTTCTCTTTTTTTTCCACTTAATCAAACTGAGCTACAGCAACGCATGTACAAAAACATATGCGTATTCGAATGTAACGTTGTGTCAAAATTTCAAAGCAATAAGTAAAAACTTTCCGATACCTAAGATTTTAAATTAATATGGGTAAGGCATATTTAGGAACTTTCGGAGATTTAAGATTTTAAAGAAAAGAACATTGACATTTTTATTTATATAGACTAGTTGGAGCCGGACACGCGAAGCGTAGCCGATTCCCATGGACTAGCTGCATCGGCCAAGCTCCGCGTGGCCAGGTCCAGCTAGTTTGATCATATGTTTGTTATTTGGAAAGGGAGTTTAGTTTATCTATGTGATTTGGCGATTCATTAAAACACCTGCTTCTTCATTACAGCAATCTTATCGTACTTGATATCATTGCGAATCCGCATATATTAGCTAACGCAATCAATTTGAAGCTTATGTTATCGGCCCTTCAATTTTGAAGCTTATGTTATCGGCCCTTCAATCATCCTTTTTAAAATTAGCATTCCGTATTCCTGCCGTTTTCGCAATGAAATATTTCAGTTGGATGATTTTTTGCTATTTTATAAATATTTTATAAATACTTCTAATTAGTAGAGTTCCAGGTCAGAACATTAGTTCTCAGATTCAATAATTCTATTAAAAATTGTTCGAACCAACCACAAGAGCCGTCCGGTGACAAAGCTTCAAAAGGGATTTAACGATTGTGTAAAATAGGCCGTGATAATAATCGAGGTTGCATTCATTTCGGTATTTGAAGATCCAGTAGGGTTGTTAGTTAGGAGTTCTGGATACGTTTTGGTTGATGTTTTCTGTGAGTATATATTATATTAAGGTTGACGCTTATCGAAGTTTCAGGTCCAGTTATTTGACTGCATCAAAATGGAATCGGTCGAGAATGTTCTCTATGTTGCAGATTCGTATAAGGTATATTTATCCTGCCAGGGCATCATGAGCAATATCAGGTTCGGCCGGATCGTTCGGTCTTCTGATAATAGCATGAAAGCATACCACTATTCTAATCATGCCGGTTTCGTGGTTATGCCATTTTATTTAATCTGGTCAGAGCATGGTTTCATGTTCTTTGTTTGCTTGAAACATCTCTTAATATAATAATACCGAAATAGGGCATCTCTTCCCACTCCGGTATTATTATACATCACAGTGTAGTGAGATGTTTAAGCCGAATTCCGTGTAGGATTTCTGGAGTTCAGTTAACTTTGCGTGATATTTGAATTTCGAAACTTTATTAGGAATAATAATAGATGATATATGTTGAATAAAAAAGAAAATGTTAAGGTAACGCATCATAACCAGTATCCAGAAGGTACTACACATGTTTACAGTTATTTTGAAAGTCGTGGTGGCAAGTTTCCGGAAGTTTGTTTCTTTGGCCTCCAGGTAAACCTTTTTTTCGCATCATTTTCCGAAGTTTTCTTTTTTTTAATTTTTTTTTTATTTTTGCTATATACTAATTTTGATACATTAAAGTTTTATTAACTGCGACCCAATGAACATCCACATGATTTTGTGTTGAATTTCTATCATTTTCATATTACTGTTGCAGTATATTATAAAACGGTGGCTTGTTGGTCCAGTGGTCACGAAAACAATGATTGAGCAAGCGAAACAATTTTATAAATCGCATTTTGGTGGACTTGACATTTTCAATGAAGAAGGATGGAATCATATTGCTGAAGTAAATATATATTTCTTTTTAATTAAGTTATAAATTTTATAATTTAGGTATTAGCGACTGTGTACATTATATTTTTATGCAGGTTCACAAAGGCCATTTGCCGTTAAAGATCAAAGCAGTACCGGAAGGTACGGTGGTACCCGTAAAAAATGTGCTTTTCACTGTTGAAAATACCGATCCTCATGTTCCATGGCTAACCAATTGGTTTGAGGTATTGCTTTTCCTGTCAAGCTTTTGCAAGTTCTATAAGATTTGCAGCAAATTTATTGTACAAGCTTGTTGTTTGGAGTTTCTTCAAACGTCATTCTAGACATTACTGGTTCAAGTATGGTATCCGATGACAGTGTGTACGAATTCAAGAGCTCAAAAACTCATAATAGCACGATATTTGCATGAAACGGCCGATTCTATAGATGGGATTCATTTCAAGCTTCATGATTTTGGATATCGTGGAGTATCTTCTGTTGAGGTGCTTGATGAATTTTTATCATTTCATTGAAACAGTACTGATTGCCTTCCAATTTTGATTCCTCGACCATTGCTTGTATCTTAATTTTGATAACTGAGCAAATAAATCAAACAAATGATCTAATCGTTGACATTGCAAATCTCTCTCTTTGAAGATTTAGGTCTTGTCTTGTCAAATTGAGTCATAGCGTACGTTTATCTTTGCACTGAACGTCCGAACAAATAGCTGATTTTTTAAATGTGTTTTTTTCTATTATTGTATTATTATTAGCACCCAAATTTAAGAGCGCATCGATTGGTGGAGCTGCGCATTTGGTAAATTTCTACGGTACCGATACCATAGCTGGCTTGCAGTTATGTAGAAAGTAAGTCGTATATTTATTTTTATTTTCTGCTTGCACATTTCCATGATTTATCTGTAAATTTTTAAACACAGTTTTAGCTTGAACCAAAACTCGTCGGAAAATTTCTCATTTGCAGATATTATGCAGCAGAAATGGCTGGTTTTTCCATTCCGGCTGCTGAACACAGGTCAATATTTTTTACGAAAGTTCAGAACATTCATTCTGCTGTTTTTTTTTTTTTTTTTTTTTTTTTTTTTTTTTTTTTTTTTTTTTTTTTTTTTTTTTTTTTTTTTGATCTGCTTGTCATGTTTAACCCATCAAGTTAAATTAATATGTCGACTATATTGAATGTTGACTTTTAGTACGATTACTACATGGAAGAAATCAGGCGAATCGGCGGCATATTTGAACATGTTGGAACAATTTCCAGATGGTTCCGTATCCGTAGTTAGTGATTCCTATGATGTCTTTCACGCTGTTTCCAATATTTGGGGTGATGAGTTACGCCAGTATGTAGTGGATCGAGACAATAAGGGATGCGTTGTGATCAGGCCTGATAGTGGTGATCCCAGCCATGTGGTTGTAAAAGTAGGTTTTAAAAATTTTCCTTTAAAAAAAACCGCGTCATTTCAGTGAATCATTTTCCTTTGAATATTTATGAATAGACTTTGGAGGAAATCATGATAGATGTTATTGTTGTATGCTTCCTTTTTGGTGCTATTATATGGTACCAGCATTTACTGTTTCGCACGACTGTAACTAAATGAACACTTTGTTCACTTTATTTATGATCATGGTTTGAAATATTCCAGTTGTGGGACATCAATTTGTCCATTTTATTGATGGCCACTTTGATATATTCTAAAATTGTTTTAGGTTTTGAACTTATTGGCAGAAAAATTTCCCACTGTGACTAATTCGAAAGGCTATCGACTTTTGCCGTCTTATTTAAGAGTAATGCAGGGTGATGGTATATGTTACGAATCTATTGCAAATGTGAGTGAAATTTGTATTTCCACATTTTATATTTTGTAGGAGACACATGCATGGTGTAAAGTTTAGGTTCCAGCTTTTTTTTTCTTTTATCTTTGAAAAGTTGTTTTATGCATTTTCCGACTTCATCAAGTTTTAGTTAATAATTCAGGTTGTATTTATGTTATTCCTGTTAGATTGTGCACTACCTTCATTCAGATCTTGGATGCTGTGACTCGTAATAAGTGGAGTGCAGACAATATTGTTTTTGGTACGGGAGGAGCTTTATTACAGAAGTTAGATCGTGATACTCAGAAATGCGCATTTAAATGTTCTCATGTTGTTATTAATGGTGAAAGTGTGAGTTATTTGTTCAATGCAATATTTTTCCCTTCGCATAAGTATTTCTTGATGTTTTTTATTTACCCCAAATATCAGTTGTCTTTTTTCCATCGAATATCGCTTTTATAAATAAAACATGCATAATTATTGTTATTATCAAATTAGTATTTTCTTTCTTCAGCGAGACGTTTGGAAGAGTCCTACGACAGATGCTGGAAAGCAGTCAAAACAAGGACGATTAACCCTAGAAAAGAGAGAGGATGGCAGTTTTGTAACGATTGAGAATGGACAAGGAGATATTTCCAAAGTATCGAGATTTTCTTTTTGTTAATACTTATCTTTTTCTCTCATCGTAAATCTATTTCTCAATAAATTTATGCTGGAAGTGTCTTGGAGATCGAAGTCCCTTCTTTATTTTATATGGAAGATTTCTCTTTAAAATTTTTTAGACAATGAAGCTGAATTTTTAATTCCAAAAGGTCGGATCAGTTGATAGGATTTGGTCCAATATTCCGTTTACTTAAGAAAAAAGGTTTTCTCTGCCAAGTGTAAGCACCAGTTCCTTCCATTCTTCATGTTTTCCAGGTTTTTCTGTTTGCAGCGAATTAATAAATTTGGTTGGTTATTACTTTGTCTATTTACACAATTTTACAGGATGTTTTGGTAACAGTGTTCGAAAACGGAAGGCTTCTTGTTGATTACAGTTTGGAAGAGATCCGGGATCGAGCTGAACTAGATATTGTTAAGGAACATAAACGGAAAGCTGTCAATGTTGAAGCAGCAGTAAAAACCAGAAATGGTGGATCATGGGTATCAGCCAATGGTAACTTCGTTTCCTGACCATGCAGTGTTCTGGTCTGTTCATTGGTCTACGGGATGAGTATGCTTTTGAAATCTGCATATTTTCGTGCTCAATGAACGGAATCATTATTTTCTTGTAGACCTTCATGGAAATTGTTTGTGAGAGTGTGTTAGTTCTTGTTAAACTTTTGTGTAAGCATTTCGCATCTTTTCATTTTCCGGAATTTTTGCCAGTGCTCCTATTTTCAGAATATTTTGAAATATATTTTCTAAATACAGTATATTCTTATATTAGTAATTGGTGCTTGTTCCAATCGAAATAGTGATGCTTTTCTTACCGGATACAACTATCCGCTTTGTGGATCGAATAATTTCTGATACCGTTGGAACTATTGCATATTCTGAAAAATGTATCCTCAAACAAAAAAACAGATTATGTCTGAAAAATTTAGGAATGCCACTTATTCCACTCCATCGTATTGGAATTTTACGATATGTTAATAATTTTACGATCTCTGTGTCTTCGTTCACTACATTGACGGATGTTGTGCATTGTTTTCATATTGTTATTGCTGTTTCGTTTACCTCAGCTATGTTTTATTATATTTAAATAATCCTTTATGGATTTAAAAAAAAATTGCCAGATCACTTCTGGATGATGGAAAATAATATGATATGAAAATCTAGATAGCGATAGCAATCTGTTTTGGAGTCGTCACTATTTTTTTTTTCACAATTAGCTAAAAATACATTAATTTTCAAAAGCTTTGTTTTGTCTATTTTAATTTTTCATACATGCAAAAATTCAAATTCCAAGTGTTTTTTTTTTTTGAATTGTTTAAAAGTGCATAAAGTTTCGCAGCGAAATTTCTACGTAATTTTTTTTATCTGCTGGTTATTTTATTTACCAGTTTGTTGGTTTTATATGCAGATTGTATGAAAAGTTTTGACACTGTGTCAGATTGTATGAAAATAATTTATCAATTTTATTGTCATGTGTATTGTCATCCTATTTATCAAAAACTACCATCCATCTAGAGTATGCATATATTTCAGTTTTTTAATTAATATTTCTTGCAGCTAGACGGGATGGTTTAACGGATAGCATTATCACTCTTTCTAGGAGACTGATCTTTAGCTGTTCATGTGCGGTCGGGAGTTGTTACCACCATCAAAAGATGTGGCAGTTGATCTGGATGAGTCGATAATCCTATTAGGTTACGAAAGCTCGGTAATCTGTCAGATGATCGGGTACCCTAGTTGAGTGTCGAAAATGCTGTGCAAAATGATTGAACTATCATAGTAGATTGTGAAATCCGAATGTTGTGCTAAATGATCACATAGTTTTGGCAACATTATATTGTAAAATTCTGACAGAAGTCTAATAGCTTTTTCAATGTGTATTTGTTATAATTTAGTATGTTGGTTATATAATATTGTTAACTTTTGCTGCGGTATGTAGCGGTAAACCACGATTCAAATCAAAGAGTTCATCAAGAGATTCCTTTTTTATTTCAAGAAGAGCTATACAGAATGTGACTTTTTTTGGGGATTGTTACGAAAAGAAAATTGTCATTAAAAAGATTTTCGAAAAATTTTGGGTACTTAAGTGATAGAAATAATGAATGAATAAGCTATTGAGAGAGTTTTTTTTCCTTGTTTTCCTTTCTTTCCTTTCCTTTTCTTTTTTTTTTTTTTACAGTGACATTCCATTTGCTTTTTTCTGTGACATTCGGTATCGGTTATTTGAAATTCTTAATTTTGAGAATATGTTTAAAGGATAATTTTCCAATTCAGGCAATGTTTCTGCGATGTTCAGTTAGGTTGCGCACAAATTCAGTGCGGTTCAGTTCTGCAAAGCAGAAATTAAAGAATTATATTTTTCCTGTAATTCGATCTGAAGATTGTGTCCAGGCAAGTATGATCCACGTTATTTGTACGTGTTGTTTGTGTAATGTTTGCGTAGCTATGTTTACGGGGCAGGGTATCCTCAAAGTTTTCAGGATGCACATATGAAATTATCAGTCGTCTGGAAATTGATTCTTACGTCCTTATGATGATGTTTTCCAGAAAATCATTTCCGGATGGGGTCCCGGTGGACAGAAAGTGAACATGACGAGAAATGCGGTAACAATCAGGCATGTACCTACCGGTATCGTTGTTCGAGTCCATCAATCAAGACTTCTGCAAGAAAATATTGAAATTGCTCAGGAAAGGTAAAGATCGGAATGTAATTCAAAAATTGAAAATGTCCGTTCAGCGGTGACGCGGATTTCATGACGAAGAAGAGGATAGAGAGTTCACCTATTATTCAAGGTTCTTTTTAGGGTTTTTAAGGAGGAGATTTCGGTGCGGTTTATTGGTTTTTGGAAATAAAAGATTTGGAACAAAGAGGAGTGTATTTTCAATGAACAGAAGTCGTATTTTGTCCGAAAAAAATGTTGTTTCAGATAGTCGGATATTTTTAATAGACGGGATTTTCTGGTATAGGTTGTTTTTAAAATGTCCATGGGGTAATCAGATTATGCAGCTGTTTAGTACAATTCCCTATTTATCTTTGTTCAAGTGTTTCGACAACATGTTGTAAATCTTTGGAAATGTGAAATTTCTGAGTCTCCTCATTAATCTTCAATTTAAACTGAGTAGCTACAGGTTAAAACATGCGGTAGATCGGCATTTGAACGGCGAAAATTCGTATGATGCTCAGCTGGGACGAATGGAGCATGAACGAAGTGTAAAGACCAAGAGAAAAAGGGCAACTATACGTGAGCTGAAAAAATTATATGCTGAGGAGCGATCCAATTCTGAAAGTGAGGAAGTCGATTTAAATTCTATACGAAATATTTCTACTTTTTATTTTTCTTGCTGAATTTCTGAAATGATATATTTCTTTCTGCTATAAGACTGGCTGTTTGAAGAAACGTCAACTGCTTGGTATGCAAGAAAAAATGAATGACATTAATGGCATTGCATGTCATTCCTTTGATTGTTGATATAATTATTTTAGCAAAAATTTCATAATTGTAATTTTTTGACTAATCTAAGGATCTACTTGTTAGCAATCTTATGTTTAAGTTTAAGGTCCAATTTTTTATCTCAGTGCCATTAATCACAATAATAATAATAATATCAACAATCAAGTTTTTTTTTTTGCAATTTCTTTCCTTGGCGATGAATCATTACGGCTATATTTAGTCATTTTAGCTCTTCATCAGCCAAAACCATCAAATTTTTATCGACCATTTTGCTCTAATGCTTCTTGCAACTTTTGATTTGAATGGTAATGAACACTATACTGATTTAGAAATTTCACTGTGGCTTACTACAATTTAATAAATTTTATACCCCAAACTCAATTTATCATCAGTCTTTTCTTATGCAACAAGTGCAAGCAATAGTAAACTTCCGTCACCAACGGTCAATGATTTAGAATACAAATGATTATCAGATTGGTTCAAAAAAAGAGTGATCGATTTATCTACAGTTAGTAATTATTAATAACTAACCAGGGCGGAAGCACTTTTTTCGATTCTTTTCTACTTCTAAAAATGTATTGCTCGTGATTCTCATTACTTTTATATTGCTCATTGGTGGCCTATATAACACGAATCTACTAATTGCAGATGAGCAGTGATCTATTGACTTGAAGTCGATGACCAGGAATGTCAGCAAGCCGATGTCTTCCACATGATATATTTGTTCTACACAATGCTAAGTAACAAACATGAATGACTTGAATTTGACGAGCTGGAAATGCATCGTGCTATTCAATGCTTCAAAAACTGTGAAATTTATTTATTCATGCAATAATAATATTGAAAATGTATGCCTTGAACTCCTTTATCATCTAAAAAAGCAGAATACGAATTGATATGGATCTTTCTTACTCAGAACTGATTTCTTTCACTTGAACTGGTCGATTGTCTAGCTCAGTTCTCTAAATATAGTGGGTGTAGTATACTGAATTAAGTTTCCAGAAAAGTTGTAATCTAGACATTCAGTTGGGAATCGTAAATTAAGAAGAAACTATAGGAATAACTTTTAAGCATACGAAAACTTGCAATCAGTGATGTAAAGAATGTAATTAAATTGGGCGGTTAAAAAAACAAAGCTGTAAATTGTCGTATTCTATAAAGCAAAACAGTAAAAAAATTTTTTCTTTTTTTTCAGATACTTAACACACACATTCGCATCCTTTGAAATGACAGCAAAAAGCTTTAAAGTAAATGTTATGATCCTCCAATAAATCTTCTCTTAATGAGATGGGTGATTTTAAAGGATATGAACACGCACTAAAATATGACTGCATAAAAATCAGAATTGAGGACATCTGGAAAAAGTTAGGAGCGCAGAATTTATTTCTCTCCGTGACAATAATCCAGAGTCTGCATGAACTTCTGCATAGTTGAGCAAAATAAAGGTTATGCAGTAAAGGCGTAATAGAGTTGTCTGAATATTTCTTTTGGAATATGAATTTTTAGGATTTTTCCAAAGAATTATAGTTGAAGAGTTTCAAGATAGTGCAAACTTTAAAGTTCACAGGAATTTTCATATGATATTATGTTTATGTACTACATTCTAATATTCTTGAAATCAATAATCTCAAATGGTTCAAAAATCCGTATGAATCAGCTGTCTTTTTGACTTATAGCAAGATTTGAAGGAATAGTACATGACTTGAACAAATTGATTAAAATTATAAAATAAATTTAGCAAATTCTTCAAGCTATTTGCATAAACAAGTCTATCTACATGTTTTATTTCACATTCATATGATAGTTATTCATTACATTTGAATGATTAATTTATGTAAAAAGTTATAACAACATATCATCATCATCTCATTATAAAGGTGGAAAAGAGGAATTTTTTCCATGTTTCAAATCCATTAATTTTGATTTAAAAATATGAAAATTTAATTGAATCCAAACAAACATTAAGATTAGCAATCTGAAGATTATTAATTAAGCTTACCGATGTACATAAAAGATAAAGCTAGTAATTTTTTGGATGTTGGATTTGTTTTCAGAATTTCCAGCTTATGCAATACTGGATGTTGCATAAAAAATAATGAACGCTTTTTCTTTTTTTTTTTTTTTTATTCTATTAATACTAATTCCATGTCACTCAATTAGGCTGGCCGAAAATAAACCTGGAGCGTAAAGGACAAATGAGACGGGAATTGCGGAAAGAATCAAATAAAGCGCGTTATACAGAAAATGATGAGGAAAAAGTTTAAAGTACTTCAAGGACAAAGAAGGATAAGACCAGGAAAATCCCTGTGCAATTAAATTTAAATTCTAAACTTTACCGAATATTATGCTATCGATTGTTTCAATTGCAATCGTTAAAAAGAAAGAAATGTTACACGAGATCATGGATTATTCATAATTATGCGATGATTTAATATGCATAACTTACAATTTTGAATCAATTTTTATTTCCGAAATTCCAATTTCATTCATGAACATTGTGATTTGCAAACATGTGATATATGTTTAAACATGGGAAAATTGTAAATTAAAACTTGATAAAATTTCCAAAATGCAAAAAATGAGAATTGTTTTTGTATAAAAATGATGATGGAATGACCTTTATGTGAGGTGATATGAAGGCTATATATAAGGAGTGACGGACTTTATATAAATATGATAACGAGATAATGCATAAATGTTTCGCGTTTTTTATATTAGAGATAAGGGTCAGAAAAAATAAAAATGCAAAAAGTATGATATCAGACCGAAAATGCTGAAAAACACAAAACAAAAAAAAAAAAGAAATGTAAATATGCAAGCTTCTACAGCTTATTTAAAAAATGACCAAATGCAAAACATTCACAATTTTCAAATTTCTGGTAATTCTGCACTAATTTATCTTCAGAATATTATATGTCAAGAAACAGTACGAAAGCATGATTTTGTTTTAAGAATCACATATTTGAAAATTATTAATTTGAATGTTTTGAGATAATTATGATTAGACCATATCACTATTACGTAAAATACTTTTTAAGTTGGAGGAAGAAGATAGCTTTGCCAGAAAAATAAAAATAAAAATTTTGCATGCATGAAAGAGCGCAACTGCGACACATGGATAAAACATTGAAAAATGCATAAGAAGTGGGAAATTATAAAATTAAAAAAGAAAGTACGAACAATACAAAGAGTAAAGAGAGATTTATAGTACAGAACATTTCAACAAATATGAAAATCTTCAAAAAAATAAAAACGTAAAAATGTGCACATTCCTGTAGTCCATACAAATATATTATGCAGAATTAAAACGGAAAAATGCCTGTTACTAAAAATAATACAATGAATGGAAGAAAAATGCGCAGTGGGTATATAAAAATTGCAAGAGAGACCACGAAAGTTAAAAACTTTTCAAATGACAAAGGAGAACGTCATCTCTCAATCATACCATCAGCCGACAACATCAACATTGGCTTAACAAATCGAGGCTGCGAATGATTTTAGCCAAATCGATTTGCATATTTTACAGAGAATCAAAACAATGGAATTCAAAAACTTATTTACTTTTCATTTTCTCATAATATCCTATCAGTCATTTCAGTTTGAAGAGTTCTTGACTTTAGAATGATGTAATTTTTAACAGTTACTAAATGATGACTTGCCTAATGCAACAATAGTAACTTTAGCGTTCAGCCACAATTTCCTGAGTTCAGTAAAGCAATATGCACGATTAGACTACTAAACTGTTATTGTTTAAAGTTCTCTTTTTTAACAATTCGGTTTAGTTTCAGAAAGACCGATATTTTCTCGAAACTTCACATCAAAATGACTGCACTTATAGAAAAATGAAAAGAAGTCTTCTTTTTTCAAAAGAAGAAAAAGAAGACTTCTTCTTTTCATTTTTGTACAAGTGCAGTCATTTTAATGTGAAGTTTCGAGAAAATATTGGTCTCCCACTAATCGACTCTTTTTTTGAAAATTTTCGGTTCTTCTAATATGAAAATGAGTTTCTTGCACAAAGAAAAAACAACTAATAACTTAACCGAGCATATTGTTTCACTGAATTCAGAAAATCGCGACTGAAAATTAAAGCTGTTTATACTATATTAGGCAAGTTGTAAATATAAGTAGGAAACTTCATGATTGTTTAATTATAACAGCAAGAGTAAAAGCTTAATGTAAGTGTCTTCATATTTAACATTATGAAAATTAATTTTTAGGTTGCGTTTGGCAAAATAATCTATCTCAAGATCAATGGTAACAAACAAAATCTGAATCAAGCTAAAATGGCAGGTGCTTAAGCTTGAAATACCGACAACCGTTGAGATCCTTTTTTCACCACGGAACAGAGTACACAAATTAACTAGGTTACAGAAGAAATCATCACACAATTCTTATTTTATACATGTGAGATATTTAAATAAACACATTTCACTGAAATTTAGTAAACTAGCGTAAAAATTGCTCATAGATATCACATGGATGACTAGAGTTTTGGAAGTCGCGTTTATCAATCATTGTGAAAAAGTTACCTGGCCACTATCCAAAAAAAATTTCGCCATTCGAGTCATTTCCATCTAAACATAAAATTCTGATAAACTAAGTATTAGATGAACTGCCAAGGATGCACAGAGAATTCTTCATATGAGTTGGGAAGTTCAATAAAAAAAAAAAAAAAAAAAGAAAAAAATAAAACTGCAGGTTTAAAAATTTAATGAAACAAGAAGAACTTGTTCTTGAATAACATGAAACAAGAGATAATATAAACTTACCTGGTGAGGTGTCTCCCCGCAAGTTATTTGAAGCCACTTTTTTGAGTTCTGGAAGTATTCGATTTTTAGAGTATAGTTAAAGAAAGATGACTGCTAATTTCAAGATAAAATACTCAGTGAGAATTTTATGCATAACGAAAATTATACTTAAAATCTGAACAGTAAGCTTACGACAATGATACCCGAAATAACTTCTCTTTCCAGAAATTGCTTAATGAATGTGAGATGTAAACAAAAATTAAAGTTTTACCACTTTGAGAGCTTTTGTTGGTGGCCTGAATGGCCTGTTATTGTAGTTGGATTCACGGAGGCACACTCGACTTGAGTTTGTAGCTGTTGAATTACTTATCAGTCTTGGGTAAAACTGTTCAATCTGAAAATGAAACTTATTAGATGATAAATCTTTCTACCTACATTTTATGTACGTATAAAAAATGCGGACCCTTCGTTGCGATGGGCTTATCTTCTCTGTTTGATTTATCCTCGTTACTGGTAAAACTATTGTCTCCGCGTCAGTGCTTTTCACAGGAGACAAGAAGCTAGCGGTGTGTAGTCTGAACTGATCGACAGGTTCACACAAACTGCAATCAAAATATTATATTCATAAATACAGAGTAGATATAAAACAATTTCTAAATTGCAAAATTGAAATAAATGAGAATTGGTCAACAGTAACTGAAGAGATGCAGCGCCTCCCTTCTTTTCAAAGACCAACCAACTTCAAATCTTTAATAAATTCCTAATGTACAGCAGTTCAAATTTTTTTTTTTTTTTTCATTAGCAAAATTTCTTTAATATGACTCTTCTTCCTATCGTAACTTCTTCCAAGCACTAAGCAAATGTTCCAAATTTTCTCTTCAGTGTTAGATCCAAATCATTTCTTTTTCATGTAAGATTTTAGCCGTATAACAAATGGAAATGAAATGTCTAGTGAATATTACCACTTTAGTCCCACTTAGACTAGTTCAGAAATATCAGATGTGCTTCAGTAATCATAGATCACGATCTCAAACTATCTATAAATCAGAAACATTGTTTGAACAACAGTTTTAACGTACCTGCTTTCTAATGGACCATTAGCTTGTTCAGGAATCGTATAATGTGAAGGTATGAAAGCATGATTTCGTGAAATGTCATCATTTGAACCGATATGCAATGGGGTTGACGTAAGCAATGAAAAACTATCATCAATGAAACCTGCAGCCATATTCTGGAAAAATTAATACACTAGATGTTTTTTCAATTCCATACTTCGCATGCAAGCGATTTTTATGCATTCCATGATTTACATTAGATCAAATGCAACAAAATATAGTACAAAATTATTCGCACACGGGTAAAGATTAAAAATTAAGGATAAGGAATTGCTTCAAGTCCTATTTCAGATGCTTAGCTGCAGGATTGTTCTACAATCAGAAGGGAATATTATCTAAAAGACGGCAGATCATTTTTGTTTCACACAGTCACCATATAAAAATGTTACAAACCATTTCATTTTTAAATCCTTTACTCGGCGTTTCTACCATTCCATATGAAATAGCAGAGTCTGTCACGTTGTCATCATTTTCATCATCAAGTGATGACCTGAAGCAAAGATAGAAGTCTAAACTTCGAAAAAATAAGATTTTTTTTTGCTCTTAGAGTTTCATCAAATGACAGTTCAAAGAAAACTAAGATATATGAAAACACGTTCAATTTATAAACAATATTCCGTACTTACCGAGCGATAAAACCCATAAGCAAACTTAATTCTTTGAAAACTGATCATTCAGAATTGGTGTAGAAAAAATCAACTGGTTAAACGCCTCTCTTTGTCATCATATCAAATCCACTACTAAACTATCATTAGGAGAAATAAGGAACACGTCATTCAACTCCACACCTTGTTAAGGAACATGTTAATTGAATTTCAAGCGAACGACAGGCTGACCGGAAAGAAGAGTCTTTGAAGGAGGTAGACGGTACCGCTCCATTTAATGCATTGTCCGCCATATTGATAGGCGTTTCGTTTTCTGGTACACTTGTCCCACTAAATCTGTATTCTGCAAATAAAAAGACTCATTTTCAAATTTCATTTATGAATTAGAAAACAAAAAACTGGGCAGCATTTACTGAAATAGTTTACTAAATATAAATGGAATTTCTTCTTAAGATATACTTTATTTTCATTAGTTTTGTTTCGCCAAATAAAATAAAATAAAGGGTTGAAGAACTAATTATATTACTATTCTGGATTCAACCATGCTCTTTTCAATATTGCACAACGAAGAACTTCGTATACTCCATGCTTTCGCAACCACTTATTTTCACCCTAGCTCACCTTTTCAGGAATACATTTATGCCATGCCCTTTTGAATTTGTTCCGTGTTTCCTTCCTCGTGATATCACTTAAGTTTATCCAACGAACAGAACTGCCCAAACTTTCAGCGCCATGTGTCAACCGTCGATAACTATATGCTGGACATGGCCGAACATCAGCTCATCGAAGAAGACTTATAATGCTAGCCTTTTCCTAACCGCTTCTTTTATTTGACTCACATCGGCCTGGCTGTCGGTGGATTTATGCTTTTATCAAAATTCAAAATTTTTACCAACAGCTTTGCCAGGATCCGATAGGCGGAACTTCGATGGAGGCGAACAATTCTCTGGTGGACAAAAGGCATCGCTAAACGCAGACACGTGAAGAAAAGACCTAAAATCATTTTGCAGATAAAATCACGAATATATGTAAAACTCGACTATAATAAATTAATTTGGAAGAAATTAAAATTATCAAATGGAATAATGTCAAAAGGTGTCTACATTATTTCCAGCTGAGGCAATAAACAGCTGTATGTTATATGCATTATCACGATGTAAGGAACGGTCACATAAATAAATTAACAAGGTGTAATTTCAATGCATATTTCTAGCTTTCTGAAGTTGCTAGATTCCTTATCATTCGCATATTGCCTTTGAATATTAATTTATCACCACATTACTTCCTAGCTGCTATTTCATTAATGTAGATATTGTTAGCAGATAAGTGACGACAGCAAAACTTGCTTTAATGGTGATTGTGAGGAGGGTGAGTTCGTATTCGGTGACTTTTTCCTCGTTGGTGTCTTTAATGTAGTAGCAGTGTCGGGCATAGTGATCTGAAATAATAAAACGGACAAGGCTCTTATAATTAGAAAACAACTCATAATAACAATTCTTATATTTATTGGTACATCGCCATATCAAACATTCACTAGTTTTTAAGATTCACAAAAATAAGGACATGTGCATCTATTTACGAATTCCAAATAAAATATGGAATTATAAACTCGCTTCAAAGTGATAAAATTTTCACAGCTTACTGATTTCGAGGGAGGTGAGCCAAATATCGATGAGCCTAACCCGGAGTCAGCAAAACTTATAGAACGTCGTGAACGTTTTCGTTCCGGCGTTCCTAACACGCTGCTTTTAGATGGCCACTGAAAATGACCTTTATATGTTACACTTCTCCGGCCGGCGCCCTCCCTTTCCATTGCTTTCATTGTTAGATCATCAACCTGAAATTTGAAAAAAAGGTAAGTCCAAACATATTAAAAACTTTTAATATATCGTATTTTCAATAACATGAGGTTCGAGTTATCTTTATTCTCATCCCCGAGCCATCTTTATTCGCTTTCTTATGATCATGATGTGACAATCGATTAGATTTTATCGGCTAGAGAACAGCTGATCTGGAATTTATTGGAAAAATTGCAACAGCATAAGGGAAATTTGTTATCTTGGAAAAAAGTTCTCAAATAATATATGAATAATGTGGCCATTCTATCATTTTTTCAATTCACACCATCTTTCAGTTACAAAACAAAAGAAAATATAACTTTTCGTCTTATCGATAAACTAACATATACGCAATGCAAATTTCCAGTGAATCCCGTATATCAGTGATTATTTAAGCTTTAAAAAAAAACGATAAACGGTGGTAAAGTGTATAGAGCTGTGTTTCAAGTGATAGCAAAAGTAGAAAGTACACCAATCTTTAAGACTGATTGAAGTTGTGATCTAATAAATGTTAACATAGGAAGCAGTACAGGATTCAGTTGCAGGCAACTTTTCCAGTCAAACAAGAACAATAAATTTAGAAGTCTCCCAACGAAACCCACCAGATTTAAACTTGAAATTCAAATATGCCTGCACCAAACCATGCATAACGGGGATTAGGTAATGCACGGCCCTCGTAGTGTTTGCTGTGAAAATTTTTTCATCGCAGTGAGGGTAAATTGAGGAAGAGGAGAAGAAAAAGTGGATTGGATTGCTTGTTGTGTAAAAACTGCCCTAAAGCTGGTAGTTAATGAGTTGTATACCTCAGAAATATTAGATGTGAATGATTTAATCAGAATTTGAAAATAACCTTGTTAACGTAGCAAATCCCGATACTCTGAAGCTTATCGTTAATTGATAAAAAGGTACTACCACGAAATACCTGTTTGGCAATTTCTCTGTTAAAAGAATAAAGCTAATCATAACAATTCCAAATAATTCCCACAACAAAGCTAACCTTAACAATCCGAAATTATTCCCACGATGTCTTGTACGATTTCGCTATGTTTTCTCTCTTTTTTCCTTCTTCGTCTTTATCTTTCTCTATTTATGATTTTATTCGATGTTTAAATTGTACAATTCGATTTTTAACAAATGTTCTTCTAATTATATGTATATGGGAAAATATCGAAAATAATTTTAAAATTACCTAAGTTAGGTAAAAATTCCTTTTTCCAATATTATATCAGCATTTCTCTAGCTTATCAATTATAGAAATCTCCTGAGTTGGATTAGATTATCAAACAAACGATCATGTAATGGAATCTGTCATTGATTTAACAAATTATCAATATCATATCTCAAAGAAGTATAAAAAAGAGGTCAAAAGAAGCTGAATTAACTGAACCGGTTAAGATTGACATAAGATAAGAAAGAAATATTTAAGTTTTATTCACTTTTGATAAAAACCATTCTAATAGATATACGTAAATGGTCAAATTATTATAGTTATCTAAAATCAGTCTTTAATGATATCATCCTTTTTTCTTCTTCATTTTTATTTTCAAGTCTTGGATAATACCTAGAAATTAGCTTAAATGGACTTGTCAAGATAGATATTGTAAGAAAAGGGAGTGTTTAAGTATTGAAGTTGGAATTAGTCAAGAAATTAGCTGTCTTATCGTTTTTAAAATTAACATTTTAGTTACGAAGAAGAAAATAGAAAAGTAAAAAAAAAAAGGAGGGGAAAAAAAAAAACAAAAAGGATGCTGGTGATAAATCTTTGTTTTGACACCAATCATTTTGATTCCAATTAATTCGACTTATTTATGAAAATTATCGAGATTAATGCGAATTATCCTTTTAGGTACCTTTTAGGTAATCATCTACTATCTTAGCTCGATTTATCCTATTTTACATAAACGTTAACAGTTATTACCGATGGTAGACATGGTGCAATGAAAATGATAAGTTTTGTATTTTTTATCACAAATTTTCCAGTGTAAGCATCAAAGAAAAAAAAAGAAAGAATTTTGCACTAAAATTTGTCATGAATTTTTGAAGGAAAGAAAAAAGTTTTGTATTTACAAAAATTGATGCTTACCATGCGGACATTTATCGTTGATGGTAATGATCGATTCCCGACATCAATTCTCTTCATGTTTTGATGATGGCACAATATTATAATTGCGCAATAGTTGGGAGCTGTTAAGTAGTGGTCGGTTCGAGTGGTCGAGGTCACGGTGACCCCTCTTTCTCTCTGCTAATCGATTTCTTCGGGATCATTTTTTCGTTTTTTTGTTTTCTGGTTTTTTTTTTTAATTTTCATTGTTTACCTAATGTGAGATTCTTTGTTAAGAATTACAGTTTTCCGTAATTATCGCTTGCTTCTGTACCCTTTTTCCCTGACATGATTCTACCTAGCATTACTATCTCTATTAATGCAACATTCTCATTTACAAGTTTCCGACATTCTTCAACGAATGACCTTTGACCTTGATGGGATTACTTCAAGGATACAACTGTGCAATGTGGTACATATGGTTCGATGACCATGCTCCCTTTTCTATTATTCTCTCATCGTTACTATCAAATAAATGGAAATTTTCGGAGAAAAAAGACGAAAAAATGATTGAAGTGTGAAAAGTGCAAATTCACCATCAGACTTAATTTGAGTTCGGACTTACATTTCATTTCATTTGTTGCACTGCACTTCATAAATTGCAATTGGAGGGAAGAAATTGAGCTTATTCAAATTAAAACTTTTTAACAATTATCATTTATATTTATTTATCCTAAAATGTTAGCCAATGAGGATGTTGAATATTCAATAAAATTAGTTTTATTATTGAAGGAATTCGTTTGATTTTGCTGTATATCTTCAATTTTGGTAGTTTAAAATCGTCAAAACTTTGAAATGTTTCTTTAATGTAGCAGCAAATAATGGAATTAGTGCCTGAATTTAGGAAAAATTTCACAGATTTAAGCTTTCAAGAGTAATATATCTGTGAGATTCAAAATAATCAGTTCAAAAAACAAGTAATTATTTTCCTTTCTTTTATCGTTTTTTCGAAATTCGACGAAGTTTATAATTATCAGAATTCCAAACACTTATGATTCAGTGTTTCTTATCTGAATAATTTCTACACGAATAAACGTCCTTTGCAAATTCATCTTTTTCTCCTTTCTTCTATCCTTAAATTGAGAAAAACTGTTGATTTTATGGTATTTGCGAATGATATTTTTCCACAATTCATATCAATTAATATTATTGCTATAATTAAAAAATTCGACATACAATAGGTTTTTTTGCATTTATTTTTTAATTTTTTTTTTTTTTTTTTTTTTTTTTTTTTAAAAGGTTTTTTTTTTTTTTTTTTTTTTTTTTTTTTTTTTTTTTTTTTTTTTTTTTTGTAATTATACAATGTAATATTTTCCGCAGTTCTGCATGTTTTATTTTTCCCATGCAAAATAGTTTTTTTCAGTGAAATTTTGTGCCTAATTATCCATGGAATTTCAGTAATTCCAAACTGTAATCACTATCCCACCTTACCTTCTCTCTACCACATGGGAGAAATATCCATTGAAATAGTTACCTTTTTCGGGACTGGTAAAGTTTGATAAAAGATAGAAGGAAAGAAAAGAAAGAAGAGAGGAAGTTAATTGACACCTTTTCATTTCTTTCTCCTAAATTGCTAAAATCTTTTTTTTAAAAAAGGAAAAAAAATTTTTATTAAATAGATCTATTTTAGAAAATTATACATATGTATATTATGTCGATGAAAAGTTTTCTAATCGTCAAAAATGAGTGTTGATATTAATAAATAGGTAAAATGTACCCAGTTACATAGATCATTTATTCTTTTATTTCTTCAGCAATGACGAATGAATTGAAGGAATGATGCAATAAAAAGGAATGTTGAAAAGATATGGAAAGACTTTTATTATTCAAAATCGTGAAAAAAAAAAATGACTTTTTCTTCTTTCCTTTTTATTTCGTCGATTCTTTTCATTCTTTTTCTTATAATATGCGAAAGAATGAAATTAAAAAAGAAACGTTTTTCCTTATATAAAATATCTTTCTTTTTTTGCAAAAAAAAAAAATTTTTTTCTTTGCAATATATTCATTAATTTTTGATATGATTTGATTATTTTTTCTCCATTTTTTTTAATGCGAAAACAGATTAAAATATTTTAAAAAATGGATAAGGTTTTTTTGAAATTAATCTTTTTTAACATTTCAAAAAACTAGGAGGAAATGAGTGAAAATGGATATTAGAGTGAGATAAATGAGAAAGGAACGAATGGAAAGATTTTTAATTTTTGAATAATTATTGCAATTGTCATTCTTCTTGCTAAAAAAAAAAAAAAAAATTTAATCTAAAAAAAAAAAAATCCTTTTTTTCAAAATATTTTATTATATTGTATCTGTGTCCTGTGTTTGTTTGATGATCCAATCCTCATTTGATCTACCTGTGCAAACAAAGTTCCATCCATTATTATAATAGCTGTTGTATGGGAGGTGATCAATCATTTCAGTGGAATGGCGAGCTAAAAATACCGGTGGTTCAGGCAGGGCGGGAGAATATTCATCAAGGTGATATGATGGAATGCGTGGGTGGCATTCTCGATGAAATCTCGAATTTCGCTTCACTTTTAATAATAGCTTTTCCGTTAGCACAGCTGTGTCATTTATCGTTGCATTTCTTTATTTGCAATGCCAATGCTTCATCGAATTCGAGACATAGCATCTGTATTCTGTCCATAGATATGTCTGTGTGTATGTGTAGGTGTATGCATATGTGTATGTCGGTGTGTGTATGTGTGTGTCTGTGAGTAGATCTGGGTATGTGTAGGCATGTTGTGTATTATGTATGTATGTATGTGAATCTGCATGTTGTGTATGTGTCTATCGGTATTTTGTATGTGTTGATGTGTGTGTGTTTATGTTAATTTTATGAGTTATTTTGTTAAAAGTAGACTATATCTTATAAACATATGGAAGCAAAGGCTATGCAATTTTTGAGAATTGTAATAAGCCTATTGCTGCTCTCTTCTCGCATCACTTTCTCAATAGCAAGACGAAAATAGTTGATTTTCTTGCAGTTTGCAGTTGCATCTGCTCAGCGCATTCCTTATTCTTATATTCATTTCACATTACCAATAAATGTCATTAGTTTCAAAATCAGATCAACCAATAGCTAATGTTTCTTAAATGCTTATTTTTTGCATTAACAATGTTCTTCCATGTATTTTATGCGTATGCATGCATGCATTTCCCTCTCCTGCAAATGATTATGATTTGAAATCATCCGATAATTTCACCTTTTCCATCATTTAAATCAATTTTTCTGAGAAATCACAATAATCTGAATGATGATGATAATGGATTTTGTGTATTATGAACTTTTTCATCTCTTTTTCATCCAAATATATTTGCCAAAATAGATATCAGTGGTATTATTTTATTACTGTTCGTATTACAATTATTACTAGTATTTTTATCACGATGATGATATTCATTATCATTATCATTATCACGTTATCATCATCATTATCTACTATTATTTCTCTGAATTGCTCCCATTTTACTGATAGTTTATTCGGCATTTACAAAAGTAATACATTGCATGAATATGAGAAAGTGATAAAGCTTTTTACTTTTTTTTTCGTTCCACTCATTTTGAATGATTGGAGGAAGAAATTGAAAATTGAGAAAAATTAAATTTGGATTTAAATTTTTCATTTATTCCTTATTTGATAAGAATAAATGAATGGGAAAAAACGAGAGGAAAAGGAAAAAGAAGAAAGGTTCACTGAATTTCCTATTCAATTAGTTTTTCTTCTTTTTTTTTTTTTTTTTTTTTTTTTTTTTTTTACCAAATCTGCTTATTCCTTTTTTTTTTTTTCATTTCCCCCGCATTCCCGCCCCCCAATCATTCCTTCTTGTTTCGGAATTTTCTTATCAGTTATCGTCCCTTTTTCTTTCTTTTTTCTCCTTTCTCTCTAATCCTGTTTAACACCCTTTCATTCGTAATATTATTTGTGATAAATGATTACACCTCAGGTATGTCATAACTTTTCATTGATCTGCTCTTTTTCCATTAACATCCATGCAAATATTTTTTTTTTTCTGAAATGAGAGAAGGGAGAGAGAGAGAGAGTGGGGACAGTGTTTTAAAAAAAAGTTGAAAGTGAAACCAAATTTTTACATTTCTAAAAATGATTCATTGAAATATTGCTAGACAGTTGTGTAAATCATGCAAACGCATTAAAACATTCCCTTTCTGTTGGATTCGAAAGAGTTGTAAAAATAGATACGATTGCTTGATGAATCGAGAGCAGACTTGTTGGGAAGAATCATTCATTGCCTTACTCGATTTATTTATATCATTAGAGAATTCCAAGAAATCGGCCGGAAAGGAATGAAGAATTATTTCTAATTATTCTCGGTGAAATTTGCCATTGTCTAATTTAGAGGAAATTATTCCGGAAATCCCAATCTTTGGCAGTCTTTGAATTTTCAAGTTTTATTAAGAAATTCTTGAAAATTTTCGGAAATCGAGAAGTGGTATTATTTTCAATTTGTAAACTTCGATGCTCGCTTCGTTATACGAAATGAGAGTACTTCAGACGTCAGATGTACGTCAGATGTCGTATGTTTTCAATGAAATATACTTTCGTTGTATGTCATGTTTGAAATTTATTTATTTCTATTTCCATTTTTGATATGTTCATATTATTTGTATCAAATATACGTTTATTATTTACTGAATTAGAAAGAAATTTCTAAAATATTTACATGCCGAAAATAAAATCTGAAAGGAAGTTGTGAAACATCGATGGCATTGTTAAGTGAGATTATCTTTCAGCATGAGCCAACTTATCAAATCATATCCATTACCTTCAAATGAGGAGTGAAAAAATTTAGTGTCCATCAGAATTTAAATGAATTTTTGCAAATCCGCAAATCTTAGGTAATTAGGCATTAAAAAATTTATGTAACAAAAAAAGAAAGAGAATACATCGAATTTATTATAATTATACTAATTTCATTAATTTCATTCATTAATGAAATTACAATTTCTTGCTATAAATATTTAAACATAAATTTTCTTTTTATCCTCAAAATATATGGTAAACAATCTTTGATAATTTCATTTGATCGATTAACAACGAAAAAATTTAATTATCTGTAAATGTTAATTTGTCTGAAAGTTTCGAATAATAGTGGTATTTTAGGATTTATTTCTTATTTCGAACTTAATGTTACATATTGCTTATTCAATATAAAGTTTAACTTAATTTTTAATTAATTCAAGGACTTTTTTTATTCACAATTTCAAAAAAGGCCAAGCAAGGCATTCCGATTAATTCCCTGAAAATAGATAAACATATCAATGTTATTATTTCCGGTTAAGTTTGGAATAAACGATCGGATCAGTCCTTCAGTGAATGCGTTTACATAATTTGTCTTAATCCATATAAATAAAAATGTAAATATTTGTTGTTCATTTCCACACAACATTTCAAATTCTTCAATGATTGATTTGAAATTTTGATATAGTATTGCATTCGAATAAGCCGGTGTATATAGATATAACTACTTTTTTTTTTTTACCAATTGATTTGAAATTTCGATGCAACGTTGCACTGGAATAGACCAGTGTTTTCACATAGATAAGGTGCGTGTTTAAGAATTTTCGGAGATTTAAGATTTTGAACAAGCGAACATTTACATCTATTTATATAGATTAGCTAGGGCCGCGCAGTGGCCATCTACTTTTTCATGTAATCGTTATAACTTGTTTAATGGATAATTAGCTTTATCACTTTTTTTTTTCTTTTTTTCACCATTTTGAAGAGCATCACTTTTATTTATGTCTACTTATATCATCGCTTTTGTTTACGTCTGCTTATTTGTGTTCGTTTGTTTTTGATTGATTTTTCCCCTTTCCTGCTCAAAAAGAAATTAAATTTCTTAAGAAAGTGTTTTCTTTTTTCTTTTTTTTTGAATTTAAAACTATGCCTTTTCTTTTCCGTTCCTTTTATTTCTTTCATTTTCTTTTCTACAAATATGTTTTGAACTTGGAAATTAAGAATGTACTTTTCCCATTTCTTTTTTTTTTCTTTTCTATTAATACGTTTTAAACATAAAAATTCTATTTTTAGAACGATTTTTGAAAAAAAAAAAAAAATGTTACCAATGGCATAAAATGGATTTTATAATGATGTTCTCTTTCTTCCCTTCCTTTCTCACTTCTTTTCTTCCTGTCTTTTTCTCCTCTCTCTCTTTCTTTCCGTAATTTGTAAATAAATAGAATGAGGGAAAGTTGTTATGATAAACAAGAAGTTTTCAATTTAGTTATTTATCTACTCTCTCTTCAATCAAACTGTTGTTTCTTTTCTTTTTTTTTTTTTTTTTTGTTTTTAATTCTGCTTTATCAGTTTGTTAAAATTGTCAATGGGAAAAGTGAAATCCCGACCGGCCCATCACTCAACTCGGCTCTTTTCCACCCTTTTATTGATTGATGATGATAGACCGTGAAAGGGTGAAGGGTGAAGAGACCGGAAAATGGGCTGTCAATTCTGGATCGATCGTATGCCATACCATTTATCCCGTTGTGTCATCATCGATACTGATATATTTCATAAATCAGCAATCATTTTCTTTTTATCACTCATTTCATCTTCAATAAATATTTGTCGAAAATTTAACTATGCTTTTTTGGATAAATTAGAAAAGTAATTTTTTACAAAATTATTACACAAACTATGTATATATATAATATTTATTATTGCTTTAGAAAAAAAAAAACTTGGAAAATTTTTTCTCCTTCCTCCCTCTTTTTCTTCTAACTTTTACCTTCTGTAATTTTTTTTTTCGGTTTATCTCTAATTAGGATAATAAGATTTACTTGGAATATGTAAAATAATTTGAAATTTTATTATTTCATTTATCATCGTGATAGTATTGGCATGGATGTAAATATATATATATTTTTTTAAATATTTGCTTTTAAATGATAAGAATTAAGATAAGGAAATTTTAATGTGATGATTTTTGTTCAATTAATTATTAGTATATTTAGGGGATCCAATATCTGGGACAAAAGGAAATGATTAACTTTGAGAAGCAACATGATAAAATCATTGATCTATGTTATGAATGCAGTGTTTTGATCATATTTTTGGGATAGCTCTTCGGAGTGTGCCAAGCGTATTTCTTAGATTTCATAACATTTCTTTTAGGTTTGTAATTCCTGATCTTTATCTTTTTTTTTTTTTTTTTTTCTTTTGATTTCAACAATTCAAATCTATCATTATGATAAGAAAGCAATGTGTTTTATTGAGATAATACCATTTGAATGTTTAACTTATTGATCTTGAAAAATCATTCCATCAATTCTGCTGACGTAGAATGTGTATTTTGATGTGAACTTCTTGATGAGTAGATGATAATTCTCTAGTCGTCAGATCATTTGAAATAATTCATTTCTATTTTGAAAACTTACTGATAGTTGATATATATTTTTTATCCAAGCTAACTTTTCAAACTTTTAAAATTTAAAATCTGAAAAGAAATTTGAATAGTTTTGTGAAAAGTGTCAACAGTTCCCAAGCTTCTCCCTTCTTTTCGCTGACCAATTAATTACCTCTTCCCTTCTAATTAGCGTAGGATCTTCAAGTTTCACATAGAGTCTGTGATTTTTCAACATTCTCGAAGTATTCTCGACTCGCTATTTGACAAAGTCAAGGGCATTTCAACATAGGGTCGTGCTGAGCCGTTTTGTGATAACTCCTGGAACTTTCCGGTGATGGAACAATGATAACCGTTATTACTTCGGTTTGTTTAGCATATGAGATGATTGATTAGTTGAATATTGACAAAATGGATTACATCGATCGATAGTTGTACCTCAACAAGCGACCATTGAAACGGAACGCATAAGGATGGGTTCTGTTGATTGATATTATCTCTGCATTCAGCGTTTGAAGTGATCGATTTGTGCGCTGGATTATTCAAGAATTCTCGGAATTTATGGCACTTTCAATTTTTCAAGTTTTCAGCTGACATTTTAGTGGTAGTTTAAATTCTAGTTGGGTTTTTCTAACGTAAATTTTTTGGAGGGAGTGTCCGAAGGCTTCAAATTGTCTGGAAAGAAGCATTGTTGGATAGATGAGATTATTCAATTCTTATCATTGATATCGCGCTGATTACCAGTGGATGAATTAAACAACACGGTTTGTACCGGTTAGCACCATCGCAATTCACCTATTTGGAAAGTTCATGCAACATCCTTTCTCTCATATCTCACCGTATTCTTCAGAGGGTCGTGTGGCGATATTTTTCGTTTGCCAGTTTCTGTCCTTCATCCGTTTGTCACCCTCTATATTTCGTTCGTATTATCCTCATTTTTTGTTCGTTGTTTTTGTTTTTGCTTTTTTTTTTTTTTTGCCGTTTGTGATCACGCTTCGGCAAGTATCCAATTTGTGAATCATCCATCATTTGATGAATGTAAAATTAATCAAATCTGAAATTTCATTACTGGTACGAAGTCTTTCCAGCGTTTTTCAAACACCAAGCATTTTATACTTTTTGTCCAGCAGTGTATCATGAATTACAGCTACAGCATGCAATATGTCAAACTTAACCTTCATGGTTTCAAACGTCAGCACGATCGTTACATATTCTTAAAAGTCAGCTATGTTAGGTTAATATTGATTTTCCTCTGATGTCTGTTGAAGTTTAGTTTCCAAGACTATTGTAATGTTAGTACGTTACGCTGAATATCATCATCTATTTTCCTACGAAAAATGCTCTTTTTTGGTTACAGATCATGCAAGCTTTATATCAGTTATCGGCCAATGCAGCTCCACAAGCATTCCAGAGCCCTGGACAGCCACCTGTTAATCTTGCCGCTATGAAACAATTCATGCAAGCCGGAATTTCACCTGTACTTTTGCAACAAATTCAGGTAGCTCAACAACAGCAGCTTGCTGCAGCTTCTGCAGGTATTTATATTTTTATAAGATAGTGAAAGTTTTTCTAGAATGAATTTCCGATTTGGTTGGAAAAGAAAAATCGAGCGTAGCTCCATAAGTAGAGGCATGAAAATGTTTGTTTTTAAACGTAAGGAATTTGTTGCTAAGTGAAGTGATACAATTGATTTGATTTTCGTGCATTTATGCTATGTCTGTTAAAATTTTTTCCTAATGATTAAGCAGAATGACTAAATCGAGCACATACAATTCTCCAACCTCAAAAAATTTAAAAAATTATTATACACATAAGAAATAACAAAAAACATAACAAAATAATAAAAAAAAAAAAACAAAAAAAACAAAACAAAACAAAACAAAAACCTCATTAAAGGAATAAATACCAAGCAATAACAACCAATTAAAAGACTCTGCAGAACTCACAACTATCAAATCACAATAACTACGCAACAAAAAAAAACTGAAAATAACAAAAAATTATGCCAAAAAACAAAAACAAAAAAGAGGTCCCAATATTTACGCTGTTCATTTCAAGTGCATCAACTGACCTTGCACTTTATAAAGAAAACTCATTAATACGAAGTCATCTATTTGCATTAACAAATAGTTATACAAAATATTGGTGTTAATTTCCTGGAAAAACGCTATGCTTTAAGATGATTTACTGATCAATTGCTATATAAGTTTAACACTTAGATAATTCAGCTGTATGAATCTTTGAACGCGAAATAGG